>OZ012546.1:21142799-22342799 GCA_963935595.1 Schoenobius gigantellus
AAGTTCCTGATCTTTACCTTATTAAGAAAGTTTTAAAAAGAAAAGGAAACACACTATATGTAAAATGGTTAGGTCTAAATAATAAAGAGAACAGTTGGATTGACAAGAGTGAATTGGTTCAATAGTATAAATATTGCTACGCAATTCTGTATCTTCTATTCACTTTAGAATTATCAATGAAGGAAGGTGGTGGTATACTTAACACAATAATAGACAATTTACCGATTGAGTTACATTTACCTGGATATCAATTTTGTGGCCCTGGAACAAAACTTCATAAACGGTTGCTTAAAGGTGAACGAGGCATAAACAAATTAGATAATGCTTGTATGTACCACGATATAGCTTATACAAATAGAAATTTAGACGTTCGACATAAAGCTGATTTAGGACTTTTAAATATGGCGAAAAGAAGGTTAAAATCCAAGGATGCTGGAAGAGGAGAAAAGTTTGCCTCTTGGATAGTTAAAAATGCAATGAAAGCTAAACTCAAAGCAGGGAGTGGGCTCAAATCATTTATGACCGGTGTAAAAAAAATACGCTTACAATTAAAAAAACTTAAATCTAAAGACAGTCACTCTGCAATTAAATATGCCCACGCTGCTGCAAAAAAGATATTTACAAATAAAAAGGGAATACGTTTGCCGCGTCGCATTCCTATTCCAAAATGTGGAGGACTTTTACCACTTATTCCGATTTTTGCGGGATTGTCGGCTTTAGGTTCATTAGCCGGAGGAGCAGCAGGTATAGCAAAGGCTGTTAATGATTCTAAAGCTGCACAAAAAAGTCTTCAGGAATCTGAACGACACAACAGGATGATGGAAGCTGTGGCTCTTGGAAAAGGGCTGTATATAAAACCTCACAAAAAAGGAGCTGAACTGTATTTTAATCCATCAAAAAACTAAATAAGGGGCTACCCAGACGTGCACTTACCAATATTGATATATTAGAACACGCAAGTGACATTCCATTTTTTCGCGGTGTTTTCATGAGAGATACGTTACCTACGAAACCTAAAAAGATAGAATGTGCGATATTGAATTTGGATAGCTCCAAAAACCTGGAACACATTGGGTAGCCTTCGTCAAGCAAAACAATTACGCTGAATATTTTGATAGTTTTGGTAATTTGAAACCTCCATTAGAATTAATTCAATATTTACACAACTTACCAATAAACTATAATTACGTACAACACCAAAAATTTGGTACTACTAACTGTGGTCATCTATGTTTAAAATTTTTAAGATGTTATTGGAAAAATCATTTATATAACGTGTAAAATAAATAAAATTGTCAGTATAAAAATGTCTTTCACTGTGTCTATAACTGGGAGAGGAGCCTCCTTGACAACGAACTATTCGCCAACATTGGAGTTACATGGCGACTATGAATGTGGTCTTTTATATTTTTCTACTTTTAATTCTATTCCTAATATTGATAAACGAAACAATAAATTTTATTATGGCGAAAATGAAGTCATCGAAATTCCTGAAGGGTCTTATGAACTTCAAGATATTTGTGATTACATAAAAAGTAATATTAAAAACACCGTATTAAAATTTACTTGTAACAACAATACTCTAAAGACAAATATATTTTGTTCCAAAAATGTTCACTTTAACAAAAGTGATTCACTAGGTCAAATTTTAGGGTTTCGAACTGAAACAATACATGCAAATATAAGTACTGAATCTCAGAATCCGGTCAGCATTTTATCAACAACCATCGTGAGGATTGAATGCGACGTAGTCAGCGGTTCATTTGTGAACGGAAAAGCTAGTCATATAATTTATGAATTTGTGCCTAATGTACCACCAGGATATCGGATCATTGAAATACCTAAAAATTTAATATATTTTCCAGTAAACCAAAGTTCTATAAGTGCGATTAGCATACGGTTACTAGACGCTGAAAACAAACAGGTAAATTTACGAGGTGAAGAAGTACAACTATATTTGCATTTCCGAAAAAAAAATGATTGATTTCAATAAAAAGCAAGAGGCATCGTGTACTCGAGTCAGTTTGAAAAGATCACCTCAAAAAGACGCACCGCTTCGGCTTAGAAAGAAGTTGACTAAAAGCAATAAGGATTTTTTGAAGTTAGTGGGCTTGTTAAAATGAATATATTAAATATAACTCAACCGACGTCAATAGATAACAGCATTGAAAGTTTTGAATATCACTCGTACAAACCATATGTAACAAGTTTCAACAAGAATGATGAAATACGAATACCTATCAATCAGCAAGATTTGTATGTGCTGCCCTCACTCAGCACTTTGTATATTGAGGGCACAATTAATGTTTATAACAGCAAAAAAGAAAAGGTGTCAAGTGTGCATTTCGTAAATAATCCGGTGTTATTTCTATTTCAAGACATTCGATATGAACTAAACGGAGTGGAAATAGACAAAATAAAAAATGCAGGAATTAGCACAACTATAAAATCTTATTTATCATTAAATGAAAATGAATCCAAAAGCGCAAGAGCTTGGGGCTGGTCGACTACAGGTACAACTAGTGTTGGTGATGGCGGATTCTCTGCTTCTATACCAATGAACAAAATATTGGGTTTTGCAGAAGACTATGAAAAAGTTATAATAAACTGCAAACATGAGTTAGTATTGTTGAGAAGCAACACAAATCTGAATGCTTTGATATTAAATAAAGGTGAAATAGTGGATGATATAATAATTACTAAAATTGCTTGGCGAGTTCCGCACATTAAAGTATCAGACCGTGAAAGAATTAACTTACTAAAACATTTAGAGAGAGATCGAGCAATCACTTTAGCTTTTCGTAATTGGGACTTATATGAATATCCATTATTACCGAAAACTCGTAAACATACTTGGTCTATCAAAACATCTTCACAAATAGAGAAACCTCGATTTGTTATAATTGCCTTACAAACTAATCGGAAACATAACGCTGAATTATCAATGGCAGAGTTCGATCATTGTCATGTACGTGACATACGAGTCTTTTTAAATTCGTCATATTATCCCTATGAAGGACTGAATGTAAATTTTTCAGATGATAAATTTACTTTATTATACGAACAGTACATTAGATTTCAACAGTCTTATCACGGACGTCGACCAGAGCCGTTGATGAGTCTAAAAGAATTCAGAGACGTCGCTCCTTTATTCATCATTGATTGTTCACGTCAGCATGAAACGTTAAAAGGATCTATTGACGTTAGAGTTGAAATTGAAACAGATCAAGAAATACCTGACCAAACAGCTGCATATTGTTTGATTCTGAACGATTGCATATTTGAATATAAACCTTTAAGCAATATTGTAAGGAAAATATCATGAACAACGATACGATAATTGTAGATTTGCAAGGATTTAAAAATAATAAAAATGAGTTTTTAGTAAAAGAATTTGTTATAGCAACTCTCGAGTTTACCCATATATTTTTAATTAAACCTCCTTATCCGTTTTCTACACTAACTGATGAAGAAAAAAAACAAGTTTGTTGGATAGAAAGAAACAGAGGTTACCAATGGAGTGAAGGATATATAGACTACAGAGAATTTAACAGAATTATTAAACCTTTCTTGAAAGACAGGAAAATAATTGTAAAAGGTGAAGAAAAAGTTAAATGGGTAGAGGATTTATGTGGTCATAATAATATCATAGACATAAGTTATACAGGTATACCAAATTTAAATACGTTAAATGATTTGTATAGTAATAATATGTTCCATTGTTTAACTCATAAAAAAAGATGTGCGTTAAGAAATTCATTGTGTATTAAAAAATGGTGTTTTCTCAATGGATACACATTATATGATTTTTGAATCTAAATTTAGAGAAACAATCTTGTTTAAAAATTAATATACAACTATATTAAGAATTTTTCAAATAAAATGTCATGTGTAATAAAAGTTGTTTTTATTATGTTTGATACCCAAAAAGAAAAAAACTTAGTACTTGAAAATATTTTTTTATTAGGAAAACGTTTTAACAAAATTAAAAAGTTATCTATAAGTTATCACCACAAAGTTTTTTGGATATTTTTCTTATAACGGTTTCCGTAAGGTCCATGATTTCATCCACCGGTTCCTGCACCACATATTGAGCACTCAGCACTACGTTTTCTTCCGCATCAGCAATGTCAAAGCAGCTATTTGATGCACTTGAAGAATCGTTCACTAAGTCCAAGACCAGTATTTTAATTAATTTCACGCCTTTCTGCTCCTTAGTGATCACAAATGATTTTGTAGATTTACGAGCTCTTTTTCTTGTGATGTCCTTTCTTTGTCTTATTTTTCTCTCTCCCTGTCTTGATTCATTAGTTTGTTCTTCCCGACGTATCATGTTTTGATATTCTTGCGTGAAGCCTTCCAATGGATCTTGTGCATATTGGGAAAACAAGATATCCGACGAGTTTGACATTATCTGTAACAAGTGAATAATAATAATGAATAAGTTGATATCCATAATTACCTCAATAATCAATAATGATTAAAAAATGATATGAAAAGAGAATGATACTTACAATAATATTACAATATGGACTGCTTGTCACGAACAACGAGTTATGAATGAATATAATATCAAATAAAGTTGAGGCTTAGACTAAATTTGCTTATCTAGCATTGCATCACACTTGACCTCAATACAACACGTGGAAATATATGACATGTGTAAGTGCAGTAATTTATAGTGTAGGTATGCAATAAAAAAACACAATACTATTTTAATGCTTATTTGGCATTGCATCATATTTAGCCTTAATATAACACGCGGAAATATGTAGCATGTGTAAGTGCAGTAATTTATAGCATACTAGCTTTCCGCTCGCGACTTCGCCCGAGTTATTTTTGTTTCCTGGTCTCGAACTATCCCTATACCAACTTTTATCTAAATTGGTTCAGTAGTTTCGAATCCTATACAATACAAACAAACAAACAATCAAATCTTTCCTCTTTATAATATTAATATAGATGCAATAATAAATAAAACACATAATACTATTTTAATTGCATTTATTAACTATAAAAAATATTACCAGGTCAAAAACAATTATATTAACTAATTTAACACTATCTTAGATTAGATTTTCATGTCCCCAAGCCCAGGTTCTAATTTTATCGGATAAAATAAAACGTTTATCATCTTGATTAGATAAAGCTACTTTGTTAACACTCTGAGTAAAAATCTCATGCTTAATGCATCTAAACAAAATATTTTTTTTCCGTATTATTTTGTCGTGAAGCAGAACTGATTTATAATCATCTAATGTTAAGTCTCTTACTACATTTTTTTTCACACCTTTTGCTTTTTTAATAAATGCTGATTCCGTTTTTATACAGTACAACTTAGACCGGAGACCTACGAATTCTGTCATAATTTCACCTCCTAATTCATCTTTAAATAAGCCCGGTATCTTTTTGTTTTTTAAAGGCAGACCAAATATATTGTCACAACTATAGTTACTGGTGTCAAAGAAGCTTAAAAAGTTATCTTTCAAATCATGATAAAAATCTTTCGTTTCAATCTTATAAACAAAGCTATCAGTATCGGTGTAGCAAAGTTGTATTTTATTTCCATAGTAAGGTTTTATGACAGAATAATGGAATTGATACATATGACTTTTAGATAGTTCTAAAACAGTAAAACCAATATAAATTGGCTTATCCAAGATAACCCTTTCAGGTTTCATTTGAACCGCAACTAAATTATTGGAAAAAATAGTAGCGCTGTGAAAATTAGGTCTCGCTATTAATTTGTCCGCTGAAATGAACTTTTTTGTCTTGTTAGATTTATCACACCACTTATTAACCAAGCGAACATCGACTCTTTTTTCACTGTCTTCCAATGTTTTTCCAAACACTGAATTATTCATCAACTTAAAAAGGTCTTGCTGAAAAGTAGTTACAGCTTGTTTTCTCAGTTCTGTGTTTAAATTGATATATTTAGCCAAAAAAGGGCTTTGTTTAAAAATTAAGGCGCGATGAATTTTATTTAAAACAAGACCATTATTAATGCATGTTTTCAAATAAACATAATGGATTACATACTGATATTTAGAATACAGATTAGGACAGAGTTTAGAAGTTTTACCTCCGAGTGGTACAAATTTTTCGGGACAAAAAGGATAATCGTTATGGTCATTATGTAGCTCCTCGGGATATGTTAAGTCCACTTCAAGAATATATCCGAACTCAGCATCATCTGCTACGTTCATGATATTTAACAAATCTACTTCGCATTCGCTTAAAAGTCTAAAATCTGAAACAGGTAAGTACTGACACATACTATAACCATACAAGTTATTGCAATCGATGTAAACTAGAAAAGAATCTGGTTCTGTAAAATCATATTGTGGCATATATTTATTGTTTGCACGAGCATATCGCGTTGAGCACATACAGATACCTCCCCGTATCCCTTTCTGTATAAAACGTATAATTTCTAAGTCAGTTAATAATTCTAACTGAATGCCGGTCTTAAGTAACATAGCATCGAATGAAAGACTTGGAGCTGTTAAGTAAAAAGCAGGATCTAATTGATAGTTCAATTTACAAATTTCACGGAAATTTTCAAATACATCAGTCAATAGCAATACATCGGTTTTTAGATAAAGGTCTGTGTACCCACCCATATCTTGTATTCTAAATGTAGACCAAACTTCCTGAGCATGAGTGTAATCTTTATCACTTATATCTTCATCAGTTAAAGAATTATAGAAACCTTTTTTGTGTGGAAGTTGTTTCTCGGAAAATGATTTCCAATGTGTCATATGATCATACGGATATACTCCTTTGCGTGTTAATAATTTAAATTCAGTTGCGTTTGGAAAATATTTTTTTAAATGCTTAAAATCTGTTTTATCTAACCCACTCGCTAATTTTTCCAAACTGGTTCCTAAGAATTGAAACGAATCGACAAATCGTATTTGAGCATATTTTTCATTCTTTAACTGTAAAAATTTTGTAAATGATACGTATTTTTCCTTATTTTTAGGTATGACTTTAACAGGTCCTAAACTATCGGCTAATTCTTTGATGAACAGATGACAGTCATAGCCGGATAGGTTATGGAAAAAAACGGGAACTAATTTAGGAACGCTAAACCGTAAGTTACAGTATTGATGCGCAGCACCTCGATAACTTCCAGTGAGGTGACAATGATCTCTCACTTTGTCAAAAAATAATAATTGCTTACAAATATGACAAACATCGGTACGCGCATAGGCCTCTGCGTCATATTCATCGAATTCCATCGCAATTTCTTTATCTAAGATGTCATAAATCTTTTTAACGTCAAAATACAGTTTATCAAGAAATTTTTGGACACAGTCTTTTCCTCGATACTGTACAAAAGAATTCAGACTGGTATCGTACGAGCACACTATGTGATAAGCAAAAGCTGATGGAATGTGCTGTTGACGCTGAGAAGTAAAACTTAATGAAGGGTCAGGCTCACAGCCATCGAACGGTATAAGAAGAGTTTCAAAGTCAGCATAGACCACAAAAGGAACGTCTTGCTTCCGTTCGAAATTTTTGAATTGTAGATAAGTTCCTTTCTCAGGCAGTACTGTACAAACGCCGCTGCATGTATGATTATCAAGATTAACTTCAGAAGTAAAAAATAGCAAGCAATCATCACAAAAATATAGTTTCTTATGATTTTTCGTAATTTGACTTCTTACAAGTCGAGAAAGGTTTTTTATCAAAACAAAGTGACATAGAACATTATTTTCAAGTAGAAGCAAGTTAATTTTAGTTCTGGTTTTGGATTTATATCCAGACTTATAAATGGGACCTACAACTATCTGATTATTCTTTAATGAATATACGTTTACACTTAAATGTGGATTGTTTTGTTCGAATTTCGCGATATCCGTAAACGTTACTGGGAAAGATATATCGTCGGTGTTTAGGACCTGTTCAAAGTGCGGATACGACGACGTACGGTCACCGTTCTTTTTAGCCGGGTACAAAGCGGCAACGACGCTCCACAAAAAACAATATTCATCTTTATTCCTGATGTTAATACACGCCTTTTTCTTTTTTATCGCTAGTGGTAAATCTACATAAGTTGAACCAGACCCTCTTAGAGGATCATATCTATTAATGTTAACTTCTAAGGAAACATTACTTAAAAAAGTCCAACCACTGTCACGATCCTCAAATTCTTCAACTTTGTTCTTAATAGTATTTACGAGTGTTTCAAACAACTCGTTAAAATCAAAATTGCGATGAATCGTTAAATTTTTTGTAACAAACGACTTAATGTTATTTACCTCGTTCTTAAATAAAAGAAAATCGGCAAAATATTCAAAATTTACTTTTAAACATATATGCTTATTTAGAGACATTTGCAAAAGATTATAAATTTTAGAAAATATACTATGCAAGAATGAATCGGGTAAAGAGCATCGGTACTCATCTGTAGGAGTAATTCTGTATGTAACGATGCGACCTCTAAACGCACTCGCGAGTTCGACAACACCGGCGTCGTCGTGCGCCCGCGACACTGCGCACCTGCGCTTGTGCGCGCTGCTGCGCAGGTGTCCTACCCATTGTCTGCTGCCTAATTGCATCGAACACTCTGAGCAAAAAGGCATCGTAGCAATTCAGAAAAATAAAGTATACAATTTGTTACCTAACGCTAATCTATAGTATTTTTAGTTAATTACTTATCCACTTAACTAAATGAATGATTACCGTACCTCATTAATACCTAAGTTACGACTGTAACTTTACCTGGACGTGGGCTCAAAAAAACCGGATTAAATATAAAAACCTATTGTAAAAAATATTTTACTTGCTTAGTTAATTTATTTATTTAATATTTGTTTTATTACTATAAAATACAGGCTTATCTTTAAACAACGACTTTGACCGCTTTAAAAACTGCTGCAAGTAGTCCCACTCGGGCTGGTCTGGCTCTAGCTGCACCTTGAGTGTGACAAGCGCCTTGGTGTACCGCTGGTCGGGCGCTACGGCCAACGCCTCGTCCGTGCTGTATACGCGCGTCTCCACGTAGTAGCGACCGTCGAGCGGAGTACGCCGCAGGAGCGTGCCGTGCGCGGTCTTGTTGGCGAGGCTGCTGTCGAGTCGTTTGCCCTGCCTGACGCGTGACGCACGCTCGGCTGTAACTTCTTCGTCGTCCGACACCAACCCGAACAAATTCAACGACTCCTTTGAGCTCGACTTAGCCTTTTTCGATGAACCAGACCTGTAAAAGACAAAAGAGATTGTATTATATCCTATGTTAGGACAATCAGCAAGAACGTGAAACAACTCAACAATAATTGATATTACTATGTTGTTGTAGAACGCAATGTTCCTATCCTACGATTGACACCTGCAATCTTCGAATTTATCTAACCCACTATGATCGATAAAGAAAACAACACTTCAATACAAAAAAAAACCCACTCTATCAGTGATGAACCTAAAACGAAATTACCACTTCACTTGCATAAATAACTCATATCTTACCTGATAGTATCGCGAGAGATTGGTTTTCTCTTAGGCTTAGGCTTCTGCGCTGGCTCGAACAGTTCTTGCTCGGAGTCAGACCTGAAAAGATAAATTTAATAATATTGTTAGTCTCCTAGCTAATACTGATCAGCAACAGCATACTAACACCATTCACTCATTCATAATCATTTTAGTGTTCAATTGTTATCCACTTCAATCTAATTCATTAATATGTGTACTGTTGGCATACCCTAATAAATAAATATTGTGGTATTATCACATAAAATCTTCACTAACGATTCGAAGATTTAATAAATACTATGACGACAGCATAAATTAAACCTTACCTGATGTTATCTCGAGATGTTGGTTTTGTCTTAGGTTTGGTCTTCTGCACTGGTTGGTAGACTTCAAACTCGGAGTCAGACCTGAAAAAGTAACGCAAAATTGAGTATCGGAAAAAGACAATGCATACTTACACTGATCCTTCATTGTAAGTGTGACGATCTTTAAAACTATCTCATTGTTATTTTCTCCGTACGAAACTTGGAGGAAATAGTAATTACAACCAACTATCAGTAAACCTTTCAAAGTACTTACATAATGAACACTCACAAATAAAGTACTGTGGCTGAAGATCTGGGTGCTGGGGAGACTCCTCGACGACGACTGACGACACTGTTGCAGCTAGTTCCTTGGCTCGAAGCACTTTGAAGAACAGAATGAACCACTACTCGAAAATTTCGCATTATATAGGAACTTATTGAAAATTCATCAATTTTTACTAGGGTTGTCACAAATGTATCTGTTTTTGAAACCTGAATAAGAAAAACTACAACGAAAAATAGTATTAACTTTAAGTCTAACACAAAGAGATCAATATGAAGTGATAGTCGATGCACTGTGCTGGTGCAAAAGTTGATGAAGGTTGATGAGCTGTTGACTGTACGTGAAAAAATTATCCTGAATGTTGTTTCAGTAAATCTACGTTAGTGAAAAACGTAATCAACTTTCATTAGAAAAAACAATTTGTATTTTTTTTAAGTAAAGTAGTTTATAAGTATTTTGTTTCTAGTTATTCCTTTTTTCTTTGTATACTAGTTTTAGTAAGACATTTCTGTGACGTCATTATTATGTCATCAATAATTAAAAATATTTGTTATTAAATAGAAAAAAACAATACAATGTATAATATTTATACATTGTTATTACAGATTTTGACTATTGTAACATTAAGCAAACAATCAATACCTATATGTTTAACAGGTCAGTACACTAGGATTGTCCTAAAACTAATTGAATACTATTACTACTAAAGTAAAATCTTACAGCAAAATCTTGTTGTCGACGTCCCACTACGACTGACTCTCTCTCGTCACTCGTGACAACCCTATCGAGAGTTGCGCGCTAGACATTTTTCGCCGTGGTGCCGTGTGCAATAACCTATTTAAATGACTTTACGTATTGACCTTTAATTTGCTCGTTAAAAACTTTCCATTCATTATTGAAATAATTCAATTTCAAAGATTTATTATTTAAACACAAATTAAACAAACATCAATTAAATTTTATACATAAAATATATTTATTAGGGTAGTTTATTGACATAATTGTGTTTTAAACGAAAGAAATTCATTATTAGATTTTAAAATTAATGTAAATAAGATACATATATACCCACGTTTTTAACTAAGACGACATTTGTTACTAAAAAGTTTAAAAAAATGCAGTAATACCTTGTAAATGCATTTTTATAACTTTCAATGTATTTGATTTTTTTATATATTACTAGCTGTGCCGCGCGAACTACGTTTCGCCATAATAAAAAATAGTTTACGACCTATTCTCAGACCTACTGAAAATATTCAAAAAATTTCATAAAGATCGGTCAAGCCGTTTCGGAGGTGTTTGATAACAAACACTGTGACACGAGAATTTTATATATTAGATTTATGTTTCAGTGTTATTAAAACAAACCAAAAAATAAGAATGAAACATTATTAAACACGAAAACTTATTGCAATTTTAATTAAAGTACAATCAACAGCACATCAACCTACGATAAATATTTAATTGGGTCTTTGTTAATTAATATAATAATAGTTTCATTGATTGAAAATCAGTTGTTATGACCTTTAAGTTTTTGGATATGTCGAACTGCCTTTACCATTTTTTTGTCGAGGGGAACCGTACTCGCCGTTGGCTAGACGACGAGCGTGTATGGGGCTCCCAGCAGAGTGCCGGCCTAACCACTAAACCACCCCGGTATTCTCCCTGCCCTTATAGGCGCGCGTGATAGGGTCCACACTGCGACTTCCACGTAGTTAAAATGTGCATACGCTCATTATGCTGCTATTTATTTATATGCTTTATTATGTTAAACCTTATACATATTTAATTCAGACAGTAAGTAGGCATGCCTCCTACCCGGTGGATAAGTGACCTGGTTAGGGTTGAAGGAGATTCATAGGGAGGCTTATGTCTTCTGAGCAGAAGACCTAATGGCTGATGATGATGTTGATATTTGATTCTAATCGCTAGTCCATATCCACTTATTTAACTTACATATATTAATATCTAGTGAATGCTAATAAATAAAACCAAATTCAGTAAGTTGTACATATATATTAACCTTGGGCGTTAATAATTGTAATAAATAAATGATTGGGTTTAACCATTATTTCTATATAGGTTTTCAAACGAATAATTTACATTTTGATATATACTTACATATAAAATTAAGTATTTTTGCTATCATTTGGGTCCGTTTCTTTACACTTATATCAAACAAAACTGACAAGGATTATAAACATAAAATAAAAATCCTACGTCATATGGAGTACATCTTTTTGTCTATTTTTAGTGCAAGCATAATATATATTTCATCATAACGCTTTCTGTTTGTACGCTAATACTAGAAAAACCGCTAGTATAACATTTTTCACATTTAGGAATGTCGCAAAATCATTTAAACAAAGTGTCCTCTGTCCAAAGGTTCTCCGGAAGATATCACTCTTAGCGATAAGACTGTCGAAATTGTACATTTTAGCTTTGTAAAACTTCTGTAACTGTACTACTTTCGTGGTGAGTAATAAAGAGTATCTTTCTATCATCACTTCGTAGCCCAGGGTCTGATTTGCTTGGAATGACAATCACTCCAAAACATAGTTTTGACTGAGGTTTTTACAGCCGATCTGTCTGACGCCAACTTTCTTTGGATATAATAATAATAATGTCCTCCTAACCGATATTCGGTCACGGCGGACAATCTCCACAGAGACTAGCCATCTGCGCAGGAGATATTATAGGGCACAAGTGACTGCGCAAACGCAAGTGCACTCTCTGTTCCTTCACTCGCCTAGTCCGATGGGACGGTTAACCGACACGATCGGGGTGAGATCAGGCGCAGGACCCACTGTTTAACGTGCCTTCCGAAGCACGGAGGAGCTTGAGATGTTTCTTATTTTGGTCACCCATCCTAGGACTGACCACAGCGAACGTTGCTGTGGTCAGTCAAACAAAACCGTATTTCTAGCTGCAATATTCAATTCAATTTAAAATAATTATTTTTGAAGACAAAACAAGTGTAATTAGGTCGCGGACGCCGCGGTCACACCGGACGCGGCGAGCCATACGACACTAAGAATTTGCTGACAGTAAATACTTAACTACTTAATGGCGCAACGAGCCATATGACGCTAAACATTTGCTGACAGAAAATACTTAACTACTGAAATGGTTAGATTTGAAGTAAATTATTTTGAATGATAATTTATCAAAACATAACCAGCAATCGCTGGTTCGAATCATTAGGTGATTTTGTACTTAAACACGGAATAATACGAGCGTAAACTTCTAAACTGAAAATTTACTTTTGTAACTGTAAAAATCTGCTACCACGTGTTTTATTGTTCCTTATAGATGGAGTGAAATCGTGTCTGCGATTGAACGAGATATAGAAGGAACAATAATACACTACTTTTATTGATAGGTAGTTAGTTGTATTTTACAACAAGCATTAAGGAATAGCACTCAAGTTAAACTACTAAGGAAAAAACAACGAATCATAAAACCATGGATTACTGCTGGTATTTTGCGATGTATTAGCAACAGAAATAAAATGCAAAAGAAACTTCGTATTGATCCAAATAACGTAATTTTAAATATAACTTATAAAAGGTATAGAAACTTTCTAAATAACTTAATAAAAAATCTTAAACGGAAATATGAGAGGGAACTATTAGCAAAATCTACAAAAAATCCTAAAAAATTATGGAATAATATTAAAACTATTACAAACTTAAAGTCTTCTAATAATGGTAACACTGAACTCTTAAATATAAAATCTTCTCCTATTGAATCAGTTAATAGCGTAAATAGTTTCTTTGCTGACATTGGTAGGGAATTGGCAGATAACATTACCTCTCCAATTAACCCCAATTCACTGGCGACTTTTACTTCTTTTTTTACAAAGGACTCCAGCCTAAGACAATCAAGCTTTGTCTTATGGAATACCGATAATGAAGAAGTAAACCATGTACTTATGGGACTAAAGTCAGATAGCGCGCCTGGGTGGGACAACATCTCTACCAGATTCTTGAAGTATATTGGGAATGAGGTCGTCCCTATCATTTGCCATCTTGCTAACTTGTCCTTTGAGAAGGGTGTTTTTCCCGCACTTCTTAAGAAGTCAGTTGTTACACCAGTACACAAAGCGGGGTACAGAAGCGATGTCAATAATTATAGGCCAATATCTGTTCTACCATCAATTGCAAAAATTATTGAAAAACTGTTAAACAAAAGACTGGTAGCCTATTTAAATAAATTCAACATTTTATCCAACTCTCAATTTGGATTCAGGCGTGGCTTATCTACTGAAGATGCTGTGATAGGCTTAACATCTCTAATTACAGACAATTTAGATAGAGGAAATAAATGTATAACTATATTTCTAGACTTGAAAAAAGCCTTTGACACCGTTTCTGTTCCCTTACTGATAAATAAACTTGAAAAAATTGGTATTAGAGGGCACGCGCTATCGATTTTCACGGACTATCTCTCTGAAAGGAAACAGTCTGTCAAAATAGGGCAATATGTAAGCAGAGACTTGAATATTAATTATGGAGTCCCACAGGGCAGTGTTCTTGGGCCGACCTTATTCCTAATCTACATAAATGACCTTAGCAAACTCAGGCTCCCTGGTGCACACGTATTTTCCTATGCTGATGATACTGCCTTAGTTTTTAATGCTGCAACCTGGGATAGGGTTAAGCGTGACGCAGAAAAGGGCCTGGCCTTAACTGCTGACTGGCTTAAAGTTAACTTACTTACACTTAATATTCATAAAACAAATTATATCTGTTTCACTATTAGTAATCGTACCCAACCTAAGTACAACTTCGCTATAAAGTTACATGATTGTCTGAGTCCTGTTTCCGATAGATGGGATGGATGCGCATGTCCTCTTCTTACTCGTGTAGAAACAACAAAATACTTGGGTGTAGTGATTGATCAGAGACTGTCTTGGCATCAACATGTAGAAACAATATCTAATAAGATTAGGAAACTCACCTGGATTTTTAAAAATTTAAGACATGTTGCCCCCCAAAAACTATTGAATAGTATATATTCTGCCTTAGCACAATCTATAATTACATATTGTATCCCCGTTTGGGGTGGTGCATCTAAAGAAAAATTTTTGGAAGTTGAGAGAGCACAACGTATACTACTTAAAGTTATGTCATTTAAGAAAATAAGGTTCCCTACTGAACAACTGTATCAATTGAATGATTTACTAACAGTTAGGAAACTGTACATTCTATCCTCAGTACTAAGAAGACACAGACTTTCAAAATACGACCCAAGCTTGTTAACCAGAAGACGACCACATATTGTTATTCCCAAAAAACCGTGTAATACTTACTTTGCTAGTAAACAATATGATATAATGTCAGGACAATTGTATAATAATACAAATAAGATACTAAATATTTATCCAAAAACATATCGTGATTGTGTGATAAAAATAACTGATTGGCTAAAAACATTAAATTACGAAATGGCAGAAGGAATGCTAAAATCTTTAAAATTATATTAACACATATCTCTACATACACACATACACGCGCACACATACACACACACACACACATATATACACACACACACATACACACACACATGCACGCACGCACACACATACACGCACACACATACACGCGCACACACACGCACACACACACACACACACACTCACACACACATAGCCACGCACCCAAACCATATACACACACTTTCACTGACCATCCTGTTTTACTTTTTTTTTTTTTTTTTTATTTAGTGTATTGTATGATATGGAAGAGCGGGGTCTTCTAGCACAAGTATGGAATACTTAAAAGAAGGCTCCAACCATTATGTTTAAGAAAGATGTGAGTTTTTAAGGAAATAAAACTATTATTAAAAACTATTATTATTATAGAGTCTGTTGGCTCCTGTCTCTCCCTACTCTTCAACAAAGAGCAGGTCCGACGCATCAGATTGCTGCGAAGCAGCGGACTGCGAACGAAGTTGATGCCGGGTTAGCTCATCTGCAGACTCATTTTCCGCCTGCTGCCTTAGGGACTCCTGGAGCAGAGCGTTAGCCTTTTTTGCTTTCGCTAAGCCTATGTATTTTCCGGTAGTGGGCGGGTGCCCTCGGCCTCGTTTAGCAGCCGTCTTTTTTGGGACTGTCTCTTCTGAGCTCGAGACAGCACATCCGTCCGATTTTCCGTACCGTGTACGGGTAGCATTCGGCGCCATATATCCCCCACAACTATTGAGCTTAGCTCCTCCTCCTTCATCAACTCTCCCACTCGCCTCGTATACATTATTTCCGCCAACCGGCCCGGATACCGGCGACGGCCCGCTCTCAACGGGTTCATATTCAGTTACTGACGCATCAATGGTGGAACTCGAGTGGCACGGCACCAGATACTCCCGGCTGCCCGCAGCCGCCTTGCGCGGTCCTACGGGGGGGACTGACACCCCCTGGTGTGTGTGTTTTTCAACACCAAATTCCATAATTGCTTTTTAAGGGGAAGCTCCCTGAGGAGGCCGTTCGGGACTGGACTCCCTCCAGCCATTAATCCTATCGGCACGGACCATACCTTAGGATTTGGGGTAATTTTTTAATGTGGTTTTCTTCCACTTGGCCCAACGCTCAATGCGTCGGACCCCCGGCCCACTCAATGTGGGTAACGGGTTTGCCCGACGGCAGACATCATTATATCTACCGCCGCGCAAGAGAGCCGAAGCTCATGGAGCATCAATAGTGACACATCCACAAAACGTCATGGCGAAACTTCGCCCCTTCACTACCATTTAATGTGGATCAGACTGACCACATCACATCCTCAGGCAAGAGTCTTACCACTTTTTGAAAAGAAGAGGAGACTTCACCTTGTACCGCATGACGCGTTGGGCCACGCAAGCGGTCCGCCGAGTTGCACTCGGCCATCCCACGCCCCCCTATGGGAGCAAATTAAACAAGTATAGTCTCTGAGATATAATAGACCGACTATGACGGTTAACCTGTGCAAAGCAAAATGTTGCTTACTTAGTAATATGGTCTCACTCCCTAAGGTGATGGCTGAAAATCAGTGTTTTGTCCTTTTAGGGCCTCGACCCTTTTAGGCACTGCAGCACACAGTCATGTACATTCTACTCAATGTTATTATTGGTTTAGTCTCTTTACGATTGTTGATATAATATTATATGTGCTATTTTCAAAGTATTTTCAAAGTTAGATATATTCTAAGAATCAGAGTCAAAATTCAAAAGACATGTTTTTAATGTTTTACAAAGTAGACAAGCTGAACGAAAAATTATTACCATCATTTCAATATATACATACACTGCTATTTTTTTATAAAATTAAAGGGATGCTTTACGACATGGTATTAGAATGATTTTAATATGAAAAAAAAATAACACTTAATTTTATATAAATTTTCTAAAAAATCCAAAAATGCTGCACTAGTTCAGAGCAGAATTTTTTGTATTTTTTTTAAATTTTAGATTTCATGTTTTTTATTTTTTTTACATAATAATGGATGTATCCTGTAGTGTCGTCCTGAAGCGTCCCTAAAATTTTCCAGGGTGATAAAAAAATAACTGTGTATATTTTTTATATAGATTTTAAGTATGTATCTTCTTATATGAATGTAAAAGCAGTTTTGTTTACAATTACTTCTATTTTTATATACAACTAGAATCTGCACTTTGTTTCGTACATATCGAGTAACACATTATAACAATCCGTGGATAACGGTATGGGCTTCACAATAAATAAGATTATTGTTACTAGTTTCTAGTATCTATTAGTTATACTCTAATTTAAGACTGACTGTGACAGCTGTTTGTTATTCCTTATAAATAAAATAAAAATAAAGTATTTTTGTGTTTGAAGTATGTTCATACCTATATAGATTATCCGATGAGTGCTTAGCAGGTAACTGTAAATAAAGCAATTATTATCTTAAGTAACGTACATATACAAAAAAAAATAATTATATTACTTACCTTTTCGTTTTACTCATCACCAGCGAAAAGTATTTTATATTCACATTGCAAAGTACAGATACATAGTCCGACTCGCACTTAGCCAATTTAATCTGCTTGTGTAGGGTATACTGTGCGCGATCGTACAAAATATTATGAAGAGGGAGCGACTTTCGGCGACGTTGTCGCTGCGATGGTCGAGAGCGGAACGTATGAGGCGCGCGGGTGAAATCTGATATTTTTCTAGCTTTATGCCCGCTCTTAACACTTATTTCGTTTCCGTGCCGTCTATTTAACATATTTTTTACGATCATCATTCTTAAAAAATTATGTTCTTTCTACGCAATTCTATGCTTCTCTCGGTAAGAAGCAGTACCTTTCAGTTTAGCTTTCCCTAATCTTTGGCGTACTTACTTACCAGAATTGACCAGACGTTTCTGGGGTCATCGGGCGAAAAAATATATTTCTAATCTGGTTGGAGCATAATAGTATCCTAATTGTACGTGTTGCTAAACAAAACCGACTTAAAAGATCTTCTTTCTGCGATGTTTTCCAATAGTTCCGTATATATATATATATATATATATATATATATATATATATATATATATATATATATATATATATATATATATATATATATATATATATATATATATATATATATATATCTTTTATAATATTGAATACTGTTTAAAACTTTCTGTAAGAAATATTTCAAAGGGTTAACTATTCTCCTATATGTCCACTTATTACTCGTATTTGCCTAGCGGAAAACTCACGAAACCGCTGTATTGAAAAAAATACACAGAAGATGTGTCTTTATGTGTTTAAATCCTTTTGCTTTATAAACTTGGAAAACTAAAACCTACAAATGTAAACAACATGACAAGATTAAGTTTTTGTTTGAATGTGTTACTTTATATTTATATTTTAGTGTCTTCGCGGATTTTTGTGCATATGTTGTCATTATTTTTTTTCCGCTCACAATATAAGATGGGTTTTGATTTTTATAAATTAAATTACTTGTCGACTTCCAAATACAAATTAATTCAATCCCTAAGGAAGGAAGTAAATTCAATACAACATTCTATCCCTGTATTTTAGAGGCTTTTCCATGACACAGAATATGTCATTTTTGAGTATGTGGTATGAAAAATTACATACTTATTTCAATTATTTGGTGGAAAGCCAGTGATCTATAAAACGACTACGATCGTGTATAAAGAAGTTCTATCTCAGTAAAATTAGTTATCGTTGCTTTGGTTAAAATAATTGTGTTTCGCATCTACAGAGACCATTCAACTCCCTACTTCTTACAAATTGACTTCATTTGATACTGTTTCAGAGAATTAAATTTTCCCTAAGTATATTTTTAATAATTCTCCAGTTAGTTAAACAAATTGCCAAAGAAAATGTAGGTAAGTTCGATTTACTTAGATTACATGACGATTTTTTATTGCAACAAGATTATTTAAGCAAAGGAAATTCAAGTTGTGTTTATGTTTATGTTTAACAACTTATGTTTCGTTAAGTAATCATACATTTACGAAATCTCAGGCCTGAGGCTAGAATTGAATGCCTTAAGTTGTAAAACCTGAGTTAAATATATTGGCAACTATTGATTTTACTCAGATAAAGTAAATGTAAAAAATACGACGGGAAGTATCTGTTAACAATTTGCATTATGCCTATAATATATCAGCTAACATAAAACAAAACAATAACTTTTCAAAGATGTAATAAAATCGCACACTTTTTTGATGTTGTTAAAGGAATGATATTCAAAATATATTGTCACTTTACCCGATAGTGAGCCTTCTTAACGCTTACCATTACATTGTGAAATAGGTCCTAAGCTAAGAACTAAGAAAAATAAATGAACTCTATAAGTGATGTAAATTAACTCTACGAGTAGGCCTATAACTATAACAAAATAAATAAATACTCCCAAATCATAAACTGTTCATTTTCTACTCATACTTTTATTCCCGTATTGCTAACTGAAAAGGATAAATTCTCTCAGATAAATTGATTGTCTAAGATAAATTGTTTTATAATACCGAAAACACAAGCTGTCATTGGCTTGCGAGTACCTAATCAAAAAAAATTACAAAAAATAAAACTGATTTCGAAAATACCAAAAAGTCATAACAAAAAGTCATATAAATAATATAAGAATACATACAACATCACAGTTTTATATTGAAGTCGGTGCTAAATTTTAAGTGCACTAATTGTTGTTATATATTTTTAAACTTTCAAGGTGATCATAGTTAGGCAGCGACTTCAATATAAAACTGTGATGTTGTATGTATTCTTATATTATTTATGACATTTTGGTGTTTTGGAAGTCGGTTTTATTTTTTGTACAATTTTTATTTTCAATCTTTTTACTTATCACATATTACAATTTGAGCCATGGCAAACACCAGAATAACTTTAAATAAAACGTTTTTCGCTCTTAATAGTTTCGAAAGAATTATTCCAAAACTCCTAATCTACCAGGAACCTTCCATCACCAGCTCAGTAACATGACTTGATGACTACCAGACCCAAAAACCTGAATATCTTAAGAAGAAACATGAAACACGATGGACGTGCCTATGAAATTCAAAGGTTTCCCTCGATTTTCATGAAATCCCATCATTAGATCCTGGTTTCCTTATCATGGGACTACTCTTGGAATATCTCCTTTCCAACAAAAAAATAATCATCAAAATCTGTTTATAAACGACGAAGTTATCCGCGACCACACTCCTCCTCCTTTTTCGAAGTCGAAAATTATCCAAAATATACTATTCAAAAAACCGACTTCAAAAACACTGAAAAGTTAAAAATAATATAAGAATAGGCACAGACAACATCACACTTCTATATTGAAGTCGGTGCCAAACGATGATCTCCTAGAAAGTGTTAAAATTTGTCACAGACTTCAATATAGAAGTGTGATGTTGTCTGTACCTATTCTTATATTATTTTTAACTTTTCAGTTTTTTTGAAGTCGGTTTTAATTTTTTTTTTACTTTTTAGTGAATGAAATCTTTTTAGTGAAAGAAACCCTAATTTAATGTTTTCCTTAATTTAGTTTAGTTAGTTAACCCTAATTTAGTTAGTGTTTTCCTTGATTTTCATGGGATCCCATCATCAGATCCTGACTTTGGTGACCTTGGGACCACCCCAGGAGTATGCTCTATCAAAAACAAAAGAATTTTGAAAATCGGTCCACAATTGGCGGAGTAATGGCGTAACATACGAGTACACACAAAACACGTTGGACACACCTTAAAATTTAAGGGTTTTCCTCAATTTCCATGGGATCCCATCATCAGATCCTAACTTTGGTGACCATGGGACCACTCTTGCAGTATACTCTATCGAATACAAAAAGAATTTTGGAAAATGGTTTAAAAATGGCGGAGTAATGAGGTAACAAACATAAAAAAATACAACCGAATTGATAACCTCCTCCTTTTTTGAAGTCGCTTAAAAAAGCATATTACGGTCGAATTGAGTTACCTCCTTTTTTCGAAGTCGGTTAACAATATAAAACCGCGATAACAATGTGCCCGCGAACCACGTTTTTCTATAATACCTAATTGTCCAGAAAAAATGTGGAGAGGGCCACCCTTACCATTAAGACTTAGCAAGTTAGCACTAAGGGGTATAAAAAATAGCCTACTGTAACTCGTTACACTACGGCCTATTCCAGACCTACCAAATATATGCAAAAAAATTCATAAAAATGGGTGAAGCCATTTCGGGGGAGTTTCATAAGTTCATAACAAACACTTGAACATAACAAACACACGAAAGACATGAGATTTTTCTATATTAGATAAAGGTCGCCAAAATTTGCTCAATCGATGTTCCAAGATATGGAAATAAATTCTCTGTAAAACCCTGAATAATATAACAAACCTATTTTTACTGGCGCTGTGGCCTCGGCACTGGACTGTGCCACAATATAGAGAACGATATATGCTCCGAGTAGAATCGGGAGGCCCGCGATCGATCCTGCCATGTACCAATGTGTTTTTCGTTTCACGAATTTCATATGTACATTTATCTAACGCTCCTACGGTGAAGGAAAACATCGTGAGGAAACCTGCATACACCTGCGAAGTAATTCAAAGGTGTGTGTGAAGTCAACCAATCCGCACTGGGCCAGCGTGGTTTGACTAAGGCCTAATCGCCCTAACTAGTTAGGGTAGGCTCGTGCCCCTCGGTGGGGACGTATATGAGCTGTGATGATGATGATGATGATTTGGAAACGATTAAAAATCCTTTTTCATTTGTAATAAAAATACGCCGTCTTAGACCATATAACCACAGACTACATAATTATGCAATTTATATACATACAAAAACAATATAAATTGCTGCCATTTAATGTCGGATTTTTTAATTTTTATGACGCGGTCAATTAATAAGCACTGGATGTGCTTTTGCAGCAGACTCGATTTTGAATTTCATTATTTTATTTTAAAAAGCATCGAATTTAGTTTTAAAACAATATTTTATTTTAAACTTAAGCATTGAGAAGTTACATACAATTTTATTTCTACAAAATGAGTCAATAATTTATTACATTCCCGTTTAACACATGACACGCTCTGGCCGTGTGAAGCACGACCAGGGTGCAGAAGAGAGAGGAATGAAAGATTTAAGCTTAAGTACAACGTATATTACAAGACCTCAGGGGGGATACAACGGTTTCGCTTAGAATAACTCGCAGAGATATAGGGAGGTACTTAGCTTAGTTCTGCCTAGAGGAGGCAGAAGCTGAAGCGAGACGCTGAGACCAGGAGTTCTTCGGGGAAGACCGGAACAGGCGTCGCGATCTTCACCGGATCCGGAACAGACACAGGCGATCTTGATCCAGTCAGCAAATGCGAACAGTTGTTTACCAAAGTCCATCGAATAAGGTTGGGGTGCAATGGGCAAGCTGCTACAATTGAGAAACCTTAATTTGTGCAATTAAAAATATTTCAAGTTGGTAAAGTAACGGATTTAAAACTGTAAAATAATAAGGCAAAAATAACAATAAACTATAAAACTAAAGCAAATATCAGGTTACTTTACCCTATTATGAAAATCGATGTTAAAATAACGGATAGAAAAATGAACGAAATTAGATTTAATTTCCACAAAGAATAATCAATTAATGCACAACATTAATATTAACGTTTTACGGAACACGGGGACCATCTTAGAGATCGTAATTATTAATTTCACTAAACAAAAAGAATAGAAAATGTATCCACGCGCTATTTAGGAACACGTTTCACTTTAATACAACTTCATTTACTGGAAATCACAATGAAATAAAGCAATTAAGCAGATACTCGTTTTGCATAATTGTGAATTTACGAGAACAATTAAAAAGGTAGGTAGGAATGGAATTCCTACAAGAAAATATTTTTCGGCAAGTCATCCGCAATAAAATAGGTTAAAATCTAATATAAATTATTCTTACGAAAGCATTGCTCCGCAGAAATTACAAATTCACAATTATAATTAATTATTGAAAAACAAATATGCAAAAGGATACGTACATTTCCGATAAGTGTTTAAACATTTGCTATCATTAAATCAGAAATTTCAACATAATACTACTTCGAGATAATGAGTATTATGAGAATATATTAAAATGTTTCTATGAAATGGGAGACTACAGCGGTTCGTAACAAAAGACCCACCACTAATTAAGTCAGTGCTACAGGTAACTATTATGGAAGCCCCCGGGAATGTAGCAAAATGATTCTCTTTTGAATGCCAAACAATACCATTACACAACACAAACGAGCACTAAGTACGAGTATCATGTTGTCATAAAATAAGACTTTTCTATGACTCTTACGACATACCGACTAGAGGTGGAATAGTATTTTAATATTTCTGTCACCGTGAAATTGTAAATATCTTACCGTATATTAAAGTTTAACTCGCGAGACTGAAAAATGACGAAAAATTGTGAATCGGACCAGATTGCTCCCAATTTAACGCAAAAGGGAAAGCATGGAGGAAAATTCAGTGTTGAAATTCTATTCTGTGTAAATAGCTGCAAATGTGTGCGTGCGCGCGTGTGTGTGTGTGAGTTTTGTAAGGTAAGTAGGTATTTAATCGTCAGTCAATGGCCCTTGCTTCTGATCGATTCTGCATCTTCGGTATTGTCCATTTAACTTCCGTAAGTGTAGATTTACGATGCATTCAAGTTTCGATTCGTATGCGGAATCAATGGTTACAATTGCAAATTTCTTGGTTGTTCCTCGCGGTCCCACTACTTTGCCCCACTGATGGGACCACGAGGAAATGTGGATCCGCATGCGCTCACTGACCAATGAGACCACTCGGAATAATCTTAATCGTTCCTTATATACCTACCCATTAATAAGATCCTCTATTCCTTAAAACCAAATTGATTATGCTAACCTAATTTGGAAAATCTACGAGGAACGGTTACGTGTATTCCAGGACAGATTTCTTGACTAAAGCGATTGTGATTTGATCAGATTTTTTTATACAACAAAGTAGGCCAACAAGTATTCTGCCACGGTTACTATTACCGTGATACTGCCCACCTAATGGTAAGTGGTAACAGTCACCTATAATATATGTGGCTCTTATGAGCTTCGCAGCAAATCTACAACCCCACAAGAACAACAGAGTACCTACGTTGCCAACTTGTGACATAAGATGTAAAGTCACGGTACCCAATAATTTCACTGACATATCTTACCCTTCAAATCGGAATACAGCAATGCAAGCACTGCAGCTTGCAATGGTATGTTTTAGAGAATAAAGATTGTGAGAGGCTGGTGCTTGAACTAAGCAAAGTCTGAATCTCAAGCACCAGTATTTCCCCTTCTCATGTTGTCACAGGTATTCGCCATCACAAATTTTACATTATTTGTGAATAACGAGTTATGTGTCATTAGTTTTTAGTATAATACATAAACAATAATGTTATTGTCTGCAGAAACCTACTTACCTTTAAACAGAAAATGTTCACGTTCTCTTTAAAAATTGATTTTGGTAATTGAATTCCTTTCCTTCCTTCGACTATTAAGTAACTGTTAATCGCCGGATAATTAGAATGTCAAGCTTACGACAAACCGACGGACTGCAACTGGAAAATTCTGGCTGAGTAGGTACCTACCAAAATCATTAACAACTAAATGATTAACATCAATACCTTTATCTTTGTGCGCAATGTTGATTGTGTTTGTGTCGTGCAATGGAAATTAGGTCAATTTTCATCTGAAATGTCGTACGGCGCAGTTGTTATCGTGTTGTAAGCGCGCCAACGATATATTATTATTATCATAAACCGGGGACACTGATTTTTTTCAAATACGCCGGCGTGAAATTCGTAGTTCAGTCGTTGACCCACGATATGGCATTGACCCTATTTGCTATCGCTAATTAGTTAAAATATCGACCAATAACACTTCTCTGTCCCCACTGTTCTCAAGCATATAGTGTGCTAATTCTATTACATTCTTCAAACTTGAGCGCCTTCAGAATCTTATAATTAGATTCATTTTCAATCTTCGAAAATATGACCATAACGTGTCGTATTTCAGTGCCAAAATGAACTGGCTACCCATTCGAAAGCGTCGGTACTTGCACGTTCTGACACTACTGCCATTTCTATCTGAATGATTGTTTCTTCTGTCGTGCAATCGATCTGTGCGCTCCGCTCACGACATTATCTTGGAGATAGCTACCTACCCATTTGACCCAACCCAACTCCTTTGCTTTTCGTTGTCTGTACAGGCTGTTCGGTTGTGAAATGCTTTGCCTGTCAATATTCAGAAGGCGCGTTCGGTGGTTTCGTTTAATATTTAATTAACGAATGAAGAATAGATGAAGAGGAATTAAATGCTATCTCTTTTACTTTGTTTCATCATTATTTTTAAGTATTACTACTACCTATTTTTACCATACGAGTATCATGACATAACTTTCCCACCTTCCCTTTAAATTCCATTCATTATTTTTATCTTTCTATGGTTACCTGGAAGGGATTGCTGTGTTGCGATGAGGCCGCCCTTTGCTGTGCTTTGTACTATTTGTAATTTGCAATAAAGTATATTATAAGTAGAACATTTTCGTGACGACAATAATAAATTATTATACTCGGCTTCGTCCTCGGGATTAGCAAATAATACTTGTAGTAACGCCTAGTGATACGCCAGTCACGCACTTTATTTGAGGGTATAAATAAAATTTAAAATGAGTCTCACGTCAACAAGGTGGGCGACCTATCCGCTCGCTTCATTCGCTTTTTAGTGCTCGCCACGATCACACTCTCGCGTCTTAAAAGTTTTTACTTTAAGTGAGGTAGTGCTTATTTATAATGCCTAAGCGGAAAAGTGAGGAGGATTGTCAAATCTGTTGTGTAAGTTTAAAAAACTCGAAGTGTTACGAAGATGCCGTACGCGGAGTCTCAAGGTTAGTCATTGTGTGAATAAGTGCATTTATTAGTGACTATGGCCGAAAATGTCATTTTCTATTTGCTGCCCGTACAATGCTCGTTTGATAACGGGCAGAAGTATGATAAGTCAGCCATCTTGTTATATTCTCATAAGTACTAGAGAAACTTTATTAGTTAATGACGAATTATACCTATAATGGTAAATTTGTCACGTTTTTATTTTTTACTGGTTTCCTCTGAAATGAAGTTTTATAATCCAATGAAATAGTTTTACGAAAACTGTTAAATAAGATTTATTTCATACCTACCTAGTGGGCTTATTTTGTATGAATTTTTATGACACTATATCTCTAAGAAGAAAGATTACTAAATAATAGTTATTGCTACAGTGATTATTCACTAAACTGGGCTTGCGTACCTCTCTTTGGGGTTGCACTACCCAATAATAATTTTGCGAACAGTATTTTAGGATTGTTCCTTAACTGATTAGCAGTAATAATAATTATCCAATCGTAACATGCACCTACTTTTTATGATTATATACTAAAGAACAAATACAGTATATACATAGTGGTAATGGTTACCTATCCTGGTTTGCGAACTTCTCTTTGGAGCTGTACTACCTTATGGTAATGGTAACCTCTCCGGGTTTGCGTACTTCTCTATGGAGCTGTACCACCCTATAAATTAGTCTCGCGAACAGTACTTTGGTCTGTTTCATGACTAATGGAGATATCGGTGTATTCATAGTGGCAATGGTTACATATCCGGGTTTGCGTACTTCTCTTTGGAGCTGTACCACCCTATAAATTAGTCTCGCGAATCTAATGGAGATAACGGTGGTTTTCAGAGCAAGAACGTAATAACAACGTTTTAAACCTGCAGGCCTATTACGATCTCACGGTTTTCAAATAATATCATATGATATCATAGTGCAAAGCGAAAATTATGATTTTCGGTCAGATTTTTGATCATTCGTTCGTTATATGATATTGACATCATCGAAATTATGCCATAGTAATGATATCATTGGAGATCGGTAATACGAAATGAAGCATTTTATGATTTATTATGCCATGTCATACGATGAAAGATTTATAATTGGCCTACTGCTCGATGGGATTATTGGTTCTGAGCCACGTTCGGAGATGCAGGTCGACCTCGACCCAGAACCCGCCGAAGTGGCTACGCCCGCCGTTTATATCTTCTGTGCCGTCATGACGGTCACCCCCGTGGTGGTCGCCACCACCGCCACCACCGCCGCCGCCGGTGCGCCTGAGCAAGTGACGGATACCGACGAGCCTGGGTCAGCTAATGCGATGCTAAACACCACAATACTTGAAATATTGGGCGAGTATCCAACTATTTCGAATACTTTTGGAGCCAACATTCACAAAGACTTTGCAGTTAAGTTGGAACACACATTAATGTGAAATACCTTTCGCCGACTAACTGCAAACTAATTAATGCTCCCGTAGGTACTGAATGCCGAAATTAAGGTGGCTATCTCCAATATAAACGCTAAACGTTATAAAAATATCGAAATTAGGCAAAAACAAGTTTCTACGGCTATTTCATGCTTGAACCAAGCTATTAATTCGCTGACCTCGAAAAATAACAGTGACCCAGAATTAATAAAAATGTTGATGGACACAGAACGTATTCTCTGTGACTTACAATACCGGATTCAGTCATACGACGGAATTTTATTCTGTCTTCCCTTAAAAAAGACATGAAAGACCAGCTTCAAAATACTTAACCATTTTTTATTCATTCATTAGGCGAAAACCTGTCAGAAATTATTAAGACTGCAAAGGCGATTAATAAATAGGGTGCAGAGTAAAAAAAAAAAAAAAAACTTTAATAAATTTATAAAAGCAGATCATTTAAAAATTGAAAATTTACGCTCAGTGCTAAAATTTAAAACAAAAAATTGTTTCATGACAAAAATAGATTTAAAAGATGCCTTTTGACCCTAATTCAAGAAAATATTTAAGATTTCAAATTGAACAAGAACTATTTGGCTTGAGTACTGCACCATCAAGGCAATAAAACCAATTGTCCGATTACTTCGTTCTGCGGACCTAAAATCAACTAATTATTTAGATAATTATTGGCCAAATATACAAACCAAAAAATTAATTACCTCTCTTTGATTTTAATTAACGAGGCCAAAAGTTTAATGATACCTAGTAATATATGTACATTTTTAAGGTTTCGTTCTAATCTAGACTAAAAATTTCCAGATCACAAATCAGAAATTAAAAAAAAAAAAAAAATGGTTAACTCTTAAAAGATGTTGAATACGTCAATTCGCACAAATAGTCGAATTACTAGTCTCAGTTTGCCCGGCTGTAGAATACACTAGCCTTAATCTAAAATATTCGAGCGCATTAAGTAATTAAACTTAAAATCATAATTAATGATAATTATGATAAATTTATAAATATCCCTAGGAATGACGCAATACAAATACCGTTTTGTAAAATCAAACATGATACACATGATCTGGAAATTTTCTCAGACGCCTCAAATACGGGGCTGTACGTGGCAAAGAGAAGGTTAGCGGGTTGTGGAGCATTCAGGAGAGAACACAATACATTAACTACCTAGAAATTCTAGCTGCTTTTCTAAGATTAAAAGTGTTCGCCAAAAATGTAAGTACCTAGTTGTCAAATTTCTCCGCATCGACAACACTACAGTAATCTCTTACATCAATACAATGGGGGGTATTCAGTTCCCCCACTTCACTGACATCACTCGTCAACTATGGCAGTGGTGTGAATGTCGCAATTTGTATGTTATGGCTTATTACATTAGCTTATCAGATAATATAACGGCAGTTGCCGAATCAAGGCGGGTACATCCTGACATAGAATCGACGACACGTTTAGCGCAAAGGTCGAGTGATCACCTACTGCGCAACGGGTCGCGGGTTAGATTCCCGTACGGGACAAATGTTTTATGGCCTACAGAAATTTGTTCCGGTCTGGGCGTATGTGCATGTGATATTCTATGTTTGTAACTGCACCCACGACACAGGAGAAAATCCTAGTGTAGGGCGACGTATTTAAAAAAAAAAAAATTGGAGTTAGTTAGCGGCATATCAGGAAATTGTCTCATCGTATGGGGCACCTCAAGTAGACTTATTCGCTAGTCAAATAAATACTAAATGCACTGATTATGTCTCCTGGCATAGGGACCCAGATGCATTTCCTGGGCCGATTTTAATTTTTATGCTTTCACCCCGTTCTCTGTCATTGTATAGCGGGGAACTTATGCGGACGGCGTGGAGTGTACCGCCGATATTAGCATCTATATTCCAAAGTTCTTTTAAACAATATAATGTTTATTTACGGCGCTGGTTCAATTACTGTAACGACAATAATTGTGACTTGTATAATCCTTCAATTCCACAAATAATTTATTTCAACAAACTATTATGAAGAGGGAGCTCAATATGGCACGCTTAACTCCTATAGATCCACGCTCGCCCTGCTTAGGGGAAAATAATTTACGAGAAGATGACAGAGTAAGAAGATATTTTAAATGAATATTTCGGTTACGCCCTCCCTTGCCCAAATATGTGGGATACTTCAATAGTTATTAATTATGTCAGCCAATTTTACGCCAATGAAACATTGTCTTTTGAAAAACTTTCGAAAAAACTCATCACTCTCATTGCGCTGTTGACAGCACACAAAGTACAAACATTGTCCTAGATTAATATTAAAAGTATTGAAATCTTTCCTTCTCTTCATAAGTGCTAAAAAGCCTTATAATGCTGTCGGTTCCCAAACCTTAAGTCAGTGAATAAAGAACACACTGCGCGATAGCGTTTTTGATCTAAACATATTTACCGCGCACAGCACGCCGCTACATCCGAGGCTCATCACCTAGGTGTCGGCCTAGATCAAATAAGACGAACCGCTGGATGGAGCGGCTCTTCAAGCACATTCTATCGATTCTATAATAGAACCATAAGTAATGTCAATACTAATGGAAATAATTATTTTGCCAGAACAATTGTTAATAATACGAGTAATTCAAATGATGATTGATGTTTATTCTTATTAACATAAATTAATGAAAATTCAGGAATAAACAAAATATTTCACACTATTATCTCTAAAAGTCTACAAGTATTATTTGCTAATCCCGAGGACGAAGTCGAGTATAATTAATGATTAAACGAACTTACCTGTACGTGAAGTTCAATCATAATTATACGAAGGCTTCGTCCGAAGGGATTAGCAACCCTCCCTCCCAACTACAAGTCCCCATTTTTGTGTGAAATATTCCGGATGCGGCTACTCTAAACTAAATGAAGCGAGCGGATAGGTCGCCCACCTTGTTGACGTGAGACTCATTTTAAATTTTATTTATACCCTCAAATAAAGTGCGTGACTGGCGTATCACTAGGCGTTACTACAAGTATTATTTGCTAATCCCTTCGGACGAAGCCTTCGTATAATTACGATTGAACTTCACGTACAGGTAAGTTCGTTTAATCATTAATTATTCTGGACACGATAACAACTTCATTTTATTTATGCCACTTATTTATTTCGCAAATATTCTACCATAGGATAAGCTACTCTTGTGACATTAAACTGGTGTTTAGCAAATGCGGAACCTAAATTATTTTATTATTATTTAAGATACTTTTGTTATATGTAGGTAGTTATGTTCTAGGTAATCATATATATGATAATCAAAGAACAAAATTTCATCAATGCCTGCATTATAACTCAAGTGCTCCATTTACACCCAGTTCTGAAATTATAGCACCTATTCAATAAGCCAAGGGGAACGTAGTCTACGGTTTAACTTCGGCTTAGTCACCATTTCGTAATGCGTTTCGGTTTTTTACAAGAAAAGCTTCATTCAGTCCATATCACAAAAATCAAACGATCCATTAGGTTCTGTAGCGATAAATACGCATAGCTCACGATTCCATTCATCCGTTCATACTTTGTTAAGGATTAACCTAAAGATTTTGCTTTAGCTCGTAACAACAATATTTTAAGGTACTGTCAATACATTTTACCTTCCTATACGCGTCTTTTTAAAAAGAATTTTTCGGTGGTACCAACGTCACTAAATTGTAGGTACCAATTTAGTGTTTTTCTACTGTCATCTATCACAATTTTGTTGCTTGTTTCTATGTTCCTCAGTAATTTTTGATTGCATAAACTCATGAAGAGTCGTTACTGGTTGTCCCACTACTTTGCCCTACTGGTGGGATCACGAGGAAATGTGGTTCCGCGTGGTACCACTGACCAATGGAATATATTGGCATACTTATAGGTATTCTTCTGTATTTCTTAAATTGTCTGTTGCTATTTGTTTTACTACTTACTTCTTATTTTACATGAAGTCAATATAATTTATTTTTGTTGAACTTTTAGGAAAAAATATTTCGTTTATTCAACTTCAGAATTTAGTGTATATCACAGTAAGTAATAAAAGTTTATCGTAATTCCTTGTGGAAAACTATTTTGGCAAATCAATGGCTATAAGAAGTTTAGAGGATTTTATAAATGGGTCTACGAGGAATAAATTGTATTCAACGTAATCATATTGGCCAGTGGGATCATGCGGAACTACATTTCCTCGTGGTCCCACCAGTGGGGCAAAGTAGTGGGACCACGAGTAACGACCCCAGCCCCCCTAGCACGACCATCAAAACACGATATGATAAAGCGGTTTATCGCGGTGAACTGTCAAAATACAATAGGATTTCATCTTATTTTGACAGTTCACCGCGATAAATCGCTAAATCATATCGTGTTTTGATAGTCGTGCTAGGGGGGCTGGAAACCATTCAATCAAATTTGACAATCCGTGTTCCAATTAATAAATGTGACCAATAACCCAATAACATTTGAGATAAATAATCACAACTTATTATCATTAGATACCTATATTATAGGGCGATATTTACAATGACAATTATCATTTTCATGTGAAATTAATATTTCCACATGTATCGACACGATTTAGGCTCCAATCCCCAATTTTCTACGTTTTCAGCGGATGGCTGTAGATTGATTTTACAAACGTATCAATTTTCAATTCAACACCTTTCTCAGAAAAAGGATCTTGACACGAGGACGGGAAAACAGGTAAACAGTTGTACGCTATAGAGCTTGGTCTTTTATGACGGCAATTTATTGGATTGGATCGATGAAGTTAAATAAGTACAAATTGCTATTTCTTATAACGTGTAGTAGTGCGTGGTTTAAATAATTATTTAAACTACCCTCTGCTAACCATTAAAAAAATATTAAAAATATTATAACGGTGTAGTTTGCAGATATAATTTTTAATATTTTTCTCAACACAACTGACAGTCAACAACAGTAACTAGGTAACGAGAGTTGGCTAGTCATAGACGTAGTAAACAGCTCAGAGTAAACACTAAGGTGTCGTCCTAATAGAACGCGAATGCGCGATTATCGCGCGAGTAAGCGATGCGACTAATTTGCTTTAAGTATTGGTCGATTTATTCAACAAATACACCAAGATGACTTTACAGAATGTTTAACATATTAAAAATCAGTTTTATTCAAACAGACCTATCAAATCTATACTATGGCCGATTGCCGATGAGTTACAAAATCACCCACCAGATTACGCTGGTCGGCAAGGCAAGCGGGATGCGGCACGGTGCCCTGCCGCACTCCCCATAACGGGCGACATTGCGCGACTAGGGAATGCAATCTCGTTCTCTCAAGATCTCGGCCTTTTTTAGCGAGATTGATCTCGGACGAAAAAATAAATGTAAAAAAACCTTTTTAAAAACAAGCTTTTATTTAAATGCGCTAAAAAGAATTAATAAACTTTTACACTAAAACTTTTACTTATAACGTCATTTCACATTTGACACAATTTATATGACATAAAAGCTTGTCGCGAGATTTACTTGTGTGTAGTAACTTAAAAGTACTTAAAAGAGTACCTACTTTTAAGTACCTACTCGAATTTACTTTGAAAATTGTAATAATGTATAAAATTATACACATCAAATTATTTAATTTACTTGTTTATCTACAAAAGTAAATCTCGCGACAAGCTTTTATTTATGTCATATAAATTGTGTCAAATGTGAAATGACGTTATAAGTAAAAGTTTTAGTGTAAAAGTTTATTAATTTTTTTTAGCGCATTTAAATAAAAGCTTGTTTTTAAAAAGGTTTTTTTACATTTAATTTATTTTTTACTTTTTAGTTATCACTGGACACGTTTCTCAGTCTGTTCATCTCATTCAACGCATCATTGTTGCAAGGTCGATTGCCGGAACGTCTATACAGAATTTCAGCTCAATCGGTTTAAGATATTTACTTCAAAATTGATTTTTAGCTTTAGAAGTACGACATATTGGATTAATAGTGACATCACTTAATTTTTCAAGTTATTCTTAGCAAGACCTTTTATTTGATACCCATATTGTAGGGGTGCATTAAAAATAATTGGTCCGCCATCTTGGGTATGCAGCCATCTTGGATTTAGAATGACGTCACACAGTTAACCGTGAATTTTCATCCAAACTGTGTGTATACAAAATTTCAGCTAAATGTTAAAGATATCTACTTCAAAATTGATTTTCAAGCTTTAGAAGTCCGCCATATTGGATAAATAGTGACGTCACATTATTTTTCGAGTTACTCTTAGCAAGACCTTTTATTTGATACCCATATTGTAGGGGTGCATTAAAAATAATTGATCCGCCATCTTGGGTATGCCGCCATCTTGGATTTAAAATGACGTCACACAGTCAACCATGCATTGTCATCCAAACTGAACGTGTATACAAAATTTCAGCTCAATCGGTTAAAGATATCTGCTTCAAAATTGAGTTGCAAGATTCCTCCCGAACATACATACATTGCAAGTTAAATAAAAGCTTGTAAAATAGGCGAGATCTCGCGAGTTTAACGAGATTGCACTTGAGTATAAAATAGTTTAATAGTCTGACTAATTGGTATATGTTGTTAATTAATCTGTAATATCTAATGGATTTACTGAGTAGATATAGTTTCATTTAATTGATAATAATACCTATCTCCGTTTAATAGTCAACTCAACTTAGATAATAATTTTTTTTTGACTTCTCGTTGTTTTGTTTGTTATAAAAGAACTGTTTTATTACTAAAAGATTTTTTTTGATATTAGAAGAGAAGACTGGTTGTTTCTTTCATTTGTTATTTGATAGATACGTATGTCAAAGTTTACTACTTAGAAGTTTTAAAAAAAATTATAGACAGATACGTCAAACAATGTTTGATGCATAAAAGTCTATTGAAAAAAATCGTGAAAATAAATGTTTATCTTATAATACTTTTATAATATTTATTATTTTTTCCTAATTTATTCAAATATTGTGATTATTTGCAAAAAAACACACCAAACTGCTAATCTCGCGAGATCTCGAAATTGGCGAGATCTCGCAGTATTGTTATTCATAAACTCGCGGGATCTCGCTTGAGCCCCAATCTCGCGAGATTTGCATTCCCTAAGCGCGACGCGATTGTCGCGTGCATGTCAGTTAGGACACCTATTCGAATTCAATATGTTTGATAGTGCATTCGTTCGAACTAAGGTCGTGCGAATAGAATTTCAAACATTTGAGTCGCGCGACTGCGTCGTGCGATTATCAACTAGGACACCTATTCGATTTCAATATGTTTGATCGCGCGTTCGTACGAGTAAAATTCACGCGAACTTACGATGATCGCGCATTCGCGTTCTATTAGGACGACGCCTTACAGTATTATGTAAATGAATGTAAAAACTGAAGTAAGAAAAAATAAAAATTACAAAAAAAAACGAAAAACGTTATGAATTTTTAACTCGTTATGAATTGGTTTTTGCTACTCGTAGTTTCCATAATACGTAAAACCTACTTATTTATACTGATTCCTTTTTCCAACTAATTACTGGCCTAATATTTACATAATGTACGAGTATGTAAGCAAAGTATGAAATATTTTTTCGCGGTATTATGAAAATTTAAATGTATTATTTCCCTTTGACATTTGAGATATTTCTGTAATAAACACTTATAAAAGATTTAAGTAGTTTTTAATATGATATCATTAAGAATATGTATAAACATCAGAAACTTAGTGAAGAATACCTTTACATACTTAAGAACCGTTCATACTTCGTCCGTCCGTCCGTCCACTTAAGCTTCGTGTATGATTTTCCTATAGAAAAAAATATTGCAGCTGATATACTATTTTCTTTTTTGAGTATGTAAAGATATATATCACTATGTTTCTAATACCTATACCTATTTTTTATCAAATTAATAAGTATTTAAATATTTTATAGTCACAAAATTATTCAGTGTTAATAAGGCCCAATGATATTCATACCAATTGGTCCTCTACTGCTCGCATTGCCTGCTACTGCTCGCTGACAATGTCAACTACAAGAACTTTTTCGCAGGAGACACTTTCAGTAACCAATAGTATTGGGTCTTTAAGGAAAACCGCCCACGGGAAGTGTCTGGCAATGTATATGTAATGAATGAATGCTATATTGCACAAAGAAACTTAAAATAATTACTGTTAGCGATACTTTTGTGTAAAACCTTTTCTTTCTGATATAGATGGTCTTTTGATATAGCTATGGTAGTTGCTTAGTTACAAACAATATATCTTTATTATGGTCCGAACCAGTTTTATTTCATTTCACTTATATATTTAAATTACCCACTCCAAAATACAGTCCATTCTAAATAATTCCTTCACATTTTTGGTCCTTTCGTCGCCGTTAAATATTCTCTTTCATTTATCATGGTTCGGACTAGATCGCAACGTCTTCTTGTTGAAGCAACATCCGAAGCAACCGCCTCTGCTGAAAAGGTAGAGACCGAGCCTACAAATGCTACGCCCAACCTTGTCGGTGGTAAGCCGACACTTACAGGTAAAAGTAACGCTACTTCTGTACACTCTGCTTCATCTTCGCGTCATACGTCACATTCTTCGAGGACGGTACGAAGACTAGCGCTACAAGCGGAGCATGCTCGGCGGCTCGCGGAGATGGAGAAGACTAGTTGTAATTTGGAACATGCTCGACGACTTGTCGAAATTGAAAAAACGGCTTGTGATCTGGAATTTCAGTCGGAGCTTGCCAAAATAGGCGCTAGTGAAGATGGTAGTTCGCATGTTTCTGATCATACGCGCTCTCGTAAAACACATTCTTCCAAAAAAGAAATTGAGAAATGGTTGTGTAACAACACAACGCAACAGAAAAATAAGAATCCTAATAATAATCACTCGATTGATGCTTTACAGGTACCTTGGTCTCCACTGTTACAAACAAGGACGAATGAGGATTTTCCCGCCTCGGGGCCCCTTTCAGAGTTTCCCGGTGCCACTGAGGTGAATGCAGGCCTACCTACTTCAGGGCCTTTTTTAGCGTTTCCCGCTGCTACTGAAGTGCCTGCCTCTATGAAAACCCCAGCCGTGCCCAATTATTCTGAGATGCAAGGAGGTACAAACTGTAACAATAATATTATCAAGGATCTTACACGAGCAATTGTGAATCTTGGAACTGGTAAACAAAAGGTTAATATTTCATCCTTACCTATTTTTGACGGCAGAATCTCTGATTGGCTTATATTTAAAAGGTTGTATGAGGATACTAAACATTCCTTCACAGCTGCTGAAAATTTGCTAAGATTAAATAATAGCTTACGCGGCCAGGCACGTGAAGCTGTTGCTATATTACTTGTTGCTGCGCATAATCCAGATCAAGTTTTGGTTGCTTTAGATCAGAGATTCGGTCGTAGTGAACTTATTTTGTTATATGAAATAAACAGAATAAAGTCTTTGCCTAAACTGAGTAATTTAGAAACTCCTTCAGAAATTATAGAATTTGCTTGTAAGATACGTAACTGTGTAGAAACTATTAAGCTTCTTAACCAAGCAGAATTTTTAGCCTCACCTGAGTTGTCAATGGCTATAATAGGCAAACTAACACCCGCTTTACGTGCTCAGTGGGCTCACTTTGCTTTCGAAAGGGCTCACATTTCTAATAAGTTAGAGCTTCTTTCGCAATTTTTAGATCATGAAGCTAATGTACGTAGTAGGTTCGGTTTCATTGCCGAAAATGAAATAGAGAAACCGTACTTTAAATCGAAAGATAAAGCTCATGTTATTAATACTACTAACAGTTTTCAGCCAAGTGCAAATTCTACAAAAAAACCTGTAGTGACATCTAGTAGTCAACCAACAGACTTTTGTAATTACTGTTCAGACAATGCTCATAAAATTGACAACTGTTCGAAGTTCTTAGTTATGTCAGTAGATGATAGGTGGCAATGGGCTAAGGAACAAAAGGTTTGTCATCGTTGTTTAAAAAAAGGTAATCACCGTTATCGTTTTTGCAAGCCAAAAAATGCATGTGAAATAGAAGGTTGTTCAAAAACACATCATAAGCTTTTACATCGGGCGAGGTTACAAGTTAACATTATTTCTAATGAACAAACGCCGACAACCAGCAAACTTTCGCCTGTGCCGCTGTCAGTTGACGAAGTTGAAGTAGACAGTCGTGAGGTTGTCGCCTTTGGCTCATCCTCGTCAGATTTACAGTCGCAATTTTTTATACCTCTTCTTAAAATTGTTCCGGTGACAGTAACCGGTCCATTAGGTAGTCTACACACTTTTGCGCTTTTAGATGACGGGTCTACAGGCACTTTCATAGATTCCAAAGTCACAGAGTCGATTGGTGCCAGCGGACCATCAAGCTCTTTACGTTTAGATTGCATTAATGGTTTGTCAAAAAATACTAATGTACAAATTGTTGACTTTACTATCAAGGGAAAATATTGTGACGAATCTTTTGAAATAAAAAATGCCCGTTCAATAAGAAATTTAAATTTACGTACAAGTCACTCTATTAGTCATAAAGAGTTCAAAATGAACCCTCATCTTATTGACTTACAAGATGTTTTATCCTTTGATAATGCTGTCCCTACGCTATTAATAGGCATCGATAACTGGCACCTCATAATTTCGAAAGAAACACGACAAAACAAACGCTCTAAGCTGGTAGGCTGTCGAACTGCTTTAGGCTGGGTTATATTTGGTCTTTCTAATAGTAGGACTAACGCTGTAAATTTTATTAATCACTGCAATTCTGTTACAAAAGATGATGAGATAACTTCGCTTATTGAAAATTATTATAAATTAGACAGTATTGGAATCACTAAGTCAGTGCCTCGATCCAAGTTAGATGATCGAGCTATACAGATATTAGAAAAGACAGCACTCCGTCTACCAAATGGGCAGTTTGAAGTCGGGTTGTTATGGCGGGATGATAATTTACTAGTGCCCCAAAATAGTTACAATCTAGCTTTAAGTAGGCTTTACACGCTAGAAAGAAAATTCGCACGCGATCCAAAATACGCTGATCAATATCGCCTTAATGTACAAGCGTCTATAGACAAGGGTTACGTAGAACCTTGTGACATTGAATCAGCATCTCAGGCCGTAACGTGGTATTTACCTCATTTTGGGGTAACTAACCCTAACAAACCAGGTAAGTTAAGGGTAGTGCATGATGCTGCAGCTAAATGCGAGGGAGTTAGTTTGAATTCATTACTTTTAGCTGGCCCAGATCTCCTTCAACCTATTTTAGATATTTTACTTCGTTTTCGGGAAGGACCGGTCGCCTTGTCTGCAGACATTCGCGAAATGTTCCCACAAGTTAAAATACGACCTGAGGATAGGGACGCGCAGAGATTTTTATGGCGCACCTTACCTCAAGCACCCGTTTCTTGCTTTCGTATGTCCTCAATGATATTTGGAGCAACCTCAAGTCCATCCACAGCTTTATATGTTAAAGACAAAAATGCTCTCGAGTTCTTAGACGCTTTTCCCAGAGCAGTTGAGGCCATACAATATAATCATTACATGGACGATTATCTAGGAAGCTTAGATACCGTCGAAGAGGCAGCTATGATTGCACGCGACATCCTATATATACATAGCAAGGCTCATTTTGAGATGCGAGCCTGGGTGTCGAATGTGCCAGAGGCGTTAAAATTTATACCGGTAGAGTTACACCAACAATCTTGTTCTGAGGTAAATTTAGGTTCTTCTGTTCCACAGTCAGTACGCACTTTAGGCCTTATTTGGAATCCCGTAACTGACACTATAGGCTTTAACATAAATTCTTTTCGTTCTCTACCCGACAAGTTAACAAAACGCACTGTTTTGTCGTTAATTATGTGCGTGTTCGACCCGTTGGGGCTTCTATCGCCACTTACGATCAGGGGGAGAATGCTTTTCCAAGACACATGGCGTTCTGGTATAGATTGGGATAAGGATTTGCCCCTTGATCAGTGTTCTAAGTGGCGGGAATGGTTTTCGCATGTTATTTTGATTTCAAATTTGAATATTTCAAGGTGGTACTTATCTAAGGGGTTGCCATCCAGCCGGGAATTGCATGTGTTTTGCGACGCCAGTCAAAAGGCATATGCCGCGGTAGCATACTGGCGATTCATATTTCCAGATGGTTCGGTACAGTTATCGCTCATTTGTAGTAAGGCTCGGCTAGCACCTCTAAAAGTTGTATCTATTCCCAGATTGGAGTTGCAAGCCGCCCTTATCGCTGCGCGCCTTGCAGCTACGATCTGTCAGGCGGTGGTAAATAAGCCATCGCACCGATACTTTTGGTGCGATTCAAAAAATGTCCTGTGTTGGGTTCGTAACACTGTGCGTACGTTCAAACCGTTTGTTTCTCATAGGATCGGGGAAATATCAGAACTGACGTCAGTGGCTGAATGGCGTTGGATACCAACATCATTCAACGTAGCTGATGATGCTACTAGATTTGGCTCTAAACCGTTGTCTATGAATGATAGATGGTTTCAGGGTCCATCATTTTTATTATCATCATCTGATTCGTGGCCTAAAGAATTGGCTAACGATCATCCATTAGTAATACCAGAATTGTTAAATAAGGAAGTAAATAATCATTTGAGTTACCATATCCATACTTACCATTTAAAATTTGGGCAACCATTAGTTGCAAATAGTTCTAATTTTAGTTCTTGGCTGAGATTTCTTCGGGCCACGGCGTTAGCTCATAAATACATTAAGAAGCTTAGAATTATTTGTCTTAAAAATAAGGGTGTAGATGTAAATAAAATTTCTTGGTCTGACAATTGTATAGCTTCCTTTAGTTTAAATGATAACACTGGCAATGGTACTGTGAATGATATGTCTATAATGGCAGAGGATTTAGAAACAGCAAGGATTCATGTATTTCGGGCTTGTCAAGAGAAATCCTTTTCTGAAGAAATAAGAGCTATCTGTTCTTTAAATCCATTACCCCGGGAAAGTAAGCTTCGTCAGTTGAAAGTTGTTTTGTGTGACAAGGGCTTAATGCGTTTGGACGGACGTATCAATGCAATAGCAGATTGCTCAGATGTGTCAAATCAACCAATTATATTAGATGGAAACTTACATTCAGTCCGGCTTTTTATTTTGTACCTGCATGGAAAATCTGCTCATGGAAATAATGAGATGGTGCTGAATGAAATAAGACAGAAGTTTTATATTTTGCGACTGAGAAGTATTATCAGAAAGGTATCTCGAGAATGTCAATTGTGCAAAATAAGAAAGGCCGCACCTGTTATTCCAACATTTGGCAATCTTCCTGCGTGTCGACTCGCTCACCATAGGAGACCGTTTTCCTTCACTGGTATAGATTATTTCGGTCCAGTTATGGTAGCTGTAGGACGGAGAACTGAGAAACGCTATGTGGCTTTACTTACTTGTCTCACATCTAGAGCACTCCATTTAGAGGTGGTCTTCAGCCTCTCTGCTGATGCTGCGGTTATGGCGTTACGTCGTTTTATCGCTAGGCGAGGTACACCTATAGAGATTTGGAGTGATAATGGCACGGCCTTTGTAGGAGCCTCTAAAGAACTGCGGGAGCTATATGGAACACCGATTGCTGATCACGCTGCAAATGAGGGAATAAGGTGGCGTTTCATTCCTCCTGGAGCTCCTTTCATGGGAGGCTCATGGGAAAGACTTGTTCGGTCTGTAAAAACTGCCCTTAAAATCACTTTAAAGGAGCGTAAACCACGGGACGAATTATTGCAAACACTTTTAGGTGAAGCAGAAAATCTAATTAATAGCCGACCTCTAACTTACATTGCAGCTGATGCTGAAGAGGAAGCCCTAACACCAAATCATTTTCTTCTTGGCTCTTCATCAGGTGCCCCAGTAACTCATTCTCTATCAGACAGAGATTTGCTACGTCGATCTGACTGGAAGAAGGCGGTTCGCTTATCTGATCATTTTTGGCAGCGATGGTTGAAAGAATACCTGCCAACCTTGATACCTCGCCATACCACTCATATTACTCAGGTTAATTTAAAAGTTGGAGATGTGGTCATCATTGTGGATCCTAACCTCCCGCGTGGAATTTGGCCTAAGGGAGTAGTAACTAAAATTTTCCCGGGTGGTGATGGTTTAGTACGCGTGGCAGAAGTAAGGACCGCTGCTGGAGTATTTAAGCGACCTGCCAGGAAAATCGTACGATTGCCAGTTGACTGATTGTGTAACTTTTGTACTTTATTTTGTAGCATTGTTTATATTTTTTTCGGATTGTTAGAACCAAATTCGTTTTAGTTGAACCCTTTGAATGAACTGTAATATACTACCTTAATTTGTTTTAGTTGCTCTTTTATACCTTTAAATGAATTGTTATATATTTACCTTTTAATTCATTTTCAATCAATTTATTATTTACAACTTTGTTTTGTGAAGTCAGTATTGTCAGATACTTTGTTTCGTTATGTGGTTCATTCATGTAAATGTTTTTCTATTGGAAAGTTGTTTTGTTGTTTATGTTTTCTGTGTTGTGCTATCACTGGGAGGGAGAGTGTTAGCGATACTTTTGTGTAAAACCTTTTCTTTCTGATATAGATGGTCTTTTGATATAGCTATGGTAGTTGCTTAGTTACAAACAATATATCTTTATTATGGTCCGAACCAGTTTTATTTCATTTCACTTATATATTTAAATTACCCACTCCAAAATACAGTCCATTCTAAATAATTCCTTCACAATTACACATAACAGAAACATACTCTAAAGGCTGCCTTATAGCTAAAATAGCAATTTCTGCCAAGCAACATTAGGGCAAAGGAAAATATAAGTGTATTGTGGAGCGGGAAGTGCATAAAGCAGCACAAACTTGTAATAAAAATATATTTATATTGCCTAAATATAATACATATAAACATATATCTGAAACATATTTTATAAATTATAACAAATACTAATAATACACTATCACCCAGTTTCTAAAAGGCTGTTCAGCGATAAAATTAACTAACAAGCTGTCAATCTAATGCTAACTATTAATTGAGTTGCTGAAAGCTAAATCAACCAATCACTGTGTTAGTTGACACAGCTGTCAAATTTATTGCAAAATTATTAAGGAAAGACCCATTTTGGGTTTCCAAAATACATATGAATAAAACAAGATATATAATTTCAGCAATGTGACCGTGTCTAAAAATATTTCTTACGAAAAATCAAATTTTTAGAGATAAGTAAATTTTGGCTAACCAACGTTTCGGAAACTCAAATTGATTTGACACTGCTGCTAAGATGACATGGATGTTAGTTGAACAATATTTTGATCAGCCTTTCAGAAACTGGGGGTATAAAGCACAATAGGACAGTTTAATCATACAGACGTACTATATTGCAGATCGAGGAAGTGTAGCTGAATGTAACTCTTCATCGTTATACTTTGGAAAATAAATATCGGCTCTGTGAATTAGCTGTCGTCGGACTAAGCTAGCATGTGTGCACGACCACGCTCAAAGTACATACATGCAAACACTCCCGACTCCGACTATTTTTATTTGTGAGAATATAAGTAGGTACCTACGTTTGGTTGCTCTGGGATCGCATCATGCAACATTTCAAATCAATGTATCGACGCAAATTGTTTATATATAAGAAACCGGCCAAGTGCAAGTTGGATCACCCACCGAAGATTCCGCACAAACGTATCTAGGTAAAAAAGTTCCTAACTATGTACTATTTTAAAGTTTTCAGATTTAGTCCTTGTTTCTACCCAATTTTCATAATTGTCTATTTCCTAATTTTTTTTTTTGCTCCCAATTATCAGCTCGATCCTCTTGACTCCCTGCAAAGGCGTGCATTCCGCATCGTCGGTGACCCCAATATCACGGCCTCAATGGAGACACTCCGGAGCAAAGGAGAGACTTTGGTCATCTCTGTGTGCTCTATTGGCTCTTTAACGGAGAGTGCTCTGAGGAACTATGTAATAGTACACCTCTTCACCTTTTTACCACCGCCCCACCCGCCATCGCAGTAGAGTTCATCCATATTACCTGAAACTGATCTCATCTAGCACAGTTCACTTTCAGCGTACATTCCTTCCAGGTACGTGTAGGTTCTGAAATGAACTCCCAGATGCGGTGTTTCCTGAGCACTACGATATGTCTTACTTCAAACGAGGCTTAAAAAGAACACTTCTCTCCTGGTAAGCAGTGACTGAACTCTGCCCCTGGCATTGCAGATGTCCATGAGCGGTGTTTACATCAGGTGGGCCACTGGCTCGACTGCCACCGTTAGCAATAAAAAAATAATTCTATGGGTTTATGGGTTAAAAAAATAATTTTACTTGTGGAATCCCAAATTTTGCAAAATCTTTGATCGCGTTGACTCACAAGTAAGGTTTTGTTTTCACAGCTAAATAATGGGAGAACCGTGTATTTGATATAAATGTCAGTTTGATCGTATCTCTAGGCGTTCGCGAGAAAAGGGTCTGGACAAACAAACAGCAGACGTACAGACGGACAACAAAACGACCCTACAAGGGTTTCGTCCTTTTTGAGGCATGGAATCTTAAAAAATACCGGTGCAATATTTTTAGTAATTTGCCAGTCATAAAAAATAAATTGGCCGCTTCCCTAATTGTTAAGTAGAAGTTAACTTTATTATGGTGTGTTTTCAAAAAATATAATCCCTATTATAATGCATATTTATCATCATAAAACAAAACAAGGCACAAAAACAAGTTTGTGTAACGTATATATCCTTTAATAACATTGTTATTGTTGGCCCATTTTACCGTAAGAAACCCGAAGAGATTTATAGCGCTCATCATTCGTAAATGACTCTATCAGAATATTTGATCACATATCGTAATAATATCAGCAGAAGCTCCTCTCTAATTGACCTAATCAGTACACATTGTGTTATAATAACAAGGAACTTGTATTACGAGTTGTTATAATCTATATATATAAAAGAAGAAACTGACTGACTGATATATCAACGCACAGCCCAAACCACTGGGCATAGAGATTCCAAATTTGGCAAGTAGGTTTCTTATGAAGTGAAGGGGTGCACTAGGAAATAAATTTTTAAAATTCACCCTCTAAAGGGTTGAAAAAGGACTCCAAAGTTTGTATGGGGAAACCAGATTCCTTGCTCTATTTTAATCGAAACTTCACATGAGTACTCCAATCGATAAATAAGTTAACACCTGTTTCAGGATTTTCCAAATTTCAACCCCTAAAAGGGGAATTGGGATGTCAAAGTGTGAAAATTGATAATATCAACGCACAGCCCAAACCACTGGGCCTAGAGTTTCCAAATTTAGCACGTAGTTTCCTCATGAGGTGAAAGGGTGCACTAGGAAAGGATTTTTTAAAATTCATACTCTTAAAGGGTTGAAAAAGGGCTCCAAAGTTTGTATGGGGAAACCAGATTACTTACTCTATTTTAATCGAATCTTCACATGAGTACTCCAATCGATAAATAAGTTAACACCTGTTTCAGGATTTTCCAAATTTCAACCTCTAAAAGGGGGATATGGGGTGTCAAAGTGTAAAAATTGATAATATCAACACACAGCCCAAACCACTGGGCCTAGAGATTCCTTTGGCACGTAGGTTCCCCGTGAGGTGTAGGGGTGCACTAAGAAAGTTTTTTTGGAAATTCCACCCCTGAGGTGGTAAAATGGGGATGAAAGTTTGTATGAAAGTCCATCAGTTTTGAAGTTAGAATTTCCAAATTTTGGATTTAGGCTGGAGATTTATGCAAGTGCAAAAAGAATGGATTTTTCAAAAACCACCCTCTACGGGGTTGAAACGGAGGTCTAAAATTTGTACAAAATTAGACTATCTATATAAACGACACACCAAAAAACCAAGGCAAACACCCTTACTCCTGTTCCAGTCGATTCTTTCAAAAAGCACCGGACCGCCAGTATCTATATGGGGCCATCCCCGCGATATCACAGAAACCGGCTCTCAATCAACGAAGTTCCACAGTAGCGAACATAACTGAATTGACAGCACTTGACAATCCTTTCTGAAGTCGGTTAAAAATGCAATGCAGCCAGTGCCAGAAGGAAAAATATATGCATTTTTAGCAAACTCACATTTCACCGTTTTTCATAAGTACATTAGATTCCTCCGACTTATCCCTTGGGTATCACAGGGATCCAAAATGTCGTAATTTTTTAAGTTCCGAGACGCATACTTTGGAGATATTTGTAAAATCTCTAAATTTCTCTACATAATAGGGCTCGGGATGAAAAATTATTTATTAAATATAGGTCTCGGCCACATATAAATTATTATCTATATCTGTATATATAAAATAAGAAACCGACTGACTGACATATCAACGCACAGCCTAAACCACCGGGTCTAGAGATTTAAAATTTGGCACGTAGGTTCCTTATGAGATGTACTAAGAAAGAATTTTCCAAAATTCACGCCCTAAGGGGTTGAAATGGGGCTCCAAATTTTGTATGGGGAACAAGATTAGTTGGACTATTTTATTCGAAGCTTCACAGGAGTACTCCTATCGATAAATGAGTCAACACTTGTTTTAGGTTTTTTAAGAATTCACCCTTTTAAATGGGGGATATAGAGTGTCGAAGGCTGAAAATTAATATGGGTATTCTTTGTATGGTTTATCGGCTGGTTACAAAAACAATAACGATTTCTAAATCCAACCTGGCGGTCGTGAACTACCATCATCGTTTTCTATCTTCTTCTTAATACGGAAAAGAAGAAACTGACTCACATATCAACGTACAGCCCAAACCTTCGGGTCTAAAGATGCAAAATTTAGCAAGTAGATTTCTTATGAGGTCTAAGGGCTATGAGCACTAAGAATGGATTTTTCAAAAACCACCCTCTAAGCATTTGAAACGGAGGTCCAACATTTGTATGAGGAAACAAAATCAGACTATTTTATTCGAAATTTCACAGCAGTACTGTTATCAATAAATGAGTAAACACGTGTTTTAAGTTTTTACAGAATGCAACCCCTAAAAAGGGAAATGGGATGAGAAATTCTGAAAATCAACATGGGTATTCTTTTTGTGGTTTATCGAGTCGCTGATTACGAATACAGCAACAATTTCAAAATCTAACGTGGCAGACGTGAAATATCATTACCCATATAAGGGTTCTATATATTTTTCATTTTAGGTATGCCATCTCGAACGTCGTCAAACTAGGCGAGCGCGGGCGGCGCGGCGAGACGAGAGGAGTAGTTATCAGGAATAATTCTGCATCTATAATTAGTACAGTTCAAGCTGCTGCTGGAAGGTGCCTTATCCCGAATTTGACGCGAGCGAAGCCGCGGACAAAAGCTAGTAAAGACATATAAGACATTGAAGCAGCGGCTCTTATTTCACTTGCACTGGTATACTGGTGTATGATCCCTGATGTATGCTTTTTTAATTGGAACGTTGCAATCGCATCTTAAAAAAGATAAAAATACAAAAAATGAAAACCGACTTCAAAAACAGTGAAATGTGAAAAATTATATGGGAGTAAGTACAGACAGCTTCACATTTCTATACTGCGATGTCGATGCGAAATTTTAAGTCTTTCTAGGAGATCATCGTTTGAATGCATGAAGAATGCGACGTGCGTCGAGAGGGCCTATTGTATTTAAAAACTAACCTCTAAGTCTTAAAAGTTATGGATCGTTCCATCATCAGCTTGGTTCATGACTAGTTGACTACTGGACTTAAATACCTGAATAGTTTTGGAAAATATTTTATAAAAAATAATAACCGACTTCAAACACGAAAACCGAAAAGTTAAAAATAATATGAGAATAGGTACAGATAGCATCACACTTCTAAATTGAACTTGGTGCCAAGCGGTGACCTTCTAGAAAGATACTGTCTGTACCTATTCTTATATTATTTTAACTTTTCAGTATTTTTGATGTCGGTTTTTATTTTTTTGGAAAATATTTTTTTATTTTTAACCGACTTCAAAAAAGGAGGAGGTTCTCAATTCGATGCGTATGTTTTTTTTTGTGTGTACGAGTATGTTACGCTTTTATGCCGCCAGTTGTGGTCCGATTTTCAAAATTCTTTTTGTATTTGATTGAGTATACTCGAAGGGTGGTCCCATTGTCACCACAGTCAGGATCTGATGATGGGATCCCATGAAAATCGGGGAAAACCCCTAAATAAGGTGTTTCCAACGTGTTTTGTGTGTATGTTACGCGATTACTCCGCCAATTGTGGACCGATTTTCAAAATTATAATTAAGGGGTTGAAATGGGGCTCCAAATTTTGTATGGGGGAACAAGATTAGTTGGACTATTTTATTCGAAGCTTCACAGGAGTACTCCTATCGATAAATGAGTCAACACTTGTTTTAGGTTTTTTAAGAATTCACCCTTTTAAATGGGGGATATAGAGTGTCGAAGGCTGAAAATTAATATGGGTATTCTTTGTATGGTTTATCGGCTGGTTACAAAAACAATAACGATTTCTAAATCCAACCTGGCGGTCGTGAACTACCATCATCGTTTTCTATCTTCTTCTTAATACGGAAAAGAAGAAACTGACTCACATATCAACGTACAGCCCAAACCTTCGGGTCTAAAGATGCAAAATTTAGCAAGTAGATTTCTTATGAGGTCTAAGGGCTATGAGCACTAAGAATGGATTTTTCAAAAACCACCCTCTAAGCATTTGAAACGGAGGTCCAACATTTGTATGAGGAAACAAAATCAGACTATTTTATTCGAAATTTCACAGCAGTACTGTTATCAATAAATGAGTAAACACGTGTTTTAAGTTTTTACAGAATGCAACCCCTAAAAAGGGAAATGGGATGAGAAATTCTGAAAATCAACATGGGTATTCTTTTTGTGCTTTATCGAGTCGCTGATTACGAATACAGCAACAATTTCAAAATCTAACGTGGCAGACGTGAAATATCATTACCCATATAAGGGTTCTATATATTTTTCATTTTAGGTATGCCATCTCGAACGTCGTCAAACTAGGCGAGCGCGGGCGGCGCGGCGAGACGAGAGGAGTAGTTATCAGGAATAATTCTGCATCTATAATTAGTACAGTTCAAGCTGCTGCTGGAAGGTGCCTTATCCCGAATTTGACGCGAGCGAAGCCGCGGACAAAAGCTAGTAAAGACATATAAGACATTGAAGCAGCGGCTCTTATTTCACTTGCACTGGTATACTGGTGTATGATCCCTGATGTATGCTTTTTTAATTGGAACGTTGCAATCGCATCTTAAAAAAGATAAAAATACAAAAAATGAAAACCGACTTCAAAAACAGTGAAATGTGAAAAATTATATGGGAGTAAGTACAGACAGCTTCACATTTCTATACTGCGATGTCGATGCGAAATTTTAAGTCTTTCTAGGAGATCATCGTTTGAATGCATGAAGAATGCGACGTGCGTCGAGAGGGCCTATTGTATTTAAAAACTAACCTCTAAGTCTTAAAAGTTATGGATCGTTCCATCATCAGCTTGGTTCATGACTAGTTGACTACTGGACTTAAATACCTGAATAGTTTTGGAAAATATTTTATAAAAAATAATAACCGACTTCAAACACGAAAACCGAAAAGTTAAAAATAATATGAGAATAGGTACAGATAGCATCACACTTCTAAATTGAACTTGGTGCCAAGCGGTGACCTTCTAGAAAGATACTGTCTGTACCTATTCTTATATTATTTTAACTTTTCAGTATTTTTGATGTCGGTTTTTATTTTTTTGGAAAATATTTTTTTATTTTTAACCGACTTCAAAAAAGGAGGAGGTTCTCAATTCGATGCGTATGTTTTTTTTTGTGTGTACGAGTATGTTACGCTTTTATGCCGCCAGTTGTGGTCCGATTTTCAAAATTCTTTTTGTATTTGATTGAGTATACTCGAAGGGTGGTCCCATTGTCACCACAGTCAGGATCTGATGATGGGATCCCATGAAAATCGGGGAAAACCCCTAAATAAGGTGTTTCCAACGTGTTTTGTGTGTATGTTACGCGATTACTCCGCCAATTGTGGACCGATTTTCAAAATTATTTTTATATTCGATAGAGTATACTCCTAGAATGGTCCCAAGGTCACCAAAGTCAGGATCTGATGATGGGATCCCATGAAAATCGAGGGAAACGCTAATTTTATACCGGCTCACCGATTCGGTGAGCCGGTATTAAATTAGGGTTTCTTTCACTAATAAGATTTCATTGACTAAAAAGTTAAAAATAAAAAATATTTTGCAAAAAATAAAAAACCGACTTTGAAACACTGAAAAGTTAAATATTTTTTTTGTGTGTATATTACGCGATTACGCCGCCAATTGTGGACCGATTTTCAAAATTCTTTTTGTATTCGATAGAGTATACTCCAAGGGTAGTCCAATGGTTACTAAAGTTAGGATCTGATGATGGGATCCCATAAAAATCGAGGAAAATCCTTTAATTTTAAGGTGTGTCCAACGTGTTTTGTGTGTATGTTACGCAATTACTCCGCCAATTGTGGACCGATTTTCAAAATTCTTTTTCTATTCGATAGAGTATTCTCCTGGGGTGGTTCCAATGTTACCAAAGTCAGGATCTGATCATGGGATCCCATGAAAATCGAGGGAAACGCATTAACAACAGCGAGTACTTACATGACAGATATTTGTTTTGCTGGAGAAATCGTAGTTATATCGTAGCTAAGACCCTGGAAGATTTGGGCATTTGAACCTTTGTGGATTTTCCTGATAAGGCAAAAGTTACGTCAAATTTCCATATTATGGCGAATTGATACATCGCAACCTGTGAAGGCTGTTCACGAGTATGTTTCCTCAAACAAACAGTCTAACTCGGTAGGTCCAATTTCAAGAAATAGGTTAACGGACAATTCGAACTGTGCTGGTTTTTAAGATCTTGATAAAAAGTAGCCTATGTTATTATACCTTATATAATTAGCTATCTATTAGTGAAAGTCCTGTCAAAATCGGTCCAGCCGTGCTGGAAATTAGCGGGAACAAACAGACAGATAGACAGACAGACAAAAAATAAATAAATTGTGTTTTTGTTATTGGTACCCGATATACATTCCTACCCATTTAGTAAAAACTTGTTATTTTGACATTACAAACAGACACTTCAATTTTATTTATTTGTATAGATGATGACAGGGAAGCTCTTGGCCTTCATCTCACATGATGGTAAGTGACGATAAGGCCGAAGATGTAAGCGAGCTTCACCTGTACTCCGCAGCAATTGAGGAACTTCTTCATTTAATGCTTTATTTTTCCCCAGATTCATATTATCATCACGCCAGCGATAATGCTGTTGATGCGCCCTCGTAGTTTGGTATTTTCAAATTCAAGTTGTTTATTTTATCAACATACTTTACAAATATAGCTTAGTGTATAGGAGCTTCCTTTTAAGCTAGAAAAAGCCTGTATTAGGAAGCACCGCTCCTCCATATCATTAAACATATAACATTAGTATTTGGAGCCTTTTACACCCCTTTTACTTATGTTTTTTATTAAAAACGCCTGCCGAAATGAAAAAGCTCACCAAATTGTGTTCATAAAAGATTGTAGACGCCTACTAGAATGATTCACATTTTAGTAGCCAAAATTCGAAATTGCCTGCTAAAATACAAAAATACTCATCAAGTTATTATGTATCTCAAAAAAAAAACCGCCCCAGTGCGAGTCGGACTCGCGCACCGAGGGTTCCGTACGAACCTGTAGGTATAAAAGTAAAAATTTACGGTTTTCGCAATTTTTCCTTTATTTAAACTATAAGACGTTACTTTGTACCAAATTTCAAGATTCTGAGTTCACGAGAAGTAGATACCCTGTAGGTTTTGATTCTCTTGCGAGTGTCGAAAATTTGAAATGACTGTAGGTAATGTTAGCTTAACAAATTTTTAAGTGAGTTATTTGAAATTAAGAATTAATTTGAATAATTATTGATCACATCCAAATCATTAAGAACTATATTCGGTGATACGGCCGGTTGCACCAAAAATTCATTTTACGAATCCGTAAAAAGTAACGTATAAAGTAAGTATACGTATATCGTAAAAAGATGTTGCACCACGCTTTTGCGATACGTTTTACGGTTACTTATACGGATACTTTTTACGGAGCTCACGCCCTGCTCATAACGTAAAAGTATAAATTTTGACAGTTCGCTTGTATTTCTAATTCATGTTTAAGGTTAGAAAACGCGTTTAAAATACAATTTAAATTCACTTTTCACTACACAATTCACTATCCGACAATAATGTTGAAAAATTATCCATATATTGGATAGTTGCCGTCGTCGAAGAACAAACATTAGAGTAGGTCAAATGCTCACTGAAGGCAGCGATTTTTACACACAGATAAACAGATATATATGATGCATTGTTAAAATTACTCAGGCATAAAAATATAAATCAGCACACAACAAAGTTTTTTCTTTTTATTTTCGTAGCTTTGACATTTTTACGAATTCAGCCAATGTCATGAATGTATTATTGTTTGATTGATAAGTCATAAGTCCATAGCCAATGTAAACAAAAAACGCTATCAACGTCACGTTTTGACAAATTAATAACATGTCTTACTATATTTAAAAATAAACTTTCATGGTAGTAAAATCTACTAAGCTAAAATGGTAGAATTAACGCTTCATTCGTGTAGCAACGAATTTTACGGTTACTTTTACTCTCAGAACAATCAATCATTAGTTATTCTTCTGAGCTTTTACTGCAATTTTTTTGGTGCAACATAAATTTACGGATTCGTAATAGTGACAGATTGGTATTTTTTTTTTTTTTTTTTTTATTTATTACCGTTACGGTGTCTCAATATTTGGTAAACATGGTGGCGTAAACAATAAACATTACAGTTATTTAGGGTTTATATATTTTATTTGGTGAGTGATTAAATTATACCATGACATACAGAACTGAATTTTAATTCAACCTAGAGGGAAAGTATTCTACATACAGAAGATAGCAAATTTTATTACAAGGAAGATTCCTTTATATTTTAAGTGAAGCAAAACTGTGTACAGAAGTTTTTGAAAATACGCCCGCCACACCTAAAACAAAAAACCATCTTTGGCGAATCAAATAAACTAGTGCAGTGCTATTTGGATATTTTATAAAATTAATATAAAATTAAGTAGCGAGTTTTTTTATTATTGTTTAAATCATTCTACTTCCGTGTCCTGAAGCGCCCCCTAAATTATCCGGGGTGATAAAAACTAACCCTGTATAAGGGTTTCCGAAAAGTTTGAATGGCTTTTTCGCAAAAGTCACTAACAACTTTCACTATACTCATACAACCATCTCTAAAAAAGCAAAAAAAATATCAAAATGTCAGAGCAGCTGATTTTTCCGCGATTGGATGAATAACTAATTATTAGATTCACTATTTAACTCAAAGTCTATAGAGTATTTAGAAACAATAAATAAGAATTTTAAATGATCTTAAAGTATCTAAAATGGGTAGGTAGCTGCAGTATATAGCCAGCAGTACGATAGCAACTGATATGCAAAGGTCAAAGAACACGATGAATCGAGCGCCTTTGTACTCTACGCGGCTGGCTTGCCAAATGCACAGCATACAAGTGCTTTGACAATTTTATTTGTGATAGACGAGCCTAGATACCAGATTTATTGTTTATGTCTGGCGAAGCGATGCACGCTAGAGAAGAACAACTATCGCCTTGTACAATAACTGATGGCGTGGCGGCATTTCAAAGAAATATGGAAAGCCAGAAATTGCAAAGTAACAACCACCAAAATCGGTGAGACCAGAAATGGGCGTAACGATAGCTCATATGTTTATTGGGGATTCTAATGTGACTCTATTTTGATGAGTCGTGGCGCAGGATATTGCAAGAAAGCATTTTTACCCCTTAAGGCGCATAGTGGTCCCAATGACCTTGCGTCGATCGTCCCGCACTGATTACATAGAAGTGAGTGAGTGAGAGTGAGGGGATTATTTAAGCAAACCTTTACGCGTAAGATGAATTATTTCAATAAAAAATTAATTAAGGCGAATAAGAAAAATCTAAAAAGACCATCCCCTAGAATATTGTTCACTTTATTTATTGAAATCGAAAGTATATGATTTAACCTAATATTTACGACGCGATTAGGTTTAAAGTTTTAAAATCGAGACATGTTTGGGTCATATTTTAACCAAGTTTTAATTAATTTATCAAAAAATTAAAAAGACCATCTTCTAAAGAATGCGTTAAATAATAACATATCTTTTTTAAAGATTTTTTTATTCAGTATTTATGAAGAGAACCGGTTTTTTCTGCAGTGATTTTTTATGTTAAATGGAATAGTCTCCACAAATTCTTTAAATATACATGTTTTCTCGTGTAAATAGGTAAACTAAGTAATTCCTCTCACTAACAAAAATTATGAGATTTTACTTCCAAAATGTTTACTTAAATCTTTTGAGCGTCGGTGGCGCTGTGGACTCGGCACTTGCCTTCCAATCGGGAGGTCGGGGTTCGAGATCACCATGTACCAATGTGTTTTACGTTTTGAATTTCATATGTACATTTTGTCTGACGCTCCTACGGTGAAGGAAAACATCGTGAGGCAACCTGCATACATCTGCGAAGAAATTCAATGATGTATGTGAAGTCGACCAATCCGCACTGGGCCAGCGTGGTTTACGGAGACGCCGGGCGTTGTGCGGCGCGGCCCGCTCAGAATTCAAACATATGGCGTTGTATAAGTGCGTTTACGGAGAAGCGATTTTACACGCCTTTGCTTGAAATGGCGCGTTTTTTACGGCCGAGCCCGCGGATAGCACCGCCGCGTCCGTCGGTGTTCCCGTCTCGCATCTCTATGAACAACATCGTATATTGCCATATGTTTGTGTTTACGCGTGCGATTATGAGTGCCGCCCCACCGTAAACAGAAAAAACGTCTGTCGCGCCGCGAGACGCCACGCCACACGCGACGCCCCGCGTCTCCATAAACGAGGCCTAAGGCCTATCACCCTAACATAGGATTGGCTCAAACCCCTCGGTGGGGACGTATATGAGCTGTGATGATGATGATGAAATATTTTGATGAACACATTTGCTCAAAAAATGGTACTTTTCGTAGCTGTATTATTGTGCGAGATGTCTGGCACAAGTGCTTTACTGATTTCTTCTCAAAACTATGCCTTTACCACAAATAACATATAAATAAGTCATAGATCGAATCAAAGAAAATCGAAAGTTTATATGCTCAACCACTTTTTTATTAACTTTTTTCCTATTATATATTCTTAACCGTCATCTGTCCTCAATGATATACGTATTTCCCTAAAAACAGTTATTATAAAAATAAGTTGGCTAAATCAGTATTTAGAGAGACTGGTTCGGCTATTTATGTAAGTAAGAGTATTATGCATGACTACTCGTTATGACACATCTTATCTCTAGCGCTGGCTAAAAAGAATAATAAACGACCATCTGGGGCGCAATATTGTAACCAATCGTATAGATTTGATAATTCTGTTTGGTTGAAACTGATTTTTAAAACCGTTTAACACTTTCAAACGTCGTCGTTCGAGCAGTCTTGACATATTTGTCGAATGAATCAATTAATACTTATGGCCAATGAACATATTATTCCGCTTTGTTCCATTAAATCATCCAATTTGATAACTTTTGCCGATCAATCGATGAGTTACAAAATCACCACCCTGATGTAATGATTGACTGGTATTGGCTTTTGCTAAATAACGATTCCGTTTGTTTGCAAACTATCGAGTAGATCTAACTAACAATGGGTATTTTTTTTTATTTTTTTTTATGGATGGCCCGGCAAATGACCTCCTCCCGCCTGATGTTAAGCGGTGAAAGAGGCCCAAATGAGTTGACAGATAGAGTAGGGACGACATCCACTCTCCTACCTGCCCGCCCCTTGCCGGCCCAAAAGATGCTTTTTCACGCCTCTTTTGAAGGAACCCATGTTGTAGGATGGAGGAAACACGTGCGCAGGTAGAGAATTCCAAGTGTGGGATGAACGACAGAAGAAGGAATCTTGGAATTTCTTGGTACGGTGTGAAAAGGAGGATACAGTGTACGGATGACTCCGAAGGCCCTTACGCGTGTTTCTGTTAAGGAATGGAGAGGGAGGGATAAGGTTAAAGAGCTCCTCAGAGCATTCCCCATGGAGCATTCGGTAAAAGGCGCTAAGAGAGGCGATGTCACGATGAAGTTGTAGAGGCTCGAGGGTGTTAGTTGCCTCTACATCGCCAATTATGCGAATAGCGCAACGCTGCAATCTGTCCAGAGCATCGAGGAGGTACTGAGCGGAACCGTCCCAAAGGTGCGAGCAATATTCCACGCAAGACCTAACCTGAGTTTTATACAACAAGCATAGTTGGTCCGGCGCAAAATACCTACGCACCTTGTTCAGGACACCGAGTTTCCGTGAGGCAGTAGTTATAACGGATTCGATGTAGTCTCTGGGGCTCAGATCGCAGCGAATGTTCATTCCGAGCAAGGTGATGTTGCTCTGTGTGTGAAGGGTTGTGCCCTGAAGAGAAGGAAGGGGGAGGAAAGGTGACCTTTTCGCCGAGAACGCGCACACCTGTGTTTTCTTAGCATTGAACTCAACAAGATTGTTGGAGCCCCATTCGGAAACGAAGTCCAGCGTCCTGTTGAGCTCAATGATAAGATTCTGCCTTTCCCTACCAATATCACCACGAGCAGCCCCTGAGCTTCCGTGATATCCCCCATGCACTGTACTGTCGTCTGCATAGCAATGTATAGCTCCCAAGGAAAGCATATCATTGATATGCAGAAGAAACAATGTGGGGGATAGAACGGAGCCTTGCGGAACACCAGCGTTCACTGCCACGAACCGCGAAGCGCAGCCGTCAACGACAACGCGAATTCTACGCTCGAGGAAGCGAGGAAGCTGGCAATCCACGTACAGAACTGCGCGGGTAATCCGTATGCCGGAAGCTTGGAAAGAAGAGCCTTGTGCTAGACTCTATCAAAAGCTTTGGCGATGTCGAGACTAATAGCCACCGATTCGCCGCGCTTATCGATAGATTCACCCCATTTGTGCAAAAGGAACGCTAAAAGGTCACCTGTTGACCGTTTAGGACGAAACCCATACTGTCGGTCATTAAGTAACGAGTGACCTTCCAGATAACGGATCAGCTGGGTATTAAGGATCCTCTCCATGATTTTACACAAAATGGAAGTGACGGCTATAGGACGATAGTTAGCCGGATCAGAACGATCTCCCTTTTTGGGAACCGGCTGGACATTGGCCTCTTTCCAAGATTTCGGCACACAACCAGCAGAGAACGACAGACGGTATAGACGCGTAAGGACCGGCGTCAACTCCGCTGCACACTTCTTAAGAACAATCGCAGGAATGCCGTCTGGTCCACTTGCTTTTCGAGTATCGATCGACTGGAGCTCCGCCCGCACATCACGCTGTCTGATACGGATATCGGGCATGGTGCTGCCACAATGGGACAGTTTCGGAGGTTGTGTACCACAGTCATCGACACGGGAATGAGCCGCAAAGAGTTTTGCCAGGAGGTCGGCTTTCTCCTGCGGCTGATGAGCAAGTGAGCCATCGGCATGTCTCAGCGGTGGCAGCGAGGGTTGGCAGAAGTTTGATTGCACAGCTTTGGCCAGGCGCCAAAAAGAACGGCTATCCGTAGGGTGCGATAGCAGTTCCTGGCCCACTTGTGCAATGCGCTGAGCATCCGCTCTAATGTAAGCCCTCTTACACAACTTGGTGGCATTATTGTAGGCTGTTTTCAGTAGGCTTGTATTGGGATCCTTAGATGCTCGGCCTCTGATCCAAGCGCGGTAAGCCAGCTGTTTGTTTTCAACAGCAGAGGCGCACTCGCGATTTAACCAGAGGTTACGTCTGCCTCTACTGACGAGATTGGAATGCGGAATATAATATTCCATTCCTAGTATGATCTCGTCAGCAACAGAGGTAGCGCAGGAGTCCGGATCCATCCTATTGAAACAGCGCTGCCACCAAGGAACAGATGCGTAATAATCCCGCATACCGTCCCAATCTGCTGACGCATAGTGCCACAGACGGCGTGCTGCAACCACAGGCGACGGTCGCGACGCCTAAGGCACTGAGACGGATACCAGGCAGTGATCCGAAGATCCTAGTGGAGCTCGAACCACCACCTGATATCCGTCAGGGCGATTTGTCAACAGAAGGTCCAATAAAGAGGGCGCTTGACCGATAATATCTGGTACCCTGGTGTACCAGATATTATCGGTCAACTTTTAATTTACAGTCACTCGTTTAAGTAGTATTTAAACGAGTGACTGTAAATTAAAATTTTAAGAGACAAAAATAATTAATTTGGGTTATTGTATTACTAAGTGAGCGACTGACTGCGAGTGACGATAAATTAACAGAACAGTAACTTATAAACATTCATTCGAGTTACTTCAAATACAAAATGTGAAGCTTCGTAATATTTAAGCGACCTAATATTTGTTTGAGTGTCAACGTTACGTCCTGCATTTTTTTCATTATTTGGCAAATTATTTATTTATGGTGAGCGGCGTTTTATCCTAAATGAAGTGTTTCGAAAAGAAAAACCACCTTGAAAAATACTATAATGAGCAAAGTACTTTGGTTCAATTTTTGTTAGAAATTTTTGAAAATTTAATAATTTGGAATGGATAGCGTTTCCGGGGGATTAATAAAATGAAACAATATATGAGGAACGGAGACCATTGCCGTCAACTATTATCATTTCGTTTTTTTTCGTAACTCCGACGTTTCATTTGGTCAAAATACTTTTTACAGAAGTTATGCTCAGCCGGATCAACATTTGTTCGAAGTCTTTTGTTTCCATACATTCATTACACCATTGTTAATTATAGCTCCTCGAAAAGTTTGCGCAGTGTTTCCGGTATTGCTGTTATTTTTAGCATGCAAGCAAGCAAACAACATGCAGTTTGATGCTCCGCTGTATGTGGTCACAATGTCTAGCTTTTTTTTCTTTTTTTTTTTTTGGTACGGCGATAATGCTTTTACGCATCCCTCGTGGTCGAGCCAAACCACGAGGGTATGTGGGACTCCCCGGGCCATATCGGTCCAGGCCTACCCACTAAAAACTCCCCAGCAGCTCCTCCTAACCTAACCTACAGTGATATCCCATAACTTTTTCTCCTTGCGGGGAAGCATGCAAGAAATATATAGTTTGAATTGTGATTAGTGATTACAATGTACCCTTACTTATAACCTCCGCAACCTAACCAGCCAAGTATTAAACTAATAATTTTCGGTAAGATGTTGTTTGGTGAAAGGAAAGTAAATGTAAAATAAATCATCTGGCAATTGAAAAAAAGTTCAAAATAGACTTCGGTCAATAGTAAAAAAAATATTTTGAAAATTGGTGAAACGTAGTTCGGTAAAATGATACTTATGTCAAATAATATTTCGATGGTCTAAAAATATGGCAAACAATACATATATCGGAGATCGGTCAAATGTAAATCGAACAACAAAATTTCGGACAAGCAATAAGTTCCCCTGTGAAACAATTTCGGTGGAACGAATATTCGCATCGAAGCATTGACGTATATTAACAATGCATCGAAGAGAACCGTTATGGTAGGTATATAGGAAACATGCGAAATTTTGTTTTTCAAAGAATTAGAGCAGACCTTCTGACTGCACCTATATTCGTCGCCTCGCCCTTATTGTATCGTATCAAAATAAAAAACAAAAGACCTCAAATAGAATATTAGTTACCAATAATCTACACTAATATTATAAAGAGGAAAACTTTGTTTGTTTGGTTGTAATGAATAGGCTCAAAAACTACTGGACCGTTTTTGAAAATTCTTTCACCAATCGAAAGCTACATTATCCACAAGTAACATAGGCTAAATTTTATTTTGGAAAAAAAATAGGGTTCCCTAAGCTATTTGGGTTTTTCGGACACAAGGTGTAAAAAATCAACCAGAAAAGTAACTTATTTTGCGTACGCTGCCTAAACTATAAAAGATAGAACCATAAAATGTTCTTATTAATTGTAGATCTTATAAATATCTACAAAAAAGTTCGCGACACACTATACCTATCTATGTCGAGTGAGGCACAACAACCATTTTTTTATTTAAAAATCTTGAATTTTTTTTTGACTACATTTAAACGCATTTATTTTTCACATGCTATTAATCCTTATCAAAATAAATTATTTCATCACTAAGTACAGTTTATGTAGATAATATTCGGTCTTTAAATGATTAAAATTGGACGTTATGGCGAAATTAAAATATTACGATTTCTGCTGCACGGCCCGTTGCGAAGTGAGCGTCACCAAGGCGGGGGTGCGCGTGCGGGAGGTTATGGAATAAAATGGAGGAAAAAATTAAACACTGTGTTAAGCATTTCGATGGCGAAACGTAGTTCGCGGGCACAGCTAGTCGTTAATAAAGTAGCTTACAAAACGGTGCTTATAGTAAGCTTTTAAGTCGTTCGTTAAATGAAACCTCAATTAAAAAAATCGTCTCTATCTTAATATTGAAGTTGCCCTCTCTGTATTTCTAGTCGCTCATTTAGTAATTTAGTCGCACGTTTAAAATTTTAAATCCAAAATCGATTATTCATAACCCACTTTTTGTAAGCTCGTTTTAGATTTTATTATAAATTAATATTCGTCGTCAGTTTAGGTAATTTTTCGCTTACTCAAATCCATACAGCTCAAGTTATTAAAATAGTATCTCATCATCAGTCGCTACGTATTTTTTAGTCGATCGTTTTATTATTCCCCAATAACAATTTTGCAGGACCTTTAGATATTAATCTATATAAAATAACCTTGTACCTAACAAGGTTATTTTTTTAATTACCAAAAAAATTTTGTGTGCTTATTCAGACAAGCAAAGTGAACAACTTTCACCATGGGACTAACTTTGAAATCGCAAAAAAATCAGCTGTTCCATACATCTAGATTCAGTGAATCCTACTAATATTATAAATGTGAAAGTGTGGATGTTTGGATATTTGTTACTCAATCACGCAAAAACGGCTGAACGGATTTGGATGAAATTTGTCATGCATGTAACCTTTGACATGGAAAAGAACATAGGCTACCTTTTATCCCGATTCCTTAAGTAGTTCCCGAGGGAAAATTGAAAATTGCTTACGAGCTAAGCCGCGGGCAGACAGCTTTGAAATTTGGTATGCATTTTACCTATGCTATGGAAAAGGACATGTACTTTATATTCCTTAATGATCTCTCAAATAGTTCTCGTAGGAAGATTAAAAATTGTTAACCAGCGAAGCTTAAGACCCAAATCTGAAGTCCACGCAGACGAAGTCGCGAGCAGAAGCTAGTGTTGAATATTTGTATGGAACAGCTGTTTTTTTTTGCGATTTCAAAGTTCCTTCCAAGAGCTCCCAAATATAAATAACACTCTTCTATATATTAGGCTACAAAATTATTTTTCCTACGGGAACATACAAAATTCCCACGGGAAAATAATATTAACGCGGGCAAAGCCGCGAGCGGAAAGCTAGTAATTAATAAATTATTAAACGTTTCGTTTCGTTTTGAGTGCAAAGGTAATTAATTACAAAACGATAATTTTCAACCTAAAGTGATAAAAAAATATATGATTTATTTTTGCTGAAATAAGCAAAATTTTTCTGTTAAATATTTGAATGGATAATTCAGTATAAACGGTCCCTTAAGAACATAATATGAAACTCACGTTAGTTTGCCTAAACATTTTTCAGTTATTTTACTATAATTGTAGTAAAAAAACGATCCATTTTTATTATATTCTTGCTAATAATATTTTAGTTCTACAATAAAAAATCCCAAATAATATTAAAGCACTTAGCTTGAATAAATTCAAAGTTACAACCAAGGGCGACTTATGAAAAGAACATATTATAAAGTGTCTGATTATATGACAGACAAAACTGCTTGGAACTACCAGACAATGTGATAATTGACGATCAATGTGTATTAACACTTTGTGATAATTATTGGATAAATGTCATTCACTTGAGTAACTGTTCCACTCACTCCGACAGGCATTTCTAAATTATTTTTATGAAATGAAAATGTTTGTGAAATATTATAATATGTGTAATGTTGGCAATTTAAAAGAGGAGCCAAAAAAATACAAGACCTTCCGAGATTCTTGCCTGTTCTTCTCGAAAAGGCTCTCCTAATTTCCGAACAGGTGTAGAGTCAACTTTTTTTTTCTTCATTTTACTTGTTATTGCATACATCTTAATAATGGTTGGGGTGTATTACATACAAGGATTAAATATGTAGTTAATTAGATTCTTGTTTGATTAGATTTTTATGTTTTGTTTGACGTCAATAAGTGCCTGTAAAGGTCTATATTGAATAAAGATTTTTGAGTTTCAGTTTAGAAACGCTACTTTCTGTATATGAATTTGTAAAACATTTTTCAAAAAACATGCACATATTTGTTGAAAAATATATTGTTTTATCTGTGAATGGTTCGAAAAGTATTTTCTTTACCAAAAAACTTCATGTATCAAAAATTACTCAGAATTTCGCAAAAGTCTATTTCTGAACTTATTTTGACTAAATCATTTTTCACCCTCGCGAAAGGGTGGCCTCCACATTTAAGGTAAATGCTCTTATCGACACTAAGTTGATTCCGTTCAGCTAGTTTCCACTTACTTTCGAGATTTTAATTATTTAGGTCTTTATTGGTGGCAATTCTGTTGGCACTAATTCGATTAAACTAAACTAAATTTAGTTTAAGTGCTGTCAAATTGTGTTTTCAGTTAAAATTCTCGAACAAAAAACCCGATTTGACAGCACTAAAACTAAATTTAGTTTGGTCTTTTTTTTGGGAGGGGGAAAAATGCATTTACGCATTCCTCATGGTCGAGCCAAACCACGAGGATATGTGGGACTCCCCAGACCATACTCGGCCCGGGCCTACCCACTAAAAACCCCCCAGCAGCTCCTCCGTCCGTCACAAGACAGGGGGAAGAGGACAACAGCCAGGCCTTATTCCCGCTGACCCCTGCCTGTGACATGTCCGTTGCCGGACTCTCCACCTGGCTCAGCTTCTTTGTGGAGCGGCACAGAATTGCGCCACTCTACACCCCGGTTGGTTTTTTATTGTGGTTGTCTTCCACGCGGTCCGACGCTCAGTGCGCCGAACCCCCGGCCCGCTCAGTGCGGGTAACGGGTTGCCCGACGGCAGACCCCACTGGATCCACCGCCGCGCGGTGAGACGAAGCTCAGGGAAAATCCCCAGAAGGTGCAAAGCACCATGGCGATAAGAATCGCCTCACCTCTGCCACCAACAAAGGTAGACGCCGAAATCGGCTTCCAGCGAAAGCCACACCTCTTCTTAAGACAAGAAGAGGGGACTTCGCCCTTCGCCGCATAAAGCGGGTGGCCACACGAAGTGGCCCGCCAGGTTGAACCCGGCCATCCCACGCCTCCCCTCCATGGGGTTCCTCTCGTCAGATTATTAGCCCGCGGCAGAGAATCTGCCGAGTTGCCCAGGGTGCACCACAAGGAGGTTGTCTGACATCGCACCCCAAATTTAGTTTAGTCTATTCCAACTAATGCCAACAGAATTAACACCATTGAAAGAATTACTTATGAGCAAAAAGCCGCTATTGAGAGGACCAAATTTAGTGCGTTCTTTTTTGTAAATATTTCTTTAGATTCGGTGGAATATCGTGGCATATTTTTTAAAAACACTCCACGGTTCTAAATGAAGAAAAAAAGTAAAAAATAATCGATGAGTCATGATTTGATATGTTCACCCTCAGTGATTGTTCTGTGTGTTTATTTACGACCTGACATAGCATCCTTCAATGCATACCATGATGATCATAAAAGGAAATTGTGAGTATAATTATAAAATCCTCAATAAAGAAAAATAAGTAGAGAATCACGCGTTTTCAGATTTCATTGTAATTTATAATAATAAATAAACATTAATAAATAAACATTGCGGTTCTGCGGAATATTCGTATTGGTTCAATATTTTATTAAATTTCCTTGGCACTGCCTATATTGATGTTTCAATTTAATTTAGTGTAAATTACTTCTCATGTTTTGTAACAAAATGAAATATTATGTAGAGGGTACAAAAGCTAACATGAAAAAATACTAACATTAGACATAAGTTTTGTTAATAATAATAAATAAATCTGAAATAAAATTTTATGATTATTATTAAAAGCATTCCTTATACTTAGTTGAAAATCATAAATCGTATTATTGTCGTGCAAAGAAAACTCATTTTTAGGGTTCCGTACCTCGAAAGGAAAAAACAGAACCCTTATAGGATCACTTTGTTGTCCGTCCGTCCGTCCGTCTGTCTGTCTGTCAAGACCCTTTTTCTCAGGAACGCGTGGAGGTGTCAAACTGAAATTTATATCAAATAGCTTTTGCCCGCGGCTTCGCTCGCGTTAAATTCGGGGTAACACCGAAGATTTCCAAAAAAAATAAGGCAAGTATTTTTCGTTGGTTACAAAGAGTCTATGTACCGATTTTTAGCTTCCTACCTTGAAAACTGCAAAAAGTCCCATATAAAATTTCACCCCCTCTTTTAAGGGGTTGGGGCAGATTTCCAAAAAAAAATGATGCACGATTTTTTGTTAGTCACAAATAGTTCGCATACCAATTATTAGCTTTCTACCTTGAAAATTGCGGAATGCTCCATACAAATTTCCACCCCCCATTTTAGGAAAGTGGGGAGTTAGAAAGAGACAAAAAGTAGCCTATGTCACTCTCCATCCGGTCAACTATCTCCACTTAAAAAATCACTGCAATCTGTCGTTCCGTTTTGCCGTGAAAGACGGACAAACAAACACACACACACACTTTCCCATTTATAATACATAATAATAATAATATTAGTATGGATACTCAAATCTACTGTCCCTTGAAGCTGTGAAAAAATCAAACTTCTAAGCCAACGCAATCAAAAGATACAGCCGTTTATGCCGCAAATTTCCGCAAATTTTCGACACTCGCAAGGTAATCAAAACCTACAGGGTACTTCCCGTGAACTCAGAATCTTGAAATTTGGTACGAAGAACCATCTTATAGCTTAATTTTTTTTTACTTTTATACCTACAGGTTTGTACGGAATCCTCGGTGCGCGAATACGACTCGCACTTGGTCGGTTTTTTTAATTTATATCAGCATTTAACACGGCTGATTTGTTATTCATTATAGTTGTAAAAGTTCAGACAAGGTGTTAAAACTATGAAAGTCTGGAGAATATTATTAAAGAAACCCTTTAAATTAAAATTTAAACGATTCAAAATATTTTTTCAGTTAATTGTTAGACTTGAAAAAAGAAAAGTAATGAAAGAAGTAAAATTTTTGCTAAGTGCAGCTTATTTTGTAACAAACCCTGAAAAAAACTAAAAAATAAATTGCATTCTAAATATTTGTTAAATGCGTTCACAATTTACATTCCATGGGTTACTTTTTTTACTTATAAGAGTGTCCTGCATATAAATTTTACGTTAATCTACACAAATCGCGTAGCAAGAGACGTCAATGGGCCCCTACACACAAATCCAATTACTTCCTCAACATCGCGAACATTGAAAATTATATATAAACATAACTCTGTTGCTGCAAATCATCAACTTTGGACAACAAGTTTAAAAGGTAAAATGGAAATATTAAATATTTACTTTCGTGTTCCTTTGTTCAAATTTGTATTATCTTTGTTGTGAAATTTTCACAATACAAAAATAAAAGAACTGGCGCAGTTTCGTCACTTGTTGGCACTTTCGCAATATGTTAACTTTGACTGACATCAATCAATCAATCAAAATATAAGCTTCATAAAGTTTGACAGTTATAAACGATATTTATTCTCAAGATTCCGTTTACATATAAGTAATGATTATGTTGAGCGAGTGATACTTATGAAATACTTATGAAATATATAATAGGTAGGTTATGGCGGTGGATAGTGTTTTGGTTTTTGACAATCAATAGATGGTGACTAATTATAATAAACGGTATTGATATAATAAATAGACTGGTTATAATTAGTCACGTCTCGGTAAATAGTAAAAATAAGTCACCAATTGACTAACAGCTACTGTGTCCCTACATATTGTTAAAATAAATTATTTAAATGTAATTGCCAATTAGCCATTTTATTTTGATTGCTGGCGAAATTACAGTAAATAATTGAGTTTATATATTTTTTAATATTAAACAAAAATAGTTCATCAAACAGAAAACAATAATTTCAATATCTCGTTTCATCTATTGATAACATGCTTCGTATCTGATGTTCACATTCGTTCAAACATACGCAAATGGGAATCAATATGTATATTCTTATAAACGCTGCAAATAACATCGAAGTCAGGAAATAATGTTTTGCAAGTAATACTGAGAAACATTAACTCACTGTTTTAGCCCTGTAGTATTTCGTCACGTCACATTCAATATATCCATATTTAAGTAATCAACAATGCAACAAAAAACCGGCCAAGTGCGAGTCGGACTCGTCCATGAAGGGTTCCATACGATTTATGACGTAATAAAAAAACTACTTACTAGATCTCGTTCAGAAAACCAATTTTCGGTGGAAGTTTGCATGGCAATGTACATCATATATATTTTTTAATTTTATCATTCTCCTATTTTAGAAGTTACTTTGGAAGTCTCTCGCGCAAACTATTCAGTTTAGAAAAAAATTATATTTGAAACCCCAATATAATTTTTGAAGACCTATCCATACATACTCCATGGATACGTATGGGTTTGATGAAAAAAAATTTTGAGTTTCAGTTTAAAGTATTTTATTGAACCCCCGAAATTTATTGCTTTTTTCTATTTTTGTGTTAAAATCTTAATGCGGTTCACAGAACACATCTACTTACCAAGTATCAACAGTATAGTTCTTATAGTTTCGGAAAAAAGTGGCTGTGACTTACGGACGGACAGACAGACAGACATAACGAAGCTTTTGTTCCGTTTTTTGTCATTTGGCTACGGAACCCTAAAAATCCGATAAATTCTCAAACGAATTATCGACGTTTAAAGTATTATCATGATTGCTCTTATGTATGCCGAAGATGCTATGAAGTTTCATCTGGACTCAATAACTGAGAAACTGTCTATCTTACCTATTAGGTATTATCGAAACAACAATCTTATTAACTAATTCATGCACCGGTCCCACCCACGCGGGTATAGGTACTAAAAAACCTATTGACAATACAACAGTGTAAGAAACCATAGATTTGGAGTAGCCTGAATGTCAATCTGTCAAGTTCGTCACTTTTACGCGAACATATTTTAAATTAATTTTATTTACCAGTAATAATTTTTCTAATATTTTCTTTTATACAAATCTTGTCCTAACAATAACGAATACATAAAACCAGGAATCATCCAATTTGGTGCAGTCGTTCGAAAGTTATGTGCGTACATACATTTCAGAGATCCATTTTTATTTATATAGATAAAGCTCGATTAGTCCGCGTAGAATTTAACTTTTGGCAGCATATTGATTTTTGTAGGCAATTTTTTAAAGATCTTGATAAAAAGTAGCCTATGTTATACCTTATATAATTAGCTATCTATTAGTGAAAGTCCCGTCAAAATAAGTCAAGCCGTTCCGGAGATTAGCGGGAACAAACAGACAGACAGGCAAAAAATTTTTAAATTGTGTTTTTGTTATTGGTACCCTATATACATTCATACCCATTTATTAAAAACTTGTTATTTTGACATTACAAACAGACACTTCAATTTTATTTATTTGTATAGATAGATACTCGTATAAGAAGATAAAATAAATTGTTGAGAGTGGACTGTATGTAGGTACTTTAGTTAAACGCTGATTTCTTTGTGATAATATTTGGAGCTTTATTTACTTCTTGCAAGACGACTTCCACTGACCGACTACAACTGACTACAATTTATCAGTATTCGGCCCTATATTTATACACTATCCCTTGGTTCGCGGGGGGACATCCCGCCCGCGGACCAATCAAAAGGGGCCGAATTTATTTACGATATGGTTCATTCATGGGGACTTGGCCCGCATAAGCTTAGACTACGTCCGCTGCTTAGTTCTGGGTCCCCGGCACTTGCGAACTGTCGTCAACATCCTCCCCCCGGCGAGAACTCGTACTCGCCTTCGCCGTAAGACAGTGCAGCGCGTCCTCTCCCTCTAGTCCGGGGAGAGTGCGGTAGATCAGACCGATGTGCAGCGCGTCCCCTCCCTCTAGTCCGGGGAGTGTGCGGTATGTCAGGCCGATGTGCAGCGCGTCCCCTCTCTCTGGTCCGGGGAGAGTGCGGTCGATTCTTCTTACGCCGTCCGGTCCCGGGAATATCTTGTCTATGCGTCCCCGCGGTCAGACATTCCGGGGAGGCATGGGGTCTGCGATCAGGACCACATCTCTGTCGTCGAACTTTGCTGGCGTCGCAGCTTTGGGGCGAGGTACAAGTTTCGGGAGGTACTCCCACACCCATCGACGCCAGTAGTGATCGGTCAGCGTTTTTGCCGACCTCCACGTGTGGCGACTCCTCGCGCTTGCTCCCGTTCTCCATCCAGTGGGGCACGGCTTTTGAGTCGCTCCAGTACACGGCTTCGTCCACGGGAATGCAGTGATCCGTCTTGACGCTTTGATCGAGTCTAGATCCGATGAGCGCAGCCTGCATCTCCAGCCGTGGAATCCTTTGTGGCGGCGCGGCCTTCACCTTGGCCGACACCAAGATCGTTCCTGAGGTGCCATCTTCATTTTGGTGCACCCAATATGCCGCCGCAGCGTATGCGTCTTCGCTCGCGTCGCAGAAAACATGCAGTTCGCGACGCGTTACTCTTCTCCCCCCATTGTAAGACCGGGGCAAGCGCAGTCTGCCGACGGCTTCCAGGCTCGTAAGCCAGTCTTTTAACATCGACGCAATCTCGGGAGGGACTGGCTCGTCCCAGTTCGTCTTCGGCCGCCAAAGTTTCTGTAGCACGATCTTCGCCGTAGCAGTGTAACAGCTCAACAGCCCGAGAGGGTCATAAATGCTCATGACTGTCGAGAGTGCTTCCTTCTTCGTCGGCGGCCGAAGTTGCGTCTTCACCTCGTTTGGGACGTGAGCCAACGCGATGGTGAAGCGCAATGTGTCCTCTTGCGCGTCCCACATGAGGCCCAGTGCCTTTTCTGACTTCCCAAGGAGCGTAGTGGTCGCGCGGCGTTCACTCTCTACGTTCCTCAAGAGCTCCGCGCTGTTACTATTCCACCCCTTCAGGTTGAAGCCAGCTTCTTTGTGCACTTCGTCGACATGTTGAATTGTTCTCGGTGCTCGCTTGTCTTTTGCCCTCGTGTGCGCTGACTTCAGCGAGATTCCCGGCGATTCTAATTGGAAGTGCTCATCGGCTTGTCGTTCGATATCATGCGTCCAAACGTTCAGCACTTTATCTTGGCGCTTGATTATGACGTTGGTCGGTGCTGTTCCGTGCACCACCCATCCGAGTTCCGTTCGGGATGCCGCGGGCTCGTTCCGTTTGCCCACGCGCAGTTTTCGGGTAACAATCAGCCGCCAATTATCGGTTCCGATGAGTATGCGAGGTTTCGCGTTCTCGTACATCAACTGATCGTGCAGGTCAGTGAGGAACTGCACCTTCTTTGTAATTGATTGAGTGGCGAGGTTCAGGTCCGCCATTGTTCGCGCAGAACACGCCTTGAAGTTTCTCGCGCTTCGTTCGGCGATGCGTAGTGAAACGACGCGGCTGTCAATTTGACGTTGTCGGTCGTCGATCCCTTTTACGCGTAGCTGCGGGGCCATCCAGGCCTATGTCTCGTGCCAGTCCGTCTTCTATGAGCATCACTGTGCTGCCTTCATCGAAGAGCGCGTATGTGTTACGCTCCCCGTTCATGCCCGATACGGTTACTGGGCAAATCTTGAGTTTCACCGCGCACTGAGTTCGCGTTGAAGAGACGCTTGCTTCCTCCGGCTGGTAAGTTCGGGCCGCAGGTGCTTCGGCGTGAAGCAAGCGGTGGTGCGGCCGACGACATCCATTCACGCCACATGTTTTCTGGCGGCAGTTCATTCTTCGGTGCTTGCTCTTCAAGCACTTGAAACACAAGCCAGCTTTCTTCGCGACGTTCCATCGTTCGTCCAAAGACACCTTCTTGAACTTGTCGCAGGCGTCAAGTCGGTGTGCGTTGTTGCACTGTGCACAGCGTTCCGGCTCGGTCTTGTCCAACGACGACGATGCGGCTGCGTCGTACGCCCTCCTCCTCTGTTCGGGTTTAGGGGCGGGGCGTCGCGGCGGTCGCGGCGTCGGTTGCGCGTCGTCGTACTGTGCACAGCGTTTCGGCTCGGTCTTGTCCGACGACGACGATTCTGCTACGTCGTACGTCCTCCTCCTCTGTTCGGGTTTAGAGGCGGGGCGTCGCGGCGGTAGCGGCGTCGGTTGCGCGTCGTCGTACTGTGCACAGCGTTCCGGCTCAGTCTTGTCCGACGACGACGGTTCTGCCACGTTGTACACCCTCCTCCTCTGTTCGGGTTTAGAGGCGGGGCGTTGCGGTGGTTGCGGCGTCGGCTTGTGAGTCGTACCGGAGTATCCGTGCTTGAGCGCTCGATCAGCCTCTCGCATGAGGAACGTGGTCAACTTGACTTTTTCCGGCTCAGGTTCATTGTGTTCTTCGGCGTAGTCGCACCATTTCGTCTTTAGATGCGGGCTAAGCTTCTCGAAGATTTCTCTCACGAGCAGCGGATTGTGTAGATAGTTTTTTCTACGTTGTTAAGCACGGCTACGACATTCTGTACTCGAACTGCGAAGGTGTTGAGTTCTATCGCAGTCGAGCCGAGCTTCGGTAGTTTCTTCAGGTCTTCGAACGCGACGTCGATCAATATTTCAGGCCTGCCAAAACACTGCTGCAGCGTCTTCATGATGACGTCAGGATGCGCTGCGGTGCTCAGTAACGGCGCGACGGTCTCCTTGGCTTCGCCTCGCAGACAGTTACGGAGGCGCGCAAGGTTTTCCACTTTCGAAAACTGGTACACGGCCGTCGTTTCTTGCATTGCTGCGGCAAACTGCAGCCACTCTAGCGGTGATCCCGAGAATAGTGGCAGGTCGGTGGCTTGACGCGGCGGCGGTCGCGACCTCATCATGTGGTCGAGCGTGCCGGCTAAATGTTCAATAGCCCGTCCTCTCGAGTGCTCGCGATCACGCGGTGTGGTTGTTTCTTCCCACCGTAGTAGTCTCGTTCGGTGCGCGACTGGAGTAGCGATTTCAACCTCCCTAGGTCTAACTATGTCGCGTCTCACCGGTGCGAGTACGGGTTCCGGTTCGAGCACTTGATGCACTTGTTCCTCTTGCCTCGAAGTCTCCTGTAGCCATGCCTCAACTCGTTCGTGGTTTTCCGCCGGTTCGGTCTCTTCTTCCATCATACTGCCATCTTCGGCGGCGGCTAGGTCGGCGATTAGCTTTTTACGGATAAGCTCTGCTTCAATTTCTGGATCCTTTCTTCGTATCGCAGCTTCCTGGCGTCGTACCTCTGCTTCCTCTGCAGCTTCCTGGCGTCGTGCTGCAGCTTCCTGGCGTAGTACCGCGACTTCCTCTGCAGCTTCCTGGCGTCGTACTGCCGCTAATCTTTCTTCGGCTTCAAATTGCAAGCGGGCGATGGCACTGGCGGTCGATCTCGTGGAGCGAGCAATCTTCCTAGCCGGCGTCGTCTTAAAAACGTGACGCGCATTCTCCTCCTCGCGAGTTGGCATCCCTTCCGGTCGGTGAAGTTGTTCGAGGCGAGTTGAGACCCCTTCCGTTCGTGGTTGTTCGGGGCGAGTTGAGACCCCTTCCTTTCGGTGTAGTTGTTCGGGGCGAGTTGAGACCCCTTCCGTTCGTGGTTGTTCGGGGCGAGTTGAGACCCCTTCCGTTCGGTGTCGCCGTTCAGTGCGACTTGAGATCCCTTCCTCGCGGTACAGGTTTTCGTCGCGAGTTGAGACCCCTTCCGTTCGGTGTCGCCGTTCAGTGCGACTTGAGATCCCTTCCTCTCGGTACAGTTTTTCGTCGCGAGTTGAGACCCCTTCCGTTCGGTGTCGCCGTTCAGTGCGACTTGAGATCCCTTCCTCGATGCCCGGTTCCATTTGGGCGGCGACAGTCGTCGATGCGGATAGCGATCGCGGTGGGTGGTCGAATACGCACACCAAATCTTCCTTCCCACTCTGGCTCCGTGTAACTACGATCACTTATACTTGTTTAGATCCGGCTCGGTAGGATCAAGATGTTGAGAGTGGACTGTATGTAGGTACTTTAGTTAAACGCTGATTTCTTTGTGATAATATTTGGAGCTTTATTTACTTCTTGCAAGACGACTTCCACTGACCGACTACAACTGACTACAATTTATCAGTATTCGGCCCTATATTTATACACTATCCCTTGGTTCGCGGGGGGACATCCCGCCCGCGGACCAATCAAAAGGGGCCGAATTTATTTACGATATGGTTCATTCATGGGGACTTGGCCCGCATAAGCTTAGACTACGTCCGCTGCTTAGTTCTGGGTCCCCGGCACTTGCGAACTGTCGTCAACATAAATAATGTCACTTATAAAATTGGACTACCTAAGCATGAAAAGTATTATAGCTGCTTTCGAAGTTTAAAATATATCAATTTGGAAGCACTAAAACCATGGCGCAAACTCTATTAAAATTGTAAAACATTGCATTGGTTGACTATAAATAATTTTATTTATCTTTTTTTGTACATACTACAGGGAAGCTCTTGGCTTTCATCTCATATGATGGTAAGTAAGATAATGCCAAAAATGAAAGCGAACTTCACCTGGACTCCTCAACAAGTGAGAAACTATCATTCTTACCTCTAATTGTTGGAACACTGTCAACATTGTTATTACGGTTATAAACTTCGGTAATACGGTGGTAGCCAGTCAGGCGCGCTTAGTGACCCTAACACTAGCAAAGTGAGCAGAGAAATTTCTGCCCCCATAGGTAATCGAACCCCGGACCTCTCGATCAACACGTGGTGGTCTCAACCTTTAGTCCACGGAGGCAGTTGATCTCGTAACTCAAACTTAATGCATTTAAATTCTCCTTAATAAAGGGAAGAAAGTGAATTGTCTCGTAAAACTGAATAATGAAATTGTTGAATTCATTGACACTTAAAAAAAATTGGGTAATACTCTAGATTCTAGTTTACAGCGGTATCCGCATATTGAGTCCCTGACAAACAGGCTTAGTTTTGAGGCATATACAGTAAAAAAAGGAAGACAACTTACTGATGTTGAAACAGCATGATTTATGTTATTTTTATAGTGTAATATCATATGGACTACTATTGCAAGGATCGGCTGCTAGTAGAGAAAGTAGTTTCGTATTACAAAAAAGGGCAGTCCGCGCTTGATGTCATAATTTGAGATCTAAAGAAACTTAAATATAGCTTTCTAGAACAAATTTAGTCTACAATAAAGTGGTGTGATTTGCTTTTTCATAAGTTTGAAGAGCATGTAAAATACTCCTTTATTTGCATAAGGACAGATTTTCGAAAGGACAGATTTATATGGACAGATTCTTAAAAAGTCAAAAGTACATGTAATTAGAAGAGGCTGTTACAAAGTCAATGATTTATTTAAAAGATTCTAAACTAATACTATTGTGTGTGGTAGCGATATAACTCAGTATAAATGTCGGTTCTACTGATATAGCTGACGAGTTTCTTAATTTTTCTTATCAGCTAAAAGATGTTTTGAATGGGGTGTAGGTGAAAAATGTGCACGTCTCAAAAGTGCTTTTTGTCAAGTCATATCTAAATAAAGATTATTTTGATTTGATTTGATTGATTAATGACAAAGTATTTGCCATCAACGCTTTTATTATTAGTTTATGTCATAGGTATGCACCGCTAAAGCGAGTAAAAATAAAGCATCGCCCTGCACCTTAACTCACCCCTGAAATAAGAGAAAATAAGGGCTATAACAAAAAAGAGACAAGGCAAAATGTAGTTGGAAACGCTTCTCAACGGATGTTAATCTGGCGCGTTTTAAAAGTCTACGCAATCGTTGCAATCAATTTTCATGAGTCGCTGACTGGGAAGTCTCCTTCAGAAATATGGAAATTTCTACAATCCTGCGGCAAAGGTAATCACAATATAATTGTCAGTGCTCCCACGACCTTGATGCTTGCAGTCGATGGCGATTTAATTTTCTTCTGCTTGGAAATAAGCCCGCATGGTATATGTCCTTTACCCAAAACATCTAACCACACATCGGTATCTTAATTTCGCTCAAAATCTAACATACCTACCATTCCTTTCTAAGGTCCTCGAGCACCTCTTTCACAAAAAACTTTAATCTTATTTCATCATCATCATCATCACAGCTCATATACCTACGCGTCCCCACCGAGGGGTTCGAGCCTACCCTATGATAGGGTGGTTAGCCTTAGTCAACCACGCTGGCCCAGTGCGGATTGGTCGACTTCACATACACTATTGAATTTCTTCGCAGATGCATTGCAGGTTGCCTCACGATGTTTTCCTTCACCGTAGGAGCGTCAGACAAATGTACATATGAAATTCGAAACGAAAAACACATTGGTACATGGTGGGTCTCGAACCCCGACCTCCCGATTGGAAGGCAAGTGCCGAGTCCACAGCGCCACCGACGCTCCGCTCCGCTAATCTTATTTGTCCTCTAATAATTTTCATGGCCCCTTCCAATCTAGTTTTCGACATGTTCACATTACCGTCACTGCTTTAATCAATGTGACTGACTTTGATTATAAGGTGACTGATGATATCAGGGTCGGCTATGGAGATTAGTAATCCTTCACTTTGCTATTGCTCTAAGAATCAGCAACGTTTTTAACTCGGTTGAGTTCGATATTCCATTTGGTATTCTACGTTCGCTCAATTTATCGATCAAAGCTGATAGCTGGTTCGTGACCGCTCCCAGTTTCTGAAAATTAACGACAAACTCTCTGATTGGTTTTAAACTATCAGCTGGTGACCCACAGGTTAAACACCGGTTTTCAAAATTCTTTTCTTTTTAAAAAAAACTGACACTGCCACAAAGTCAGGCCTGATGAAGAGATGAGATATACAGGATGGATTTTTGAGATGGGATTTAAAGGGCAGGTGCATTAACCGTTATAGTTACAAGAAAACATTGCTAGGCAACCATCCATAACTTTTTAAGATATTCTGATCTGCATTCACAGATTTTGGAAAAAAGTTACAGTCAATAAAATAAATGCTGCGATAGCAAAAAAAAATTTTATGCCTATCCATCCTATTTCATGTAGGGATCAAAAGACTCTATGGGACCATTTAAGGTATGAGTACTAGAAATGACAAAAATCGCCAAACACTTTTCCCATACATTTTGTACGGAAAATCCTCAGCTCCTATTTCATACGGTGATCTCTCTACGAATCCTATTTTCTACTTTTAAGGGCAAATGTTAAGTTTATTTTCAACAAGATGGCGCTCCACCACATAGAGCCGCCGTACGCGTTCCAATTTTAACAGACAATTCAGGACACAGTGGATAGGGACACATGGACCAATAAAGTGGCCACCTTGCAGCCCCGATCTAACGCCACTAGATTTTTTTATGGGGCTACCTAAAAAACGAAATCTACAAAAAGAAATATGACAGTGTTTAGGAACTGAAAGATGCATTGACGAGGACTTTAAATAACATCCATCCAAGAAAATTATTAACTGTTACGTCCTCAGTACAAAAGCGAGTAACAAACTTATGTATTCGTGAAGACGGCGGACATTTTGAGCAATTTATTTCATAGATAGATTAGATATTTTTGCGTTTGTTTAAAAATACATGTTTAAATGATTTAATTTAGTATTTATTTAAATTACAGTTTCCTTTAAAAGTAAGAAATAGGATTCATAGAGAGATCACCTTAAGAAATAGGATCCGAGGATTTTCCGTACAAAATGTATGGGAAATGTTTTTGGCGATTTCTGTCGTTTCTAGTACTCATACCTTAAATGGTCGCATAGAGTCTTTTGATCCCTACATGAAATAGGATCGATAGGCATAAAAAAATTGTTGACTGTAACTTTTTTCCAAAATCTGTGAATGCAGATCAGAATATCTTAAAAGTTATGGATGGCTGCCTAACAATGTTTTCTTGTAACTATAACGGTTAATGTACCTGCCCTTTAAATCTCATCTCAAAAATACATCCTGTATAACAGATCTTAAAGTCGGTGGGGATATAAATAGAAACAGCCGTAACACCATCATCATCTCAACCAAAATTCTTTTTTCTAGTAGATATCGTAAGAACCGATTTGGGGGTTGCAATCACACCTAAGCGAAGATATGAACGAGAAACAAAACCCAACCCGTTTGGCCAGTGTAATGTAGCAGGCCAGACTCGTCAATGGAGATACCTATGACCAGACGTTTATGGATAGTTGTTGTCGGAAATCGGAATCTTACAAAACCCTACTTTTTATATGTGCGGTGATGGATTGAGAATACATGTACATCGTCGCTTCATTTCAACGTATTTTATTCCTTACCCTTAATATAATCGAAGAAAACATATAAAAACCAATCGAATGTGGAACAACGGAGTATTTGCACTATTATAGGATCACGGAATCTTCCAAAACCCTACTTTTCATACGTGCGGTGATGGATTGAGAATACATGTACATCGTCGCTTCATTTCAACATATTTTATTCCTTACCCTTAATATATTCGAAGAAAACATATAAAAACCAATAAAAATGTCACACCCAAGTAAAAGCTGACGTAGGAGGAATATCTGTCCATCTCAAGACAGCTGTGTTCGCTTTATTAAATCAATCTTTTATTTTCGTATTAGTATTACACCTAATGTGGGGCACTGTCGTTATTACGTATCGATTATTGAATGTATTAATTCAATAATCGACACGTAACAACGACTTTATAAGTAATAGCTTTTGCCCGCGGCTTCGCTCGTGTCAAATTCGGGGTAAGGCAACCATCTTCCAGCAGCACCTTGAACTGTACTAATTTATAGATGCAGAATTATTCCTGATAACTACTCCTCTCGTCTCGCCGCGCCGCCCGCGCTCGCCTAGGTACCCGATTGACGACGATCGAGATGGCATAGCGAAAATAAAAAAAAATTATAGAACCCTTATATGGGTGATGATATTTCACGTCTGCCACTTTAGATTTTAAAATTGTTGCTGTTTTTCGTAATCAGCGACTCGATAAACCACAAAAAGAATACCCATATTGATTTTCAGACTTTCTCATCCCATTTCCCTTTTTTAGGGGTTGCATTCTGTAAAAACTTAAAACACGTGTTTACTCATTTATTGATAACAGTACTCCTGTGAAATTTCGAATTAAATAGTCTGATTTTGTTTACATACAAATGTTGGACCTCCGTTTCAAATCCTTAGAGGGAGGTTTTTGAAAAATACATTCTTAGTGCTCATGCTCATACCTCATAAGAAACCTACTTGTTAAATTTTGCATCTTTAGACCCGAAGGTTTGGGCTGTACGTTGATATGTGAGTCAGTTTCTTCTTTTCCATATTAAGAAGAAGATAGAAAACTATGATGGTAGTTCACGACCGCCAGGTTTTATTTTTTGTAACCAGCGACCCATAAACCATACAAAGGATACCCATATAAATTTTCAGCCTTCGACACCCCATATCCCCCATTTAAAAGGGTGAATTCTGAAAAAAAACCTAAAACAAGTGTTGACTCATTTATCGATAGGAGTACTCCTGTGAAGCTTCGAATAAAATAGTCTAACTAATCTTGTTCCCCCATACAAAATTTGGAGCCCCATTTCAACCCCTTAGGGCGTGAATTTTAGAAAATCCTTTCTTAGTACATCTCATAAGGAACCTACGTGCCAAATTTTAAATCTCTAGACCCGGTGGTTTAGGCTGTGCGTTGATATGTCAGTCAGTCGGTTTCTTATTTTATATATACAGATATAGATAATAAATTATATGTAGCCGAGACCTATATTTAATAAATAATTTTTCATCCCGAGCCCTTTATGTAGAGAAATTTAGAGATTTTACAAATATCTCCAAAGTATGCGTCGGAGCTTAAAAAATAACGAAATTTTGGATCCCTGTGATACCCAAGAGATAAGTCGGAGGAATCTAATGTACTTATGAAAAACGGTGAAGTGTGAGTTTGCTAAAAAATGCATATATTTTTTCTTCTGGCACTGGCTGCATTGCATTTTTAACCGACATCAGAAAGGAGGGGGCTGTCAATTCAGTTATGTTCGCTACTGTGGAACTTCGTTGATTGAGAGCCGATTTCTGTGATATCGCGGGGATGGCCCCATATAGATACTGGCGGTCCGGTGCATTTTGAAAGAATCAACTGGAACAGAAGTAAGGGTGTTTGCCTTTGGTTTTTTGGTGCGTCGTTTATATAGATAGTCTAATTTTGTACAAATTTTAGACCTCCATTTCAACCCCGTAGAGGGTGGTTTTTGAAAAATCCATTCTTTTTGCATTTGCATAAATCTCCAGCCTAAATTCAAAATTTGGAAATCCTAACTTCAAAACTGACGGACTTTCATACAAACTTTCATCCCCATTTTACCACCTCAGGGGTGGATTTTCCAAAAAATATTTCTTAGTGCACCCCTACACCTCACAAGGAACCCACGTGCCAAATTTGGAATCTCTAGGCCCAGAGGTTTGGGCTGTGCGTGGATATTATCAATTTTCACACTGACACCCCATATCCCCCTTTTAGGGGTTGAAATTTGGAAAATCCTGAAACAGGTGTTAACTTATTTATCGATTGGAGTACTCATGTGAAGTTTCGATTAAAATAGAGCAAGTAATCTGGTTTCGCCATACAAACTTTGGAGCCCTTTTTCAACCCTTTAGAGGGTGAATTTTAAAAAAATCCTTTCTTAGTACACCCTTTCACCTCATAAGGAATACCTATGTGCCAAATTTGGATTCTCTCGGCCCAGTGGTTTGGGCTGTGCGTTGATATATTAGTCAGTCAGTCAGTTAGTCAGTTTCTTCTTTTATATATATAGATTATGTATGGAGAGTTTGTTGGCAAATCAAAGGCGATAGAGTACTGTCGCCTTTGATTTGCCAACAAACTCTACTGTTGTGCTAGTGCCTGAGTAGTATGTCATAGTATAAGTATGTCCTTTCTTTTTTGGGAGGGGGGAAAATACATTTACGCATTCCTTGTGGTCGAGCCAAGCCACGAGGATATGTGGGACTCCCCAGACCGTACTCGGCCCGGACCTACCCACTAAAAACCCCCCCAGCCGCTCTCCGTCCGTCACATGACAGGGGGAAGGGGAGTACAGCCAGGCCTTGTTCCCGCTGACCCCCTGCCCGTGACATGTCCGTTGCCGGACTCTCCGCCTGGCTCTGCTGCTTTGTGGAGCGGCGCAGAATTGCGCCACTCTACACCCCGAATTGGTTTTTTATTGTGGTTGTCTTCCATGCGGCCCGACGCTCAGTGCGCCGGGCCCCCGGCCCGCTCAGTGCGGGTAACGGGTTGCCCGACAGCAGATCCCACTGGATCCACCGCCGCGCGGGTGAGCCGAAGCTCGGGGAAATCCCCAACAAACGCGAAGCGCTACGGCGAGAAACTCGCCTCAACCTCGCTACTACAAGGTAGCCGCCGGAATCGGCTTGCAGCGAGAGCCACACCTCTTCTTAACATAAGAAGAGGGGACTTCGCCCTTCCCCGCATGAAGCGGGTGGCCACACGAAGTGACCCGCCGGGCTAAGCCCAGCTATCCCACGCCCCCCCTCCATAGGGGTCCTCTCGTCAGACTATTAGCCTGCGGCAGAGAATCTGCCGGGTTGTCCAGGGTACACCACAAGGAGGTTGTCTGACATCGCACCCCCGTATAAGTATGTCCTAAATGAATATTATGGATAATCATTATTATGAATAAAAAAATAAAATATACTTATGACAAACACCATTTATTACAAAAAAAAAGTTTTTTTTTCAATGCTTATGACTAATGAAATTAGTGACAATCATGTTATGACAAATGGTACGGTATTCCCATTGACATATGGCAAACGAAATTAGCAAATAAAATTAGTTACGATCGAGAATAAATTACCTCTCCCTGTAAACAGAATCAAGGACTGTTCCGTCAAAGAAGCCAAGAACAAAGTAGCCGATTGGTAGCGAACACTTGCATATGAGGAATTAGAAAGCTTCCTAAAAAGGTTTTGTAGCATTAGCAGCTTAAAATCAGCAAACACATCAACACAAACACTCGTTGAAACCAATAATCATCTATTGATCGGCAATCGTTATCAGACTGAATAAATGCTGAAAGGCATTAGGGCATTCAGTTAAAGGAATTATGCAAATTTGCTTTAAGTATTGGTCGATTTATTCAACAAATACACCAAGATGACTTTACAGAATGTTTAACATATTAAAAATCAGTTTTATTCAAACAGAACCATCAAATCTATACAATGGCCGATTGCCGATGAGTTACAAAATCACCCACCAGATCACGCTGGTCGGCAAGGCAAGCGGGATGCGGCACGGTGCTCTGCCGCACTCCCCATAACAGGCGACATAGCGCGAGTAGCGCGACGCGATTGTCGCGCGCATGTCAGTTAGGAGTAGGACACCTATTCGAATTCAATATGTTTGATAGTGCATTCGTTCGAACTAAGGACGTGCGAATAGAATTTCAAACATTTGAGTCGCGCGACTGCGTCGTGCGATTATCAATTAGGACACCTATTCGAGTTCAATATGTTTGATCGCGCGCTCGTACGAGTAAAATTCACGCGAACTTACGATGATCGCGCATTCGCGTTCTATTAGGACGACGCCTATGAGATTTGACAATTGCGCTCGAAAGCTAAGCAAGGGCTAATGTCAGATCGCATACATTTTCCTTCTAGCGATTGTACATATTAGCGATTATCGAAATGCTTCTTGTCTAGAGGAGCAGAGCTGTGATCTTGCGTCAGTTCCCGATCAGAGTCAAAACCACGGTTTTTTACTTAAAAGAACATAATATAATTAGCAATATAATTAGTTCTGGGCAAATAATTGCTATCTTCAATAGCATGTCATATATAAAAATCGTATGCAGTGACTTCTCTTTACCGTACGAGAAAGTTGTGAAAAATAGTCCTGTTCGATTTACTTTTTCTTGGGCTCCTTATATTGCGTAGGGTTAATACCAAGGTCTCTGCAACCCTCAGATCTCTTAGGAGGTTGAAAAACTTACTTCCGACACAGATAATATAATACTACCGATAAGAACAAAGGTCGAACTTCTGCAAACCCCTCCTATTTCCAATGTTACATTATGCAGACATTTGCTTCTCTGATTGAAATGACGATTTACTTCCTAAACTACAACGACTGCAAAATGTCTGTTTACAATTCGTTTATTCATAGTCTGCACAAGTTTGATCATATTTTGAGTTTCAACGAAGATTAGAATGGCTCCCTATTGAGCTTCTGCGGCGGCGACATGTCCTTTCCTTTCTTTATAACATCTTTTATGACCCACGTACCCCACCTTATCTGAAGAAGCGATTCCGATATCTCTGGTCGGATCACCAACGTGTATTGCGGTCCAAGTCAGATAATGTACCGAAAAGGTTGCCATCTCTGCATTTGCTGTACGTTAAACAATCAGCGCTGGTTTACAGTTGGCACCCTTTAGGAAATCTTTTCATGTAGAGTTTCGGCCTATAAATAATGATTCTTGGAGAGACTGTCTTATATTATAATTATGTTTAATTAAGTAACAGACAGCTTATTATAATTCAATCCCTAAAATTATTGTTAAGTAACACAAAAACATGAGAAATTCGACTTGATATTATTTCAATAAATATCTTATCAATTTATGGAGCAATAATAATGTTGTGAAATGCTATGTCTACATATCGCGTTATCAACAGATATGAATATAGTAGCAGGAGGAAAATGAGTTATGTTTACAGATTGTAAACATTGGGGTGGAGTGAAGGTGCCTTTATTTCGCGCTCGGCCGTAGCAACGATAGGAACACCCCGGAGCGTTTGTGTTATGAGCCGCGCATGGCATGTTACGGAGCCGTTGACAAATTGAATATAATTGTGGGGAAGGAAACTGCCTGACGCCTAAACGACGCACTTTGCGAATCATTTGACTTTGTAAAGATTATTCCAAGAAATTGTGTCACTTACAGAAACAATTTCCTTCTAATTCATTAAGGACGCTTTTGAGTAATGTCATAATTAGGCAAACGCGTTTCTGCTTCCGCACAATCTGAACGAAACTATTTAATGTTTGAATGACTTCAAACAAGTTAAAGAATACTTATTTTCTTTCCAAAATGGTTACGCATCATCGAGATTAACAAATAGTCCCTAAACTAGTAGTGTAGAAATAGAGTATGAAATTTGCACAAAAGCAATTTCAGCATTTTTAACCGACTTCAAAAAAGGAGGAGGTTATCAATTTGATGCGTATGTATTTTTTTTGTGTATATTACGCCGCCAATTGGGAACTGATTTTCAAAATTCTATTCGATAGAGTATACTCCTGGGATGGCCCCAAGATCACCAAAGTCAGGATCTGATGATGGGATCCTATAAAAATCAAGGGGAAACCTTTAAATTTTATAGGTATATCCAAAATGGTTTGTGTGTATGTTAAGTATACGATTACTCCGCCAATTGTGGACCGATTTTCAAAATTCTTTTTGTATTTGATAGAGTATATTTCTGGGGTGGCCCCAAGGTCATAAAAGTTGGGATCTAATAATGGGATTCTATGAAAATCGAGGGAAACCCATAAATTTTATAGGTACGTCCACCATGTTTCATATTTTTTCCGAGGCTATTTACGTATTTGTGTCTGGTAGTCATAAACTGAGCTGATGATGGAAGGATCCTTAACTTAAAGACTTGACCGGACCTGACCTGACCTTGGATCTGAATTTGGTGAACTGGTATTAAATACACTTAAAAGATTTCAGTCACTAAAAAGATAACAATAAAAAATATTTTACAAAAAATAATCAAAAACACTGAAATGTTAAAAATAATATATTACAGACTTTAATATATATTATAATATATTACAAATTTTAAGACTAATATCATCGTTTGGCACCGACTTCAATTTAGAAGTCTGTACCTATTCTTATATTATTTTTAACATTACAGTGTTTTTGAAGTAGGTTTTTTCAGTGTTAAAAACTTAAATTTTACCTTTTTACAATATTTGTATTACATATTTTACTTCTTTATCATATACGTCTATTATAAAGGGAAACTAGAAGGCACTGTGTGTTTTAATAAAGGAGGTAATTGATCGAGAAACGTCAACTATGAAGACACGTTATTCTTAAGTAACTCTTTGTATCTATCTACACTGACCTTCAAAAGTAAGTACTATGCTTATAAATTAATTTTTTCCCTAAACTACAAAAGATAAAGGATTCAAACAAAAAAACATGTTCAGCTCATTTCGTCAGGTTTCTCTGAAGTTATAGTTTTTTATACATTAGTCTTTTTAATACTTTTTATTTTGAAAATACATTTTGCCTACTTTAAAAGTTATTGCAATTTTAAAAGTGTGGTACTTACTTTTGAAGGTCAGTATATTTGAAAAGATTACCAACTTGTGAGTATAACAATACAGCTTTGAGAATAAAACGTTTACGAACGCTTAGGGCTGACTTGACTTTCTTGTTAGACAAAATATTCGGATAGCTGCGTGGGCGATACAGCATTAACAATTGGTCTAGCCGTCTAGCACGGCTCTGTGGGCTCTCTCAATTCTTATCTATACTAATAATATTATAAAGAGAAAAGATTTGTATGTTTGTATTGAATAGGCTCCAAAACTACTTTCACCGTTCGAATGCTACATTATCCCTGAGTAACGTAGGCTACAAAATTATTTTTTCTACGGAAAAATATAAAATTCCCACGGTAAACAAAAGCGGTCGTGAGTGGAAAGCCAGTCTGAAATATACTAGGTTATGCCAGATTAATATAGCAATAGACCATTTGATATTAGATAAGATATTGTTTAATGTTAATAACAATATTAATAATAAATTCTGACATATAATAGGTATTATATTGTATTGTACCCAAACAAAGCAAATACATCACAAAAGTCATGTAATTTGTGATGTGATGTATTTTTTCAATTAGGTTAGATGGTAGAGATCTCTTCTACAGATGAGGTTCTACCTCATCTGTAGAAGAGATCTCTACCAGCTAACCTAATTGAAAAAATAATCTCGCTTCACTGTTTTTCTGGGATGAACTCCGAACCGATTTCGATGTTTGACTTACTATAATTTGGCCCAACTTAAAAGATAGAATGCATTTTATCTCTATTATTGAACTTAATGTTTATTATGTCAAATTAAATTGTTTGTATTATTTTGAAAATTCTATAAGTTTCTAACAATAATTTACCGATACAATACTTTGTTATCTTGTTGGGTAACCATCCAGTAAATGGCGCTGTGTTTTTTTCTTTATATTAGTCTATTCCACTAGGCTGCTTTCGCTCCAGCATTCATTAAATTTTTAACAAACTCCATACTATAACTTTTGGGTCCATGCAACGCGTTACCGGGTCAGTTAGTTTCAATACCTATACAAAAAGGTAAAATTTTTTTATTTTATTTTATACTAGCTGTGCCCGCGAACTACGTTTCGCCATCAAAATACTTAACACAGTGTTTAGTTTTTTCCTCCATTTTATTCCATAATGATTCAACTTTATTCTGCCTTTCTTGAGCATCGGCCATTTCGAAATTAGAACAATTTTCGTAGGTTCGTAATGCTCTTTTTCTAACAGTCCACAGAATTAAATACATTACATATTACTATAAACACTAAGTATTATTATTGTTTTAGAGACATTATTGATATTAATAAATTCTTCTTCAGTAGAAAGAACTACACAGTTGCAAGAATAATCTTTATCGTATTTATGTTTCGAATAAAAATAAACAATTGTTAATAAATTAGAACTGTATACGAATAAAGTTTAGATTTTATAATGGGTGTTGGTAACTCCAACAAAATATATTTTTTGGATATGACAACTTGGCCAATTTTGACTGGTCGTACAGTAAGCTCCTTGTCAAGCTATACTGTTTGACCTTTGAACCGTTCTTATGTCGCCTGTAATACTGGCGGTTTTCGTAGAGTTAATATATAGCATGAATGGGGGGGTTACTGTACAAATACGTTTTCCGTATTCGATATCCGATCGGAATACAGACACGGAGTTCCGTGAACGTAGCGCAGACGTTCGTTTCTTCTCATTCGGGATTTCTACCATTCTACCTAAACGTACGTACAGAACGTGTACGTTCGTAAAATAAAAACGAACGTGTGCGGCAGTCAATGAGTATTTTGTATAGATTTGATGCATTCGGATGCCCGCATTCAGAAAACGAATGCGAAAAAACGTATTTATGCGGTTAGCCTTAAAATGTATTGAGACTTCCGTTTTCGGTAACGTGTACTGTGCGATATAGTGTTGCTGGCATAGTTCGGTTAGCAAACTCGCCGTGATGACTAACATCCAACACACAAACTTGGAGTTATCGTTAGTTAGTTCACGATCGTTGCATTATCACGGTCTCGAAGGACACTAAACACAGGTAACATCTAACATCGAACATCCAATAGGCCCCGAAGCGGTTCTCAAACTTTTTGAAGTGAAACTTCTTTAGGCACGCTTGACTTGAATTTATAGCAATTTTCCTTAGTTCATAATGCTCTACTCTTCAAGGCCTTTCATTTGATACCCATATTGCTAGGTTTGGAAACGAACTTTTATCCGTTTTATTTGAGCGGCGGCCATGTTGAATTTAGGGCGATTTTCCTATGTTCTACATAGGAATCCAAACCCAGCAATATGGGTATCAAATGAAAGGCCTTGAAGAGTAGAGCATTATGAACTAAGGAAAATTGCTATAAATTCAACATGGCCGCCGCTCAAAAAATTGATAATAGTTCGTTTCCAAACCCAGCAATATGGGTCTCAAATAAAAGGCCTTGATGAGTAGAGCACTATGAACCTAGCAACATTCACATAAATTCAACATGGCCGCCACTCAAAAAAGGTGGATAAAAGTTAGTTTCCAAACCTAGCAATATGGGTATCAAATGAAAGGCCTTGAAGAGTAGAGCATTAGGTACCTACGAAAATCTACCTAAATTCAACATGGCCGCCGCTCAAAAAAAGGATAAATGTTCGTTTTCAAACCGAGCAATGTTGGTACCAAATGAAAGGCCTTGATGAGTAGAGCACTATGAACCTAGCAACACAGAAATAAATTCAACATGGCCGCCGCTCAATAAAAGTGGATAAAAGTTCGTTTTCTAATCTAGCAATATAGGTATCAAATGAAAGGTCTTCAAGAGTAAAGCACTATGGACCTAGCAATATTGACGTAAATACGACATGGCCACCTCTCAAAAAAGGTGGATAAAAGTTCGTTTCCAAACCTAGCAATATAGGTATCAAATGAAAGGCCTTGAAGAGTAGAGCATATGAACCTAGGAAAATAGCACAAAATTCAATATGGCAGCTGCTCAAAAAAAAACTCATAAAAGTTCGTTTCTAAGCCCAGCAATATGGGTATCATATGAAAGGCCTTGATCAGTAGAGCACTATGAACGTAGCAACATTGACGTAAATTCAACATGGCCGCCGCTCAAAAAAGACGGATAACAGTTGCTTTTCAAACCCAGCAATAGGGGTATTAAATGAAAGTAGGCCCTGAAGGGTACCTATAGCAGCCATGCTCTAAGTGTGTTCCGCGGAACCCTAGGGCTCCACACTACCCCTTATAAGGGGTTCCGCAATAATTTAGAAAAATCAAAACACCCTCTCTGGTCGTACTTTCATTATGCTTATTAATAAAGAATACACTTTTAAAAACTATTGTTTTATTTTAGGGTTCCGTCACCAAAAAAAACGAGTGTGCTTATGACCACACGACTGAAGTGAAACTTCTATGAGAGGAAGAGAGAAAGAAAATGTGCGCGCGCACTGCTGTCTCTTGCTTATATCCCCCACTTAACTTCCGTTCGCCTTGCCCGATCACACTTTTCGTAACGCGTTCGCCAGCTTACTCCCCAAGTCAAGCGTGCCTAAAGAAGTTTCACTTCAAAAAGTTTGAGAACCGCTTCGGGGCCTATTGGATGTTCGATGTTAGATGTTACCTGTGTTTAGTGTCCTTCGAGACCGTGATAATGCAACGATCGTGAACTAACTAACGATAACTCCAAGTTTGTGTGTTGGATGTTAGTCATCACGGCGAGTTTGCTAACCGAACTATGCCAGCAACACTATATCGCACAGTACACGTTACCGAAAACGGAAGTCTCAATACATTTTAAGACTAACCGCATAAATACGTTTTTTCGCATTCGTTTTCTGAATGCGGGCATCCGAATGCATCAAATCTATACAAAATACTCATTGACTGCCGCACACGTTCGTTTTTATTTTACGAACGGAACACGTTCTGTACGTACGTTTAGGTAGAATGGTAGAAATCCCGAATGAGAAGAAACGAACGTCTGCGCTACGTTCACGGAACTCCGTGTCTGTATTCCGATCGGATATCGAATACGGAAAACGTATTTGTACAGTAACCCCCCCATTCATGCTATATATTAACTCTACGAAAACCGCCAGTATTACGGGCGACATAAGAACGGTTCAAAGGTCAAACAGTATAGCTTGACAAGGAGCTTACTGTACGACCAGTCAAAATTGGCCAAGTTGTCATATCCAAAAAATATATTTTGTTGGAGTTACCAACACCCATTATAAAATCTAAACTTTATTCGTATACAGTTCTAATTTATTAACAATTGTTTATTTTTATTCGAAACATAAATACGATAAAGATTATTCTTGCAACTGTGTAGTTCTTTCTACTGAAGAAGAATTTATTAATATCAATAATGTCTCTAAAACAATAATAATACTTAGTGTTTATAGTAATATGTAATGTATTTAATTCTGTGGACTGTTAGAAAAAGAGCATTACGAACCTACGAAAATTGTTCTAATTTCGAAATGGCCGATGCTCAAGAAAGGCAGAATAAAGTTGAATCATTATGGAATAAAATGGAGGAAAAAACTAAACACTGTGTTAAGTATTTTGATGGCGAAACGTAGTTCGCGGGCACAGCTAGTATAAAATAAAATAAAAAAATTTTACCTTTTTGTATAGGTATTGAAACTAACTGACCCGGTAACGCGTTGCATGGACCCAAAAGTTATAGTATGGAGTTTGTTAAAAATTTAATGAATGCTGGAGCGAAAGCAGCCTAGTGGAATAGACTAATATAAAGAAAAAAACACAGCGCCATTTACTGGATGGTTACCCAACAAGATAACAAAGTATTGTATCGGTAAATTATTGTTAGAAACTTATAGAATTTTCAAAATAATACAAACAATTTAATTTGACATAATAAACATTAAGTTCAATAATAGACATAAAATGCATTCTATCTTTTAAGTTGGGCCAAATGGTAGAGATCTCTTCTACAGATGAGGTTCTACCTCATCTGTAGAAGAGATCTCTACCATCTAACCTAATTGAAAAAATACATCACATCACAAATTACATGACTTTTGTGATGTATTTGCTTTGTTTGGGTACAATACAATATAATACCTATTATATGTCAGAATTTATTATTAATATTGTTATTAACATTAAACAATATCTTATCTAATATCAAATGGTCTATTGCTATATTAATCTGGCATAACCTAGTATATTTCAGACTGGCTTTCCACTCACGACCGCTTTTGTTTACCGTGGGAATTTTATATTTTTCCGTAGAAAAAATAATTTTGTAGCCTACGTTACTCAGGGATAATGTAGCATTCGAACGGTGAAAGTAGTTTTGGAGCCTATTCAATACAAACATACAAATCTTTTCTCTTTATAATATTATTAGTATAGATAAGAATTGAGAGAGCCCACAGAGCCGTGCTAGACGGCTAGACCAATTGTTAATGCTGTATCGCCCACGCAGCTATCCGAATATTTTGTCTAACAAGAAAGTCAAGTCAGCCCTAAGCGTTCGTAAACGTTTTATTCTCAAAGCTGTATTGTTATACTCACAAGTTGGTAATCTTTTCAAATATACTGACCTTCAAAAGTAAGTACCACACTTTTAAAATTGCAATAACTTTTAAAGTAGGCAAAATGTATTTTCAAAATAAAAAGTATTAAAAAGACTAATGTATAAAAAACTATAACTTCAGAGAAACCTGACGAAATGAGCTGAACATGTTTTTTTGTTTGAATCCTTTATCTTTTGTAGTTTAGGGAAAAAATTAATTTATAAGCATAGTACTTACTTTTGAAGGTCAGTGTAGATAGATACAAAGAGTTACTTAAGAATAACGTGTCTTCATAGTTGACGTTTCTCGATCAATTACCTCCTTTATTAAAACACACAGTGCCTTCTAGTTTCCCTTTATAATAGACGTATATGATAAAGAAGTAAAATATGTAATACAAATATTGTAAAAAGGTAAAATTTAAGTTTTTAACACTGAAAAAACCTACTTCAAAAACACTGTAATGTTAAAAATAATATAAGAATAGGTACAGACTTCTAAATTGAAGTCGGTGCCAAACGATGATATTAGTCTTAAAATTTGTAATATATTATAATATATATTAAAGTCTGTAATATATTATTTTTAACATTTCAGTGTTTTTGATTATTTTTTGTAAAATATTTTTTATTGTTATCTTTTTAGTGACATCTGTTATGTCATCCTCCTTCAGCTCCCGGTAGTAATAGGTGCAGGTCACCGTGTGCCTTGTTATGGCGACCACCGCATGAGGAACGCTGTCGTGAACTGGATTCTTTGGTTCCGCTCCTCTGAGCACAACCACGTGGTCGTACGTTAGCCCCTGAGCTTCATGGATCCTGAGCAGCCTAGATTTAACTCTAGTGCCAAATCCATCCCTCTTGTGCACTTCTTTCTCATCTTGAGTGAAGGTCAGGAAGAGAGTATTGGGGTCGCACTTTCTCAGTCTCGCTCCCGAAGCCATTCCGCATGTTAAGGACCTCAGTACTTGCCGAGATGTGTAAATACCCTCATAAATGTCTTGGAGGGCGTACACCACATCCATCGGGCTTCGGCGTGTACAGAGGAGCTTTTCGGTAATGGACGTAATGGCGGCAGGACTTTCGTAACGCATTTCGAATAGGTCGTTTCTGTCGATGAAGGGGATCTGGTTACTATATCAGCCATGAGAACCAGTTCCTTTGCCCCGGTCAGCCTTGATGCCATAACTATGGCTCCAAAATGGACCAGGAGAGCCTCATCTACCAAAAGCTCTCGCCCCATTGATCAGGTAAAAATATTTACAGATATGTTGCTATGTAAAGTAGGTGATGATCGCTCTCTAACAAAAAATGGTACCTAACATCACAAAATAATAATTATTATGAGCCATCAAGTAAGGAAACCGCCAAATCATTATTAAAGCGATGTACCTATTCATAAATGTATTTTTATATACGTACTAGAACCACAATTCTCTCTTTTTTTCATTAAGTTTAAATAGAATTTTGAAGACTTAAATATTTTAAAATTCTATAAACTTAAATATTTTGTATGAAAAAAGAGGAATTGTGTTTCTAGTGCGTATAGATGGAGCTTATTAGATACTTCTGTACAAATTAACTAATATGAACCAAACAGTCGAATATGAACAAACAAAAAAACAACAAGAGGCAATACTTGTTTAATTATGTATACGTTTACTGTTATTTCCTCCGCACTTCATGCTAAAATATCTCGTGAATGAACATTGAACGAGCTTAGTTCAGGCCGAGTGCACAGCGCAGCTCGGATTCCACAACACAACCAATTCGAACATGATTTATGCAAACTAACTGAAAACTGTACATTTTAAACGCTTACCTATATTATAAATACCACCTGTGAAATTTCCACGATTTCTGCTCTATGATATGAGTCTTGACAGCTAAAATTAAGTCTGTTGTATTTATGAAACAAAATTTTACAAAAATTTTAATGTTGGCTCTCCCAGTGTGAAGAGTCCTGCACACTCTTAATTGCAATAAAATAATAGAGAAGAAGAAAGGAAAGCTATTGTTTAAAAATGGAATGATTTCTTTTTAAAGAATAATGTGTAAATTGGTAAAATTGTAGCTATAGAAATAGGCGTATAATACCCCTTTTTTTAATAGCTACATTCAAATAACACACCTATTCTCAACCGAGATCTACTCCAATAATAGATTTTACTAGTATCACGAGTTTAGTATTCGTCATATACGTGTTTGGCTCGTGTAAATACATAGTTGCAGTCTGCACTACATTGTATCGATTAGTGCAATAATCATAATGCTGATTCCTAAATAATCAATTGCGTCGGTTAGTACAAAGCCAATAAAATAATTAAACTTAAAGATGTATTATTGTGTATTAAGCGTCATATTTCTTAAATATTACTTTAAAAGTAGTGATATACAGATATTTACTGACCATTGATTAAAATAATCCTTTATTAAACTTATGTGCTTTGTAACAAATTCTTTAGTATATCTAGCCGTTTTTGATTCTCTTAATTATCAGACAAAATAGCTAATGATAACTAACGATAATGTTAACGTTACTTATACCTACCTATATTTGTAACAAAATTTTGTTAATTGAGGTAGTCGCAGCAAGAGCAAGAAAAAAATCAAAGATTGGAAATGTCATTATAATTTATACTTTGATCATTCTAATAAACCAGATCTTTAAGTCCTTGTTGTAGTCAATTGAGATAATCATAAAGGGCTAGATATATTAATTAATTTGTTACAAAGCACATAAATTTAATAAAGGATTTTTTTTATTAATGGTCAGTAAATATTTTGAAGTTACAAACTAAAACTATAGTAAATACATAAACCAACAAAGTGCACAAATATAAAATTTACACATGGTTTAAGCAGAGATTAATCAGAAGATGAAGTTTGTACAGTAAGCTCCTTATCAAGCTATACTAATTGACCTTTGGACCGTTCTTATGTCGCTCGTAATAGCGGCGGTTTTCGTAGTGCAAATGTATAGCTTGAATGGGAGCTTACTGTACATCACTGTAACCCATATATGTTTCCCTGCTGGAACTGCTCCTTAGGAAAGAATTGGCTTACTACTTGTACAATTACCACGTGTAGTGTATGTGTAGACCACCAGTAGATTGCTCAGGGATGATCCGGTGACTTGTGTCACCCAGATCCCAGGTCACTCCACGTTTGGACTGACGGAACACCCTTTTTTTACCCTAATGGGTATATATGCCCCGATTAACTGAGGAGTCCTACACGACCACAAGAGATAGCCCCAATGTCTTGTGGTTGATATAAATCTTTTATTACCGGGTCAAAAAAAGGCCAACGAGTCTCGCTGTCGTTTTTATAGATTTGTCTGCTATTAGCGCAATCAATCAAGAAAAAATATATTTCAAAATACGTACCTTTCCCAGGCAGATTATAATTTTTCTAGAAATAAAGCTGTCATCATATTTATCCGATGCTTCCAGTATAACAGTGTTAGTAGGTTAAATAAATTTAAAATTCTTTGGCGATGCAATACTTACCTACCTCAAATCACATGTTGCGAATCGTTACGAGTTCAAATTTCAATACGCTATTTTTATTTTCAAATATAATTTTCATCCTTACTAAAATTAATTGTCCCTTAAGGCTTTACAGTTAACAATAAATCTCTACGATCGGACTGTAAGTAGAAATTTAACTGTACATTTATCGGTAGGGGAAACCGGGGCATGATGGGATACTTATGAGAAGAAAAGTCATAATATGAAAATCAAACCGTTTATTAAAAATCTCTTACAACAATAGCAACACTTACAGTTTTAATTAACATAATAATAATCTTTTATGGCGCTTATTCACATATTTTTTTTTGCAAATGGCAACTAAATGGCACATGTCAAATATCCCATCTTGCCCCATGATTGGGGCAAAATGGGAACAGCTATGGGGCATGATGGATGAGCACACATTTTAATCTGGTTGGCAATGCTCACATATATGTGCCTCTTCATTGTCATCGTCTACATCTGCGCATGAATTATGGGCCCAGCCATTGCACACGCTACAAATAACCCATCCTTCAGTGGACTGTAAGTATAAGTACCCACAATGCATGCAAGAACAATCATTTTCATCGTTTTCAGGTGAACTAGTATCAGGGTCACTTTCTTTTTTGCGTCTTTTGTTTTTATTCTTTTTTCACCACCTTATTTTTTCAGGTATTTTAATTGTTTTGTCAGTCATCTTATTTATTTTTTGTTTTTTATTTATATCCCTAATGAGATCACTCTTGTACGGAGAAGCTGTAAGTATTGCAATTTTACCGCGATTTCTTGTTTTCCTTTCGTGGGATCTTACTTCCTTGGGTATAGCTATGATATTTTCTGGAGTCACGGAAAACGGTAATTTTGCTGGCAGTATTTGCCTCTTGACGGTCGTTTGTTTATCTGTCTTAAACAGAAAACTTTGTTTGTCTGTCTTTAATAATCTGTGCAGAAGTTGAAGACTGAGGCAAGAACTCAGCACTCAATGGTTCTGCAGATACAGAATCAGCAGAAATATCTTTTTGTGTTGGAATGCATGGTCTATCTTGGGTTCCTTACAATATGATATAAAACTGTTTTGTAGCGACCTAATTTCTTTACCCATAGTCATTATTTGAATCAGTTTCATCTTTACATTTCGAGCACTTCTCATTCGTCGTTCCAAAATCGTTTTAGGTACCTACATTTTATGTAGCTAAGGCTCGAAGAAATCACATTGTCTTAAAAACCACAGCTCTAGCCTGTATCTGTTTTATGTTTATAATTTTGTACCATTTTACGGCAAACAAATAATAAATTTATTATTGAATAGGTATGAACTATTTATCTGCTTACACATATTGGGCAAAACGGGGTGGTACCCCATTATGCCCCGACCATTTTGCCCCAGCAGACACATTATTCAAAAGTAACAACAGTTCTAAAATGCAAAATTATTCTGCTAAAAAGCAACCCGAAATCGTTAGTTTTACACTACTTCAACAAGCATGTAATAAATTTTTACAATAGCACTGATACCTACCATAGGGCCCATCGATTAAAAACTGGAAATTTCGTAAGAATCCTCTAAAAAAACTCTTTTTTCTCGCCGCGCAGCCAAAACACGAAACGACACGCACGTGCGCTAGGACTCATATGACGCGACTAAACATCCCCCAAATGGCGTTGTGTTAGGCTCTGTTATGTTTACCAGTCACGCACACAAGCACATTTCCCGTCCTGCCCCGAGCTTCGTTTTTCCCCGGTTTCCCCTACAGTTTCTGTATTGAGACGTGTTTTGTCAGAAAACTAGATACTGTGATGACACGGACTGGTTTCTTAAACTCAAGGGTCGATTAATTTTTATCGGTAAACTGTACAATCCGATTGTAGCTATATATCGTAAGCTATGCAGCCGCCATTAGTCGGTTCTTATCTGGTTGCTAATCAAGAATTCTAAGTTAGCCCTTTAATTATTCAGGCATACCACTTTAGAATAATTAATTAAAATGTCACTCAAAACCGTCTCATTTGCCTTTGTCCCCTCATAAAGAATCAAATTATATTTGAAATTATTTACCTACCTAACCTACCTTCTCTTTCCACGATAGCTTATATTGCTGATTTAAAGAAATTCAGTAGAAACTCTAACAACGTATTGAAAGTTCTTGCGTGCATAATATAAGATCTTATATACGATCAACGTGGTCTAAAGTAAGTCATTGTTTCGCTTACGTTTAGATTTACGGGTAGACAGGGACAACCTGGGGTTTGAACTAAGGATTTTTATACCCCGTAACACTAATTTAAGTCAAAAACTGCGAGTTTTGCCTGAAGTAGTGCAGTACTACTTCAGGCAAAACTCGCAGAATTATTATTTTCTGTTTCGCAACTGCATCTTGGAACAATCTCAAATAAGTATAAGAAGTGAAATAACAAAAGTTGCGAAAAACTAGAACTATCTAAAAGTATTTGTAAGCGGCAACTCAAACAGAAAAAGTATTGTAATTTACTTTCCTGTCACATTTCTTCGACTTTTTTGGAGGTCGACGCCATGTGAGGATGTGTTCCACTCCATTAGTTGATGTTAGTGACGAAAGTTTCTTTAACTGAGGAGAATAGAGAATCTCGATAATATTATATAATTTTAATGGAGGCGCAAGCATTAAGTTAGATAAAAATTAAAGTGTTAAAATTAATAGTAAAAAACATTGTTTAAAACATGCTTTTATTTAAATACTCTAAAAGGAGAGAGAGAGAGAAACATTTTGGTTAAATAGGTATTGTATTTTTGTTTATCTAGTTAAACAATAATACGATACTTATTTAATTTGGTCTTGATAATTCTAAGAAAAAATACATAACTGATATATACCAACCTGTGTGCTATATTTAGGGCCATAAGTATGTTTTGATGGATCGACGTACTGTCACGATTACACCTTGTCATTGAATTAAATATGTTATTATGTTACACATCTATAATATATAAAGCTCGATTCTCGACGACGATGGAGGAAATAGTGAAACAATTAGGAACAGAGGAAATAGAAAACGGAACTACGCACTACTGTGCCAAACCTCCATCGCGGGGAGAGCGATGGAGGTTTGGCACAGTAGTGCAGTGTCATGGGAACCTGCATTATGAGGTGCGGAGCGACAGTGGTGAAACATGGCGACGCCACGTCGATCAAATGCTGCCAGCCAGAGGGATACGAGAACTGCCAACAAGCTAACCCTTAAATAAGGGCGTGGGACTGATATATACCAACCTGTGTGTGCTATGTTTAGGGCTATAAGTATGTTTTGATGGATCGACGTACTGTCACGATTACAGCTTGTCATTGAATTAAATATGTTATTATGTTACACATCTTTCTATATAATTAGAATTTATTAATAACGAATACATGAAACCAAGAATCATCCAATTTGGTGCAGTCGTGCAGTCGTTCGAAAGTTATGGGCGTACATACATTTCGAAGATCCATTTTTATTTATATACCGGGTGTAACAGAATACCGCAATAATATTAAAAGTTGTTGATTAACAAAAAAAATGTTTTATGACTATTCTTTGTATTTGTATTATACACCTGCTTTCGATTTAATACGCTTAACAATTAAGCGTATTAAATCGAAAGTAGGCATATAATAAAAATACAAAGAATAGTCATAAAATATTTTTTTGGAAATCAACAAACTTAAAATATTATTTCGGTATTCCGTTACACCCGGTATACCGGGTGGAAAAAAGACCGTAGTTGGAGGAAAAGTACCTTTAATATTGTTGATCGCAAATTTTACTGAAAGGAAACATTCCTTTATTTTCAAAAATAAATAAAACTGCATTTAATAATTTTTGAAAAATCACCTGCTTGAGCCGGGAATCGAACCAGTGAATGTGACAAAAAATATTCTGTATTTTACGGCACTAACCGAAAGAGTCATCCATAAGGATCAATTTCTTTCAAACAACAACGTATCTTAAATTAAAGAAAGACCAAGAAAAATATTTTTTTTTATTGTAAAGGTTACCCAGTACTATCTAAAGGAAATAGTTCACATAACTTATGAATTACTCAAAATGAGACCCATTTTCACGTATGCACAGACGTAAGTATTCTTCGACTGAATTCCCTACGTGTCGCCTTTTATATCGAGTTGATTGAATATTTAAAATACCTATTAGTTCAACTTTCTGTAATGGACTTAACAATAAAAAAATATTTTTCTTGGTCTTTCTTTAATTTAAGATACTATATTGTTTAAAAGAAATTGATCCTTATAAATAACTCTTTCGGTTGGTACCATAAAATACAGAATGTTTTTTCTTGTCACATTTCACCGGTTCGATTCCCGGCTCAAGCAGGTGATTTTTCAAAAATCGTTTAATGCAGTGTTAATTATATTTGAAAATAAAGGAATGTTTCTTTTCAGCTAAATTTGGCATCATCATTATTAAGGGTACTTTTCCTCCAACCACGGCCTTTTTTTCCACCCTGTATACTAGTGGGCCCAGCACACGTCGTCCTACCCGATTACAGCGCCACCTACCGGATCCAACTTTACGTTTAAACCTTCCTTGGGAGCTATTCAAACACACACAAAAAGTTTCATAAAAATCTGTCGAGCCGTTTTTGAGTTTTTGCGAGACTAACACACAGCGATTCATTTTTGTATATAAGAAGATAAACGTAAATTAGGAGTTTAGGAACAATTTTAATGACAAATGATTAAGTATAGGTTATGTTTTGTTGTAAGTATTATTTAAACATTTATGAATAAAAATCTATGTTATGGACTAAAATATACCATGTAAAATAATAATTACTTTGCAGCTTCCACTCTTTTGATCTTTACGCTCGTAAAATCGAGATTTGATTCAACATATTCTGACATCATAAATGCATTTATTTTCGGTAGATTATCCGATTGTGCTTTGACAAAACCAATTTTTGTCATCGTCCCAGGTTGACTACAAATATTTATTCACAAGTAATCACACAGGAATACAGTTTTAAACAATTTTTCTCGCAAACACTACTAGCACACTATGAATATCGACACTGATAAATCCAGTAACGTGATCATTGACGTCACATTCCGTTTCGACCAATGGTGACGCGTTTTGCAAGTTTGAATTTCCCTCCCTTATTTTTCACTTTTTATATGATAGTTTCTGGGCTTAAATAATAACTAAATAAAAAATACCTTTTAAGTATAATGTAAAGACAATAAAGAATCTAGAAAAAAATATTCGAGACAAAATTTTATGCATATTACCTATTGGTACATAGATTAAGATTTTTTGTGATAAAATTTATTATTTATCACAAATAATAAAATAAACAGACTAACATTGAGATGTAATTATTACATTACTATTTTCCCTAAAATATCAAGCAATTAAAATTCACAGGAACTTCAAAATATTCCACTGCTTGCTGAAACGATTTACCTATTGAATGTCAGTGTAAAAATATCAGTATTATCACCGGTATTATGTATAATAATATCTTTATTTCTATTTCATATCGCAAACAAACATACAACAAGACACACAAAATATATTGGACAAAGACAATTGTTTATGTGAGACTGATGCCTATGCTAGGTAAATGTACCTGTGTTACAGGACACCAATATCCCACCACTTCGAACCACCATGGGCTCAGTAGACAGACATACAGTGACAATCAACAAAGATAATACAGAACAAAGATATGACATAACATTGATTCTGCGCTAGCTGTTTTGTTCGCAAGTACATTGCTCCGAACTGATAACTCTATTAATATATGTTGTCTGGTAAGGACACCGCGACCCGTGAACCAACTGCACGCGATGATACACACAGCGGAATGATAGAGGAAATTAAACTGTTTTGCATAATGAATTAGCAATAATTGTAACTTGTATCGCAAAATACTAGAAATAGTTAAACAAATATAAAATATTTTATTATATTTATGACTTTATGACCGCAAATTTGAGAAAAAAGCTTTGAAAAAATAAACGTCTTTTCAAAATGATAAAACAAACCTTAAAACATGGCAATTTCGCCTTAATGTCAGTTGTACCATTGACTTGTACCATTGATGGTACAAGTGATACAACTTTGTATCCTTAGTACCATCAATGGTACTAATGACACTAGTTTAATATCAGTAGTACCATCGTTAATATTGGCGTATCCATATGAATATTGTTGTATCGATAGTACCATCAATGGTACAAGTGAAACTATGGTTTGATGTACAACTAAACAAACACGAAGTAGGTATAGAACAAGGAAACTACTATAAATAAACAAAATAAAAAATATTTTCATCAGAAACTTACAAAAAATAAAGTAAAAAGCATTTTTAAAAACAAGCTTTTATGCTCTAAAAAGAGGAAAATATGCTTATGACTCATTTTTTTACGATACTATAAATGCTTGTCGCGAGATTTATGCATGTAGATAAACAATAATATACTTAATATCTATTCAACTTGACCTTAATATTGGTAAATTTGAAAAAAAAATGAATAAATTTCGTCACAAGCTTTTATATTATCATTAAAAATTCTGTCATAAGTTTGAGCATTAACTTTGTTTAAAAAATGATTATTAATTTATTTGATATTTTTTCATTTTATATCGGCGGCCATCTTGGATTTAATGTACTGTATTCTACAAGTCATGCTTTTTCATTTGACTTTACACTTTTTAATGACAGATTAATGTGTAATCCCCCCCCCCCCCCCTGTAACTTCTAAAATAAGAGAATGATAAAACTAAAAAAAATATATGATGTACATTACCATGCAAACTTCCACCAAAAATTATATAAAGTGTTGCCAAAATTGTTAAAGAACATTATGAGCCGCAGGCAGTCATGCTATGGGAGGAATTCCTGCCAACGTTGATAGGAGGTGACGTAACAGACCTAGAAGCCTCAGAAGCCTAGCATTTTATCCTTTCAGATCATAAAGATTTATCATAAAGACATTGCATTTTATCCTTTCAGATCATAAAGATCATATGATACCATACTTTTTTATACACCCACCTATGCACACCACATCTCTAGAAAAGAAAGAAACGGAAACACAAAGAAAAATGAAACGTTTAATAGCGAACGTAAGCTTATAATATTTTGACAAAACTATCACTTCCAAAAAGAAGAACAATTGAGCGTTCAATAGACACTATAATTAAAACAAAAGCTTTGACTTGACTCACAGCTATTTCTTTAAAAAAAAGACAAGCTTGATGTCTAATCTTTTGAATTCAGGCATAGATTGACCACATCCTAGATCATGCCCTTTGCTGTTAAAGGGGCGTTCTGATTACAAGAAAACAATAAAACAAGAGATCATTTTGTGGACTCTTTCAGCAAGTATCGGATAATGATACAGAAGAACCCATAATCAACGAAGGTAATTGCGCATTGCGAGGAGACTTGACCTGACACGGTGTGTGGTGTGTGGGGCGCTCAGTGGGAAACATTATGCAGTATTCGTGTCGTAAGCACTGATGTTCCTTTTCACGTTTCACGCCCCGTCGAGGCTGTCCTTTAAACCGCTGAAGAGGAGAAACAGATTAAATACTGCAGTCCTTGTGGAATGCGTCATGCAACCTTTACTTCCCTGGTCGGATATCGATGGACGGAGTATTTAGCCTACAATTGAGTTCCTTTGTCAAATACCTGCGGAAAAAGCGCGTATACCACTATGAAGACCACTAATTCTAATAATTCCACTATATTCATTAGTTGCTCAAATTTTATAATTATATCGTAGTGTCAGTATTAGTTAAATTTTTTTTATTTAGTGATTTAAAAAATTGTAAGTAAAAACTTCCACTTATCGTATTACGCATAGAAATATTAGTATTTGTGTTACACATAGAAACAATTTTTGTTGTAAAACTTTTTGAGTGAGTATATCATTGATTTACTACCAAACGTAGATAACGCATGAACGTTCGAAAAGTGGGCCGGTGAAGAACTGCCCAATCGGGCCTCGTGCAGTTCTTTTCCATGCGTTGGAGCGACAACGCGATAAGCAATTTTGAGCATTATGTTTGAGAGTATAAAGTTGATATTTTCTTGTAGCAATTACTAAAACGTCAAATTTAATGTGGCTAGGTATGAAATGATGTAACTGCACACGGTTGTACTTCAAATAGTTACCGTAATAATAAAGAATAAAGTTGAATTCGATAAATACGGTACTTTCTTTATGGTAATTTTAATTCGGGTGTGCATATTCAACTACGTATTTAACAGCGTACAAATGTATAGTCGATTAGGTGACAGATTTCAAGCGCGTTTTTGTATGAAGTGCTCTATCTACGTTTGGTAGTAAATCAATGGAGTACATTCAAAAACAGTTCGCTTGGATAGACAACGCCATTTTCATCTTATTATGTATTAATTTATGTAAATATATTCTTGACTCAGTGAACAAGCAGGTTGTTTAATATTCACTGTTAGTCTTCATCTAATCGTGATATCGGGAACTCATCAAGATAATCGAGTTATATTAAAAGAAAAATTTATTCGGATTTTTTTTTGTCTGGAGCTGATATTATTTTCTTATCACTGTGGTGCTCTGAGCGCGCGATACGGCCGCGCTTCGTGATAGTGGTTCGCACGTTGTGTATGTTAACTCGTCTTTTATGTGTTCGCATTCACATCTTATTCCGAAATAAAAATTGTCATCACACATCACAAAGTAGCGGAGAAAAGTAAGTTTTTACTTAATTTTTTAATCTTGACAATATTTCTTACTAATATTATTCTCTATTAATAAGTAAATAATTGATAGAGAAATCGTGTAACCGACGTATTAAAAATATCTACAGCATATTAATGAGCACCTCTTTTTTAAAAGTCGTACAGAATTGTATTTTCCCTGACTACCTAATTGACATTTTACGTCTTAGCTATTATATACATTGCTTGTAATTTTTTTTAAATCATTTCCCACTAATAATATTATCGCTCAACAAACACACTTTTCAACGATGTTGTTGTGCCATTGACCTCGCCAAGGTTAATAAAATAGAAATAGCCATTAAAGTGTCTTTGTTTTTACCCATGCTGTTTGAGAACTAAGATGCTAGATATTGATTGAAGTGGTGAAAATTATTAAAAATGTTAGCAATATACTTTATCATACCTATACTTATTACGTTACGCGTGTTCCAACAATTAAACTATTTTTTAACTAAATATATTCTTTATATATTTAGTTAAAAAATAGTTTAATTGTTATATATTTCGTTACCTCTTTTATATTATTTTATACGTTAACTCTTTATAAGCATAAAGGAAACTAAAACAATCTTACAAAATACCTTCTTTATTTTTTAACCTTGTAATAGCAAAAGTATGTGAGTAAAATAATTAGGTAGGATATAATAAAGCTAAATCATTACTTGTAACTCAAAAACTTTGTTTTTTTTTAAATTTTCTATATGTTTTAATTAAAATGACTTTCCTTTTTCATTCTGTTATATCTTAAATCTTTGAAAAGATAAGTACATTACCTCTTTTATATTATTTTATACGTTAACTCTTTATAAGCATAAAGGAAACTAAAACAATCTTACAAAATACCTTCTTTATTTTTTAACCTTGTAATAGCAAAAGTATGTGAGTAAAATAATTAGGTAGGATATAATAAAGCTAAATCATTACTTGTAACTCAAAAACTTTGTTTTTTTTTAAATTTTCTATATGTTTTAATTAAAATGACTTTCCTTTTTCATTCTGTTATATCTTAAATCTTTGAAAAGATAAGTACATAATGTAGATTGATTAAAATGTAATTAAATGTCTAGGCTAATTTAGCGAAAATATTTCACGCATATTATCAACACAAGTGAACTTTTGACTCAGAACAAGAGAAATGATCTCAATATTCTTCTACTCACGAAAACATTTCCAAAGTTATCTTTTGAAATGAGGAATGACAATTGACTTGTAACTATTTTATTCCCCTTTGTCGAGGGATTTGATTTATTTGGCTTTGTTCCTTTTGATACACAATAGCTTTGTTTTTATTGTGTACGAAATATCTAGTTGTATATAAGTGACAATATCACAGACGTGACGTAGAATTCATCGAGGCGGATGACTTTATCAGCGAATAAGTTACATTATTATCGTAATATTAAGTTCAAGGAATATGGGAGCGATAATTATTTCACCTGAGTGAATGGTCTCGGCTCTCCGTGTAATATTAACCAGATTAGACAGGCACCCACCTCCCTGACTTTACAATAACTCATTTCGACGCTGCCGTTGGAGCTCAGGTGGATGTCGAGACGTTTAAAATATTGTTGTCACCCAAAACGATATTTCTTCAGCGGCAAAAATGTCTCAACCGCTCTCAGAATGAGCCGCTGAGTTTTTCTTGTAGTGATTTATGTTTAATTACAGTGTCCTTTGCATTTTTATGGCGTTCCGGAACAATTTTGGAAGTTCACGACCAGATTTTCGGAAACTTGGAAAACACTTTTGTGGTTTACCCTCGAATGTTGCATATTAGTTCATTCAGTTTGAAAGAAATGTACCTATACGTATACGAATAAACCTAAGGCATGTACCGGGTTTAAACTTTTATCAATACAAAAATGTAACAACACTACAAACAAATGAGATAATGTCCGTCGCTGGAGGTGACCCCTCTCTCTACATAGCCGTGTTGACGGATAGTGTGAAGTATGCTTATCACGTACCTATTATTTTTAATATTAGGTAGAGAAGTGTTTCGATAAGATGTTTTTCATACGTACCTACCTAATAAGTATGTAATTGTTGATATTACTTACTTCATTAATCTTGTGAAAGTTATCTCTTTTTATACATTAGTGTATGTATGTAAGATCTTCATAAAAATGATGTAAGTGATCGTGAAATAATAACATGAACATTTCGGAAATAAGGGTGATTGTACCGTGGTTTACTTATTAAATACTGCTAAAGATCGTGTTTTCGAAATGCTAGAGCTCATGTTAACAACAAATCCTTTTACCTAACACAACTTAAAGTAATTTGTCATTGTTGTGTATGTATTTGTAATAAGTAAAGTTACTTTAATGAAAAATATTACAGAGAGCAGTCTCTCGGTATCCATAATTAATATAGAGACCTATTCATTTCGTTTCACAGAGACTTTATGTTAACAATTTTGGATAACTACAACACTTGTAGTGTTTTAAATATGCCTTCATCATATAAAACTTTCCACTATCTTGTATAATAATAATAATGTACATTCATCTTTGTCAATAAATTATAATTCTGTTGCGGCTAAATTGCAAACAAGTTTCACCCCAATTCGTACATTTCGCACCCCGACATCAACTCAAAATAGTTTCGAAATAAGTTTGTTATAAATTATTATGTTAGCAATTGTAACATTTGGCTTGCTCGGAGAAGGGATACAACCACAGACATCCCGCCCTTTGGTATATTTTCAGGATATTAACCATTCTGCTCATAAGTCAGAAGAGATTAGGTGAGTATATTGCTACAAGAATACAATTAAGACAAAAACATACCTATATAACTTGTGATTCGACTATTGGTTCGGTTATAAGAACATTGACTCTACAGTTATGTTTTGACACACTGATACATGATCAATGTAATCTAGCTATTTCGGGAGATTGATAACAGAATGGTGCTGTTTCTATACGAAATACCCTAATATGATGATGATAATTTAAAATAATTACTCGTAGTCGTACATGTGCTTGCTTAATATTTCTCTTATTTTAACTAATTGATTGATGATGACAAAAGTTATCCTTAAAATAAAATTTTTAATCATTTAGAAAAAAAAACAGAAAATATAACGCAAATGGACGCCCAAATATTATATTCAAAATAAAAACATTTAAAAAGTATATCCAAAATAACATTTGCACACAAGATAAAAATAATGTGATATTTATTTTAATATGAAATAAGAAAACAAACACATACGAACTGCTGATTGTGGAAAACGAAACCATATGATTCACACGTAAAAGCTTCTTTTATTTTGAACGCCGGCCGCGCCGCCGCCCAATGAAATACATGAACTGAGCGCGTGTACTTTTATTATGAGGACTTGTGAATCATAGAACATAAATACTACTAATTTTCGCGCGTGGGATTTTAATTTATCGTTTTTTACAAAACAAATGAAGATCGCAAGCAAAGACAGCATGCCTACTAGCCCAGACCAGACTGTTTTCAGGACATAATGTATTAAAATAAAATTCACATACCAATTTCCTTTTCTTATTGAGATAGGGATAGGAAATATTTATGTAAATTGTTTGTAGTGAGACAAAATAGTAAAAAAATAACACGATATTTTCCCATAAAAAGAAACAATAATATTACTTCTATTTACCATCTCTAGGAAAACCACCCGTTGACTCGTTTATTTAGATTGGTATTGTGTGTTTGCAGTTGAATAAGCATCGGTAGCTGTTCTCGCTATAGGCAATGTTAGTTAAGCATGAATTTTTAATAAAAAGTCATAGAGGCTAAATGGTCTTAGTAACAAGTATCTAGGTTAAATAAAATAAACAAAATGTTATATGAATTAATCATCCTTTTTTCTAACTGCATTACCTAAGTCGTCACTCGAAAAGAAAATGTTTTTATTGCAGGCAAAAGAAAATACAAACTTATGTTACGAGTAACATTGACAATACATTATCATTTCAAAGCGGATTATTTTGCCATTTTCTTTGTGTGTACCAAAAGATCTTATTTTAATTTTGTTGACTCTATCAGTAATTTTATCGATGCTACCTAAATAAATAAAGTAACAGGAAAATCTTCCTTCCGATTTCTTCGTGGTTAGTTATTGTAACTAGTCGTTTAAGTGAGGATTTTGATGTGTAATGTCTTCTCATGTTCACAAAATATTATCTAAGTATATATCTTCTATATGGTCTAATGTACATTATTTTTATTTATTTTCCTTTATTGGTTTACCAACAACTTATACACTAGTACAACTTTGGTTACTAAAACTATTAAAAACTAAAACTAAGTGCACAGTCAATTAAAGGTAAACACCACATGCTTAGAATGGAAAGCCGAGACACTGAGAAAAAAAAAGTTAAAAAATGTTAACATAAAAAGTGTAACTTATAATATAAATTTAAATAAAATGTAATGAAGTTGAAGTGGCCATTCAATGTGTGAGCTAAAGTGTTTCAAGAATGATCTTACGAAATTTGGCTTGGGTTATATGGTTTATATCGATGAGGTCACTAACCTTATTCATCAGCTTTGTCATTCTGCATATAGGAGAATAAGATCCCATTATAGTGCGACGTAGAGGAGGACAGAGTGGTGTAATAGGCTTTCGAGGGGGCCTGACGGGAACCCTGAACATAATTTTTCCCAATAAATCCGAACAATCAACTAGATTGCGTAATAATTTGAACAGAAAAACCAAGTCTAACATATCTCTTCGCTTAGACAACTTTATCATATCAAAGCGCTCTGCAGACGGGTCTCATATGTCACACGCCTGCCGCGCATTCCCACAGAGTATGCCAAATGTCGAAGAAGTCGCTTTTGCAATCTTTCTATTCTTAAAGTATGGATAGCATAGTGCGGCCGCCAGACGACACTGCCGTACTCTAACACACTTCTTACGAGGCTGTTGTAAAGTATTTTCTTTGTCTTAACATCCCGAAATTCCTTACCATTTCGTATAACAAAGCCAATCATCCTCGATGCCCTTCCAATAATCCGTTCCATATGTGGTATGAATGTGAGTTTTCTATCGAAGAGTATCCCTAGGTCTTGGATTATCTCAGTTTCCTTTAAAATGGAGCCGTCAATGAAGTAGGAGGTAGGATTAACATGCAGTTTTCTAGTGAATTTAATATGCGAACACTTTCTTGCGTTCAGATTCAATCCATTATGTGCACACCAGTCATTCAGATCGTCTAAATCCTTTTGGAGTAACTCCACATCATTGCCGTTTTCAATGATCCTCGACAGCTTTAAATCGTCCGCGTACATATACAAAGATGAGCGTGATAAACAGTCTGGGAGGTCGTTAATAAATATATTAAATAATAAAGGGCCTAAATGGGAACCCTGTGGGACGCCAGATGATGTGGGAAAACAATTTGATTGATAACCGTTAACCACTACATAGAAAGATCTATCGCTTAGATATGACTCCAGCCAATGCAAAATAGGTCCAGCGAAACCATAAGATTTTAGTTTCCGAAGGAGAATGGTATGAGGAACTCTGTCAAATGCCTTGCTGAAGTCAGTATAAATGACGTCTACTTGCTTATTGGCATCGACAGCCTCGATTAGATCCTCAGCAAAGCAGATGAGATTCGTAGTAGTAGATCTTGATTTTACAAAACCATGTTGCTTAGCAGTCATATATTTTTTAAAATAATTCTGTATGTGAGTACAAAGTAATGCTTCCAGTAACTTCGCTTTCACTAGTAACTTCTTAGGTATACTTACCTACATATAAGAGTGCATTATGCACCTTACGTAGAGTGCATTAAAACAGTAGTCCACAAAAAATAAACATCAATTACCAAAAATCTTATAATACCATGTAAGTTTGATTGTTTTAATCCCGTGGACAGAATATTTCAAAGAAAAAAACTTAAAAAATTACGGTGCTATTTTCTTGCAACAATGCATGCCGACTGATGAAGACTTAAATCTAATCGGTCTATCAGTTGGAGAATAAAACAATTAGACACGAATCTTTTGCTATGCTAAATTACAAAAAACTACTGAGATAAAACAAATTAAAGTTGCGAAGAAGTGGGGGCTCCCTACGTCACAAGTTAGTAGAAAGTTTATATAGTACGAGTATACGTATGAAACATTTGAAATCAATGTATCTTCACAAGTTGGTGATTACATAAAAAAGGGTAATATTTATTAGTAATCTGCATTAAATAAAATTGTCCGCTTCCTTTAAAGTTGATAATTAATAGATTTAATAGTAAAATGAAGGGTAATGCGCATGATGATGAATAGGCGCTAAAGTCGCCTTTTTTTATCGGTTTTTTTTATCACCCTGGAAAATTTTAGGGACGCTTCACGACATGGTATTAGAATGATTCAAATATGAATAAAAAAATAACTCACTTACTTAATTTTATATACATTTTCAAAAAAATACGAAAAATGCTGCACTAGTTGAGAGCAGCATTTTTAGAGATTTTTTTATTTTTTTATTTATTTTTTTAAATTTTTTATTTCATTTCTTTATTTTTTTATAATAATTGATGTGTCCCGAAGCGTCCCTAAAATTTTCCAGGGTGATAAAAAAATACCCGTGTATATTTATTTATTTAAAAAAAAAACGTCGCCCTACACTATGATTTTCTCCTGTATCGTGGGTGCAGTACATGAGGTTCCTGTAAAACCAGCAAATTTAAACCGGATCACAGCGATGCAAGTACGGCAGAAATGGGTTAGTAGGTATCCATGCTGATGATTTTGGTACAGAGTACAGACAAATCACCTTAGGATCAACAGTAATAACAATGGACAGTTATTTTTTTTTAAAGCTAATTATTAATGATTATTAATACATGAATTAGATAGAATTAATTGGATTGAAGAGTTTAATAATTGTGATACCGTTAATAAAATGGTTGATACTTTCTACTATCATTTGCATACAATTACGAGTATTACAATGAATTCATTTAGATCAACTTGTGACATCACAAGTTGATCTAAATGAATTCATTGTAATAAACTCAATTATAGGCACAGTGCATCAAAATATTCCTGCATTCATGTTTGAGTACATGTACATTATGATTTAAGTGATAGTACTGTTATCACTAATGATTAATGTATCGTTCACTATATTAATTAACTGCAACAAAGTCGTTGCGCTTGGCTTGAATAAGAAACTGGTCTGTGAGTAGAAGACGACGGTTCCTGCAAGACGGCTCGGTAAGTGTTCTATCGATTATATTAACAGTTATTAATATCCTTAACTTCTTACGTACAGGAAAATTATGTAACTTTATATTATACAAATATAATTATTGTTCGCATGTGGAGTGTAGAGTCCGTGGGCACGAGTGACAATGTTATCATGCATTATTAATATATTATTAAATATTGTGTGTTTATTCTGTCATTATCGTTATATAAATATTTTCAGTCCAACATAAGTTTATCGCTAGATATGTTTCAACATTTTGCTAGTAATATGAATAGTTATGAAAGTGCGATATAAGTTAATGAGCATTAAAATAAAGAATTTACTCATTGGAAGAGCAATGAAGACCTTTAATTATCTATAGATCAATAAGAAGGTCAATAAGAATCAATAAGGAGGTAGTCGTTACGTATTGAAGATAACTATTTTTCAATATTATTTACTATGACTAAGTCTAAATTTTGTCAAACAAAATCTCAAACAAATATCCTAAGAACACAGAAACAGTAACACTTTATTTGTAACAGTTTTTTTTTTTTGCAAAAAGAGATGATTTTCTGTTATTTAAGTCATTAAAAGTCAACATTTTTTGGATTTCTAATTAATTGAGATAATTTACTCATAGCCATTACTAAATTGATAATGCTGTATCTGTTATTTTAACTAAGTAATGCACCAAGTACCATGTCATATTCAAAGTATCATATAATTCTTAAAGTTACTTACTGTTTTTTATTTTAATGTTCACTGTTAGATAATCTATGTAATTTTAATAATTATCAATAAACCACCTTTTTAAATACAAGCTTTTAGTACTCATGAATACGAATCAAACGAGCCCAAACTCGATTTACCCCAACTGTGCCGTTTTATTACGTAGTTCCTATGGCCACCTTCCAGCTCCAGCATTAGATCAGCTCCATGTCATCATAATATTGTATGGTCACGCGTTATACATATGCATGCAACATGTCAGCTAAATCGGAAACCGGGAAGTGGGTCAAATTTAACTTGCAAGATTTCATTACAAACACCGGGACAGGTGAAAGTAAATAAAAGCTTATAATAAATAAATAGTAAAAAAAATTTTAAATAAGCTTTTATTATTGCATTGTCACGCGATATAAATTTATGCATGCAAAATTTCAGAATAATCGGAAATCGGGAAGTGGGTCAAAGGGGAATGGCGATTTTAGGCCCTGAATGCACAACAAATTTGATACAGTAGAAAATTACAAAATATTCGTAATTATTTTTTCGTTCTATTCGAATATCTCTCTTTGTTAGACATTTTTTAATAATTATACAATACTTGCTGACCAGGTAAACTTCGTATTACCTTAGCAGGTGATCGATCTCTTTGAATTTCTCGGCTTTTCTCTACTATAAATATGCTTATGTTATACATATAAACCTTCGTTTTGAATCACTCTATCGCTGAAAACTGCATTCAAATCCGTTGCGTAGTTTAAAAGATCTAGGCGTACAGACAGCGGGAACGACTTTGATTTATATTAAGTAAAGATAGTAGGAAGTGAACCATTGCTATTATTTATTTATTAATTCTTTATGTACAATGTGTACAATAGCGGACTTCTATGTTCTATGTTATCGGGGTCTTTTTCCGCACTTAATCCTTAAGGTGGACCATTGTACGTGAGGGCGGCCGTCACTCCAGCCAGCCCACCTCCCTCCAGAAGCGTATGAGTTCTCCGAGTCTGTCCAGAGATTCTGTAACAGAATTGGGAGATCCAAGGGTGTTTTTCCGTATTTCGGTGACACCTGTGCACTCAAGGAGAACATGTGACACCGTTTCCTCGGCCCCTAAGCATGCTCTGCTTAGGGGGCTATCGCCTATCTGTTATGCCTATGGTGTGGAAGTGTTTGTTTAGTGAGCAGTGTTCAGTGATGGTTCCCGTCACCAGCCGCAGACTGTTCCTGTCCAGACATGGCGGACTTAATGCCAGAGGCATTCTCACCAGTCAACCTTCAGGTGGTGCAGAGAGCAAATGTGGTAGATGTACCCATAAAATAAAATTAATAAAGAAACTTGGACTTTTTATAATCCTAATACATAAATATAATTAAATTATATTAGTGATATTCGTTCGTGAATATTAGTTATATTAGTGATATTCTAACTTGATTGTGCAAAAAAATGATACTTAAAATAGATAACTATTTTCGATGTCAAATCTGCACCTGCTCAATTTTTAGATGATGTTCTCGTCATATATGAAAATAACATAGACCAATAAAAAAAATAGATATCTTTATATCTGTGCAAATGTCTTCCTCAGTAATGGGTTGCACGATGTATATTTATTAGTCATAACATAATGTGTAGAATTCTTAGTATATATTAGTAATGTAATGGACATAAATAACATGTTACCATAATGGTTAACTTCTACATTTAATGATTTTATGAAAAATAAAAAAATACATTAAAAAAGATTCACCAAGTTTTTTAATATTTTCTTTTACCAATCAAATACTGGTATTATCCGCTATAATTTTCACATTCGTTTACATGTGTGCGTTGTAGGCCTAAGTTAGTATGGGCATCTGCCATTCTCCTTTATCTTGCAGGGTTTCATTACAGACACGGGACAGGTGAAAGCAAATAAAAGCTTGTAAAAAGGAGGTCAAAAAGGAGGCATTTGATTTTTTACTGTAGTTTTTATTTACGTTTTTTAGTCTTGCAATTCTTGCTATAGCTAAATTATGCTAAATTATTCCTATAGGATTACAATATTTTTAAGCTGTTTAAGCTGTTTGTCGGATTTTTCCATTGGGAAATAAGTTTTTACATCTTCAAACTTTCATTAATCTGGCCACTTACACGAAGCCTTTATTTATAACGTGCCATAACGTTTTTCGGACTTTCCATCTCTGCCAAAAATGTAATTTTGCCGAAATCCCTTAGTGGGCTCGCCTTATAGATGCCGTATTCTGGCATGAAATGGAGTGACGACGTTTATCTTCCTAATCCATCACCACACAGCGTGGGATAAGTATTAACCTACTAACGAACTCGCATCTTATATTAATTAACACTTGCACAACACAGCATATCTAAAAGATATCAATTTATGCACAATTTATTTTATTGAAACTCTGTTAGTAAGTAGATAAAATATAAGTCATGTTATTATGCACAGTGTGCATGCGTTTCGCCTTTTTCCACCTGATGATGAGGTCGAGGGTAGACGGGATTTCTTAAGATTCCTACAACATAGATAAACCAGCCCCTCGCCCCTACTCTACATACAAACAGCTTTTGACTGCAAGTGAGAATATTTCAATAACAGAATGCAATGTCACAAATAATAACAATGCACCCAGTCATACATCCTCCGCTCATAGTATTGTATGTCAGTCACCAGTCTACACTGAGCCTTGGCCCTTTGGGTACTGCAACACACAGGCGCATTTTATTTACATACATGTTTTGTTTTTTTTTTATGTTTCTTAATTCTTGTTTTCAGTCCACCCTTCTTGATATTGATTGTATCTTAATCTTGTTAATGTGTTTGTGTGTTTTGTACCTAATAAACGTTTTATCTATCTATCTATCTATCAGTCAATGAGCAATCTAGTTTTCATTGTAAGATGTCTGTGTCTAAGCCTAAATGTATTATTTTTTGTGATGACATAGGCAAAGGTATGGGCCAGTTATTGACAAATCAGTTGGATTTTAGTGTCATTAATTATTGTATGCCTGACTTAAGTTTCCATGATATTGCAAATAAAATTAATAGTTATAAGTGTTGACGACAGTTCGCAAGTGCCGGGGACCCAGAACTAAGCAGCGGACGTAGTCTAAGCTTATGCGGGCCAAGTCCCCATGAATGAACCATATCTTATATAAATTCGGCCCCTTTTGATTGGTCCGCGGGCGGGATGTCCCCCCGCGGACCAAGGGATAGTGTATAAATATAGGGCCGAATACTGATAAATTGTAGTCAGTTGTAGTCGGTCAGTGGAAGTCGTCTTGGAAGAAGAAAATAAAGCTCCAAATATTATCACAAAGAAATCAGCGTTTAACTAAAGTACCTACATACAGTCCACTCTCAACATCTTGATCCTACCGAACCGGATCTAAACAAGTATAAGTGATGGTAGTTACACGGAGCCAGAGCGGGAAGGAAGATTTGGTGTGCGTATTCGACCACCCACCGCGATCGCCATCCGCATCGACGACTGTCGCCGCCCAAATGGAATCGGGCATCGAGGAAGGGATCTCAAGTCGCACTGAACGGCGACACCGAATGGAAGGGGTCTCAACTCGCGACGAAAAACTGTACCGAGAGGAAGGGATCTCAAGTCGCACTGAACGGCGACACCGAACGGAAGGGGTCTCAACTCGCGACGAAAACCTGTACCGCGAGGAAGGGATCTCAAGTCGCACTGAACGGCGACACCGAACGGAAGGGGTCTCAACTCGCCCCGAACAACCAAGAACGGAAGGGGTCTCAACTCGCCTCGAACAACTTCACCGACCGGAAGGGGGCTCAACTCGCCCCGAACAACTTCACCGACCGGAAGGGATGCCAACTCGCGAGGAGGAGAATGCGCGTCACGTTTATAAGACGACGCCGGTTAGGAACATTGCTCGCTCCACGAGATCGACCGCCAGTGCCATCGCCCGCCTGCAATTCGAAGCCGAAGAGAGACTAGCTGCAGTACGACGCCAGGAAGCTGCAGTACGACGCCAGGAAGTTGCAGAGGAAGCCGCAGCACTACGCCAGGAAGCTGCAGTACGACGCCAGGAAGCTGCAGTACGACGCCAGGAAGTTGCAGAGGAAGCCGCAGCACTACGCCAGGAAGCCGCAGTACGACGCCAGGAAGCTGCAGAGGAAGCTGCAATACGACGCCAGGAGCTAGAAATTGAAGCGGAGCTTATTCGAAAAAAGCTAACCGCCGACCTAGCCGCCGCCGAAGATGGCAGTATCCTGGAAGAAGAGACCGAACCGGCGGAAAACCACGAACGAATTGAGGCGTGGCTACAGGAGACTTCGAGGCAAGAGGAACAAGTGCATCAAGTGCTCGAACCGGAACCCGTACTCGCACCGGTGAGACGCGACATAGTTAGACCTAGGGAGGTTGAAATCGCTACTCCAGTTGCGCACCGAACGAGACTACGGTGGGAAGAAACAACCACACCGCGTGATCGCGAGCACTCGAGAGGACGGGCTATTGAACATTTAGCCGGCACGCTCGACCACATGATGAGGTCGCGACCGCCGCCGCGTCAAGCCACCGACCTGCCACTATTCTCGGGATCACCGCTAGAGTGGCTGCAGTTTGCCGCAGCAATGCAAGAAACGACGGCCGTGTACCAGTTTTCGAAAGTGGAAAACCTGGCGCGCCTCCGTAACTGTCTGCGAGGCGAAGCCAAGGAGACCGTCGCGCCGTTACTGAGCACCGCAGCGCATCCAGACGTCATCATGAAGACGCTGCAGCAGTGTTTTGGCAGGCCTGAAATATTGATCGACGTCGCGTTCGAAGACCTAAAGAAACTACCGAAGCTCGGCTCGACTGCGATAGAACTCAACACCTTCGCAGTTCGAGTACAGAACGTCGTAGCCGTGCTTAACAACGTAGAAAAGAACTATCTACACAATCCGCTGCTCGTGAGAGAAATCTTCGAGAAGCTTAGCCCGCATCTAAAGACGAAATGGTGCGACTACGCCGAAGAACACAATGAACCTGAGCCGGAAATAGTCAAGTTGACCACATTCCTCATGCGAGAGGCTGATCGAGCGCTCAAGCACGGATACTCCGGTACGACTCACAAGCCGACGCCGCAACCACCGCAACGCCCCGCCTCTAAACCCGAACAGAGGAGGAGGGTGTACAACGTGGCAGAACCGTCGTCGTCGGACAAGACCGAGCCGGAACGCCGTGCACAGTACGACGACGCGCAACCGACGCCGCGACCGCCGCGACGCCCCGCCCCTACACCCGAACAGAGGAGGAGGGCGTACGACGTAGCAGAACCGTCGTCGTCGGAAAAGAACGAGCCAGAACGCTGTGCACAGTACGACGACGCGCAACCGACGTCAAGACCGCCGCGACGCCCCGCCTCTAAACCCGAACAGAGGAGGAGGGCGTACGACATAGCAGAACCTTCGTCGTCGGAAAAGAACGAGCCAGAACGCTCTGCACAGTACGACGACGCGCAACCGACGCCGCGACCGCCGCGACGCCCCGCCCCTAAACCCGAACAGAGGAGGAGGGCGTACGACGTAGCAGAATCGTCGTCGTCGGACAAGATCGACCCGGAACGCTGTGCACAGTGCAACAACGCACACCGACTTGACACCTGTGACGAGTTTGAGAAGATGCGTTTGGACGAACGATGGAACGTCGCGAAGAAAGCTGGCTTGTGTTTCAAGTGCTTGAAGAGCAAGCACCGAAGAATAAATTGCCGCCAGAAATCATGTGGCGTGAATGGATGTCGTCGGCCGCACCACCGCTTGCTTCACGCCGAAGCACCTGCGGCCCGAACTAACCAGCAGGAAGAAGCAAGCGTCTCTTCAACCCGAACTGAGTGCACTGTGAAACTCAAGGTTTGCCCAGTAACCGTATCGGGCAAGAACGGGGAGCGTAACACATACGCGCTCTTCGATGAAGGCAGCACAGTGACGCTCATAGAAGAGGGGCTGGCACGAGAGATAGGCCTGGATGGCCCCGCGACGCAGCTACGCGTAAAAGGGATCGACGACCGACAGCGTGAAATTGACAGCCGCGTCGTTTCACTACGCATCGCCGAACGAAGCACGAACAGCTTCAAGGCGTGTTCTGCGCGAACAATGGCGGACCTGAACCTCGCCACTCAATCAATTGCAAAGGAAGAGGTGCAGTTTGATCACCTCACTGACCTGCAAGATCAGTTGGTATACAAGAACGCGAAACCTCGCATACTCATCGGATCCGATAACTGGCCGCTGATTGTTACCCGAAAGCTGCGCGTGGGCAAACGGAACGAGCCCGCGGCATCCCGAACGGAACTCGGATGGGTGGTGCACGGAACGGCACCGACCAACGTAATAATCAAGCGCCAAGATGAAGTGCTGCACGTGTGGACGCAAAACATCGAACGACGGGTCAGCGAGCACTTCCAATTAGAATCGCTGGGAATCTCGCTGAAGTCAGCACACACGAGGGCAAAGGACAAGCGAGTGATGACCAACATTGAGTCCACCGTCAAACGAGCAGCGAGAACGATCCAACAAGTCGACGAAGTGCACAAAGAAGCTGGCTTCAACCTGAAGGGGTGGAATAGTAACAGCGCGGAGCTCTTGAGGAATGTAGAGAGTGACCGCCGCGCGACCACTACGCTCCTTGGGAAGCCAGAAAAGGCACTGGGCCTCATGTGGGACGCGCAAAAGGACACATTGCGCTTCAACATCGCGTTGGCTCGCGTCCCAAACGAGGTGAAGATGCAACTTCGGCCGCCAACGAAGAGGGAAGCACTCTCGACAGTCATGAGCATTCATGACCCTCTCGGGCTGTTGAGCTGTTACACTGCTACAGCGAAGATCGCGCTACAGAAACTTTGGAGGCTGAAGACGAGCTGGGACGAGCCAGTCCCTCCCGAGATTGCGTCGATGTCCAAAGACTGGCATACGAGCCTGGAAGCCGTCGGCAGACTGCGCTTGCCCCGGTCTTACAACGGGGGGAGAAGAGTAACGCGTCGCGAACTGCACGTTTTCTGCGACGCGAGCGAAGACGCATACGCTGCGGCGGCATATTGGGTGCACCAAAATGAAGATGGCACCTCAGGAACGATCTTGGTGTCGGCCAAGGTGAAGGCCGCGCCGCCACAAAGGATTCCACGGCTGGAGATGCAGGCTGCGCTCATCGGAGCTAGACTCGCTCAAAGCGTCAAGACGGATCACTGCATTCCCGTGGACGAAGCCGTGAACTGGAGCGACTCACAAACCGCGCTCCACTGTACGAAGAACGGGAGCAAGCGCGAGAAGTCGCCACACGTGGAGGTCGGCAAAAACGCTGACCGATCACTACTGGCGTCGATGGGTGCGGGAGTACCTTCCGAACCTTGTACCTCGCCCCAAAGCTGCGACGCCAGCAGAGCTCGACGACAGAGGTGTGACCCTGGTCGCAGACCCCATGCTTCCCCGGAATGTCTGACCGCGGGGACGCATAGACAAGATTTTCCCGGGACCGGACGGGGTAAGAAGAATCGACCGCACTCTCCCCGGACCAGAGGGAGGGGACGCGCTGCACATCGGCCTGACATACCGCACACTCCCCGGACTAGAGGGAGGGGACGCGCTGCACATCGGTCTGATCTACCGCACTCTCCCCGGACTAGAGGGAGAGGACGCGCTGCACTGTCTTACGGCGAAGGCGAGTACGAGTTCTCGCCGGGGGGAGGATGTTGACGACAGTTCGCAAGTGCCGGGGACCCAGAACTAAGCAGCGGACGTAGTCTAAGCTTATGCGGGCCAAGTCCCCATGAATGAACCATATCTTATATAAATTCGGCCCCTTTTGATTGGTCCGCGGGCGGGATGTCCCCCCGCGGACCAAGGGATAGTGTATAAATATAGGGCCGAATACTGATAAATTGTAGTCAGTTGTAGTCGGTCAGTGGAAGTCGTCTTGGAAGAAGAAAATAAAGCTCCAAATATTATCACAAAGAAATCAGCGTTTAACTAAAGTACCTACATACAGTCCACTCTCAACAATAAGTTTGATATTAATGACAAACTGGTTATGATCTTGGGAAATAGGAGTAATTTGAACAAAAAAGTACTAAAACATTTTTGTTCTCATTTAAATAATTTACATGTTAATCAAATAATAATGTTTACCCTTCCCTACCATAATCGTTTGTCACAATATGAAAATAATATTAGATACAAACTTAATTTGACATTAGATTTAATGACAAATTATTCGAAAAAATTCCATATTATTGACTTCAACAAACTGACATGTATTAAAGCTTATTTGACAGAAGATAGATTATATCTATCAACATTCTATAAAAAACAATTAGCTATTTCGCTAAGATTTTATTTACAAACTTTAGCCAAAAACATGGCTATAAATTCTTTCTCTGACAATGCTTTTACTGAGCAGCCCACTCAAAGTACTGAAATTGCTCCTATTGAGCAATACTGTGGTAGTGAAACGACTGTCAGTAATGTTACTGATGATATTTTTAATAAATCTTTAAATTAAGTAATGAGACAAAAGAGACATCCTCTTGCTTATCATTAGGTAGAAAAGATACTGAAAACTTTGTAAATGTATTGCAAAACCCATTTGAAAACAAAAATAAAGTAAATCTTATCAACCTGGTGCACCAGAACATTCAAGGAATGTTAGGCAAGGATCTGAAAGTGGAATTATTCTTGAACTGTAGTAATGTAGACATCTTTTGTGTAACTGAACACTGGCTTAAAAGTTATCAGTTCATGTTTAATTTCAGCAATCATCTGGTTGGTAGTTCGTTCAGTCGAGAAAAATCAATTCGTGGTGGTTCTTTAATAATATTAGATAAAAAGCTGAAATTTAAGGATCGTAAGGATATTGTGAGTCTTTCGATTGAGCGAACAATAGAAATAGCCTGCGTGGAGCTAGACCAGATTATTGTATTAAGTATATACAGGCCTCCTTCAGGATTATATGACCTTTTTGAAGATACTATGGATGAAGTATTGAAAAAAGTGTGTAGTTCCACAAAACAAACCATTGTTTGTGGTGATTTTAATATTAATTTATTGGAAAATTCTAGTTTATCTATTAGGATTAAAAATCTGTTTTGGTCATATAACCTTGGAAATTTATTTTTGGAGCCAACAAGAACAACTCAATCGTCTGCCACATGCATTGACAATATTTATACAAATATTGTTCCTTTAGCAAGAAGAGTTTTTAATAATTTAGAATCTGACCATTCTGGACAAATTGTTACCATTCCACTTAAATGTAAACGCATGGAAAAAAAGAATATCACTGTTGTACCAAAGACTGCTGGTCGCTTAGAACGGCTAAAAAATAATATTGGTATTAAATTAAATTATATAGGTTATGAAGAAAATCCAAATAAATTATATGAAAATTTTTTTCATACATTTTGTTCTGAATTTAAAAATATTTTTATTCCAAAGACTATATCGGTTGATGGCACTTTAGCTTTTAGTGAATGGGCTACACCAGGTATTCACAAAAGCAGAATAAAACTTTTTGAACTTTACAATGAACGCTCATTCAATACTAGTGATGAATTTAAACTTTATGTAAAAACTTATTCCAAAGTGTTCAAAAAAGTTTGCAAGCTTGCTAAATCTAATTATTTAAGTTCAAAAATAAAAAACTAATAATAAAATTAAAATGAGATGGAATATTATAAATAATGAAACTGGAAAAGCTAAAACTACTTATAATCAATATTGTTTGAATGTTGATGGTAAGAAGGTAACAGTTGACACAGAAGTAGCTGCAGAATTTGAAAAGTTCTTTACTGATATTCCAGTCTCAATCACAAAGTCTTTGGATTCATCCCCCGCTATTGCTGAATCTATAGTGAAGGATCATGTTAAAGTTTGTAATGATAAATTCGAATTTGTACACATTAGTGGAATTGATATAACAAAGTCATTTAAAACTTTAAATAAAAAGAAAACTGCGGATCTGTGGGGCAATTCCGTTGATGTTACTAAATCCGTAATTGAAACAATAGCTCCAATACTTGCTAACATTTTTAATGATTGCATTGACTGTGGTGTATTTCCTGATCTAATGAAGCTAAGTAAAATTATTCCTTTACATAAATCTGGTAGCACATCAGACCCCAGTAATTTTAGACCTATCTCTGTGCTACCTACTTTTAGCAAAATTTTTGAAAAAATAATGTTGGAGCAAATGCAAAGTTATTTTAATAGGAATAATCTTCTACACTGTAAAAAATTTGGTTTTAGGAGGGGTCGCTCAACAACCGATGCTGGTGTTGAGTTAATACAACATATATTCGAAGCCTGGGAAGACTCACACGATGCGTTAGGCATTTTTTGTGACTTGTCCAAGGCATTTGATTGCGTTTATCACGAAATCTTGATCAGAAAATTACACCACTATGGGTTTCGTGACACTGCACTAGATCTTCTAATCTCTTATCTAAGTGGGAGGATTCAAAAAGTAGACATCAATGGAAAAAGGTCTCAAGGTTCTGCAGTTAAAATGGGAGTTCCGCAAGGTTCGATTCTTATATATATCAATGACCTCCCTGATTTTGTACAGGACAGACATGAGATGGTATTATTTGCAGATGATACTTCACTTTTATTTAAAATTAAAAGAGGTGTGCAAATTAATGCCGATGTAAATAATTCTATCTCAAGAATTGTTCATTGGTTTAATGTGAACAACCTATCACTTAATGAAGGGAAAACAAAATGTATAAAATTTGTTTTACCCAATGTCAAAGAGGTTCACACCACTGTAAAAATAAAGGATATAGGTGTTGACCCTGTGGACACCACAGTATTTCTTGGGATCACACTTGATTCTAAGCTGCAATGGGGCCCACATATCGATAAATTGTCAAAGAGACTTAGTTCTGCAGCTCACGCTGTATGGAAAATACGTCAACTGACTGATGTTGATACAGCAAGACTTGTATACTTTTCTTACTTTCATAGTGTGATTTCGTATGGTATTTTGTTGTGGGGAAATGCTGCCGACATTCAGATTGTTTTTGTATTGCAGAAAAGGGCTATTCGAGCAATCTATAACCTTAAAATGAGAGATTCTTTGCGAGAAAAGTTCAAAGAAATTGGTATTATGACAGTAGCGTCGCAATATATTTATGAGAATCTAATATATGTTCGTAAGAATATTCATGTGTTTTGTAAAAATAGTGATATTCATTCAGTTAATACTAGACAAAAGAATATGTTAGCTTTACCAAATACCAGGCTCCAAAAAATTAATAATTCTTTTAGAGGCCTGTGTATACGTTTCTACAATAAAATCCCAAGTTGTATACAAGAACTTAGCTTAAACAAATTTAAAGTTGCAATCAAAGATGTACTTATTAAAAAAGCATATTATAAAATGTCTGATTACATGACGGACAAAAAAGCTTGGGTTTGAACTCTCAATTCTAATATTTAACAATGTATTGCGTTTTGTTTCAAAGAAACGTTCAGTGAGAGCAATTTATTTATGATCTAAGTTCACGCACTTCTCTCAGAGATAGCTTATATAATGTGAATTAACACATCTATTCTTGTAATGGAAGTTGAGCTCAAACTTTTGCTTTGAGGTCAGCTTCCAATTGACGACTCTGTAATAAACCAAAATTGTAAATGGCGATTTTAAAGAGGAGATAAAAAATTTAGACCTTTCGAGTTTCTTGCCTGTTCTTCTCGAGAAGGCTCTCCCAATTTCCGAACAGTTGTAGAATCAACTTTCTTTTTTTTCATTCCTACTTGTATTTGCAGACATCTTGAGTATATTTAGGATGTATGCACATACAAGGTTAATATAATTTCTTTAAATTAGATTGTTTTGCTTTGTTTTGACGTCAATAAGTGCCTGTAAAGGCCTATGTTGAATAAAGATTTTTGAATTTAAATTTGAATTTGAATACTAGCTGCCGAAACACAAGATATTGTTATGGAGCTGGCTACAAACATAGATAAGGTGATGATAGAAAATTGGAAGCTTTACCTGCTACGCAGTATTAGCTTCTCGAGCCATTGAAAAGTAACCTGACGTTGACACTATATGGATAGACTTATCATCATCAGTTTTAAGGTCACAGCTCTTGTCGGGGGAGTAATACGCCATCTACCTCTATCCTCGGCCAGTGTCTTGACTTTGCATACGACATGTTATGACATCATCATCGTCATTTCAGCCAAGAGACGCCCACTGCTGGACATAGGCCTCCCCCAGGGATCTCCAAACCGATCGGTCCTGCGCCTCCCGCATCCAGCGTCTTCCCGCGACCTTCACCAGATCGTCGGTCCACCTTGTGGGGGGCCTACCAATGCTGCGTCTCCCGGTACGTGGCCGCCACTCAAGGACCTTTCCGCCCCAACAGCCGTCAGTCCTGCGAGCTATGTGTCCTGCCCACTGCCACTTAAGGTTTGCAATTCTTTGGGCTATGTCGGTGACTCTAGTTCTTCTACGGATCTCTTCATTTCTGATGCGATCGCGTAGAGAAACCCCGAGCATAGCCCTCTCCATTGCCCTTTGAGTGACATTGAGCCTTCTGATGAGACCCATTGTAAACGGCCACGTCTCAGTTCCGTACGTCATCACTGGCAACACGCACATGTTATCACAGTCAAGTTTATATACGCCCCCATATTGGGTACAGGCCTTCCTACATGGAAGTAACACATGAAGAGTATGGGCCAAAACACCACCACGCTCTACCCCAATGCGGATTGGTGTGTAGAAACGGTTTTGCGAATGAAAATGTTTATTTCCGGACTATTGCAATAAAACGCAAGGTCGACATTAGGGCAGTTTACTTACATTTCTCATTTCTGACGATAGTCCATTAAGTTTCAATTTTGCAGAATTTCTCGCAATATAATAAGCGCACACAGCATTATACAGCAAATACGTCCACGAAAATTTGTCTACGGGCGTATAAAATGTTCATATATACGAGTACTCGTACTATTTATATATACCAACACAGCAAGTAGCTCCCCCGCGTAAGCTGCTGAGAAAGACCACTCTTAACACCCTATTCACAACTGTCGGATTTCGGATTCGTTTCGAAAAGTCACGTCCCGTCTCGCTTTGATGCGCCTAAATAAAAAGTGACAGGTTTCAGGTTAACTAAAAACTAAAAAGTTTAAATAAAAAGTGACAGGTTTTCTGACAGTTGTAAAAAAGGGGGCTAGACTCTTTTAATTTGAAGGTTGCAACAGTCATTCAACGCATTTCTTTTTATATAAATAACGTTTAAAAAGTCTAGATAAACGCATTACTCGTGAGAGAATATGACCTAAGCTAAGTTGTCTGCGCGGGTGTAGCTCTATTTTACCTATTTCTGCTGTTCTTGTTGCGTTTGTCTTTGGTTTGACGATTGATATTAAGAAGAGTGCTCGGAAATTATAGATGTCATAGGATTTCAAACAATAAATTGTATAAGATAATATTACGATTATTATTCAGAGAAGTAAGAAAGGCAATGAAATTACTGTATACAATACATCTTATACACGGTTATTTTTTTATCACCCTGGAAAATTTAAGGGACGCTTCACGACATGGTATTAGAATGTTTTATATATGAATAAAAAAAATAACTCGTTTACTTAATTTTATATTAATTTTTTTAAAAATCCAAAAAATACTGCCTTAGTTGAAAGCAGGATTTTTTGAGTTTTTTTTTATTTATTTGTATTTTTTTTAATTTTTAAATTTTTTATTTTTTTATTTTTATATAATAATGGATGTGTCCTGAAGCATCCCTGAAATTTTCCAGGGTGATAAAAAAATAACCGTGTATATTAGCAACGTACACCGTGGTCCTTATAGGGTTTGCATATCATACAGAAGCCACAATGTCCTACTATTTTGTTGGTGACTGTAGCCACTTTAAATAAGGCGGGCAACATAAATTTAATAATGCGATTGTAATCGCATAATAATGTGTAACAAATGCCTGTGCCTCTTAATATACCTTCTGTATGAATATCATGTTTACACACACAACACACGCGTACCTTAAATTGAAATTAATGCCTGCGGTTTCCGTACCACTGAACGCAGCCCTATCGCAAAAATATATTTCACTCAGTATAAATAAATATACAAAACAAAATAATTAATAGTCTCTGCCTACCTTTGTCAATGAAAAGCTTTCCCCTCCTTCCGTTCCATTTCCGAACCCTAATGATACCTATTGATCGCATTATACCTTGAAAGGAAACACGGGCACATCTCAATATTTCTTCAGACAATAAAATATTTCGGTGCAAAACTAAAAATGGGTCAAGTAAGAATAGAGTTCTCCCACAAAACTATATTATAATTCTATATTATAAGCTTTCAAACATTAAATAATTATTATATGTAAGATTGTAACCGTGTAGGTATACCGGGGAGGCTCCATCACTATTATTTATGTTTAAGGAATTTATTTAAAAGTATACGTTGTCTTGCCGTTTTATATTTTTAAGAAATCAATCAATTTGCGAAACGGTTATAAATCTATTACATAATTTAAATATTCACACTATGCGTAAGTCGTAAGACTACGAGGCAAAAAATATTTATCTACAGCAAAATATCAGTATTGAACACATTCTTTTTTAAACGCTGTAAAACGTGCAGGTACACAGGTATCTTGTGTCCAAGAAAGGCTATGTCAGACTCGCCACCCAGCTAGAAATGAGCGACGCACTCTTGACGCAACCACCACAATTCCCTTTTCAGGGGCAGGTACATCTCTGACGATATCATCGCTGTCGCTCCCTGATGGTGACAAACACGCGCGGTACCTTACGACCACATAAAATTATAGTACGCTCAATTAATGAAATGGAGCAACTTTTAGTTATTTCAGTTATTTACCCCCAATATTAATATACCTATGTAACGTAGAGCGTTACTAGATATATTAATTGCGGTCCCCCGACGTGAAAGCTGTTGCTTTTGATGGACGTGTTTGACGTCAATTTTTATTTGGCACTGTTTGAAAAAAGAAATTTATACGATTATTTTTTTGAGCAGCATTTCCAATTTGCCACATCATAACAAATTTCTCCAGAATCCATTAAATACTCAAAAAAAATACCGAACCAGTGTTCTCCACCTTTGCGCTAAGCAAAATATGAAATTCATTTTTGTTATATAGATTACAAAAAGATACTCAATATGTAGGTATCTTAAGTTTTATTAATTTACTTATAATTTGTTTACTAAATCTTAACAACATGCCGGTTAATATGTTTCGTTTAAATACGAGTATTTGCGTTGTTTTTAACAGGAGATATTATATCGACAAAACCAAAATTTTGCGGTAATAACACAAAAATTAATTTAAATAAACATGTACTTTATTGTTGTGAACAGAGCTATGACTCCGACAAACGGCGAGAGCTTGGAGGCGCCGCGCGTCACGGTGCTGGACGGGGGCTTCTCGACCCAACTCGCGTGCCACGTGGGTCACGTCATCGACGGCGACCCGCTGTGGAGCGCGCGCTTCCTCCACACGCACCCCGAGGAAGTGGTCAACACTCATCTAGACTTCCTAAGATGTAAGTTGGTGCTGAGTTCAAAATTAACTTTAAATTGCTCCCTCACTTTATAGACGTTTAAATAGTAGTATTTTTAGATGTTGCGAGCAGAGCCTTAACTCTAACTAACGGCGAGAGCCTAGAGCTCGAACTTTAATAATAATAAGAATAAATTACAATACAGAAACAAGTCATTAAGACCCATAATTACCGGAAGTACCTATATCCTGAAGCTTGGGACAAAGGACATGTAGAATTGTAGAGCCTGTCTCCAATCCGGAGAGTCACTCTATAACTATAACTTCCTGTTGAAGGTACCGTCCTGGCCAATACCGAATATTTGTACAGATATAACCAGGCAGACAAAATACTTCATCTCGAGATAGCTTCCAAATATGGCCTCATAGGTGAAAATGTACCGTATTACATGTACTCGCCGGAGCCAGTGCTCGAAAATGACCACCTCGACATTACTGGGACCGGTCTATCATTATGGAGAGGACAGTCCCCGCAAACAAGCCTGATATCGTAGTGATGAACCGGGCGGCATCGCGTGTGTTCTTAGTGGACGTCACTATCCCTTTTAACGAGAACCTCTTAAAGACTGAATCAGATAAAAAGATTAAGTATTTGAACCTGGCACACGAAGTTACCGACATGCGGCAGGCGGCGTCCACTGGGATCATACCGGTCATTGTTTCAACCAGTGGCCTCGCCCCAACTTCTCTTCGTGATCATCTAGAGACTGGGATTGCGTGACAAACTATTGATAGCGAGGTTCCAAAGTGTGGTTTTGCTCGATAGCGCTATGATTGTCCGCCGATTCCTCTCTTTGTCGCCGTGGCCCTAGGCCGTCTGGCCTCCTCAGCAGAGGGGTGTTCTCCCCTCCCTCGATTTGTCCGGGTCCGGGAAGAAATTACAAGTAAATTTTTGTGTAATAATAAAATAAAGAACCCAAACTTTGTTCGGTTACACTTATGTGCTCATGTTTTCGTCTTTCCATACTTCCGTCCGTCCATTTTTCAGCATACACTTACTAATGTTACTGTAGTATTATATTATCTGTGCTAATGTAAAGGAAAGCCTTAGTATGACTATGTTGGATAGAAAATAGGGTATAAGGAGATAACACCTTTTGAAATATTGTATTTAATAATAAAATACATTTTACGATTATTTTTTTGTTTTCAAATATACTCCACTTAACTATTGCTAACAAAAATAAATTAATATATGTTATATTTAACTAATAAGCTGTAGAAAATAAATGAAGAGCAGAGCTCGTATTGCAGCTGTGTCATATAAGACATATATGAATAACTTAACGTTATTAAATATCAAAATGTGAAATGATGATATCCAAATCTTTAGAAAAGCTAATAAATTAATAAATCATACATGGAAAGTCAATAAGTGTCGATTATAAATATAGATTTAAGTAAGTTGATTCAGATATTATTTCTTACAAATTCAGCCACATAGAAGTTGAGCTCCTGCTCAATATATCAAACTGAATAGGAGAACACTGTAATCACATTTGAGAGGTTCTTTATTACATATTTTCATTGAAGGGATAATTTATGACAAATAGTGTTTGTGTTTAAAGTGATTCATAGACGATCCAATTATTTACAACTAGGTCAAACCTCAAAAGGGGCGACTAAAATGATATTGGAATTTTCAAAGCTCTATGATACGGCTTGGACGTTGAAAGTTATTATGTGTCCGTCGGCATATTCCAATATAATGGAGTTTCTACTTTCTAGTGGAGGAAATCAATTAAAGCGAATATCACTCTGCAAAAGACTTTATAGTTGTTAGAAAAAAAGATGCATGAGAGTATTGCACGACTTTTTGCGTCGTTACATAATTTTAAAATTTTTCGCTAGTCGTATTATAATTAAATAAGTGCGGAATGACATGATACTACAAAATACTTCATATACTACTATTATAGTATCAAAACTATGTTAGCACAAATATTTTGCACAGCTCTGTGTAATTTCGGTGTCTTTAAGATGCAATTATTCAACTGAAAAATGAAAAGAGTAATGATACCCTTATTTCAGCAGTAAATAAAAGTGCTACACCATACCCTAACAAATTACAATTCAATGCAATCAGATAGAGTTAATAGAGTAGACAAAGTTCTCCCTTTGTACGAGGTATTCACCCGATTTAGTCGCTGTCCAGATTCCTCTAAATGTAACGTAGAATTATTTGGCTCAATTCTCTCCTATTAACTTCCAATCTGAGACAAGCAAAGAATTTACTGATAACCGTTGCCCAGGACCGAGACGATAGGTGCCCTCATGGATTGGTCCTGGATTTTATGTGTCTTTCCAAACTATACTTTTAGACCTTTTTCCACATTTCTTTATTTATTGCGAAATGAAATTACGGTTGTCATCTGTGACTAGATAATCATAAAACTGATGGATCAAAGAAAACCTAGACTCTTCTGCACCAGAAGACAATAATATTGATCAAACAATATTGTTGGGACTCGAGCTTGGTTAAAATAATAATGATTGGTTTATATATCTTTTCAACACACTTGCTCGTAAATTATACATAAGGCAGCTCATAAAACACGCGTGTATTATAGTCGAGGCACGCATCACAGAGTTCAGTTTAGTTTTGTCTACAAATTGACAATGATTTGTGTTATTTATGCCAAAAATTCAGTTTATTAAGTATTTTTCCTCACAAGTGTGTTGAAAAAGGTCGTACGATATACGTGCGTATATCGTACGTAATGTACAATTACAATAGACCTACGAATGTTACCACAAACTCGACCAAAAAGAAAAAAGTATATCTTCACTCTAAATCGTATCTCATATCTTGATTCCAGTAATCGCAAATATTAGACCTGGAAATAGTCTATAAAAATGGATTAACCGAATTGGGAAATAGTTTCCAGGCAATTATATTATAACAATTACTATGGCTTTGCCTGCGAACTACGTTTCGCCAGTAAAAATACTAATATCGATTTAAACAAAATTGGGGGTGGTGGTAGAAGAGTATGGAGTTTATTTAGGGTAAGTATTTTTTGATGTCAAATCATAAAAAAATCGTCAAAATAATCTGAAGAGGTTGCCCCCTTATCACCTAGGGGTATAAAAATAACCTAAAACCTATTCTCATAAAAAAGGGTCAAGCTGTTTCGGAGGAGTTCGATAACAAAAACTGTGACATGAGTTTTTATATAGTAGAAGAAGATAAATAAATCAAACAAAATAAGCACCTTATAGCGGCAGCCTAGCTCAAATAGCGGGAAGTAACTGGCGTATCATGTGACAAGCGAATGCCCATATAACTTAAAGGTTTAGTCTATAAGGGCATGATTAGACTAGTCTTAGCATAGGGCAGTGAAACTTGACCAATAACTCAGCGCCAAACCCATAAAGTGGTTTACCAGATTAAAGTTGAAATTCAGTTTTCGTCATAAAACAACACAGTCAATTTTCCTTTGCAAAAACATACTGACATGCAGTTACAAAAGGTTACCCTAAACCCTTTTTTTTTCTCGGGTGGGAAATGCGTAACCGCACCGTACCCGCCGTTGGCTAGACGGCGAGCGTGTGTGGGGCTCTCCCGGCAGAGTGCCAGACCTACCCACTAAAACCCCCGCCCTTATGGGCGCGCTAGGTAAGGTCCTCACTGCGACTCCACTACCCACGCGCCCGGCGGGCAAGCCCGACCAACTGGTCGGGCTATCGCCAAGGGGGGATTGCCCGAAAACACCAGAGCAATCCCCAGACGGAGGGCCTTACGGCGGCTTGCACGGGGCCAGCCGTGCACGCAGGCCTCCACGGCAGGGTCATTAGACGGGCATCGCTTGAGGATGTTTTGTCTATACGCGAAATGCGTTCAAAATATAGTTAACTACTTTCTTGGTCGACTATACATTTGTATGACGCTCCTACGGTCAAGGAAAACATCGTGAGGCAATCTGCATACATTTGTGGAAGAAATTCAAAGGTGTATGTGAAGTCAACCAATCCGCACTGGGCTAGCGTGGTTGACTAAAGCCTAAACACCCTAACTTAGGGAAGGCTCGATCGAGCCCCTCGGTGGGGATGTAGCGATGATGAGCTGTTATGATGATAATGATGACTGACTGAGGTATCAACGTAGAGCCCAAACTACTGGAGCTAGAAGCATGAAATTCGGAACGCAGGGGTTCGTTGGCCTATGTAGGCGCCCACTAAGGAAGAATTCCTCATATAAGGACAAACCGATGAGGTCAATGAAATAAAACAACAAGTGGGCGTTATATTCTCCTGTCAAATCTGTTACACGAGTTAATATTTTATGTCATATCAATCGAAAATGCCTGTGAAAAAACAAATTATTTTTTTATAATCTGCAGTGGTAAGGCAGTATACTCAAGCCACACAAGCAATTTTTCGTTTACTCATGTTATTTTTTTCTTATTTGTTGAATGTTATTTGCACAATATAATACAGTAATACATATATTTTTTATTTCCTAATCAATTTTCACGTAATCTGTAAAAATCTAGATTGGATGAAGATTAAGAGAATTAAGTTGAAATTTCATTCGGGTTGCATATTGGCTTTATTATATGAAAATCTGTTCAGCTGTTCAAAAATTATTGGTCATCAATATTTCTTGGTCAGCAAGGTGAATTTCGCCCAGGAAATGTTCCCGTCGGTGTTTTTACATAGCGGTTCCCCGACGCAATGTTAAATAAAACTAAGGATTATTTCCTACTTTTCAAAGGGCAGTATGTATATGTAGTGGGTTTTTGTTTATAAATTTAGCTCGACCATCTGTTGTTCCAGCGCAATTGGAGTAATTTACAATACTCTAATTTGGTGATTTGTTGTCGTAGAAACTAGATGCATACGAAATCGCGGGCAAAGACTAGTATGACCATAATATTGGCTTGTAAAATTGTGATAACGAGTATATTGAGTTGACATTTGAAATGTCAGTAAAATGTCAGTAGGTACCGTGATTTGTATCAGTTTGTATCCATGTTGTATCACAAAGTAATCTATTTACTTTGTGGTTGTATTGTATCGTCTAATAATTGTGGAATCTAGGTCAATGTGGAAACTGTTATTGACACCTATTATGTCCAACAATCACACAAGGGTTTCTAATAATTTCCTTTGTAGCGAATAAACGTGCTTGTGTTAACAAATTTCAGCCAAACTACGGGCGGTACGGGCGAACCTATACCATTGTTGGCTTATAACTAGTATCGTTGTTGAGCAGTTACCAATATGGAACTTTGAACATTATAACTGAAACCTTCGAATTCAGAACAAAATCAATATTAGCAACACTGAAGCTATATCATACTGAAAAGTTTGGGACGCTACATATAGAAAAGCATAGGTTTACCCAAATTTATTACCGTCAAGATTCACGTAATTAATTTAACCAAGTCAATATCTTTTAGTAATGATGAGCTTAGACAGAAGAAAACATTGTTAATTAAGCCCAGGTAACCGCAATATTTAAAGCAATGTGATGAATGGTGTCTGTTTACCAAAGTCACGCGTAACTAAGCCCTTTGAACTGCAAAGTAATTGCTTTGTTTCCCTCTCAGGTGAAGTTCGAATGAATTTTCTGACACACTATGTGCGGTACGACAAACCGCAAACGAATGCGCGCCGAACAGGGACAGGCGAGAAGTGAGCCCGCATTACACGGGCTTAGTACAGGCGTGTTTTGACGGATTACACGTTAGGTCGCTTTTAGCTCGTCATTTCCGACCATCTGACAGCGCGAGTGCGACCTCGTCTCGTGTCATCGTCCTCTGAAAGCTCTTTTCTTCGCCACAAAACGGACCGTTTCTTTTCATAAGGAAAAGCTGAAAAGTGTCTGCAAGCAAATAACTCCCTGGAGGGGAAAGCCTACTGCCTCGCTTTGCTTCCTCTTATGCTCGACTTGATATAAAAAGTGTAAAAAACCTCGGCTTACATTGCGGTATTGTAAACGCTTTACTTGGATATAATAAAATCACAGATACCAATAAAGTAACGTTTACGTACGGGCTATGTATGATCGACTTCCGAATCAGGGTGGTGATTTTGTAACTCATCGATTGATCGGCAATCGTTATCAGACTGCATGATTTAATAAAGAAGAGCGAAATTATCTTCATTAGCTATAAGTATTGGTTGATTTATTCAACAAATATACCATGACTACTTAAACGACGACATTACAAAACGTTAAACATTTTAAAAATCAGTTTTAATCAAACAGAATTATCAAATCGATGCGATAGTCGATTGCCGATGAGTTACAAAATCACCCACCAGGTTTGGGTTGTATTCTTTTTATTTTATCAAACAACGCTTACATAGTCTGATATTTTAACGAACGCTGAAAAGAGACAGAATTTACATATAAAAGTCAGCTACATATTTTCATTGTCGCGGCAAACAAGGACTTGGCGTGAAATAAATTAGTAATTAGTTGAAAGTGGGACATACACGAGGCAACGTAAAAGATCCAGCTGTTTCGCAGCGATTATGACGATTGACGCCGCAGTGCGTTGCCAAGTGACGCCGTTGTTTCTCCCGCGCCTTAACTACCTCCCATTTGCATAGTGGAGAGCAACAGCGGCCGCCTCCAAGCACGGAGCTGCCCCCTAACCATGATCACCAAAAACAATATTAAAACCGCACTGAGAGCGGGATAGCGCTATACGCAGCAAGAGCGGTGTCTCTGTTTCAGTATTGTTTTAACCTCGCTATAAGCGATCATGGTATGGCCCCTGGTCCGGTACGCTACTGTCATTAATCACCACGTCTACTTAAGTACGTTTCCATTCATTGCCCGTACACAGTTTCCTATTAACTACATAATTATTTTCCTAGGCAGTTTCTTGAAAAGTTCCCTCATTTGTCGACTGAGGCACGTACGTTTTAACAAACTTAAATTGTTCGTGAATTTCTAACGCACCAGACCAAACACGACATTTTTCTAAAACGCAAATTCTACAGTGGGGACACGTAGCTACGGGGAATATCAGTCGAATATTTTGAAACATTAATCTTTGAGATCTGTTCAATTTCATTACATCTGCTTCGAATGATAAATGTGATTGGAATTAATGGTTTCAAATTGATGTTTTCGCAGCGGGAGCGGACATAATAATAACGAACACTTACCAAGCTTCGGTGGAGGGCTTCAAGGAGCATTTGGGGCTCACTGCAACCGAGAGCTATGAGCTAATAGTGCGCGCTGCTGAGCTTGCTAAGCGTGCGCGCACACTTTACATGGAGGAATACCAAAACTACATACCCGGTGGTAAGTTATATTTGAGTTTTGATTTTGTAAAAAAAATAAAAAAAAATAAAAATCGACTACAAAAACAAATTTAAGACTATCTAGGAGATCACCGTTTGGCACCGACTTGAATATAAAAATGATATGTTGTCTGTACCAATTCTTATATTATTTTTTTTGTGTTTTTGAATTCGGCTTTTATTTTAATTATTACGTTACGAATTACGCACGTATTATTTTAATTATTTAATACCAGTTCACCTTCGGTAAGCTGGTATTATAAGTATACGTGCCTCCTCAAACGTAAGGATCCTTCCATCATCAGCTCGGTACATGACTACCACACGCAAATATGTGAATAGCTTCGAAAAAAAAGCATGAAACACGTTGGACGTACCTATAAAATTTAATGGGTTTCCCTCGATTTTCATGGGATCCCATCATCACATCCTAACTTTGGTAAGCTTAGGACCACCCCAGGAGTACCCTATCAAATACGAGAAGAATTTTGAAAATCAGTCCACAATTGGTGGAGTAATCGCGTAGATAACATATACACACACACAAAACACGTTGGACATACCTATCAAATTTAAAGTTTCTCTCGATTTTCATAGGATTCCATCATCAGAGCCTTACTTTGGTGACAATGGATCTACATGAGTATGCTATATCGAATACCAAAAGAATTTTGAAAATCAGTCTACAGTTGGCGGACTAATTGCGTAACATACCTATACACAAAAAATATCATACGCCATCGAATTGAGAACCTCCTCCTTGTTTGAAGTCGGTCAAAAAAGAACATTAAGTACAATCGAATTGATAACCTTCTCCTTTTTGTGAAATCGGCTAAAAATGCAATGTTTGAACTGAATCTTAACGGCTAGGACAAAGAAATTGATGGTATATAGAAATAATTAACTGCGCAATTAATTTTCATAATACGCCATCCCAAAACAAACAATAATTATATGAGTATATTATAATTATTGACATGAAAGAAAAAGTACCTACTTTTTTTCTAATTTCTGTCACGCTATCGGTGATTGCTAAAATATTAAGAAACGTTAATTCTAATACGGTATATTCGTTATGATCAAATAGTTTTGATTTCATTTTCCGATATGTAGGTACCTAATAGCTCCAGGCGCCGAGGTCAGATAAACATAGAATGGTAGGTAACCAATAGGATAATATAATTTGGCTTTCATTGAAATGCAAACATTCCTGCGGTAGGACTGCCAACCGTTATTTCGATCATTTTTTATTAATACATACCCATATCGCTGAGTTTAAAAATGTAAACGAATGCCGCTATAATAATAATATTAATATGGTCTGCTGTTGTGACGAATTAAGGACATTCATTCGCTACACGCCGCGCCGGTGTATTGTCATCTGACGAAATGTCGTAGTAGGACGTTCATATAACTTTTTCATCCAGTAGAAGAGACTTTATTGTCGGTTTTCCTCGTCCCGCTTATCTGTTAAATGAGTAGGATCACCAGACACACGACGAATTAAGAACGCTCAAGATAATCCTGCGTCTCTGAATTGTCTACAATACTAATTATCTACGTCCCAGAACGTACTGAGCTTGTAATAACTTATAACATTACCAGTTACCACTTCGATTGCTTAAACTCAAACTCAACAATTTTTATTCAATATAGACCTAGGCTCGTGCCCCTCGGTGAAGACATATATGAGCGGTGATGATTATGATGACCTTTACAGGAACTTATTGACGTCAAACAAAACATAAAAATCTTCAACCAAGAATCTAATTAACAAACTATTCAATCCCTGTATGTACAAACGGGGATTAAATAGTTAATTAGATATAGGTTTGTCCAAAACAAATTTTAAACATCTTTTAGCATGAAAAGATTTATTTTTAACTTGATTGTGTACTATGCGATTTACCAACATGTAGTTGAAAAAAAATATAATTTTTGATTTGACGGAATCCGAAAGCAATCTGCAATACTTAGGTAGCCATCAAAAATTAAGTTACATAGTGTTTATCGTTGAAAATTTGCAAAATAGTATGGGAGCTCTATTGCTCCTTAGATCTACTTAATAATCACTACATTCAATTTGCTATTTGCCGTTACTATTGACCGCTCAAAGCCTTTAAATTAACATGAAGCTCCAACGTTTAATATGGGATAACGTACATGAAATTATTAAAATGACACGATTCATGAAATAACCGATCGTGGTATGCTAATTAGCCCGTAAATAATTAATGACCGTGCTTCATTCCTTTATACATATGAAATTAATGGTTCTCGATAAATTAAAAAAAATATTTTTGTTCATTATAATGAACGATAGTTCTTTATCGTTTCCGTAGAATAACTGTAAATTGTTTGTGATTTCATTTTAATCGACTTCGAAAAAAATTTTTACAGAGTAAATATTTTTTTTTTAAACAAGCTTTTATTTTAATGCCCTAAAAAGAGAAAAATACTCGTCAATACGAATCAAACGAGCCCAATCTCGAAGGGCTGTATGTATCTGTTTATTGCGGAGTTCCTATTACCACCTTCCAGCTCTAGCATCAGAGGGCCTATTACCGATCTCATGGTTTTGCAAATGATATCATATGATATCATAGTGCAAAACGAAAAATACGATTTCCGGTCAGATTTTTGATCATTTGTTCATTATTTAATGATGTCATCATTGAAATTATGCCATAGTGATGATATCATTGGTAATCGGTAATACGAAATGCAGCTTCTTTTTCTCAAATTTATACCATGTCATACGATGAAAGATCCATAATTGGCCTGCAGATCAGCTCCATGTCATCATAATATTGCATTGTCACGCGATATACATATGCATGCAAAATTTTAGCTCAATCTGAATCCGGGAAGTGGGAACTTGAGTAAATAAAAGCTTGTAAAAATAAAACCACTTCAAAAACACCAAAAAGAGCCAGATTCTAAGTATTTAGTAAGATTCTAAGTTCTTATATTTTTTATATTAGACTTTCATGATGATAATTGCTTGGCACTGACTTCAATATAAAACTGTGATGTTGTATGTATTCTTATATTACGAGTATTTATGAGTTTTTGGTGTTTTTGAAGTCGGTGTTATATTTATTTTTAAAAAATCAATTTTTTTTGTGAAGTTAATACATGCGTATTAGAATCTGAGCCAAAGCAAACACCAGAATAAAATAAAAAAGAAAATAGATACTTACAGTCGAATATAGAACCTCCTCCATTATCGAAGTCGGTTAAAAAAGAAGGAGGTTCTATGTTTGACTGTATTTTGAAGGTATTTTGTATGGAAAATGACGGTACACTTTTGTCATCTGTCAAAGTCATATGAAGATCGCCGGGATAGCCAGTGTTTTATAAAAACAAAACTTTAGACGGAAATATCATTTTGATAAAACCTCTGTTTTTCATTTATGCAAATACCTACCATGGAATTGCTATGTGAATATAAAACTTGTTATCTATATTATTAAAGCTGTAAGTAAGAAGGAGAATTGAAATTCAAATAATTTTTAGCTTATTTTTTTTCTAAACCTTAATTTTTAGGTAGTGTTGGCGTCGTGCAGGTTGAAAAAGCGACGAAAATTAATTTAACACACAATTGCACGTCGCCTCGCCACTTTTCGAGAGAGCTAGAGTTGCCGTGCCGACACTTAAAAATTTATTTTATTTAGTTGGTTTTGCCAACGGGTAATATAATGGACATTATGTTTCCAATGATACTTATTTTAATACAGATTTATACGGAGATGTGACTTAAAAATATTCCTAATGACACAACTAGTTATGCATACATAGTTGGTCCATAAGGAAAATGTGACTGACAGCCACGAATCACGATTATTGCTCTACCTACAGTCACAATAAACGCTTACGCTTGAAACAAACTATTGTGTTGTGTTGTGTTGTGACGCGTCAGAAGCGTATCGGTTTCATATACATTTTATATGGCTAGAAACGCATTAGCGCCACGACACAACACACTGAAATAATGTGTTTCTATTCTAGCCATATTAAGTGAACCAATGGCGTAGCTTCTTTGACGTTCAAAAGTGATTGTAAAATCCCAATTGAATAAAGGATATTGAATTTGAATTTGAAATGTATGCAACCGATACGCTTCTGACGCGTCACAACACACCACGACACAATAGTTTGTTTCTGCCTTTACTCACCTAACAAATCATCGTCGTCAAAACATTATCACAAACAAACGCTACAAACTTGAGAGTGCTTTTACACTAAGTTGGATTTTTTCTCACGAGTATAGAAACGTGGCGCTACTTCAATATTTTATTTATATGTCGCTGAGAGGTGGTAGGGATCAGAGGGGTGATTTCTGGCGCGGTTATACGCCCCAGCGGTGCTTTCAAAGTGAACTCATAAATAAATAGGCCACTAAAGCGATTGCAGCTAATCTGCTCAATTTAATATTGACCATCTCTAATATCATTTCTAAAAGATCTCTGCTAATCATAATAAATAATTTTTTATTGACCAACTCCCATAAAGTAAATTGACCGAAAATGTTATCCATTTAGAATGGAACTAGATTATCGTTCGGCGTAATGGATTTTGACTGTTTTGATCCGACTAATGATGCTATTATAGCCCTCATAATTAAGAAATCAATGTATTTTGATAAATAGATAGGCGGCTAATCTAATACGTTTATTATAGGCACAATAACCCACATAAAAACGAGAGACAGACAAAATGTACCAATTAACAAGAATATGATAATATCGGTTGTGGCAAAAAGAGGATGAAAGTAGGAATAACGCAATAAAATGTGAGAAAATTGGAATCAAATGAAATTTAAAAAAACAACCTGCAACATAATGTCTATAATAAAGCATCGGTTCGACCCATTAACTTTTTCTTAAAAAATAACAAGCCAATGGCAAAAGTGACAGATAGACAGCCGAATTGAGTTACTAGTTAACATTTTAAATTTTCGCCTTTTTTCAAAAAAGAGCCTTTTTGCCCAGCGAGCATAGAACTCTCGATATACAAAATTTGACATCTCAGATCGACATACTCGACAAAAATCAATAAATTTGACAGATATTCCTAAGGAGTGAAAAGGACAGATGCTTTTGTCGATCGATATATGTCGATCGACAAATCCATGCTCGCAGGGATGCTACAATATACGACCATATCTTACACAACCTTCTTTAGAATAAATCGTTATCAATGGCCGCTACCTGGGCCAGGCAGCGGCCAGCTATTTCTTATCTGGCGTGCTTGAGCGGCCGACAATATAACTTAAAAATGGAATGAACTTCTTTAAAGTATAAACATGATTACTAAAGAGGTAACCTAGTTAAGTTTTATTTAAATTTCGAGCTGGCACGACAAAATAAATGCTCTAATTTCATATGTAATAAAGTTAACGTAGGTTAGTTTAGGACTCCTATCCTTACGCATGGCACTCAGTTCAAATCGCGCTCTTCATCACAGAACACAGAAACCTCTTTCTGTGTTCTGTGGTCTTCATTATGTAGCCACCACATACCTGTATATGTGTCTCAGGTCTAGGTAGAAGTTCAGATTTAAATAACCGTCCAGTCATCAATTTTTTGCAGAGCTTATTTTTGTAAATCCTTTATCTTCCCAAGTCTACCGCCAAAATATATTCTTGACATCACTGTTGTAATTCGTCATAGGCAGACGTAAACAGCGTTTTTATTTTTTTTAGAATTCCGGATAAACTTTATCTCAAAGCGTGTCGCTTCAAAAAAGAGTAAAAACAAAAGAGAAAGAGATTCCCTATTCTCAATATATAAATCCTAACACCAATCTGAAAATAAGTAGGGTTCGATTACCGATTATCAATTCAGCTCAAAGTGTAATCAACGTTATGATTATTTGAAGACTAACTTTCCGCTCGCGACTTCGCCCGCGTTATTTTTGTTTTCCAGTGGGAATTTTTTTTCCCGCAGGAAAATTACCCTATGTCCTTCCCCTGGTCTCAAACTATCCCTATACCACCTTTCATCAAAATCGGTTCAGTAATTTCGAAACCTATTTAATACAAACAAACAATGAAATCTTTCCTCTTTATAATATTAGTATAGATAGATCAACAAAGCGAGACCCCGAGTTGTAATCGCGAACTTTATTTATTGCTACATTAACAAAATTTCAAGAATGTTTGCATTTTCACGTAAACAAAGATTCTCGGGCCCGCACCCCGAGGGTCGTCGGGTGCAAGCACGCATTAATTACTTTGCAAGGGTTGAAAGGTATCCGCGTAGTTAAAACACGGCGGAACTGGGTGACATGCGAAAATATCATAATTAAAATGTCCGCAAAATATTAAATTTAATTTCAGATTTTTCGGGTTCGAGAACTTACGTTGTTTGCCAGTGATATTACTCGTACTTTTTAATCCGAATGTGAATATTGCATTTAAGAAATGATTATATTATATTCCTTATCGTTTCTTATTTTATGCAAATACCTACTAAATAAATACGCAAATAATTATCGCATTAAGTACCTATATTTATCCTTTTTATTTGTTTTGTCTATAACATCAATTTTAAAAACCATTTACAGCCTTTAAAATTGATGTTATTATACTTACCGAGAAATTGCAACAATATTTTACTATAATAGTTATTAACTATCTGTTATAGATATATCTAAATACATAGGTATCTGTGTAGCAATTAAATCTATTAGTGCTGTTTTTTTCTAAAATGCTCGATTAATATTTAAAATAATAAACATCACAATCAACTTGAATAAAACAATTCTGGATCAATATGTTGTTGTGTGATAAGTACTCCAGATTAACTCAAGTTCCGAATAGCACCGTATTGTAGGTACGGTACAAGTATCAATGTTTCCAAAATTTACGGCGATGATGGATGGCCGTCCAATAACGCCGATACTCGGGGATTTCACGAATGGCTACTTGATATATACGAGTATTTTACGGAAACCGTAATTTACAGAAGGTAAAAGACCTGAAACATGGTATACCAGCTTAATTTATTGATATTGCTGTCATATAATTTGCATATATTCAGACATTTTTATTACCAAATTTATTTTGCTTTAATATTTATTTACTGTAAGCAGGCTAACCACGGACAATAACAAATACTGCTATCCCTTTTAGACAGGCAAAATAAAAATAGGAAAATTTTACATATAATAATAGAATAGAACCGAAACACTGTAACGTTTATTAAGGATTTTATTTTGATTATTAATAGTATAACATTAAACTCGACTTTATAGCTTACAAAATAATGTCACATTAACTGTAGGTATACTTCTTGCTTTTAAACAAAAATATCACAACTATCGTCTGCTAAAATTGCTAGCTTTTCGAATTTCCATGCAAACTCACAAAGGAGGCGTACTTCATTGCGTTCTCTTTGCCTTCGTCTGGCGAAGGCTACAAAATTAAAAATGGCATTTTACGAACGTCAAGAAAATTAGACACGCTGCCGCCATTAATAATTGCGCTTGGCACCTTATGTTTATAATGTTTCTTTAATTACAGTTCCCAGTCCCAACCTGGTTAGCGACGTGTGAAAATCGTCTTTATCATTACACGTGTATCACATATATAACGTACCCCTATGAGATAGTTACTGAAACTTAAATGAGATCTTTATCCTGCTAATCCTACTAAATACTTTAATATTTATTACGTTTCTTGCGTGTTGAAACTACTGTACGGGTTTTTGTGAAGTCTATCACATAGGTACCTATCCATATAGTTTACCTATAACCAAATAAAGCAAAGGATTCCTTTGATCTTAGTAAAGATCACATTTTGTTCGTGATAAAGTAGGTAACTTCATTTCGTACTCAACTTACCACTAGGTAGACGGTAAACGTCGTAAGTTCTCCACGAAATTTTCTGAACCTATCATAGCAGAAACAAGTGGGATAACTAGTCAAGTTGCCACTCATACCCGAGTATATAGAGAGAGTACTATTATCTATTCTGAGCTTTTGGGTCATAATAAAGATGATAATAATAATAATGACTCATTTTCGGCATAATAATAGTAATATACTCTGTTAAAAACTATAGGACACATCTATAATTTATAACATATTACAAATAGTACAATACACCGCAAAGGGCTGCGCTATTGTTGCACTGCACTACAATCCAATTCCGGGCAAACATAGCGATATGAAAATAATGAAAGAAATTTAAGGGGAATTTAGAGAAACTCGTATATGTAGTTACGATTAAGTAACTTCACGTTAACTTTGTTGATTGTTATTTTATTTTCAGACAATATTCCATTGGTGGCTGGGTCGGTGGGACCGTATGGCGCTCATCTACATGACGGATCTGAATACGACGGCAGTTATGCCGACACCACAACTGTACAGGTACCTATTTAAATCTGTGTCGACTATCCTTATATCTATAGATATCAAGTAAATTATGTAACACAAAGAGTTATTAACCTATTGGAATTCTTCTCATACAAATTAAGAGGATTGTGAAGCTGTAAGTTTTCATACAAAAAGCGATAACGCTTTTCTCCCTCTTTACATAGTCCAATTTTCATAATTTTTGGAAATGTTGTAGATATAATAAAGATCTAGGTTTGCACGTTTTGATTTTGAAGTAATATTGCTCAGAATATAAATTATTAGGTAGCTAATCTAAAATATATTTTAGACCTAAAAACTATCTCGAGCATTTTATCTGCTTTTTACAAAATTATACTTAATTAATAATAACAAAAAAGCAAAACGTACACACATAGATTAAAGTATACCTACTGAATCTAATGACACCAAAAGTGTCTAATTTAGTAAAGGTTTAGAGGAGGAGGGGGGGGTTAAACCCCTGTAAAACCCGGGGTTTTTTGTAATATCTCTTTAATAAAAAGTATAGGCCACTAATACATTAAAGAACAAAATAAAAGCACTAAAAGCATGATAAAATAATGTTCTAAATTTAAAATTTCAAAAACATTATTTACATTATTTTAGCTCATTTTAACATGAATTCGCGGCAAAACGTTTATGTGTGTACTTTTTGTCAATTGTCTTCGATAAGTTAGACGATTGTTTCCGATGTTTTCCGATGCCCATTATTTATTTTGATGTACTACTAGATACTTTCCTTTGGTCAAAAATAACTCATCATTTATTTGGTTGATTGATATACTTACATCATAATTCACCGTAAATCTTGTAAACTTGCGGACGAATCACTAGCTCCCAAGATACAGGGATTTCCTAGTTTAGGAGCAGCTAGGAGCACACTCTTCACGGTTAATTTCACACCGTTTTCGAAATGTAAAGTGCATAATAATATGGACTATGAAACTGTCGGTGTTTGTATAAAAAAAAAATTTTATTATCTTCTTCTTCTCTCTTTTTTAGATATAAAAATGAATCGCTATTTGTTACTCTTGCTAAAACTGAAAAACGGGTCACTGTTTAAAATTTCTTTCTTTTGTTCGTTGGTAAAGCGGTGGTTTTAAAAAAATAGGTAAAATCTAATATAAAGCTAAAAATAATAATCTTAATAATAGAAATTTTTCATTCGCGATTGTTTATTAGACTATCATCTGTCAAGATGATACGAAATTCACCGGATCAGCCATTGAGGTTATATGTACTACGATACTACGTAGTACATATTACAAACCTATTACCTCAATGGGGTGAGCTAGTTTTATATTTAAAAAAAAACTACTGAAACTGTAGGTATAAATGAAACAAGATTAATCTTCCGTTGCTAAAGTAGGACAAGAAAGTACTACACATAGCACTTTCTTGTCCTAGAACCAACATAAAACAGTAGAGAGACTCAAATAAAATGAAAATCCATGCAAGTATGTACTTACATAGTTACGTAGCCATCTGATACTGTATATACATGCACACACAGTTGTGTAGTGACACAAGATCACGTCGGAATATCGCCTTGTTATACATAGAATACAAGGCAGCCACGCCTTTGTCATGGTAATCACTATCAGCGAAAGTATCACGTACGTCTGGATAGATTTTACCCGCCATTCAGGATAAAGAACATTGTCCCTGTTCGTTACACGAAAGCTGCGTTCTTTTTTAATTCAGTGGAGCCTAGTTTATACGCGCGTAGGTAATAGATAATGTTTACAAGATTCGTCAGTTCCGCCAACGGAGACTATAGCGTTGGTGATGTCAGACTAAACAAACAAATAAAAATTTTGCGTGTAATTTTGACCATTTACCTACTCGTACCAATATTGACAGTTTTGTTATTATAGTATACATCAATTGGAGCTTAGAAGTATGCTCGCTATGAACTTTTATTTTTCATAAAAATGAGTCAGCTAGCTAAATCTAATTATTTATTTTACCCTTACCATATAGTTACCATAACACATTTCATAGAAAATAATACTATATAGTGGTCCTTATCTTACTTCGAGTAGTATAAATATCTATTCTAAAAAGCAACGATTCTTCTTCTTCTTCTTACGGACATTTTTCGCAACTCGACAACTTTGCGCCTGTTTTACGGAGGGTTGAATACTGTAACTTTAAATCATTAAAATCTCGCTATTATTCTAGCTGGCCCTCAAATCAGACTTTTAATGGAGGTAATTGTTCGCTTGTTTAAAAAATACCTACCTACTATAAAACCTTGGAGGATATCTCCAACATCTGCAGAAAATTCCTGTTTACGAGTTCAAATAATATGGAAACCTTAACTTCACAAGAAGGTAAGTAGCCACTTAAGACTCTTATCGACCGGTACCTAAAAGTTCTATACTGAAGAGGCTATTTTAAGGAGTCTCTTTGTGACCGCTATCGTAGATATCTTTGACAATGATTTAGCCGTTTGACACAAAGAATGAATTCAAAAATGGTTATTTCTTATTTTAGTATCAAATACAAGATTTCGTGTCCCCTTATTTATCAACTCATTCTATGACAAAAAAAAATATTTTCTTTATTCTTTTACTTTATTTGCTACTCAATTTTTTAACATGACATTAAAGTACGTACCTAATTGTTATCTAATTATTATATCTGTATGTTTACTACTAATTCATATGTTTGTTGTACTAATTCCTTCTAATTCATATGTATAAATATAAGTGTTGCTTAAACATTGTGGTTTTTTAAATGGAGTTAGCTGAAAATGTATAATCTCATGATTTATGTTTGTAGTATCACAAACTTTTATAATAAAGATAGTTATATAGGTACATGACTAAGAAGAGTTCTGAAAGCTATTCACGTTACTAGTTATAATGGCCCCTTTTGTAGGTATAGTAGGTCTCGCGTGGGTTTATAAATACAGTCCACAGTAAAATCTAGTCCTAGTTCCCGTTCAAACCAGATTATTTATCAAATGTAGAAACTAACATTTGTTGCTTATTACTTTTGTAGTACAATAAATATTCTACTTTGCAGTTTTACAGGGATTTTATATATGAGTATGTAGGTGTTTTAAAACGTAACGAAATAATTAGAAATGAATTGAAAAATATAGAAATAAAAATTCCATCACTAGCAAGAAATGAAAATAAAAAAATCGTAATGTATGGTCTCCGGGAAAATAACAGGGAATCTGAATATAGCTTACACAATAGAGTAATTGAAATATTTCGTGAAAATTTTAATGTTGAACTGACAGGATACATCGAGGATACTTACAGGATTGGCAGAAATAATACCAATAATCGGCCACTTGCAATTGAATTAATTAGTAAACGAATGACTAAATACATTGTCGACCACAAATACTATCTACAAGGAACTGGCTATTGGATTTCAGAATTTTTGGACAAACCAATGTTATTACAGCGGAAGATTATGAATGAAAAAATGCTAAGGGCGCGAAAGGAAGGGTTACATGCAGTTATACGAAACAGTGAATTATATATCGACGGTAAAAAAATAAACCTTAAAGAGATTACTGCTAGCCATTTATCATTAAATGACAAGAATTCCGGATCTGGTCAGCACCACAAACAGTCAAATGAAGGCGGCAACTCAAAGGAAAATAATACCTTTCGTGACTACCGAAAAACCTTTTAAAATATTATTTCAAAACATGCAAAGTTTATTTAACAAACAAGACTTATTAGAAGCTTTTATAGAACAAAATCAACTAGTCTATCAAGCAATATGTATTTCGGAGTCATGGCTATCTCAAGAGAAAATGAATTGTGTGCATATTAATGGCTTCAAAAATGCAACATCGTATTGCAGAAAAAACAGACCCGGTGGCGGTGTCTGCATTTTCTTACAAGAAAATATAGAATATATAGAAAAATGTGATATTAACAGCATGTCAATCGAATATATTTTAGAAATTTGTGCAGTAGAATTAGTCAAGTATAATATTTTATTAGTAACGATGTATTGGAATAGAAGAGAGGAAAGTGTTTTCTATGATCAATTAAAAAAAGTTCTAAATTATATTAACAATAAATATTCTAAATACAAAATAATTATAGGCGGTGATTTTAACATAAATATACTCCAAAAAAATTCAAAGACCCTACAATTCTTGGAATTCATGTTAGAATTCAGATTGAAACAACAAATAAATAAACCTACACATATTAATCAAAATACGTCAACTTGCCTGGACTTGATTTTCACCAATTTTAGTAGTACTGATATGTATACAACGGTTGATGAGTTAGGTTTCTCAGATCACGCTGGAACTGTTATCCACTTAAAACTCCCTAACGAAAAATCACAACAATATTGGTTTTCAAATAAAAGATTTTTTACTAAAAGCAATATCGCAAATTTTAAGACACATTTAAAAAAATTAGATTGGCATAATATAATAAATTCTGGAAACAACATTAACGAAAACTATAAGAGATTTCATGACACTCTGATTAGTTTATTGAACTTACATATACCCAAACAAAAAATTAAATTAAAAACAAATTTAAAAAAATACTGGTTAACTGTAGGCATAAAGAAATCATGTCGAAACAAAAGAATGTTAAAAATTCTAGCTCTAAAATCAAATAACGAAATAATTAAACAACATTATAAACAATATGAAAAAATATTAAAAAAAGCAATAATTGGCGCTAAAAAACTACAATATAAAAGAAAATTAAAAACTCTAGTAACAAAGTAAAAGCCATGTGGAGTATAATAAATGAACGAACAAACAAAAGAAATAGAAAACAAAGGAATAACTTGCAACTAAATTTTAACAAAACACTATATTCAGAACCTAAACAACTTGCTAACCTACTTAATGATTTTTTCGCGTCCATGGGTGATGATAGCCGCGCAGAGCCCGCTGCCGTTAGCTCAAACGCTTTTAGTATCCCAGTAATGCAATGTATCGAAAATACAATGTTTCTTCGCCCGGTAGACTACGAAGAAACTAGAAAAATTATAATGTCACTAAAAAACAAAAATAGCTTCGGAATAGATGAACTATCACCAAAATTGTTTAGACAGTGCGCTGAGGAATTGACTTTGCCATTAACAAAATTAATCAACCAATCATTTGACGAAGGAACATTTCCAGACCTGTTAAAGATAGCTTTGGTGAAACCAATTCATAAGAAAAATAATAAAACGGACCCCAATAACTACCGTCCCATCGCACTGTTGCCAACATCTTCAAAAATTTTTGAGAAGGCAATGTGTAGTCGCGTGTATAGTTTCTGCGAGAAATATAAAATATTAGACGGGTCTCAGTACGGCTTTCGTAAAAACCGATCTACAACATTGGCTGTGTTTAAATTCGTTCGGGAAATTATGAAGATGTTGGATGACAAAAAATACGCTATTGGGTTATTATTAGATATGTCCAAAGCATATGACAGAGTTCAATACGATATATTGTTGAATAAACTTTACTCCGTAGGAATACGGGGACCCGCACAAAAATGGTTTAAGTCATATCTTACCAAAAGAGAACAGTATGTTGAGGTTGAATACCATGACAACCCTAATAAAGAAATAATAAACGTTCGCTCAGATTGTAAAATTGTTAACGCGTCAATCCCCCAGGGAAGTGTCGCTGGGTGCCTTCTATTCCTGTTATATATAAATGATTTGCCTAAAATAATGGAAGAACTCTGTGTATTGTTTGCAGATGATGTCTCGATTCTGCTCGATTTTGAGGATAGCTCACAAATTAACGTAAAATTAAAAGCATTACTAGATAAAATTACATATTGGCTACAGCAACACAATTTAAAAATTAATTTCCAAAAAACTAAATTAATACAATTCCATCCATATCAAAAAAATCCCCTAAATTTATGCTTTGAATATGACGGTGTTGAGATTGAGTTTGTAAATGAGTTCACATTGCTTGGATTAGTTTTAGATACAAACATAAATTGGAAAATACATATTGAAAAACTCAGATCTAAGTTGTCGAGCTTTGCATATGCTTTCAAAGAAGTAAAAAAAACTACTGATATAGAAACTGCTCTTACTACCTACTACGCGTATGCCTATGCGTGGTTGAGCTACGGAGTAATCTTGTGGGGAAACAGTACAGATGCGCACACAGTGTTTATAATGCAAAAAAGATTGATCCGTATTTTAGCTAACATTGAACAGTCTGATAGCTGTAAACCATATTTCCAAAAATATAATATTCTGTCACTGCCATGTATCTACATACTTGAAATTTGCAAGTTTGTTCGCAAATATCCCGACTTATACACAAAGCGTTGTGAAGGACCACGCGGAAAATCACTGCGCCATAAAAATAAACTTATTATACCTCATACTCGATTAAAAACACACTCCTCGAGTACATATCCCATGTCCATAAGAATTTATAACAAATTGCCAACATTGATTAGGAATGAAGAAAATAAAATTACCTTCACGAATAAAGTAAAAAAATTGCTAATCGAAAAATGCTATTATTCTTTGAACGAATATTTAACAGAACTGTAAGAATGAAACAATAATTTATTCTAACTAATTTTGATAAGTATTATATTTATAATTTTGCACAAACACAAAAAAAAAAAAATAATTATTATTATTATTATTATATCAACAATTTTAAACTATATTAATTGATTAATTATTGAAGCAAACACAAATACAATATTAAAAGTAGTTTTAACAATAATTTGATTTAAAATGTAAAATTGATTCATTCGATAACGTTTAAAGAATCATTTTATAATAATAAATAAAATCATGAATAACTCATTAAGAAAGTATACAATAAACTCTTATTACACAACATTTACCTACTATAAGTACTTAATACAAGAAATTATAAAAATGAACGATATTTTTAATAACAAATTTTAATAAAGTGTGTAACCTTATAATGAATAAATAATTTTTAAATAATCGTAATGGTAATTTAACTATATTGATATACTTACTTAATAACTTTATCAATTTAATAAATTATTTAAAATATGTTTAATTCTAATTAAACATTTTATCCTATATTTTAAACAAAGATTTGGTATCTACTAAAATATTATAATAAAATAATAAATAATCTATTTTTAATGATAATAATTATAATTACAATTTTAGAATAATAATTATGATACGATAAAATAAATTACATAACATGTAATCCAGATTATTTCTATCAACGTCATATTTAAATAAAAATTAAACAATTAAAACGATTAAAAAGAAGGCACTTCAAAAGGTCTTCATTGTCGTATTAAATTTAGCTATTCCTCTTTTCTCTTCTTTGCAGTGCCCTACAGGGTCCATAGATGTGCTTGTAACTTATTGTACCTACCACCATTGTATATACCTATGGAAGCAAAAAATAAATAAATAAATAAATAAATAAGTACCTAATTAATAGAAGTATTGAAAGAATGATTTTTAATGTTGATTTCTGACTTCTTATTTTCAGAACCAAACACTTAGCAACATTAGTTGCTATAGGCTAGAGTTGCCAACCGTCCTATTTTCCCAGGACATGGCCTAGTTTTTGTAGTGTCCTGGGATGTCCTGAATAGTTTTTGAGCAGCATCCTGGGTATTTAAATTTTAAAATTCGCAATTTTATGATTATTTGTTAACTCAACTACAGATGCTGAAGGAAATTGGTGGGGTTGAAATGTATAGTAAGAACTAACAATGTATATAACAATGAAATGTAGAGTTTGAAATATTAGGATTTATTATTAGGTTGGTTGTAGTATATAACCAACCTAAGTTTTAAAAAAATCTTACAAACTAAAGTGTTTTTTTGTATTTTAATAAATAGTTTACAAATCGTAAAATTTTATTAAAAAACTTTTATTAAAAAAAATAATTATTTAATTATTTCAATTTTATTTCACCTTTTTTCCACTACATATTAGTATAACTATTGCAACTCAATTACTGCGTCCTGTTTTTAAGCTGAATCGTCCTGGTTTTTCTAACTTCAAGCCCTAGTTTTTTAAATTTAGGGTTGGCAACCCTATTAATAGGCGCAGTTAGAAGTCCAACTACAATTTAATGTTTTAAATGTAAGACACCACTTCAACCTATAAAGGTCCCATTGCTGGTCACGAATCTCTACTAGCGGACGCCACTATGGGGCTCCTCTTTGTGCTTGGGGAATAGGCGGTACAGTAGGCGCTACGTCAAGCTATACACTTTGTCCTTTGGACGGTCCGTCATGTCCATGGCACCCTGGGGTGCCATGGAGAGAGTTCGGGGGTGCCGCGAGGCGTCCGTGATATCTGAGCTTAAAAACAAAACTCCAAAAAAGGTACAACGAAAATAATAAAAAGAAATAGAAAAAAATGACTAGTGCCGTGAGAAAATTCAAATTTTCTAAGTATGCCACAACTTGGAAAAGTTTGGGAACCCCTTCAATAGTAAATGTTAAGTTTAACGCGGCGTCCACTAAACATACATATCACACTAATCACACGGATCGGTGTTGTGTCTTAGTTCGAGAATTATCTTAATCCCTCACTGCACGGACAAATATTTAAAGTAAGCTTGTAATTTACTTCGTTACAAATAAAATGAATCAATAGCAATCTGATAGTTTGCAATTAAAAATATCTTTTATTCTTTGAATACCAAAAAAATTTATCATTAATAATGTAACCAAGCGTACAATAAGACTTGAACAATATCATTCATGTATAAGATAATCCAGGCTACAGTAGATATAATAGAAACAGAACAGGTAACTATTCTCTTTGTAATACGATCCCACTGCTGGCGTTTTCGAAGTTCATTAATTAAGAGCCTATAAAATTTACAACTTTTGACTGTTTCCTTTGCCAACTCTACATTCAAAGCCAAACTAAGCACAGAGTGCTTTACAAGTTTTGCTGTAGCGCACGAAAATACGAATATATACTCGTATATTTATAGATGATTATTATTGTATCTGTTAATAGATAGAACCATGCTAAGCATGAGTAAAATATAAAAAAGTGATATAAGTAACTTTGCGTCTTCTTTAAGTGATAAATTGAGAAATCAATCAATACCAGAAAAAAATCATGGCACCAACACGGTATGTTGGAAACACAGATTTGAAACTTGCCCCCGGCGCATTTTTTTTGTACTGGTTTATTTATTTTCAACACACTTGCTCGTAAAGTTGATATAATTTTATCGGTTTTAGATACATAAAGCAGCTCATTAAAACTGCGTATATTATAGCCGAGGCACACGTCACAGAATCCGGCAATGCTGCACTTGCCGGCCGTGCCAGTAATATATTTTTTAAAAGCTAGAGGTAATATAAAAGACATCAACGCACTACATGATTTTTCAAACAATTATTTTCATACCAATATTTAGTTTTGTCTACAAATTGACAATGATTCGTGTTATTTATTCCAAAAATTCAGTTTATTAAGTATTTTTCCTCACAAGTGTGTTGAAAAAGGTCGTACGATATTCGTGCGTATATTGGTTATATCGTAATGTACCTACTATTATTTAATGATATGCTGCTGATAATGGATTATCAATTTATAAACATTATTAATGAGAATATGAAAATGAGTGTTCTATTGCTTCTTAATCGAAAAAAAACTTATACTATCTATAACCCAATAACTAAATAATTGAAACAATCCAAATTACATCATACTGATATCGCAAAAAACTTTACTCTTCACATTCCACTTTACTTGGATGATTGCATTTCAACATAAAAACATAAAATTCCTCATTTCCTTCAACTCCGACTTTGTATTATCCGAACTGAGCCTAATTATTGGGTTAAGCTCTTAATCCCGAAACTCGGTAATTGCTCCCACTTTGACATATTCACCGATCTACAGAAAGCCAGCATACTCAAGGGGATGCCTTATTAAATGGAGCATCTCAATGATGGCACGAGTCCGCTGCCCAAATCTCAACATATAAACAGTTTAATAAGTGATCTCAATTCCTTCGCCTAATTAGTGATATTTTAGTCATTCATCGCGGTTGCTTTTAGCTCATCGGTTCCATTCAGTGTCATAAGGCCGATGTCATTCTGCATAATGAAAGCAATGAATTTTAAATGGGTGTATTTTTTATTGTAAATACAGCTGTGCGACATTTTGCATCTGATATTTCTGGACACGATATAAGTGACTAAGAATATTTTAGTCATTGAATTAATGGCTTTTTTTGTGCATAGTGTATTTCGGGTAAAATATTTATAGCCTGAAAGAGTTCATTCTATTAAAGGCAGTCGTTCTATTAAATTAGTTACTGTTATGGACTCTTATTATATTTATTATTGAAGAATTTCATTTCATGTGAACTGAAATATATGATTTACATTGTAGTATTCCTTTCATTAATCTAAGGCATCGCGATAAATTCAGTTAAAAGAAATACTCTAACAACCCTGGGTACCTAGACAAATGCCACACGTTAACTTTTCCGCAGTCTTTCCTCAGAAAAAATGTATGGAGATGACATTAGCTGCGGAAAAAATAGTTGTCGTAAGCTAATGTCATCTCCATACATTTTTTCTGCGGAACGACTGCGGAAAAGTTAGCGTGTGGCATTTGTCTAGGGCCTCTGCAACGTAACGACCACATAACACAAAGAAGGGATGATACTCGTAAATACAAGATTTTTTATTTATTTATTTGGGTCAACCAACAATATCACAATGAATGGTAAAATCTTACAATAATAAACAATTTACTAATTGCGATATCCACATCGTTAGCCACGCATTTACTGTATGAAAAGTGCACCGGAATGGTCTATTAAAAGGCAAAAAGCAAAGAGTGTGAATGATATTCATATGATATTGCAATTCCATGAGTGGATTGCGCGGAAAAGTTAGCGTTTGGCATTTGTCTAGCTAGGGCCTCTGCAACGTAACGACCACATAACACAAAGAAGGGATGATACTCGTAAATACAAGATTTGCACGAGAACAGCTGTCGCCGGCATATAGCTATTACATCTGTATATTTTCTTAAACTAAACTGTTTACTTCCTACTCTGCAAGTATTAATTGCGCAAGAGAGCATTTCTTTAATATTTTTCGTAGCAATTGCCCTCTGCGATTACTCAGATAGTTATTGCATTACTGCGAAGGGATTCCTGGCGCCCAACCGCAGCGCTAGCATTGTGGCCGGATTTAAAAAGATCCTGCAATTTAAGCTGAATTTTAAGCCGCGGTCTTTTTTATAAAACTATATACACTTTAAATTATATTGTTACGTTTGCGGAGTGGGTGTTGTATAGAAAATAGCGAAACACCGACAGTTAGAGATAACATTTAATCGAGCACATAATAATCGACTTTACTAAACATTGTACCCCACTTTACTATACTGAATACTTCATTATAAAACGTTTCAAGTCGCTTGTATCGCTTGATCCGCTCAGTATGGTCTTGAAAGTGAACTGTCATCGCGCTTATACAACGTGTCTCATAACTCCCCATAACAATTATAATATTTATTTAACCGAAAAGAAAGTGTCAATCTTAATAACTTGTCAAATTTATGAAAATGCAATTTTAGAACAGTTTTAGGTTGGCACTTTTGATAGTTTAAATAAAATTAAATATTTAAATTTTTATGGGGAGATAATTATGAGATACGTTGTATAGTAGAACCAGCGAAGATGATGGGATCCAATAAAAATCGAGGGAAACCCTTAAATTTTTAGGTGTGTCCAACGTGTTTTGTGTGTATGTTACGCGATTACTCCACCAATTGTGGACCTGGAAGTATACTCCTGGGGTAGTCCCAAGGTCAGAATCTGATGATGGAATCCCATGAAAATCGATGAAAACCCTAATTCACTCACCCTAGGTGAGCTGGTTTTAAATTCTCTAAAAAAATTTCATTCACTAAAAATTAAAAAATATTTTACAAAAAATAAAAACCGACTTCAAAAACACTGAAAAGTTATAAATAACTAGCTTCTGCCCGCGACTTAGTCTGCGTGGACTTCAATTTTGAACAATTTTCAATTTTCCCACGGGAACTACTTAAGGAATTGGGATAAAAGGTAGCCTATAGTATGTTCTTTTTCATGTCAAAGGCTACATGCAGACCAAATTTCATCCAAATCCGTTCAGCCGTTTTTGCGTGATTGAGTAACAAACATCCAAACATCCACACTTTCACATTTATAATATTAGTAGAATATAAGAATAGGTACAGACAACATCCCATTATTGATCAAATCCTTCCTGCCGTCACCGACATCATTAATTTCTCCCTCAACTCCAGTACATATCCCTCTCTTTGGCGGAAAGCCTTAGTTCGTCCACTTCCTAAAGTCCATAATCCAACCCTTCCTAGTCAGTTTCGCCCTATTTCTATCCTTCCATACCTTTCCAAAGTGCTTGAGGCCTGCGTCCATAAGCAGTTTTCCTCTTTTATTCACCGTAACTCTATCATGAGTCCTTTCCAGTCTGGCTTTAGACCTGGTCATAGCACAATTTCTGCTCTTCTAAAGGTTACGGATGATATAAGATCTGGAATTGAAGACAGGAAAGTTACCATTCTGGTTTTGGTCGACTTTTCTAATGCTTTTAAAACAGTTAACCACGAAATTCTTTTGGCTATTTTCGCTCATCTTTCGGTTTCTCAGGAAGTATTGGAGTGGTTCTCTTCATATCTTCAGGGACGCCTGCAGTCGGTTGTGGGGAACGAGTTATCATCCTCGTGGAGCAACCTTACAGCTGGCGTTCCTCAAGGTGGCATTTTATCCCCTCTTCTGTTTTCTATCTTCATAAACTCTCTTACTCATCATCTCCGCTGCTCGTATCACTTGTATGCCGATGACTTGCAACTATATGTCCAGACAGACATTGATAATATAAGTCGCGCTATTGATACAATAAACCAAGATCTTAGTTCTATTAAAAGTTGGTCTGAGCAATTTGGGATTCTTATTAATCCAACTAAATGCCAAGCTATTATCATTGGTGGTTCCAGGATTATGTCTAGGGTGGCGTTCGACAACCTTGACGCCGTAGTTTTCGATGATAAGACTATCCCCTACAGTAACACTGTGAAAGACTTAGGGCTATACTTGGATCCCACCTTAAATTGGGGACCCCAAACTGCCAGCATTTGTCAAAAAATAACAGGCATCTTACGAGCTCTTTATCGTCTGAAGAATTTTCTGCCTCCAGATACGAAGAAAATGCTTGTACAGACCTTGATATTCCCTATTATCGACTATGGTGACGTGTGTTATCTCGACCTGAATGCAGATCTACTCAATAAACTGGACCGTCTTCTTAATAACTGCATTCGATTCGTTTTTAATTTAAGAAAGTTTGATCATGTATCTGAATATCGGCTCCGTTTGAAATGGTTGCCTATACGGCAGCGCAGGCACATGAGAACGTTAACTACACTCTATTCCTTGCTAAACAGTCCCAATACCCCTAGTTACCTTAAAAATAATATTGAATTTTTATGTTCCTCCCATGAAAGATCCCTCCGCTCTACCTATAACGGTCTCCTTAAATGCCCTTCTCATAAGTCTGATGTCGTTCATTCCTCTTTCCTTGTCCAGTCGATCCTTCTTTGGAATGCTCTCCCTCTTCATGTTAAAAAATCTATTAGTAAGTTAAGTTTTAAGAACAAATTACGCAAGCTATATCAAGCAAATTATCTTGTTACCTAACTGCGGATAATCTTCTAAACGTAGGTTAATTTAGTAGGAAAATATGTATTAGTTTATTTAACTTAAAATATGTATGTATTAGTATTTTATGTATATTAGTTGTTTATTACAAGATTACTTTTAATATCATTGATATTTATATATATATTTTAATGTTGCTTATAATTATTGTAAAACCGGTTTTATTTTAATGTTGTACATCTACTTCTTTTTCTCTGCATCACCCAAAGGTTGACTGGTAGATAATGCCTTCGGCATTAAGTCCGCCTCTGTACACACATGTACTGAAAGTATTAAATAAATAAATAAACATCACACTTCTTTATTGAAGTCGGTGCCAAACGATGATCTTCTAGAAAGTCTTAAAATTTGGCACCGACTTCATTAAAATAGTGTGATGTTGTCTTTATATTACAATATAAATAGTTAAAAATAATTATTTTTAACTATTCAGTGTTTTGAAGTCAGTTTTTATTTTCTTCTGGAAAGTTCCATCATACGCCCGATTATGTTCTTTGTATCTATGGTGTGGTTATGGTGTGGTTCGATAGAGGGTAGCCTGAAACGGACTGAAAATATGTTTCAGGCGCCTGAAAACAACGGCAGCTTAAGTAAAATTTCGATGTTCTAGTATGAAATGAATGTGAAAAAATATTTATTCAGTATCTTATTTACAAATAATTTCAAGTGGCTGGAGTCTCCTTTTAAGCGTAATGCCTGTGTTAGGATAGAGCACATCCTGAAACACGCTGAACCTAAGGCCAAGAAAACCACGCCGGAAGTTTCTTATACCATCGGCGTAACAATATATTAAAACGCCAAAAAAATTTTACATAACTGCTTGCATTAAAATAATTGCATAAAAAAACCAGGAAACAAAAGTTAGTAGGTGGTTAATATTTTGAAAATTTTTAAAAAATATTTACGTATTGTGAAGCCTTAAATAAGCATGAATGTACGAAAATGGACTCTGTAATATAGCAGACGTTGGAGTTTGCTATTTTGGAAAAATACGTCCATTGAATATTAATTTTTTGTGTAGCGACAAATAAAAATGAATACATTTGTACAAGGGTAACAGAAGTAAGCAGAATATTGCTTTTTGAAAAAAAAATACACCATCACATTAATCAAACAAATCACTTGAGATAAAATTGGCTAAATTGCTTATCATTCTCCCAATTATTATCAGATTAACAAGTTTAAGTTGATGTTTTACGTTGTTAGTATTCAATTTTCGATTAAAGCTTAATATTAGATTAAATAAAAGCGAATTGTGTGTCCTTTTTACATCATTTTACATATTAGGTAACATACAATATATTTCATGATCATTTTCGCAAAAACTTGAGATAGCGTTATCTTCTTATACTACTATACGTATCGTATTCAGTGGAATTGTACGTCGAAAGGGTCGTACGAAAGTTGGTGAAGGAGTACATTGATCAAAGTAAAGTACAAAGGCCCACTTTGTTACAAATTGAAATAAAACCAATAATTAAAAGTACAACGACAATAATAGTAGATTATGCACCAAGGGATTAAAGCAGTGTCTAACGTCACGGGCGCCAATTTGAACCCCGAGCGTAACGAGGGACTCTAGAGTTAACTCCCGAGCGTAGCGAGGGTGTTAAAATTTAACTCCTGAGCGAAGCGAGGGAGTTATGTAGAGTCCTAAGTGAAGCGAGGGGTTCAAGTCGCCTAAGACGAAGACACTGCTTTATACCAGAGGTGAATACTCTACTTTTCATACCATCTGCGAGACAATAAAAACTCAGGGCTCAACCAATTACTTAGGTGGTAATTTTCATCATAAACACTGTTATCATCATTCACATCATTATCACTATCACTATAACTATGGTTAAAATTATGATATTATCATGAAAACCATAAAATACAAAAAAAAATATTTTTCCAAGCACGAACACGTCACGCAATAATGATATCTTAAGTAAAGCTTAAAACATTACAAAAACTTAAAACATATTTAATAATGATATAATAAGTATGAACTTAGTCTACATATCAATTTACAATACGATACGATCAGCTGCCTGGACCCTGTCAATGACCTTTAGTAGCACGCAGGACGAATATTAATTTGTTAACAATAAAATGGTATCAAATAAAATTCTTTTATTTTTCAACTTTTTTGTATATTTACTTTTGAAACAGCAATTAATTACTACACACAACTGTCGAAACAAATCTCAAATAGTCGACAACCTATTGACCCCAAAAAAAAAAGTTGAAGCAACTGGACATTTACTTACGTTTTTTAACTTTAGCAATAAAACACTGAATAAACTTCTAAAAAGACTGTATTATTGATTGTCACAAAACACATTCCACTAAGCACTTTATTAACGTAAGCAACGAGATATTACAATTGTGAAATACGTAATGGCGTTGGCGGCAAAGTTTTAGCTATGAAAACAATACAACGGATTACTGTTGGTGCAAATTATGGAACAAATTGTAGAAACATTCTTTATTTTTAAATATGCCGCGTAATTCTTCCAAATGCTGTTTATCCGCTGGCAGCGTTAGTGTTCTTGCTTTACTCTGCTTTTATTCGTTTTTATCGACAGTTAATGGTGGCCGTCAAAAGATGGCGCTTTTTGCATAAAACGTATTTTATCAATAAAAATAAAGTGAAATGTAATTGTTTATTTTAGCTTGCAGTGTTATGTAGATAAATATTTTATAATTTTGGTAAAGAAATTATGTATTTAGATTTTATAAAAACATTATTTACACAGGTAGAATGTCTTTGTCTCTGGTGGATGCACGCTACTGCTGTATGGGCGTAGAACCTTTGCCTTCCTAAGCTAGCATCTATGCTAAATTTTCATACAAATTTTATGTTCCATATTTAAAACACTTTAATCCCTTGGGAGTTTCATACAAAATTATATCCCTTGGGATATAATGTCTTGCTTTACGTTGAAGTTAAGGGGGATCTAATTGAACATTGTCGAGCAGGTGGTATGAAAATTAAATTTAAACAACTATATAACCTTCATTTTGGATTTTACTAAAATTGACTTGCCTGATGAGGCCCGTGCCATGTTAAGTCTGGCGTAAAAGTAAGCATTAAATATATGTATAAACATGAAAATTGCAATATTCATGAACTTTGATAACAGCAGGCTGAAACTAAAATCATCGTTATTTTGTTAGATAAAATATACTTTATACCATTCCCCCTCTAAAAAACTTATTTTATTCACTGAAAACAGTGAATAAAAAGCACTTTTAGTCACTATTTTGGTGTTTGAATTTAGAACTGATGTTTGAAATGATGATACAACCTACTTGGACAAATAATACTCGATACTTTAATGTCTATTTTCGCTTTAACCTTTCTTTTTCTCGTAGTCGTATAAAGTATAGTAGGTATACAACTCTTGAATAAAACGGATTTATACCAAGGGCCATGAATGACTCGCGTCGCTCAGGATTCTAACACTTGAATCACTCGTTACGCTCGTGATTCAGTTGTTAGAATCCTTTGCTTCCTCGTGATTCATCTATGGCCTTCGCGGAATAAAGGACGGATTTAAGTCCTTTATTCACTAGTTGCATAATATATTATTTTACTATCAACACTCGACAAAGGGTTCACGATTCTTCAAAAACAGTGAATAAAACGCTCTTTGTTTCACTCAGTGAATAAAAAAATTGAATTTGGAACATGAGCGAATATACGGATTATAGTAAGAAAAAAGGAAAATGTGCAAGGAAGTTGCACACTCTCGCTATACAAAACGTACTAAAAACACTAAAACGTAATAACTAAGTTTCAAAAACTGTTCTAATTTTACAATTAATTTCTAGTTCTTTTGTTTTCTTTTCATTGTTCTTTTATGTATTACCCATAATAAAATTTGATTCATAATCACAGAGTAATTATTTTCTCGCAGTCAATGATAAAAAGTAGAGTACCTCTTAACACGTAAAAAAAATTCATCTCGGCTCTTGTATCCGCTCAGTATTCTACAGAATCTTTTGCTGCTCTCAGCATACAAGTACAACTTAGTGCCTCGAAAAGAATTCACCTTTTTTCACTTGTTGGGTAATCTAACATTTCCACTGTGTAATAAACCTGCCGAGGAAACAAATTTTTAGGTGTTTAAATATTAGATTTTCTTGTTATTCACGCTAGAATAAGGTAATTTAATTACTCCCAAGGTTTTGATATTTATAATTTTCATACATTCGGCCTTATTACACATTTTTGGTTTAGAAAGCCCTTATTGTGGGCCACAAAGCCCTAAAATAAATTTTCACAAATGAAATGTATTGTAGTTTTTTTTTAATATTAGTTTAGTTATGCGAGTAAAAGTTAAAACAGTATTCATAATAAAAAATGTAATCTTTTATGTATTTACTCGAGGACTTACTTTGTAGTTATTGGTAACATTTAATATTATTTTTAGACTAAGTATAAAGTTATTATTTGGACTAGTAACGTTATACCAAAAAATAATCAGGTAAATATTCTGATGGTCTCAGATCAAATAACAAAAATTATAAATATTTTATAAATGAAACTAAAGTGTACTATTAGACTGCAGTAGGGTGAGTAGGCACAATTGAATCTGGTAAGGCCCAAGCAACTACTTTGTTAGGCTTTCCTAAGCGACACGAGTCTTGCGACAGAAATTGAATATTTTCAAATTAAATAGATAAAATCGCATGTCTATGTAAATATCAAAAGAATATTGATCGAATAAACACACTTAACCAAAATCTACTAACAAATCGTAGTACACATACGTAAAAACTAAGGGTTTTTATAAGCTAAAACAAGCAATATGAGCGAGGTCGTCAAACAATCTAGCGTTAAGATGGTGGCCGCCGGACGCTGTCCGATGCTGGGTTCCTGCGTTCCTATTGGTATATTTCTTGCATGCTATAGGAAGTTGGCGTGGATCAAATTTATTTTAATTTAATTTTTGAACTTGGTCTTACAAAACTGTGAGCCTAGTCACCCAGTAGTACCTTATATCTAGTATACCTATATTAGCTATCACTTATGTTGTCATGTAATGTAAATCATATTTTTGCACCATGGTTGGCATCTTCTTCTTTATATTAACGTTACTAGCTGGAGGTATAAGTTACTTTGCAAAAAGGCGCGAAAGATACTTTTGTGTTTATTTATTAAGATTCGCGATTAGCAATACCGAACCCTGAACGCCATGAATGCATAGCCTAATAAACGTAAAAAGCGGCAGTAAAATCGTAAAGAGGGCCGTAAAGTTGCTGGCAAATTAAAATTTACATCAGCAATATGAAAAACTCCCTCGCCATTTCTCGTCTTTTTTCAACCCACAGCATTTGACTGGGGTGGACAGTTAATTAACGAAACCTAGAACAAATGGTCGTCAAAAACAAACACAGAGTTACAAAAATTTACTGGATGTAATTAATTTGTGATCCTTTAATTATATCGCCTGTGTACCTACCATATATAATTTCGCATCAGTTTGAGCTCGCCTTATAATTTGTTTTCGGAGAATATGCGAAAATATTAATATACAAAGAGAGATCCAATTTTAATATTGAATATTTTAATGTATGTGGTTGCTTTTTATGACTGGCGGTAATATCTTTCAGCGTTTTAATAAAGCCATGGGTACATTTTCTGAACCGCATAATTAGTGTCCAAGATCAGATATGAAAATTTAATTCTCGCGTGATAGGAATCCCCGCATGATATTATCTTAATTGCTTTAATCCTTTCCCCCGTAATCCAATTAGTTAGCAAAACCTAATATATATTTACTTAACGCTAAGGTGTTTTAGGACTTCCTTTAATTACCAGTTTGAGTTATAATTAATTGAGGTATACTAGTCGATTCAAATGCATATAGAAACCAATTTACCATTTTATTTACCACCTTTAACAATTTTTTTTACATAATTACATACAGGGTTTTTTAGACCCGCCACCAAAATTGAATATGAGATAAAAAAAAGTAATATAAAAGGTCTGGGTTAAATTGGTATTTCTTTAAATCCACATATTGCGACTACTTTTATAATCCTTTAAAAATTCTTTCTTTTATTTCTTCTTATATCGACATAGTATTTATTATCATATACAGTGCTTCACACGGCGTTGCTATCGCCATGGGATGCACTTTATAATATGAATAGGTAAATACTATTTCGTTTTTGTAGGCTCTTTGGTAACAGACAAAAATATGACAAAACTACTTTCTATGACCTACTTTTGGAAAACTGCTTGGACCTTTGTTTACTTTGCCTTACCCTAAACAAGGAGTGAAATGAAAATAAAAATTAATTCCCTAAGTCTAAATTAGTAGATTGTGTCACAAATGACCAAAATAAATTAATAAGCGCAAGACCGATTGATAAAGCTGCGTATAAATTATGAACGGAAAACTCTCGATCATTGGCTCAATCGGTGGGGCTAGCACGCAGGAGAATTAAAAATCGAATCGAAATCCGAATCGAGGAGTTTGTATGGCAATTTTATTAGCGCCACGGCGGTGAGTAGCAAAACTAATAAAATTGCCATACAAACTCCTCGATTCGGATTTCGATTCGATTTTCGATTCTCCTGCGTGCTAGCCCCATAGGTCAATTTGCCGCGAGCGATACTGCGTCTGCCCGTCAATATCCACGGCTGCCCGCACCACATGAGTTGCCCGCACTATACATTTTTGCCGCCGCCAGCGCCGGGCACCTGCGGCGCGATCTTTTTGCCCTCCGTGTGCGTTGGTAGTTATTCCCTTTGCGCTATCGTTCACGGCGACATTGACCGGCCCGGCCCGGCCCGGCCCCGCGTCGTCTGCAAGGCGCCTCGAGGGATTTAAAATACTTCGCTCGAGGTTGAATAATTTTGGTACCGTGTGGCAAACTCTGCTTTTTATCTCCTCTATAAGAAAACTAAGAGAATCTCTTTTTTTTCTTATATGATGCTTTTAGTCTCATCTGATGCTTTTAGTCTCATCTGATGCTTTTAGTAGTGAAGAATATTTATATTTACATAACCGAATTGCAAATTATTATTATTATTAATTATCATAAGCTTTTAGATATATTTTTCTCGATTTCTTTGGTACCTAGTAAATTGTTCATGACAGTTTCTGCGTTTAATTTTACACTTTCTGGTGTTAATACAATTTCACTGCTAGAACTCATCTCTTATTCAATTTGTGGGAATCAAATTAAAGTGGTCTGTAATATTTAAAAAAAGTACTCAATAAAAAATCGAATAAAAAGTTCCCGCGTTGGCACGCTTTTTTAATTACCGGCCAGCGCTTAATCGAAGCAAATTGCGTTCAAACTTGTCTTTTGAATCAAAATAGTGTTCCAAAGTCATTTCATCACTGTTACTAAATGGAATGATTGGAATGACCCATTTTAGTCGCACTTACGAGTATCGAGGAACCCTTCGCCTCTTTTTGAATAGATGAGATGAAAATGCTATTTTAACCACGCAATAACGGAATTTTTAGCAAGAGAAGTGAAAAATTAATTCCTTGTCTACACTTTTAATAGTACAAACGATTACCTACATAAGAATATTTTCTTGTTTTTTAAGATAAACATTTTGTAGATTTGTAGTCACAAAAAGAGGGCCACTCAAAATTTCCAAAAATTAATTGGTCACCATACTTAGACATTTTGGTGGTTATTTTTGTAAGATAAAAAATTCTTAATGTATTAGGTCCTTACATATGAAATTGGCGTATTGCCGTACTGGCCACTTTGATTTCAAATATCTCCTCTATGGTTATGAATTCCAAATTCAAATTTATACAGCTATTTACTCATGTATTTGTGTTTTGAAAATTATAATTCACTTGTTTTTTCCTCAATTGTTTTGAACTTTTCAATCAATTGTTTTGTTTTCAACTTTTTTGGAGTCAATTTTCGCTTGAGGCATGGTTTGGCTGGTTCGGCAGGGTTCAGCCATTGCGATGAGTACTTTCGAATATCGTACAGGACCCACTTTTCATCACAAGTAATGATTCGATTTAAAATCCCTTCATTATTATGCCGGTTGAGTAATGCAACGCAGCAGTCAACGCGCGTTTGTTGATTTGCTTCAATTCGTGAGGTACCCCCCTTTGCTTCAAGTGGATTAAAACAGTTTTATCACTAACACCGCAGCCTGCAGCTAACTCGGACGTGGTTTGCGATGGATCCGCTTCCATAATAGCCTTCAATTCTTCATTATCAACTTTGGTCTCCGGCTGTCCACGGGGCTTGTTCTGCAGGTCGAAATTTCCAGAACGAAAACGTTGGAACCAAAAACGCACTGTGTTTTCTTTTGCGGCACCGTCACCATACACATTATTAATCCTTCGAGCCGTTTCTGCAGCACTGGTGCCACGGTGGAACTCGGTACTCGTAAATAACGCGATATTTCAAGTTTTTCATTTTATAAACTGAGTGATACCAAGCAAAAAAACAATTGAGGGAAAAACAAGTGAATTATAATTTTCGAAACACAAATACATAAGTAAATAGCTGTATACATTTGAATTTGGAATTCCTAAACATAGAGGAGATATTTGAGATCAAAGTGGCCAGTACGGCAAAACGCCAATTTCATAATATGTAAGGACCTAATATTTATATTAATAGGTAGTTACCTACTTTAGCATTAAAGCATAGTTCGTTTAATTATAATCCGGGTCACGGTAATAGTCCGGGTTGTAATCCAATATTCACGTAGGTACCTACCTATTTCTCGCAGATGATGTCGCAAGTCGCAGGCATGAACTAGTAGTAAGTACATAATGTCTTGCATTGTATCCTTTGCAGAAAATGCGCGAATGGCACTTACCCCGGATGAAAGCGTTGGTTGAGGCCGGTGTGGATATGCTGGCGCTGGAAACGATCCCCTGCCAAGAGGAAGCCGAGATGCTCTGTGACATGTTAAGAGAGTTCCCTGGTATGAAAGCCTGGTTGTGCTTCAGCTGCAAGGTTAGTCCCACAAATACCTACCCTATCAAATTGTTTTTATAAGTCGAACAAAATTCTGAAAAATTTCCATGTTAAACATACGCCATTTTCATGCTTATTTTATTATATGAAGCGAAGCGTGAAATTGCACAATACGAAATGATATGATATTCTTTAAGAGTTCACGAAAAGCTTTATTACATCACTAGCTTTCCGCTCGCGGCTTCGCCCGCGTTATTACTGTTTTCCCGTGGGAATTTATATTTTCCCATAGAAAAAATAATTTTGTAGCCTATTTAAACCCGGATAATAAATTTAGAAATTGGAGCAGATTTTAAATATTTGCCATAGAAACTTTCAACCCCTATTTTGCACCCTAAGGGGGTGAATTCCAATAAACCATGAAACACGTGTTCGTTCGTTACTAATTTAAAGATTTTTCCATACAAACTTGCAACACCTATTACATCCCTTTAGGGTTAATTTTTTTTTTAAATCCCTTATTAATGTGCGTCCGCATTTTAAATTAAAACAACTGTCCAAATTTCACGTTTCTACCATTAGCGGTTACGGCTGTGCATCTATAGATGGGAACATCTCCATTTATATACATATAGATGTACGTACCTAAGTTCTTGTATATGTCAATCAAGCTATAATAAATACCGAAGAAAACATAATTCTCGCCTTGAATCCAATTTACCCCAGTAATTTAAAATGAAAATTCATTCTTCATTAAACAAAAAGAAAATAAGTATTCCTCTGAGATGGAGGCGAAAAGATTCGTAATCCAAGCAAATAGATTAAGTGAATGACCTGAATAACAAAATTCATTAACTAAATGAAACGATAGGTCCTAAATAAATATTCCCGGGAAACGCCATGCAACAAAGGAATTCTTAAAACACACTCCAACATTACCTCAGATTTGTGTAGATAAATATTTGAAACATAAACCGCTAATATGGTAATTAAACAGTCTTCTGTACTGATTAACTTTTTATGGTGAGCTAAAATGACTGTAAACCGTTGGTTAAGTCTGTTATTTGCGTATTACTTTGGTAGTAAACAAGGAAACAAGAAAATTATTGACTTAGATAAAAATACTGAATAGAGTCCGTGTCCTATTAAGCATTTCCAACAGAAAATGGAATAGATAACCAAATATTACACAACTACGCCCTTTCGTTGTGTTGACAGGCAATTACTTACTTCGTAATAAGACTAGCTTTCGTATTCGATAGAGTGTACTCCTAGGGTGGTCCCAAGGTCACCAAAGTCAGGATCTGATCATGGGATCCCATGAAAATCGAGGGAAAACTTTAAATGTTATAGGTACATACAATGTTTTTCATGTTTTTTTCCGAATCTATTATTACGTATTTGCGTCTAGTAGTCATAAACCGAGCTGATGATGGAAGGATTTTTAACTTTTGGACTTGACCTGACCTGACCTGACCTGACCTTGGACCTGAATTTGATACATAACCAAATTTTAAGACTTTCTAGGAGATCATTGTTTGGCACCGACTTCATTATAGAAGTGTGATTTTCAAGTTTTCAGTATTTTTGAAGTCGATTTTTATTTTTTGTATAATATTTTTCTTGATATTTATTTGATTTCAAAAATTTACTTTTACTTTTAGATATCATGTGGATGTTTTCATTTTTAAGGTTCCTTACCTTAAAAGGATCACTTCGTTGTCCGTCTGTCTGTCAAAACCCATTTTCCCAGGAACGCATAGGTCTGCAGTTTCTTTCGGCTGTAAAAAAAATTTAACATATAAGTCAACGCAATCAAAAGATATAAATCACCATATAAGTCGCATATTTTCACATATTTAGCGATTTCACAAGGGACTTAAAACCTATAAGGACTTTCCGGTTGACTAGAATTATGAAATTCAGCAAAAAGCAGTGTCTTAGAGCACATAGTTAAAGAAAAATTTTGAAAACTGTAAATATGTGATTAGGAACTTATATACATGGATAAGTTTTTACGGAACTCTCAGTGTGCGAATCTAACTCACACTTGGCCGGTTTTTGTACAGACAAGTTGACAACCATTGTGATGACAAAAGTCAGAGAATCCATCAAATAGCTTGCAGGTCTGTAAAGCATGTAGCTACTCGTATTCAGAGCTGTAGATCATTCGGATCTGAAGAAGAGGTCAGAAACATTTGATGTCAAGAGTAAGATAGTAAACGAGGGCCAAAGTTTATCCCGGGGTCCTCGCTCGACTTCCCCTCGCAAATAAGATCGAAAGCTACATAATACGTGTTGTTTGAACTTCTACTTAATGTCCATATTATGTGCGTTGTCTGTCGCGTTTCAGGTAATTCATGTTCAGGCTCTAAGCAGTAGTATAGTGTGATTTAAAGATTATTTTAGTGGAAATTCGCGCTGACAAGTTAGTGACAGCAGTTCTGGAACCAGATGTTAGAAGGTACCAATCACTGTTTACTACTCTTTTATCTACCTCAAATGATCTGAATTTTCTCAAATCCGAACTCGCAAACGATTAAAAAATGTATAATATTATAATAGTTTGCGAGTTCTAGGTCCTCTATCCATCAATCTGGATTGAGGAGCCACGAATTCGAGAATTTTGCCTACAAAATCAACTAATTTGCTACAAAATCAGAGAGTTTCGTGATGTTACTCCTCAATTCATATTCACGCACTCTAACACGCAGATATACAAAAATGTTAATTCTCTCTGGCAAAGCTCAATTCGTTCTCAATATCATTATCCTAGTCATTATCTTTAAGTCAGAGACTACATATCATCATCCTTTCTACCCATTTCGTCCCATTGCCGAACACGGTTCTCCTAGGCAGGGAGAATTTGGCCTATTCACACTGGCCAAACAGGTTGGTGTTGTTTTGAGGTGTAATCTAGATCTCCAGATTGCAGGACACCCCAAGATTGGTACACCCGATTAGCAGGAGAATCCCACATAGCCACAAGAGATAACCCAGCTTAGGTAGATCTAAAATCTTTTCTAACCGCCTTACAAAAAACGTGATACCTCTTGACAGAGGTGTAATTACGGTTAACCTCCTTAGTCAACTCTCACGACATCCTCAGAATGAAAGGGAGCGGCTAAATAGGTATTCTGAATACATCACCACATGAACAACAAATAACCGAGATCAAAATACGACTCACTAAAGATATACAATCTCATTGTTACAGGACAATCAAAGTATAGCACACGGCGAGAGCTTTCAAAAGGTGGCTAAAAAGTGCTGGGAGTCGAATCCCGATCAGCTAGTCGCCGTTGGCGTTAACTGCTGTGCGCCATCTTCCGTGTCCGATCTATTGAAAGGATTCAACGACGACCGACCGCACGATCCGATCCCACTTATCGTTTACCCCAATTCAGGAGAAAAGTACAATCCCCAAATAGGGTAAGTTAGATTCTACACTAAGATAAGTCAACAAAACTTCTACGTGAGAAAATGGTCATTTTCTCGGCGGAGGTATGTCGTAGTACATTTTGGGCACATTTATATTCTCCCGATAACGTGACCTTTACAAGTGGGGCTTTCATTATTCTTCTCGCTATCATTACTACGCTGTTGTGCGCGTACTGCATGCCCGAAACTGCCTGCACTCATTGGAAGTATTTCGTAATTATCCTTCAGTTTTAGTAATAAGTGCTTAGAGTGGTATTTGAGTTAGAGCAGCGATTTTTTAAAATATTCCGCATCAATATTTATTTGGACGGGGAGTTGAGACAGAGCTACTGAAGACCGGCAACGCGACTTTGCGACGACGGTTTTATTTATTATGTATTTAAGTACTGCCTACAAAGGCAGACTTAATGCCATCGGCATTCTCTGCCAGTCGACGTAAGGGTGATTCAAAGAACTTAGTACATGTTAGAGAATCAAACCACTATTAGCAAGCGAAGAAATGTTAGGGATAAATAAAGAAAAAATAAATATGCGCATGTACTAAATCATACTAATTTATTCTTTATGTACTGTATGTATACAAAGGCGGGCTTAATGCCATAGGCATCTGCTAGCCTATTCAGCTAATAAGCTACAGCCGAATCGAAACTGAACCGTTGCGATCGACCAATCAGAACGCCACATTATCACGTCATCGAGCAGTTGAAAGACAATATAAGCGCTCCGATTGGTCGACCGCAACGATTCAGTTTCGATTCAGCTGTAGCTTATTAGCTGAATTGGGCCCCTGGTGATTCAGAGAATTTAAAGTAGATGAAAAAATAATAATAATAATAACTTCATTGTCTCGACTCTTATGCTAGAATCACAAAAGTGGAATTTACTTAAATTAACTTGACCCACCACTAGCCACCCAACCACGAACTAGGTACTAGCCTGTATCTCGAGAGTTGAGTATTCCAGTAGCGGGTTCAAGTGAGAAACGGAGCACTTCTGCTCCGGATCAATAACATTATATTTTTTTAACAAGGCACCAGACGATAAATATGTAATTTTAGAAATGAAAATAGTAATTCCCAAACAAGACGAAGTCTGTTTTTTGGGAATTCATGTAATAGACAAATTACGAAAACATGAATATCTAGACAAGATACAGTATCTATTACTACGTTTAGCCTCTCAAACCGCCAGATAGAATAATATTTATATTAAATATAGAAGAGATAAATAATTGTTATACAAAGCAGTGATTGTAAGAGAGTGCGTGCGTGTATTTGTGTGTTTGCGTGCGTGTGTGTGTTTATGTGTACGTCATATATGATGCTATTAAGTATGTATGTTGTATAATTATGTAATTATCTTCAGATTTTATTTATAAGCTTTTTGGTAAGAGTGTTTCTGTTTCGGAGTATGTTAAATTTAAGAGCATATTGTGTAATTTACTTTTTAGTTCCTTTTTTATACAAGGGTAAATAAAGACAATTTTATTTATTTTGTTGTAAAGTATGCAACTTATGACAGTATAATGCCACTTTGCCAGAGCAGTCCTGTGCTGCGGTGTTCTGCAGACAATGTCCGATCTGCGTTTATTGCTCTGAATCATGGGATCAAATGGTAGTTGCGAGTGTTTTCGAAGTATGGTGCGCATTAAAAAGAGCTGTCTTACGGTGAGCACCGAGGTATCAGAATAGAGCTGGGTGGTAGCATAACGAAAAGCATTACCTTCAGGACGTGTGCATTACCGCAGCAAAATGTTGTGCTTTAGAGAAGTGAGAGTATATCAAATAATTAGTTCATAATGAGGAGAAATTAGTTCATGAATAGCAAAATTTGTTCGCATTGTAGTTTTAAAGTTATTCGAGAAAAACAGATTTTGCTGGAGTAATGTTCGAAACGTTACCCTGGCAAAATCTTTTTTTATAAAATCGTTTCCATCCAGAAACAAATACATGAATAGATAGCTTTTGTTGCGTATTCAATGTTTGTGAATAGCAAAATTTGTGCATGTTGTATTTCTTGAGTTATTTAAGATTTTGCTGCGGTAACGTTTTAGGATATCCCAGATCTCGAAATCGGTTGAACATAGAAGTTTGAAAAAAATACCAATAATAGACCTTAATTTGTTCAAATTTGTTCAAACATTAGTTTTCGATTTGCTTGATGAATACCAATGTAATTAAATGTTTTCAAAAATCAGAAAAAACTAATTTCTCAGTAAACCAGTACACTTACAATAAAATAAAAGGCTGTAACATGTACCCTTGGTACACCTTTATAACGACAGTAAACTTAGATTATGTATCTTTACGCAATATGAACATATAGAGAATTTTAAAAAGGTTTTTTTAAGTCATCGAATACGCAGCTTCCATTAAACAAGGAAACATGGCATACTATGAACAAATTAAAATGTTCCATCAATAAACAATCCTGTTAATTCCAGCTTTGAATTACGGCTATTATGAAAGTTATATCAAAAATAAGATATATCAGTAATTTGTCAATAAGCCGACCGAATTATAAAGGTTGCGTAAAAGCGACCGCATCATACATAAGGCTAACCATTTTAAATGAACGGTATAATATTGATGTTTCGTTAGTACAGTTGCGAAAAAAAGGGTATAATAAAATAATGAAACGAGAACGACATTTTTTTATTTAAAAATCAATCTTATACAAATGATATTGTTTACTTATTAAAAATAACAGATAATTTTTATAAGGCACACATGCACATTATACGTGAATATAAAATCATCGGATTGGTAGAGTGACATTTATCTGTTGAGCCGCGTAATACTCCCGGGAACAATAAGACAATGAAAATATCCTTCATACAGAGCCATGTTTGTGCGATCTGAGAAACAAACTATACACGGTGTTTCATAATAACCAATAAATAATTAATGCGTTATCTAAAAATAATTATTAAAAATGTGTTTACACGTAATGTCATTTAACCCAATATTTTCATGTATATCATAGTATCATCATCATGTCTATGATTTACATGAAAATTTTGGGTTGAATGACATTACGGGTAAACACAATTTAATAATTAGTTTTAGATAACGCATTGATTATTTATTGGTTATTATGAAACACCGTGTATAAAAAAATCATGCAACGCAAATTGATACTTGGCGAAGAATCTTAGATTAATTACCATGTAACACAATATTAGATGAAATTTAAAAAAGGAAACCCTACTAACTAGCTTGAAATCCAACAATCATTTCATTTGGCAAGAACATAGCCATTTACGGCAATTCCTGTTAGCGTGGTGACTTATCGTCTTGTTTATCGCGATGATTGGGGCAACGGGGCAACATTTCCATTTTTAATGTTAATTTGGTTTTAAATATACAGGGAAACTTTCAGCGGGGCAGTAAGGAGAAGTACCTAATCTGTTCCAGCTACACGAAAATGGTCTTAGGAGACTATCCATAATTTTTTATGGAATTTTGATCCCCATTCACAGATTTTCAAAACAAATTACAGTTAGCAAGAAAATAGCCATTTTACATAAAAAAATTTTTTGATGCCAATCGATCCTGTTTCTAATACTGATCAAAAACTTCTATGGGACCAACCATCGTTGGAGGAGTCCGATACTTAAAACCTAAACATAAATTGCCTAATAACGTTTGGCCTAAAACACATATCACCTAAAAACGAAATGCCTAATAACGTTTAGCCTAAATAAGTATGCATAAAGTCGAGAATACCATAAAGTCGTTTCTGGCGCTTCGCCGGCCGCTGCCGCGGCACGCTCGCTTCGCTCGCTCGGCTCGCGCGCTTGGTTCATGTTCAAACCTACGCTCGTCGCTTCGCTCCTCGCTACCTATTTTTAACGTTATTAGGCATTTCGATTTTAGATGATATGTTTTTTAGGCCAAACGTTATTAGGCAATTTGTGTTTAGGTTTTAAGTATCGGACATTCGTTGGAGTACACAAAAAGTCACAAATTGCAAAAAACTTTTCCCCTACATTTTGTAAAGAATTTGTGTAACTGAAATACAAAAAAATAAAATAATCACGTAGAATTTTACACATATCAAAGAGAAGGCGTATTAATTTTCTTTTTTTATTAACTAACATAACTTGATGATGTTATTCTTATTTAAAATCTTGCTGTTTCTTGCCCTACGATATCAAGTGCTCGAAGTAACCGCCATTTTGACGAATACATAAATTGATTCGTTTCTGTACCGACCTAGTGGCTGCTGACAATTTATTTGGATGAATTCCATACAAAATTGTGGTTAGTGTCTTTAAGTTCTCGAACACTATCGTATTGCTTTTTGTAAACCTCGCAGTTTTCAGGTAGCCCCACAAAAATAAATCTAGAGGCGTTCGATCTGGACTACGCGTTTGCCAAGAAATAGGACCATGTGTTCCTATCCATTGATCACCAAATTGTCAAGATTGTTTTTTATTTAATAATGAGTTCGAAATTTGAATTGTTTTTAAACTTATCTTTTTATTCAGTCAACAAAAAGATCACAAAACAAAGTCACAAAAAAACTTTTGCGTAAAATTTTCATACAAAATGTACGGGAAAAGTTTTTTGCAATTCGTGACTTTTTGAGTACTCCAACGATGGTTGATCCCATAGAAGTTTTTGATCAGTATTAGAAACAGGATCGATTGGCATCAAAAAATGTTTTTATGTAAAATTGCTATTTTCTTGCTAATTGTAGGTACATTTTTTTGAAAATCTGTGAATGGGGATCAAAATTCCATAAAAAATTATGGATAGTCTCCTAAAACCATTTTCGTGTAGCTGCAACGGATAAGGTACTTCTCCTTACTGCCCCGCTGAAAGTTTCTACACTGTATACTTAACTCATTAAATTGTATAATAATACTGTTGATTATTATGATTGCAATTTACAAAAAAGAAAACTGGTAGAAATATTTAAAAATCGGTTGTCCGAATTACTATTCTACCCGACTGTACACTACGTCACATACTACGCTGCTAATTTGCGAAGTATACCCGTATGTATGGTGCGGTCGCTTTTACGTAACCTTTATAATTCGGTCGGCTTATTGACAAATTACTGATATATCTTATTTTTGATATAACTTTCATAATAGCCGTAATTCAAAGCTGGAATTAACAGGATTGTTTATTGATGGAACATTTTAATTTGTTCATAGTATGCCATGTTTCCTTGTTTAATGGAAGCTGCGTATTCGATGACTTAAAAAAACCTTTTTAAAAATCTCTATATGTTCATATTGCGTAAAGTTACATAATCTAAGTTTACTGTCGTTATAAAGGTGTACCAAGGGTACATGTTACAGCCTTTTATTTTATTGTAAGTGTACTGGTTTGCTGAGAAATTAGTTTTTTCTGATTTTTGAAAACATTTAATTACATTGGTATTCATCAAGCAAATCAAAAACTAATGCTTGAACAAATTTGAACAAATTAAGGTCTATTATTGGTATTTTTTTCAAACTTCTATGTTCAACCGATTTCGAGATCTGGGATATCCTAAAACGTTACCGCAGCAAAATCTTAAATAACTTAAGAAATACAACATGCACAAATTTTGCTATTCACAAACATTTAATACGCAACAAAAGCTATCTATTCATGTATTTGGTTCTGGATGGAAACGATTTTATAAAAAAAGATTTTGCCAGGGTAACGTTTCGAACATTACTCCAGCAAAATCTGTTTTTCTCGAATAACTTTAAAACTACAATGCGAACAAATTTTGCTATTCATGAACTAATTTCTTCTCATGATGAACTAATTATTTGATATACTCTCACTTCTCTAAAGCACAACATTTTGCTGCGGTAATGCACACCTTCAGGACTGCTCTCTGAGCTCTTTCGAGTGGTAAAAGTATGGTCTTACCAGCGCCGCCCCATCCAATTATACAGTAAGATAAAATAGACTGGACTAAGCTCAAATATACTACCTTGAGAGTTTTTTCGTCAACTATTCTATTCAAATTTTTGAAGACATATATTAGTTTTCTGGTTCTAGCTACTAAAGATTTTATATGGTGGTCCCATTTAAGATGTTGATCTATTATTATACCCAAATATCTGCTATTAGCGGGGGCAAACCGTGTAAGACTAAATACGGCAAAATAAATAAAGTTATGCCCATCCGGTGGGTTATTGTCTGAGAAAAAAAAAACTATCGCGATCGCCTTTAATTTGACAGCCATTGCGCCGTGAACACAAGACTCTGCGCCGGTTTCCTTTTAAAAAGGAGCGATGGATGGACTGCGACTGTCAAATTGTAAGCGATCGCGATAGATTATTTCTTAGGCAATAACCCCTCTGGAGATGTAGTGGTCGCGATTCATGTTAGTACAATATTGTACTAATTGTTTGTCGCTTCGTAAGTTGCGTCACCAGTAGCTGCTGTCGCCAGGGGATAAGAGACAGGCCACGTTTATCACTCTTATGACCAGCCTGACTATGGTAGAACCTTCTCGCAGTAAACCACAGCCAATTGACATCATATTGCTTTCTTGCACGAAGAGATGACCAGCACTCGTTCGGCGAGGACGCTGTCTTGTGTTGGCGGCGTGGGGCTTTGTGTAGGCAGGCCTACCCAAAAGAACCAGCCCCAAAGACTCCAACGATTATTTGAATGATCTGCCGTCAAGCACCGGCAATGCAAGCAGCATTGCTGTTATCCGGTTTGAAGGATAAAACAGGCAGTGAAATCACTGGCTGCTGTAGCTCGACGATTTATGTCACATCACAAGTTGACAACGTAATATACGTTGTCGACCTGGTAGGAAGGTGTGCAAATCTTACAGGAACCACATGTACTATAGATGGCTGTAGTCACTTACCTTCAGAGGCTAGTTTGCCAACGTAGTTGTATAAAAATCTCAGGTGGGATGAATGCTTGTTTTCTACCCATATTGTACAAAAAGGCTACAGGTATTTGTAATAGCCAAGACACGCTTTGTTTTGCCGAAGCATTTCAAAACTAAAGAGTCATGACATGACAGTGCATTTTGTACAGGCATTTTGCTACGACGCTCGTACTTTCGCGAAATAGGTTTGTACAGACAATGTTAAGCTCGCAAGATGGAACGTGTGACGGAGCTTTTATGCCGATACTAAGATAGCTTGAAATATTGTAACCTCAGAACAATATTAGTTATTCTTCTGAGAATTGGAACACTTGAATGATACTATGTGTGGCACGGGCCTGAGGGCACGGGCACTTTACATGCGTCAAAGTTTAGGCATGCGCTTTTCACTTTGACATGTACGAGTAGTTGTCAGCTCAAAGCGTTCAAAGATCAGTGGACTTTGCGCAAGGGCGGTAGATTGCAGCAAGAAGTAGGTAGGTATTCCGCAAAAGTCTTTCAGATAAGTGTGTAAAGGTTTGAAGCTGTGTCTGGCGCCAGTTTAACAGGAAATGATACGGGCCGTTTTCCCATAGAAACGTAGTCCCCGGTTTCCTTCCTGCATAATGGCAATAGTTGCTCTATTTTTCAAATAATTCTTCTTACTGCTGTATTCAAACATCCAGCAAACAAAGATTATATGAAGAAAAAGTAAAACATAGAAGCATAGCAATAGCCTTTCTTTAGTTTTTAATACAAGAAGTATTTAAATCGGTCTAGTTCTAAAGGAGGATTTCTAAATTAGGATTATTTTTATGAAATAAAACTGTTTGTGAAATATTATCTTTGTAATGTTGGCAATTTAAAAGAGGAGAAAAAAAAATACAAGACCTTCCGAGTTTCTTGCCTGCTCTTCTCGAGAAGGCTCTCCCAATTTCCGAACAGGTGTAGAGTCAACTTTTTTTTTTTTCATTTTTCTTGTATTTGCATACATCGTAATTATGGTTGGGGTGTATGTACATACAAGGATTAAATAATTAGTAAATTAGATTCTTGTTTAATAAGATTTTTATGTTTTGTTTGACGTCAATAAGTGCCTGTAAGTGTGAGTTTGAGTTTGAGTTTTGGAGAAAACAGGGGAACACGAAATGTCAATTTTGTGTACTTTTCATAGGTACCTATATCTTCGATCCGAGCTGCAGTTGTCTCTATCGCTCTCAGCTCGTTGTTCGGGGGCACAGCGCGGCAGCAATGACATATTTTTGAATTCTCTCAATATAAGTGTTTCCTCGTAACGGCAAATGCATACGACCGACTTTTTGTGGGCCCGATAATCGGCCCGATTTTTCCGACCGACTCAACGCATCGGTGGCTGACTTTTAGTAGTTCGCGTGCGTTGCAAGTCGCTATGTTGCATTTTCCATCGTCAATAAATCGATCACCGCTAGTCGGTCTGGTGCATTCACACTAGCACGTTGTGTAAAGTTCCGTCCGTTTGCCGGCAGCTGGATCGACCGCGACAAATGCGAGCCAGTGGAGGTGTTCATCCAGCAGTGGCTGAACCTGGGCGTGCGGTACGTGGGCGGCTGCTGCCGCACGTTCGCCGCCGACGTGTCACGCATACGGAACCAGGTGCGCTGCTGGCGCGACCGCTACCAGTTCAACGCGAAGCCCATAATGAGCTAATTTTTAAGTTTTGTATAAAATTTTTAATAAACCAAACCAAATAAAACTTTTTCGAACTGGGTTTATTATTATGTTTACCTAATTAATTAGATGTACCTACCTATCAAGTATTTGGGTTGGAGACCCGCCATGTACCAATGTGTTTTTCGTTTCGAATTTCATATGTACATTTGTCCGACGCTCCTACGGTGAAGGAAAGCATCTCTGCGAAGAGATTCAATGATGTATGTGAAGTCGACCAATCCGCACTGGGCCAGCGTGGTTGACTAAGGCCTAATCACCCTAACATAGGGTAGGCTCGAACCCCTCGGTGGGGACGTATATGAGCTGTGATGATGATGATGATTAAGTATTTGGAGTTTATTGAGGCTATACGGCTACGCTTGGGTGTCAGGAGTTTACCGACTTCAAGATAACGAGATAAATTATTTAGAAATCTTTTTTAAACACAAGCTTTTAGTGCTCATCAATACGAATCAAACGAACCCAAACTCGGTGGGGTGGTATCATTTTATTGCGGAGTTCCTATGGCCACCTTCCAGCTCCAGCATGAGATCAGCTCCATGTCATCATAATATTGCATTGCCACGCGATATACATATGCATGCAAACTTTCAGCTCAATCGGAAACAGGGAAGTGAATCAAATTTAACTCGCAAGATTTCATTACAGACACCGGGACAAATGAGAGTAAATAAAAGCTTGTAAAAATGTGGTATTGTAGGTATGAATATTTATTTTATTTTTGAGAACTTACTTATTTTTTCATGTGTGTGGATGGAGTAGGTACCTAAAGACTATTTAGGTACGGGGATTATATCAAACGGTCAGATTGGTATTATAATCGACTGAAAAACTGACGTGTACGATTACAATCATAATCCAAAAAGATTATAACATTTGTAAAATCGTTATACCTATAAACACGCCCTCGTGTGTGATTTTACAAGAGAATTACATTTTTCCAGTAGCAACTTGACATGACGTGGAGCTTTTTGATTAAGATATATAAAATCAGGTGTTGCCACCTCTCAAGGTATTCCTTTACTTATAAATAAACATTAAAAACTATTAGGAACTCGTGTTTTACATTATCCTGATTTTCAAACATCTTAGCTACCTATATTACAATTTTGCCGGTTAGGAGTTTCATTAATACAAAAACAGTATCTTTTCTAGGTAGATATTTCAGTTGAATTCGAGAATACTAGCCAGCACAGCATTATGTAACTACGTGAACGCAAACAAAACCGTATCAGTTATCCACACGGCTGCAAACTGATCGCTTAACATATGCAACGAGCTTTGGTTTGCAATCTGAACGCGCTGCGCATTTGGTTTGTAATGCAACCGTGGAATTCCTACCTGGTTCTATTGTTTCATCTCACTGTCTCGGACATAGTTTAAAGTAGTTTCAATTCAACACACGATTTGTAGCACATCAGTTCTATGAAAAAACATAGTGTATGTTCCACTTAATTAACAAAAAGGGCGAAATGTGCGATCTTGCTTGATGAAAAAGATGTAATAAAAATATACGAAGTAAGCTAGCAAAGGTTTCAAAATAAGTCATTTTATGAACAATCAAAGTCTACACAAGTCTAGGTAGTTCTGTTCTGTTCGGTGTAGTTCTGAAAATACAATATTGAACCGCAGATATTTATTTCATTTGGTACCTACATAATATTATTGAGAATACATTACATGCCAGTGCATTAACGCGGATATCGATATTTGTGTTGGTTTATGGTGACGATAAAAAGTCCTGTAATGGGGATTTTAGACATTCCGAAAATCCAGATGGGCAAACTTATTATTAGATAGGACATAAACATTTAACGGGTTAGCTTCGCAACGAGCGATTTTAAGCCCCTTAGATACACACTGAAACTTTTTGCAAAGATAGCTAAGTCTGGAATCTGGATGTAGGTAAACGGTTTCCCATCCTACGGTTAAATGTCTAGTTTCATGAATAATATAACAACACATAGTTGACTTTCCTTTGCAATAACACTCTGACGGCTATCAAGATAACCTCTCAGAACAATAACTTATATAGGTACGGTGTTTCATAATAACCAATAAATAATCAATTCTTTATCGAAAACTAATTATTAAATTGTGTTTACCCGTAATGTCATTCAACCCAGTTTTCATGTCAATAATAGACATGATGATGATACTATGATATACCTACATAAAAATTTTGGGTTGAATGACATTACGTGTATAAACACATTTTAATAATTAGTTTTAGATAGTGCATTGATTATTTATTGGTTATTATGAAACACCGTGTATATTGCTCTAAGGATAACCCCTTAAGGATATTTTATTTACTTAATAGTGCCATTTTTCCACATTCTTAGCTGATCGTACATACAAGGTACAGATATTTTTAAAAACAAAACCGTCTGAGCGTAATATCATTATTATTCAACTTCAAACTTTTCGTCCTACTAAAAGTTAGGAAACATACTAGGTAGGTATACGGTGTTTCTCGCGGCCGCAAAACGCAAAATTTTGCGGTGGGAGACGACAATAAATTGAAAACGAAATTAAAACGCTAACATCTGTAGCAGTGCGCCCGTCGTCGCCGTGAACGAAGCGATCCTCGCTCCACATTTTTTGCCTTTATGAAAGAAAACATTCCGACGTTTTATCAACTGGCACAGGGAAATGAGCTTGTAATTGGATCGACTTATCTGCGAACTACATAAGCGGCTTGTTTGTCTGTATACAGCTTTTTATTTCGTGTATAGACAGAGAATTTTATTGGGAGTGAAGATTATTAACAAACTTTTTTGATATTTATTTGAACATGCGTGCAACAAGTGAAATTAAATTGTATTTATAGATTCGTTAGTAATTTTAATAAGCCCTTGAGTTGAGCAGACAAATAGACGCCTACGTGAAGGACTCGTATGAGGGGCTACTCTTTATCTAAGACTTAAGTTACCGTATATTTTGTCATACCCATAGCTCACAGTAGGTTCAATCATCACTGCCATTTATCTTTGTCTTTCGCGTAGAATACCATATATTTAACACAGTAAAAAAATATATTAAAATACGTTCCGTGGCTTCAGCGGCGTGAAACGGGATCAAAGTTTCAACTCCTGTTCATAATTCATAGTTAATTTAAGGGCGGAATTTCCATTAACGTTTTGTGTTTTTGTTTGTGAATCTAGCGTAAGTCTAAGCAACAATCAAAATAATCAACCTCTACGAAAAATCGATATTGACTAAGTACTACATAGATAGGTACAATGCAGGCAAGTATAGCTATAATACGACAAGTTCAATAAGAACCATAAGAGTACTATTATATCTTCTGTGCCATAAGTACGAAGTAGGTACCTACAATGAATAATTAATTGATTAACACAACTAGGTACTTACTATAATAGTTCGTTACCATCTGCTCCTGATGAAAGAACCTGTTAAACAAAAACAGGTAGGAAAGGATATTTCTTGCAGATAAAATATTAACTTGAATTATCTACTGTCACTCCTAATTAACTCCCATCAGCTCTCATTCATTATGGAATCATCGCCTTTGTAGCCCGTAGCCGTTCCCTTATAATTGGGTAGCGTTAAATCTACTTAAACCATTTACAGAGCTGTCTTGAAAGTGTCACTTCAAAATATTTTCATTTTACATATTTATAGATAGATACCTAAGAAATTAATAAAGTGAGGAGTACATTTGAAGAGTTATGATAATTATTTATTTCAATTCGTATGTCGTAAAAGCAGACTACTCATCACAGGGCCGTCGAGTTGCTATGCTTTGTAATCTTAAACTTCAAATGTAAGTAAATAACGACAACCAGTCAGTAGATAATTCATAATTTTATTCAAAATCAGTCAGATTATTTAAAAACAAATAGATGACCATCCCATCCGAACGCCACGCCATTCAACCTATAAACTTAAAAACCAACAACCTATCATAGTAGATTTCTAAAGAAACAACTGCATGCGGGTAAAATCTGCCAATGGCGCCTGCGTCAGACAAATGCAGAGCGCAAGAATTGAGAAAAAGGTAAGTATTTCAGGTTAAAGATAGTGGACATACCTTATGATTTTGCTATGCACCCTGCCAATCAACAAACGAGGCGCTCTCGACCAACCCACACCAGCGCCAACCTAGTGGGAAACTTCTCAAATCTTGGGCGAGGCCAGTGCCCAGCAATGGGCGTGCTGTGATTAAAATAATTACATCAGATTGTTGCTTGCTTACATTTGTTCATTAGAGCTTGTTAAATGCTCTAAGCCGCGACCCTACTGGCAATTAAATTCACTGCCCACTGTAAAAATAATCCTGATTTTGACCGCTGTACAACGAACCACTTAATCAGTTGGCAGTAGATACTAAATAAATAAGCAAGAATTACAATTCAGACACACCTCCGCCATTGAATAGAATGTTAAATTAAGTTACTCAATTGAGATACACTTGAAATACTTTTAGCAGGATTAGACCTCAGGTGTTACTTATTTAGGGTACTGCGTCTTAAAAGTAAAGAAGGAACATTCTTTGTCCTAGGAAGGAGCTTTCATCCTTTATTACTAACGTATCACGCAATCCATTTATAGGGATCACTCCGTGGTTCGCCTATCTGTCAATCTGTTTTTTACAACACCGTTTTTCTTCAAATTTCATGAAACACTAATTTTGCAAAAACACTTTGCATTTGAAATTTATAAGAAAACTGAAAACTATAATTATGTAACTGAATAAAGCATATTGTTGTACTTACTAATATAAGAAATTATTTTGTTTTCTTTTCCCAATTTTAAAACCTTACCATATTTTGATACTTACATTAGTCAGTAGCATAGACGAAGAATAATACATCCTTGGTCAGTAGAGACACTACATTTTAGAAATTTATAATGCATAAGTACCTATTTATGGTAGACAAACGGAACAACAAATTAAGCGCCTTCGTGATTTAGTAGGTAATTTAGATCACAGTGTTCTGATCTGAAAGTCCGGGGTTCGATTCCCCATGAGCTTCACTGCTTGGTTTAGAGGTACCACTGACTTACCTACTAAGTTTGTCGCCACAATAACAATGTAAATAATAGCATTGTGTTCCGAGTTCCGACAGTGAGAGGTAAGATTGCCAATTCTTCGGTCATTAGAGTCCAGGTAAAGCTAGCTTCAGTCTTAGGCCTTATTGTAACCCATCATAATATAAGATGAAGGCCAAAGGCTTCTTCGTCACATATAAAAAACCGCTTATATTTGAATAATGGTATAGGTAGGTACGATAGATTTTAGGTATATTTACACGCACGCATGCACGTACGTAGGCGCGCACACACAACACACATCCACACACACACACATATCAATCCTAACCGATCTGCGTGAGGCGTTTAGATGATGCCTACCTGGTATTAATTTTGGTCAACATTTGATCACTAATACGATAACAACGTATTGTATTTTGACAGTTCAACGCGATAAACCACTTTATCAAATCGTTTTTGGTGTTGCTATATACGGAGGCTGCTCTCCTACGGTCAGCCACGGCGCGGCCTGCGTTCTTGCGGGCCGAGCCAGGATGTTAGTCAACATACTGATAACTTCACAAATCATCATCATCATCATCCCCCCCCCCCCCCCCCCCCGAAAGAAACTCTAGATACGCCAATGGAGAGCCCCACATGCGCTCGTCGTCTAGCCAACGGCGAGTAAGGTGCGGTCACGCATTCCCCTCGAAAAAAAGGAAGGCTGCTCTCCTAGCATGACCATTAAAACGCGATATGATAAAGCGGTTTATCGTTTTTTTGTTGTTGTTTTTATCGTATTTTGACAGATCACCATGATCGCTTAGAGCAGAGCTGCGTATAGCCAATTCTTCGTCTATGGTATAGCTCTCCTCAGTACGATTGTAGTACTGTTTTAAGCGGTCATGGTAAGGAAGGTGGCTAACCACGGCTAGCGTTTCAAACTTATGCAATACAATAGTAGCGAAACGCAATAGGTAGGTATATGATATTGCGTTACTGAGCTTCTCCTTACATTTACGTAATTACAGCAAATTTCTACGTCAAGCTTTGAAGAATTTCACGTTTTACAGTCTCTCGAAATGACCAGAGACAATACTGCAGTTTAACTACACAGCTATTCGGCATTAATGGTTTTGTTACATACAAAGTGACAAATTTGGAACGACTCACAAAACATTAACCTACGAAGATGAGAGACGATATCTTTTATCTCTCAAAATAGACTCTGGCCTTCACACGGAAATGTTTTTCAAATTCCAATGATACTCCGATGATGTACGAGTATGTATAACTGTTTCACACAAATAAAGATCTTTTCCCAAGATCTTTTCATACCAATTTCACATTTAAGAGTTCTAAGCTTCCCATTTTCAGCTCCGCCCACCTTCATTTCATTATTATTTTGTTTTTTTTGGGGAATGCTTTTTCTAAATAAATTTAAATTTTTCAAAAGAAATTGGCAGGACGAATGAAATATCAAAAATTTACTTACATATTCTCATTTTGAAAAATTTAGGATGTTCGGGGTCAGTCTAAAACCATTTGTGTTCGAGCCCGTGAGCACTGTACTGTCGATTACCGAAATTAGGTATAACATAAGTTATTAGGAGTTACAAATACCATTTTCATGGAAGTGTCCGAAAGGGGTTCCCATGGCTGTCCGACGGCAAGGCGTCCCTGCTCGGCGTGACTTCGTCCGATGACGGGGAGCCGGAGGATGCGGCGATGATGGTCGTTCGATATACTTGTGCCGAGGGGTATATGAGGGATATCGTTGGGCTTTAGTCCGTAAACCGCGGTTTCCCTTGGCACTTTGGAGTCCGACATAACCTCGCGATTTCCCAAGCGCGGCCATACGTTACGCATGTCCCAACCATTGAAGTTATAATGAACTCAATATTCCCAACGTGTTGTTTTCTCACAATAATCAAGTCTGACCCTTTTCATATTGTGTTGCAATATACTTACCTAACTGTATTTTTTTTGTTAAATAATGTTGATATGTTTCTCAACATTTACATCTTTTACAAACCACGCATCCATAGATTTATACAGGACGTAGATAAATACAAGTGGGATTACAAAAAAGCAGGTTTCCTTCGTGGCTCCATCAACAATGGGACAAAATCCTGGGACCATGACAAAACTATCTAAACGTACTTATAAGTACCATTTTGCAAATATACAATGTGTGCATTAAATAGCGCACAATCTCAGACCCCTTATTTTTATTATTAAAGAATTATATAAATTAATTAATTTCATTCTCGTGGATCATTTACGAAGATTCTTTGTTTTGTTGCATTTCTTGCAAATTAAAAACTATGGTCGTGCGCCTAGAATTACGATGTTGCCGGAGGCCAATAAAAGGGTAAAAAGCGGCGTACCAAGTTGAAATTTAATTTTTAGTAAAATCTGACCCATTATTTTTAATAGTGGAATATATTCTACTCTCGATTCCGAATAAACAATTTTCAGTTTTTGCGATATTTTTTTAACACGTAGGTATTATAAACCGTTGCGATCGACCAATCGGAGACGCTCCTACGGTGAAGGAAAACATCGTGAGGCAACCTGCATACATCTGCGAAGAAATTCAATGTTGTATGTGAAGTCGACGAATCCGCACTGGGCCAGCGTGGTTGACTAAGGCCTAATCACCCTAACATAGGGTAGGCTCGAACCCCTCGGTGGGGACGTATATGAGCTGTGTGTGATGAATCGGAGAGCCTATATTGCCTTTCAACTGTTCGATGACGTGATAGTTTGGCGTTCTGATTGGTCGAACGCAACGGTTTAGATTCGATTAACTGTAACTTTTATTAGTAGAATTGGGCCCCTGGTCGTCACCCCGTCGCTTCATAATTTTTTTATATCGGTTAATTGTTAACAGTGAGTTACGGCGCGGCCTGGCGCTGGTGTGTACACCACCATAAAAGTTGAAATCAAAACTTACGATGTGCAATGCGGATAAATAAAAAAGCTGAAATTATAGATTCACCGGTAAAAATATTTTATTATAAATTTCTTATAAAGCTCAAGCTTAAAATCTAAACGTATCAGGCACTAGCATTTGCTCTCTTTAACGTCCATAAATATATTTTTGGATTGTAGCGTTGCTATGGCAAGATTCCGCTCCTGGCGCTCTTCGTTCAGCTGCAGTTGTAGATTTCTGACGTCCTGTCTCAATATTTTCATATCGCTCTGTAAACGCATGACTACTGCCCAGAGCGTGGGCGGACTCTGAGCGTTGTGAATCGGCAAGGACGGAGATCGCACTAACGCTTCTATAGAAGGCGTTTCATCGTCGCACTCTGAAAATAGAATTAAACTCATGATGCGACGCGCAAACATAGCCCCATATTCCACATAAGTTAAATCCACCACTCACTAACCACTAATCCATGTTTTGATAACATCGTTAGCGTGCAAATTTTAATGAGACTCACAATATTAAAGTCTAAACTTTGTTCATTTGACACCCACCTTCTATCATTTAATATACCATAAGTATTTACCGAATTTTTGCCGATAGAGTAGGTAACTAACATATAATGTTTACAATCGTAATTACTTTTAACATTAGATGTTTTAATATTCGTTCTTTTCTTCTCAAAATGTGTATTTTCAGTTAGTGTAATTTGGGTTAGTAAATTAACTACAGGCAAGTACAAGACAATATTTTGTTCAATCAGTAAGGCTGTGGAGATTTAATTTAGGATTTAGCTAAGCAAAGTTTAGTGAGGTCAAAGATCAATAAGTATGTATCAAAATTTTTTGTTCGACAAATTTATTTTAAAAATATTACAACTATTACAATAAATTCCAATAGAAAAATAAATATAGCAATATAACACACGATATTTTAAAATAAGTAGGCATTATATATTAATAATAATAATATTTATAGAATTCTAACTACAGTGTACATAATACCTACACACGTTCAAAAAAGTTTGCGATTTGTTGGAAAAAATTGCAAAAGTTAATAAAAACGTTAAGGTATTACATTTTTTTCATTATTCTTAATTTAAAGCATCGCAGTATTCAAAACAAATGAATGCTTCAAGATAGAAATGAAAACAATATGCTGCAAATGGTCATCATGCTAAAATCATCGTTGCATGGTCTGTCAATTCTAGTTTATCTTGGATGAAGTTGACGATAGCGCACGGCTCACTGAAGAGCATACCAAAGAAATAATCATAAAAAAATATTTTAACATTAAAAAGACATTAAAATTTTTCCAACTTATTGTAAACTTTTTTAATGCAAACATGGGTTAAGCTAAATTCAAGAATACGTAAGTATATAAATATAGTGATCGCCAAAACATTTAAATTTTTTTGATGAAGTAAACAAGAAAGCATACCTTAATTTAATGAAAAAAAAACTATGATTATAAGAACAAAAAAATAGTGTACAAGTAACAACGGTATGATGAACCATAATATAATAATGAGTATACAATTTAAAGTGGATAAAATAATATTGTATTACTACCACAAGATTTTAACAGTAATAAAATTAATAGGTAATAAAATACGCAATTCGAGAGATTTCACACGACTTTATGTAGCAGTGAAAATTATTAATATTTCTTCTTCCCAATTCCTTAAGGTATTAAATAAATGTTAAATTAAATAGACTTACAATAGTCAAAATAATAAAGCTATCCGACGTATACGAAACAAATCAATGATGTGTAACATCTCAGATAATCTCAGCTACAATTCGCTTGAATAACTTATTATGTAACCCCTATGTTTGTCAACGGCATGCCCCAAAACCCGGCCCGAGCCTTACCTTTTTTATAACATACGATGCGACTGAATAATGAATTATTTATCAGAAAGAAACTACCGCAGAGAAAATAATGTACCAACATACACATACTTTATAGATTTCTGAGGTAACGATACTATGTATGTTTAGTTTACTAGTTCTGTTTAAGAATGCGTTATGATAATAATATTTTTTTGCTAATGTATAAGCGGAATTAACAAATAACTTGTGCTTGTTACCATAAATATTTCATTTGAATGCTGTGCGCAACAATCACCGGAATTCAAATTTTAATGTAGGACTAATTATATTACCTTGTTATCAATGTAGTAAATTGTTTTCTGTAGTTGGGCCATTTAAATAAATAAATAAATAGGCAAAAACCTTGTCGACTGAATAATGAATACTACCGCAGAGAAAAAAGTGAAATAGGATACACATATTTTATAGATATCGAAGCTAACAATGTTGTGTTGGGTTTACTAGGTTTTGCCAATGTTCAAGAATGCAATATGATTGGGATAATTTTTTGATTATGTATAAGCATCATCTTCATCATCACAGCTCATATACGTCCCCACCGAGGGGCTCGAGCCTACCCTATGTTAGGGTGATTAGGCCTTAGTCAACCACGCTGGCCCAGTGCGGATTGGTCGACTTCACATACACCTTTGAATTTTTTCGTAGATGTATGCAGGTTGCCTCACGATGTTTTCCTTCACCGTAGGAGCGACAGACAAATGTAGGTACATATGAAATTCGAAACGAAAAACACAGTGGTACATGGCGGTCTCGAACCCGGACCTCCCGATTGGAAGACAAGTACCGAGTCCACAGCGCCACCGACGCTCTATAACCGTATAAGCAGAATTAATAAATAACTTGTTCTTGTTACCTTAGGCAAAAACCTTGTATAGGTAGTGTGCCTACACAAATAATTAACTTACTCGGGCGAAACAGACTGTAGTATGAGCTACAGTCTGTTTCACCCGAGTAAGTTCTAAGATTCTTAATATACATATCATTTCTCTGGTTCCCTTTCTAGCAACTTCCGTTTTATAGGGTGGTGACTCAAATTGTGATAGAATTACATTTAATATGTGAAATTGCCGTAAATTGAAACACAGTGGCTAAAAAGTGGTTTATTTATGACTGTGAGAAATATTTACAAGTCAATTAAAGCCGACAATCTAATTAAAAAGGCAGTAGTATAAAATTTTAAGTGTCCTTCCCTCCCCTCAATGAGTATTAAATAAAGAAATTCGCCGATTTTATTGCAATACTATAAAGTTAGAAACGGCAGATAGGTAGGTAGACGCCTAACAAAGGAAACAACCTATAATTTAGTTTAAAAGAAGACTCGTTTCGATTAACGATAAGATGAGATCCTTCTTGAACGAATTACTTTGATGGGTAGCTGGCACCTTTATTGATTGTTTTTTTTTCGACAATGTTATTTGCAAGAGATAAAAGATAACGTTTTGTAATCGTTTTAACAATGTGGTGAACAACAAAAGCACGATATAGAAATCTATTACAAATATTGTCAAATTGTTTGACCTATACCTACTGAAAAATTGGAAATATTCATCTCTCATTCATAATATGTGATAATGATATGCATAGTGATATAACGTCGTGATGACAGTAGATTTGATTATAAAAAATATAAATCATCACGAACAATAAGCGACTCGTTTGAAATCATATAAAACATTAAACACTGGTATATTTCGAAGATACTACTTAATTAAATTTCTATGAATATGAAATCTAACAAACAAACATTGATGTTATGGCTCCACCGCAGCATGTCATAGAATTCGATACGCAAACATAAATATAAACAAAAAACAGAAAGTGCATTAGGTACACTGCATGTATAATAATGAGATTTTTATGCACGGTCATTTGGCGCCTCTAAGTTTCATGGTGCATGGCTGTTGGCACAATTTTGATGTAACAATATTATATATACATGCGGCTATGTTGTACCGCTGTATGCGGCTCGCTGCGCTATTCCGTTCAATATTAAATGAATGGCACGCGGCGGCAGACCGCTGCCCGCTCTGATTACCCACACCACAATCTAATAACCTGGCCCACTTGTCTCCATTAGCTGTTCGTTGTGTCTATGTTCTGCATAATTCGACCTTCCCCTCGACCTACCGGTGCGGCGATAAAACGAACGAGCGAAGTTTGCACGTTTTACGCGATTAACACTGACTTAATGAAATTTAGGTAAACAATATTAATACGCTGTAGGCGTATTAACAGGAGCCACCGCGTTTCTAAGCTTTCGCGTGTTAATTATGTATGTAGTACTTATTATGTGTCGATCTAATATTTCTGCTCATAATCTAATATCCTGGAATACAATATATGCGCAACTACACATTGAACTGGAATCGGTTAGATATTGTAAAATGGACAGTTATGGATCCAGGTGCGCCGCTGAATATAGTATCGATGGAAACGAAATAGTGTGATTGTACGAGTAGTTTCTGTAAACGAAGTGTTGGAATACTGCCCAACAGTTAAAATCAAACTATACGTAAACTCTACATATTCGATTCATATTGGAAAGATGAAAATAAATAATTAAATAAACTTAGAATTTCAGGGAGATTGTTTATTATTATTAGATTGTAATAGAGTTTTTTCTTCATAATTGTTATACATCTAATAGGTATATTATCATTTGCTATTTTTTACGAACAAGTAAAAAATAGCAGTAGCTTCTCTTAAATACATAATAACGAACTCATAGATTGCGCAAGTGATCCGATGTTATGAGTTATGATTTATTGAGAACAAACTTTGTCCAACAACTAATTAATAAATAACTAATGACAATACACGTTGAATATAACTGGAACTTAGAAAGGCATACGACGCGTAATAAGTGCTGGATATTTTATCGGATAAAACAGCGCATCCTAATACGTTATAGTAGCAAAGTCGACGTGTAGATATTATGTATATTAAGTGACGGATAAAAATAAGTTACACGTGTTTAAATAACGAATTAACTACATATCTATTTAAATAATAATGACCGAAATGTATGTACATACCTACGCGTATTTGTAACCGCACAACGTAGGCACCAAATTGGATAATTCTCTTTTGTTGCGTTTGTTATTGTTAGGACAAAATTTGTATAAAAGAAAACTATTTCAAATATAATACGAAAAAGGAAAAAAAATAAATTTTTAAATTTTTAAATAAAAGCAAGTGATTAACAAAATTGACAGATTAACATTCAGTTGTTCAGTTTCTTACAATGCTTTATTGTCAAAAGGTAAAAATATTTTTATATTTTTTGTATACCCGTACGAAGCAGGTGGAGGCAGCTAGTTGAGAATAAAATTAATGTGTATCTAACAATTCACTTAGTCAAGGCCGTTGATACAAACAATAAAAATAATATCCTACATTGCTATGTAAAGGGTGAACATAGAATAAGGAAAATCTAATAATCACACGACGACAAGGGTAGTGCTAGTGAAAATTATATTAAGGAAGCATTTGATATTTATTTCCCTGAAAATAGAATAATGGATGACATGTATTTAACAGCATAATAATAAAATATGATACAGCCTCTGAAACAGAACAAAAAAGTTCCTTGACCCTACGATATCATCGATTTTCATGTTTTCATAATTCACTTTCAGTTGCATCGACTCGTATTTCAAGTTACGGGGACTTTAAAAAAATCACTTTTTTAATAGTTCTAAATATAATACAAAACTGAAGGCTGTGAGTAAATTGATTGATAGTCTCAAATTATGTCTCTATTTTAACACAACTGTCAAAGTATAAACAATGTTTTACGATCTCTTATTGACATCAATTTTTTAAACGTTTTTATGAACTCACTTAGTGGCCTTGATCGACGCGACGACGCCTAAAACTTAATTATTTGAAATAAAATTGTTTTAAACAATTATTAAGAATTCGAGTCCACAATTAACTACCAAAACAGCATCGAGAAAGCACCAAAGCGTTTTAGGATAAATATTCGTTAAAATAAATTGAAGCAACCTAATTGTTAGTATCTGATATAGTTATTGATGTAATTAAAGCCCGACCAATGAAATAAAAAACCTCGCCATATTGCGGAAAATTATTGGAACTAATTTCTTCAAGTGGCAACAATCTTTAAGATGTCATTATTGTCGTCTGTCAAAGGGTGTGTGCGGTCTATTCCTTCAATATTGTGACATGAGTCCGATATATCTGAATCTGAAATTGGACCAGTATAATCTGATCATGAAATGTCATACGTATCTGTTGAGTATTTAGATTGTGAGTTTGATGAATAATAAATATCTAATAATAAATCTTAAATCTGTGTTTATTAACCTGACTATACTTTAATGGCAGTTCATTTCACAATACTTTAAAACATAAATTATGCCATGTTCTCGTAAATTAAACTTAATTGCTGCAATAGTCTAAAATATCTGTACACTAGCCAATTCGCATTTGTATAACTGTACTTAGTGTTGCCATAATCATAGTTAAGTTAGTCCCCGAGAGCAGAATTTTATTTTTTGGGACAGGCTTTACACATAACATTATCTTGATTAAACTACTGCCGCTGTTTACAGTTTTTAATTCAGTTTCCTACACCATCAATACCAAAATCGATAATAATGCAACCCTTATAATGGTTATCATACAATTTATCATACATAATGTATAATGATATCACACAATTTCGCTTGCACAGCATAATTATAACGCCATTATACACATATCGATACCTAAATAGGAATACTTATCAAAATATCACTACATTTATCGTCATAAACAAAACCAAGCCTTAATATTAATGCACCAAAATTCAATATCAAATAAGCATTCGCTAAATTAATACATTTGCAACTATCTACTAAAATAATACTGCATACATGCATCAAAGATATATAAATAATCTATGTTAACATAGATAACATGCATTGACGACTAAGGCTCTTTTATAATGGCACTTTTTAATTACGTTATGTATAAAATATAAAAAACGGTCAAATAGGCTATTAAACTTAACTATAAAGCATTAGGGATTATTAATTAATCGTCCATTGCACAATGTTATATGAAGTCGATATGGCAGTCTCAGTGAAACATTTTTCGATGATTGAAAATAAGCCGATTGTAATTGAATTACTATGTTAAAAAAATATATTTTAGCAGAATTTTATTTTTACATTTAATATATATTTTTTTTAAATTTCAGCTATGCAAAAATAAAGCAGCAACTGACGAATCTCTTTCCAAAAATCGTTTTTAAGAGAAAATCATACGGGCCGTTTTTTTTTCATACAAACCCCTGTTTCCTTCTAGTATAATGACAATAGCTGTTCTATATTTCCAAAAACAAACTATGGCCATTAAATTAGCATGTTCACATGTTTTCCTTTTTTATTAAGTTAATTATTAAAGAAGATTCAAAAACCAAAAAAGCCAGATTTTCCAACAAATTGAATGAAAAAGCAAAACAGAGAAACACAGCGAAACATTTCTTAAATTTTTAAAACAAAAAGTTATTAAATCGATTTAGTTTCGGAAGAAAACAGGGGATTACGAAACGTCTATTTTGTGTACTATTCATAGGTATACTATAAATAGACTCTCGGCAGCAATATATTTTACAAATACCCGTTCTGATTTCTGACGAAAGTTGTAAAACTCAACTAGATATCATATGAGTATTTATTAACTAGTTTTTTTTACTTTGAAATCAACAAAATGGTATGTCAGAACACATTTTATTATGATATTGATACAAGCAATGAAACATATTCCTAATTAACGCTTTAAATTCAAATCTTAGATAATGTTCATTCAAATAATTACTTTTGATGTTTTGACATTTTATCTTTAGAAAGCCTGCCAAACTTGGAATCATTTTCCGAGCAAAACTTATCCTGGAGATGAAACGGCCGGTCCTAAACTTTGCAGAGAGCTACTTCCGGAATTAAATGAAATGTCAACATAATTGAATGTTTTTTAACATAATGTTTTTTCAAGTATTTAGTACATACTATTAGGATTAATGAAATTATTATATAAATCAGCTTCGTATTTATTTCCATCGCAAGCAGCTACGAATTTTTCCAATAAAAATAATAAATATCTTAAATACTGCAGGAAACAATAAAAACAATGGACATGCACTACGAATGCCAAGGGCCTCTTTCACAACTGTCTAAAAATATGACGATATATTCCATTTTGTAGGCTTAATTCTATGTTAAAAAAAATTACATCAAACATATCTTTCTGTTTTTTTTTTTGGTTAGACAGTAGTGAAATAGGTCAATGGTGTAAAAATAAATTAAAAAACGTTAAGAGATCAAACACCTTTGACGTTTAGACTAGTACATAATATACAGACAGCATGCATTGCCATCGCACGTCAGTTATATTAATCATGGAATTGGCTTTGGTTAGTGTAGTTTAAGTGAAAAGTCCAACGCCAGACAATGATCACGCACACCTGTCTCGTTTTATGCTCTGCCGAGACAATTGCACCGTAATAATATTAAAATGGAAAAGCAATAGAGTCGCGAAGTCTGGACAACACGAGAATAGTATAAGTTTAGTATCTTCGAGCATTGGGGAGATAAGGGAATATGGTCGTAGAGCTTCATAACACCACACGGTGTCTACGTATGTCAGTCGAAGTGATGTGTTTTTTGTAACTGTTTGATGAAAGAGCCGCAGCACCAAGTGGAAGATCGAGCTGAACGGGGTACAGGAGCGGGGACGGGCGTGAGCAACGGCGTCCTAGACGGCGCGAGGCTAGGGTGCGAGCCACTGCGTCGGTCTCGCCCGTAGTTCAACTTCTGCCTCCGATCCTCAGTGCAATCCCACAAATTGGGATTGGATCTGTTTATTTGGAATTTCCGATCCGACAGTAACCTCCTGGTGTCCGGGCCCCGGTAGAGGTACGCGTCCGCCGCCGAGGAGCTTTTGTTACGTTTCACTTTCGTCGTTTTACTACAGCCCGTCAGTTCGGGGGTCTCGCTTCTTTGCACGATGGGAAGTTTAGTGTGGTTATATTGTGGCATGTTAGAAGCGGGTGCGTGATATTGTACTTTACCGACAGAAAAGTGGCCGCAGTCCACTGCAGGTGTGATATAAAGGCAGCCGCATGTAACAAAATAGAAATATTGAGACTACCGTATATCAGCGACATAAGCCAGTGTTTTGGAAGATATTATGCGCTACAAAGAAAATATTGGAAGGAAATACAAGAACTGAAGGATAGTCAGTCAATAGTCAATTTGTTAGTTACGAAATAAATTTATATACAGCCGTATCGCAAGATGCTTATTATTATACAAAATGCAAATAATTACGACGGGCGAAGGTGTATTTTTTTTTATAAAAATTATATCCCCATCGTGATTTCCTAAAAAAATAAACTTTAAAAAGTCTCGTATTTTTAAAAATCGTACAAAAAATAAAACAAGAGTAAATAAAGCGAAGTCATATTTTAAATTTATATTGTTCGCTAATTTGATAAATATTTGACTGTAAAGCTAGTAAGCAGTAACAGCAAAAAACAAGATATATTTCCTCAACCAATATTACTCTAACTACTGACTGCTTACTATATTATAATACTATGCAATAAAAATAATTTACTAAAACTACAAATTCCTATAATACTTTATATCAGACCAGATCTAGTTAATACTGAGTATATAATAAATAGTAACATTACCAAGGCATGCTATATCAACATGCATTTAGAGACGAGTGCTCATATCAATGTAGGTAATATGCGTACGTATTCTGAGTATTAAAGTGAAACAGGTGCCTTGTATATTACACCAACAACAACAACATTCGAACAACGAATAGTTCCAAGCGCTAACTTTATAGGACTAGCAGTATTTGGTTTATTATAATATGAAATACAGATCTTTCATTCCAAGAACCAACTGATAATGCGGTTTCTTGATTTCGCATGTCTTCTCCTTGTCGACTCGAATATCTCCAGAGGTATATTGGGTACTGCATAATAAATACAGTGTGGTTAGTAAACCCTTGCCAATATACAATTATTACCATTTGTAAACATTGCACTCGACACTGATTGCACTTGACAGTTTCGAATTGTTAATGAGTAGGTGTATAGCGAAACTTCCGACAAAGATGTCATTAATTGGAACTAACTACGCAGGCCAATGATGCACCGCTCGCCCTCCATGAATCGCGTGTGATAAGCGAATAACACTAATCACCTAGTTCCTCACATGTAAATACTTGCCCCCGTAGCACGTCCACCAAAACACGATATGATAAAGCGATTTATCGCGGTGAACTGTCAAAATACGACGAAACCCTATTGTATTTTGACAGTTCACCGCGCTAAACCGCTTTATCACATCGTGTTTTGGTGGACGTGTTAGGGGGGCTGGATTCGACGCGTGCCGCCACTCCGCGTGGCGAAACGCGCCGTATCGAAGTTTTTTTATTGCAGATAAGTTGGCAAACAAGCATACTGCCCACCTGACGGTAAGTGGTAACAGTCACCTATGATACATGTGGCTCCTGTGAGATTCGCAGCAAAACTGCAACCCCCACAAGAACCACAGTGCACGTTTTGCCCACTTGTGGCTTAGGATGTAAAGTCACGGTACCCAGTAAATTCAATGCCATATCTTAACCTTCAAACCGAAACACGGCAATGCAAGCACTGCTGCTTTGCGGCAGAAATAGGTAAGACGGAGGTACCCAAGCACACGACCCTGGTACAAAGTCTCCCTATAAACCTTATAAGGACGGCTTAAGTATTTGACATCTTTGTCGGAAGTTTTGCTATATACCTAGCTATTAACAATTAGTAATGGGACTTCCGAAAAATACCGCCTGATACCATTAATTATACTCGATAGTTTCATCAATGCTAAATCTGATTGTAAAACATAAGCGCTGTAAAATAACTGAATATTTAACAAATGACTTTGTAATGACCTGACAGTTAATTGCAGCGATTAGTTAGCACCGCCCAGCGTTGTTAGCATGGCGTTTGTAATATAACACGACTATTTATATTGTAATATAAAAATTATTTTCATCGGTAGACACTTAAGTTTCGCATTTGAATGAAATGGGGTACTTACCGGAACTCACTGCGTTCCTACACCGCGCTGAGGTGCAATAAGCCTCGATAACTTTGAGTATGAGCGCATCTTCTTCGTATGAATTTGACTTTCGTTGGTGCGGTGCATATGGATGGGTCGGGCCAATGTTTTCATCCGAGCCAATCGTAAAGGACTGGGGTCTCAAAGGTGGCGCAGGACGTAGGCATGTGATACTCCAACCTAAAATGTTATTTCAATGTTAATCATCTTATGACTCAGTATATTGGTGATCATACAATTGAATCTGTAAATGAACGTTAAAAGTGGGTGGCTCCTGATGGGTACGATTTTAAGCCAACACTTTCATCCTTATGTCCAGGGTGATAGTATAGACACCAGTCTTTCCACAATATGTGAAAAGAAAATAAATTATTTTTGATATTTTTTTTATTCAATTTTAATATATCACCATAACTTGGTACTGAATCATCTGCGCGTTTCTCTTTATTTCTAACTCTAGCTTACCCATTTCTGTCACAAAGCAGCATGTAAGGCTGTGTTCCGACTAGTAAGGAAAGACGGGCAGTAAAATGATAATGTAACAAGTTGCCAACATACACAGCCGTCCTTATAAGGTTTATAGGTATACAAGAACCACATGTCCTATAAGGTAACTGTAGCCACTTACCATTAGGTGGACAGATTACGTGCTGCCAATTTTATGGTGTAAGAAAAATACATATAACGCAATTTATTATATTATTATTTATTAAAATAAAGGCATATTTCTTTTATTACAACTATACTCTGTCCATTCGTTTATTTTCTTTTTGACAGCTCACGCCGATGAATTACCGTATTTTTTTCGGAATAATATACTACAGTAAATGTCGTACTTTATTGACGGGTAACGCCCGCTTAGTGAAGTGCCCTGTGCATAACAAGCAATCACAGACTATAAAACAGGTCTTGAAATAAGATAAATCGATCATATTGAAAAAAATAATCTGACTTTTTGTAAGTATTGTTTCTGAAAATTTAATAAAAACAAGAAAATAAATATAGTGTCTATGACTCCATGATTAATTATTTAGGTATGCAAGGAATTAAGTCAAAATCTTGGAATTTAAGTTCAAACCAAGAGTGAAGAACAATAAAAACTTATTAATATCAATAAAACTTATTAAATAAGTATTTATTTATTTCATACATAATTTAAAAAACTAATAAACGAATAATTAATATTTAAACAAAAATTATTTCGATGCAATAAATCGATTGCAAGTTCTTCTTTAATAATATCGATTATTATTTCAAGTCGAATCGGTAAACGTGTGAGGGCGGCACTAATTTCGAATTGTTTCAAACTGTCAAAAAGAAAATAAACGAGTGGACAGAGTATAAGTTGGCAAACAAGCAAACTGCCCACCTGATGGTAAGTGGTAACAGTCACCTATAATACATGTGGCTCCTGTGAGATTCGCAGCAAAACTGCAGTCCTCACAAGAACCACAGTGTACGTTGCCAACTTGTGACATCAGATGTAAAGTCACGGTACCCAGTAATTCCACTGCCATATCTTACCCTTCAAACCGGAAAACAGCAATGCAAGCACTGTTGCTTTGCGGCAGACGGAGGTACTCAAGCAGATTTAAAGCAGAATTGTCTTTGCTTTAAATCCACATTCATTTGAAGAAAAAAAGTATTTTATAATTTACCTTTACTACTGTAGCTCGGATAAGATATATCTATAAAGTCAACTGAAGAAAATTTCTTTCCAATAGAATTTTTGTTGGATTTTGGTGATGATTGATCGAGTGAATCACAAGAGTTTTGCCAACGTGCTGACTGATTTTTTTGCTTGTTTTTCTGTGTTTGCTGAGTATGTTGAGTATAACTTTGGTGGTTATTGAAAGAATGTGATCGTTTGTGGTTAGTTAGTCCAGAAGATAGGTCTGAGCTACTGGCGTCGTACGTGGTCATCTGTTGAAAAGACAAAGTAGTTTATTAAAAATGAAGTAAAAGCGAGAGTTACGACTATCATTACTTTATTTTATAACTATGATGTGCTTTCAACCAATGAATGCACAATAAAGCTGGAAGCATCCAATAAAACTATTTTTAGGATAGCTGAGTATGTATGTACAATTGGGTATTGGAGTTTGGTATCGCTTTTCTCTGTTAAGGACACCGAGCTTCCTGCTGGTCAGCTTAGCCTTGCTATCCAAACGACTGCTGAATTTAACTTTGCCCGTGATCTCAACACCGAGGATACCAACACTATCGAAGATCTTAAGGGTTACTCCTTGGAGCTGAGGCGCTAATTTAAATGATTTTTTTTTGGCACGGAATGCGCACACTTGTGTCTTTGAGGAGTTGAACTGAACTAAGTTCATTTTCCCCCATTCTGAAGCCCGCCCCAGAGTCTTCAACATCAGACAAGTTTTGACCGTCTGTTCGACAAGGTGCTCTGGGGGGACATTCTAATGGCTGATATACCTGGCTTCATCCGTGCTGTCATCTACATAGCAGTGCATATTCTCTATAGACAACATACCATTGATATGTAGAATGATCAACGTTGGGGAGAGAACCGAGACTTATGGAACTCCAGCATTAATCGTTTTGGTGTCGGAGCATGAACCATCAAGGACTACTTTGGTGGTCCAAATAACTGTGCTGTGTGGAACTTTAACAATCAGAAGGATTTATAAGCACTTCAAATTATTTTAATCTCTACTTTAATATTTCAATTATACATACATTTTATACAATCCCAGAATTGACATAATAACACGAAAATAGAACTAAATCTTTTAAGTAGGTAAATGTTATTGTACTTCCGACGATTATTATATGTATAGTCTATAACACTAGGTTTTTGTACAGAATAGAACTAGCAAGTAACAAATGATAATTTTTTTTCGATATTGTTTGATAAGATGATTATTGTAAAACATGAAAGTGCATATTAGTATGTTTCTATATACAATTTATATGATCTAACAATTTTCACGACATATGCATATACTGTAAGGCAATTCACACACTTCTAATCAATGATTTCATAAGATCAGAAGTAGTTTCCCATGCATCAGGGTATCAATTAGTAAAGTGAAATCTTGTGGTTTTCTCGTGTTAGTTAAATGAATAAACACAGGCAAGGATGATCAAGTAAAGCTCTGCAACACTGGGGAAACTAATGACAGTATTAATCTAGCGGTTATAGAATCAAGGCAATTACTATATATATTCAAACCAGTGATACACAAAACAGTATCTCTTTACAAAGAAATCCTTGCCTGAGTCGGTGACCACAGTTATGGGCAACTTGGCTTTCATCCACCAGTGCGCGTACAAATCGGAACGGTACACCATGAAACCTGTGCCTGATTCTGTCAAACCCTTCTGCAATTTTGACAAATCTTCGCTTCGAGATCTTGTTTTTCGCGTCTGTGTACAAACTGAATTTCTATCGATTTTTTTATCAAACACATCGCATTTGCGCGGTGTGTTGGCTCGAGACTGATGCGTATTTTCTGGGTTTTCTCGATATATACGCATGTGATAGTGCAAACTTGGTTTAGAACGTTCAGTAATATTCAGAGTACCCCATTGACAAGGTATGGGCTGACGAACATTCTTTGGAATATCTAAATGAGTGCTTGGTTTACGATATAAACGTGGGGGTGGTTCAGGTTTTAATTTAATTTCTGGTATATATTGTTCTATGTTTCTCCTTATTGAAGTTCTCTTTATCTTTGGCGATATTACTGGAGGACCAACCGAAAAAGTTGAAGTGACGTTGGCATTTGATGAATCAATTACGTCCAAGCTACTTTCTGAAGTTACACTTGTAACACAAGAAGTTCTTACTGTGGAGCCAAAGGGAGAAGTACATCTGCATTGCTCCTCGTAAGTAACTGCTTCTATTTCTGATAATGTCAAATTTTTGCGACGCGTGATACCATAAGTGTCCTGTGTTGTACTGATATGAGTTGATGGATGTTTAAAGGACTTTTTCTCTTGGTTATCGGAATCATTCTCTTGATTCACATTATATTCATGTACATTTAATTCTGGTGAAGCCAGGTTGCAGCTGCCAACCATACCTGAATCAGAAGACCTAGGGCTTGGGCATAGAGACCTATTACAGCATTCACATTTTTTGTTCATATTTTGGTTTTCTGATTGAGAACTCATTCTTTGATTTCGTGAATCGTCATTTTTATTAAAGCTGTCTGTTTCTACCATGGACCTTGATAGTGACCGCCTTATCTTCTTGTCAGAATTAAGTGAATGCTTTCTAAATGGTATATCTGTGTTTAGATTGACATTAATAACTTTCACATCTTCATCAACATTTCGAAACATTGGCGGTGGATCAATGATAATAGAATCGATGGCATTGCAGCTTCGTAACTGTTTTGGTGAGGGTGGTGACATGTGCAAAAAGTTACTTATTGGATCCTCGTCAAAATTGTCGCAATAATAACTATCTTCTGTTGATTTCCACAGCTTTGGTATTGTTTCAACTTTCGTTCTAGAATTCGGAACACTGCGCCTAGTAGGTTCAAATTCTATTTCTTGATTATATAATGTATTTATTGGAATATCTTGATCAATATTTACCAGATCTTCGCAGGCCATGTAAGGCCTTACATCAAAACTTGAATTTTCAGTGCTTTCAGAATGTTGTCCATGTATTGTCAAACTATTCAAATGCGCCATTTGTCTTACATTGCCTAATGGTGGCAAAGACTCAAATATACTTTTTGTACAATCTCCTTGGATAGACGGTCGGTCAAGCTCAGATGGCTTGTCAATGCATTCAATATATCCAAAGTTACTACTTTCCCAACTACAATAATTTGAAGAAACACCTCTGCTTGAAGAATCCAAAGCATCCTGTCTAATTATTTTCGAATTACTAATTGCATCTGTGTCTGTGTAACTGGAATTTGTGTACGATTCAGTAGTATCAGTTTCCACATCACTATCGTCCGAATTTCTGTCACTATCAGTATTTTCAGTCTCTGTGCCAACAGTGCCATCGTTTCCGATTCTTAAGCGTATGTGGTTTTTATGCCTTCGTCTAACTGGTAAGCCTGTTAATTCAAAGGCTTTCACCCACGTCCTCTCGTGTAATAGCTTACGCAACATTTGTCTCGTTATGACTTTCTTTTTTACGAGTCTTGCGAAGTATTTTGTCAACGAATAATAAGGTGATGCAGAAGGGTAACTAGGCGGCGGTAGTGTCACGTGATAAAGGCTTCGGCGACTAGAGTTGATGCTAGACAATGCTCCTTCAGATGGAGAGCGGGCCAACTAATAAGAACATGTTAAGATATATAATTAAAAATTTATTAAATATGTCCATAACAAAATTAATTGCTGTACTTACATGTGGTAAAGATTGTGGTTGCGGTTGATCGTGAGTTGGACTACTCGTGTTAGAGTGCTTCTGAAGCAGGCTAACCCAATTGTCAGCCTCAGCTCTAGTTTGGCAAACAGCTACAATAGTGTCTATCATAGGTCCACTTATTTCAAATGCATTTTTTCTGGTATCAGTATCATCTAATTTACACACAGTTATACCCGTCAATGGAAGACATCCCTATCAATAAAATAAAGAAATAGCTATAATATCAGTCACTTATAGCAAGTATTATATTAAAAATATACACAGTGTAAAAAACCCATCACAAAGCTCGTGTCTACATTCAGACCATAAAAATTAACTTATTTTTTTTTTTTTGATGGGAAACTAAATTTATTTTTAGGTTTTAAAAACAGCTGCTAAAAGTACTACGCAATGTAACGCACGCTCGCGCGCTACGGATATCGTCTTTGCGTGAGTCAGCGGCTCGCGGCGACAATAGACAGCGTCTGTTGTAAATACATTGTGCGTTGTAAATTAAACGCCTTTATTTGTTAATAAATAGTGATTTTTTCTTTGATGTGTCTTTGGATGAAAATTAACAAATAATGTTCCAAACACTTTGGTATAAAAATCCCAAAAAAATAATTGTCACTTTGTACTTAAATATCTCGGTAACTATTAATTTCCCAGGTATGGTCTAGAAGACAAAAATGATATTAAAAATGGATTCAATATGTGTGCTTCGGCTTTGTGATTAGTTTTTTAACACCCGTTATATAATGTTGGAGTATCACCTCATATACAAAGGCGGAAACTCTTTTGCTAACTGACAAAAGCAATAAAGCAGAGGGAAATAAAACCAAATAACGGTCTTGATGAGATGGCCCCACAGCTACACTGCCCATATGTAATACATCTCCCAATGCCGTCAATTCCCCACCAGGCCAACCACGAACTTCTCCAGTAACAACTTGTAATTCCAGCTCCTTTTGACGACGTAATGCTGCACAACCACTCTGAAAAAAAACCAGATAACAGGATATGAACATTGTTATTAAAATTTCATACTTTATTCTAGAGTGTGCTTAATATTACAATCACCAAAATTTTGCATTTACCAAACTCAAAAATCAATAAACAAGGTTATTAAAGGCAAATCAACTCCAACAAGTTATGATAACATGATTCCATGGAATTTTAAATTTACTTACAGCAATGTCCTTATATACAATAGATGCTCTATGTGTATCTCCTCTGTCTGGATGTGCTTCATGCACATGTCTAGCTAGCTCCTGAAGCATTGCGGGGTATTTGCCAAGTCTTCTAAAAGGTTTTGATAACCCAGCTGTTAAAACCAACACACCAGGGCAGACTGCACCGGCATTTTCCATCCAGGTGTTCAATTCCTCCCTAAAGATTTTGTCATTTAAGTCAAGGATAATATGTTTTTGTAGAACTCCTTGTAATTATTATTACAAAGAGATTTACAAAAACTTATTTTAGGTATAAAAATTAAAAAGTAAAAATAAATTAACTGTAAAAAATCCTTTTTAAAAACAAGCTTCTATTTAAATGCGCTAAAAAGAAAAAAGAAAAACTTTTACTTATAACGTCATTTCACATTTGACACAATTTATATGACATAAAAGCTTGTCGCGAGATTATATCTATATAAAAATGTCGTGTCACATTGTTTGTCCGGGATAAACTCCGAAACTACTTTACCAATTTTGATGAAAGTTGGCTTACCATATGTAATTTGATCCAACCTAAAAGATAGGATAAGTAGTTGTTTTCTCGATTATGACCTCAACTCAGCTCATATACGTCCCCACCGAGGGGCTCGAGCCTACCCTAAATTAGGGCGATTAGGCCTTAGTCAACCACGCTGGCCACGTGCGGGTTGGTCGACTTCACACACAACCTGTAAAGAAATTCTTTCTTCACAGGTGTGTGCAGGTTTCCTCACGATGTTTTCCTTCGCCAAAAAACCGTCGAATAAACGTACATATGAATTCAAAATTTGAAAACACATTGATACGTGGCGGGGTTCGAACCGCTACCTCCCGATTGGAAGGCGACAGCCTTACGCACCACGCCATCGACGCTTGTCTTGCATCGCCATGTGACCTCAATTATTGCGAATTAAATGGTTTGCAATTATTTGTAAGATAATTAAGTTGCTCATAGATGGCGGTATGAGCTCATTTATTAACACAACACTTTATTTAGGTTAGGTAAGCATCAGTTGTTATGATGCACAATGACTAGGAGTCGAAGTAGTGGCCATGGCCGAAATCGGTCGGATGGTATTAAGTATATGTATTTTGAGTAGTTTTATGTAGATACATAATCTACTCAAAATACATACTAAATACCAGACGGTAGGCATAGGTATTTATACACGGTTATTTTTTTATCACCCTGGAAAATTTTAGGGACGCTTCAGGACACATCCAATAATATATAAAAAAAATAAAAAATAAATAAAAAAATTTAAATAAAAAATAATAAAAAAATATAAAAAATAATAAAAAAATCTCTAAAAATGCTGCTCTCAACTAGTGCAGCATTTTTTGTATTTTTTAAAAAATTAATATAAAATTAAGGAGGGGGGTTATTTTTTTATTTATATTTAAATCATTCTAATACCATGTCGTGAAGCGTCCCTTAAATTTTCCAGGGTGATAAAAAAATAACCGTGTATATTGATATGTTTTTTATTTATTAGTCAGCTTAGAGAGCCCACCCACTTACAATTTTAAGTTGGCCGACTATCAAACAACTGAATTGTGTACTTTTACAATTTAATTGTCCCTATTTACTACAGTCGGTTTCCAGCCGCAGACCTGATTAAGGGCCCATGGCGCGAAAAATAGCAAAAAGGCCGTTGGCGTTTTTGATATTTTACGTTAACGTTCGAGTTAATTGACCGGGAAAAAATAAATTTAAGATCTTAAATTATGTGTTTACACTATCACCGTCACCATTTTTCAAATTTACATACCATTTCGTTAAAAAATAGCATCAATTTTACTTAAAATTTGGGTTACACCCATATACCGTTCGTGATTTTTAGCTTCATTAATTAACCCTATTGTATTTTCATTTAACAAATATATAGAACAAGGGTAAGCAAAACACTGACACCGTGGTATTTTTTTTAATTATCGTATATTGATTTTTATATGAAAATTTTTATATACATTTATCGATTTTCTTACAAATACTTGGCTCGGGCGCGTCGAAATTCAGTGTGCAATCTAGACTCAAGTGAGAGCACGTCGCTTTGAGCTCGCTCCCGGCCACGTAATTATTTGTGTATGTATACGACGCGAAGTCCACCGGAGAAGTTGATAACTAACAATTTTATTTTTTGTGGCTGCCGTACGAAAGATCTTCATAAACCTTTTTACAAGCTTTTATTTAGCTTACTCGTATGTATGTTCGGGTCTAATCTTGCGAGATAAATTTGACCCACTTCCCGGTTTCCGATTAAGTTGAAATTTTGCATGCATATGTATACGAGTATATGTATTATGACGACATGGAGCTGATCTGATGCTAGAGCTGAAAGGTGGCCATCGGAACTCCGCAATAAAACGACACAGCCCCATCGAGTTTGAGCTCGTTTGATTCGTATTGACGAGAACTTTGATACTATATGGTAACCAGAGTCTGATGCTGGAACTGGAAGGTGGCCATAGGAACTCCGCAATCAAACAACGCAACCCCATCGAGTTTGGGCTCGTTTGATTCGTATTGACGAGTACTTTGGTCCTATATGGTAACCAGGGTCTGATGCTGGAGTTGGGAGGTGGCCATAGGAACTCCGCAATAAAACGACAGAACCCCATCGAGTTTGGGCTCGTTTGATTCGTATTGATGAGTACTTTGGTCCTTTATGGTAACCAGGGTCTGATGCTGGAGCTGGAAGGTGGCCATAGGAAATCCGCAATAAAACCACACAACCCCATCGAGTTTGGGCTCGTTTGATTCGCATTCACGAGTACTTTGGTCCTATGTGGTAACCAGGGTCTGATGCTGGAGCTGGAAGGTAGCCAAAGGAACTCCACCATTAAACGACAGAACTCCATCGATTTTGGGCTCGTTTGATTCGTATTGATGAGTTCTTTGGTCCTATATGGTAACCAAGGTCTGATGCTGCAGCTGGAAGGAGGCCATAGGAACTCCGCAATAAAACGACAGAACCCCATAGAGTTTGGGCTCGTTTGATTCGTATTGACGAGTACTTTGGTCCTATATGGTAACCAGGGTCTGATGCTGGAGCTGGAAGGTGGCCATAGGAACTCCGCAATAAAACGACACAACCCCATCGAGTTTGGGCTCATTTGATTCGCATTCACTAGTACTTTGGTCCTATGTGGTAACCAGGGTCTGATGCTGGAGCTGGAAGGTAGCCAAAGGAACTCCGCAATAAAACGATAGAACCCCATCGAGTTTGGGCTCGATTGATTCGTATTGATGAGTTCTTTGGTCCTATATGGTAACCAGGGTCTGATGCTGCAGCTGGAAGGAGGCCATAGGAACTCCGCAATAAAACGGCAGAACCCCATAGAGTTTGGGCTCGTTTGATTCGTATTGACGAGTACTTTGGTCCTATATGGTAACCAGGGTCTGATGCTGCAGGTGGAAGGAGGCCATAAGAACTCCGCAATAAAGCAACGCAACCCCATCGAGTTTAGGCTCGTTTGATTCGTATTGACGAGTACTTTGGTCCTATATGGTAACCAGGGTCTAATGCTGGAGTTGGGAGGTGGCCATAGGAACTCCGCAATAAAACGACACAGCTCTATCGAGTTTGGGCTCGTTTGATTCGTATTGATGAGTTCTTTGGTCCTATATGGTAACCAGGGTCTGATGCTGGAGCTGGAAGATGGCCATATTAACTCCGCAATAAAGCAACGCAACCCCATCGAGTTTGGGCTCGTTTGATTTATCTTGATGAGTACTTTGATTCTAGCCTAGATAATATCCGTATGCAACCCCATCAATTTCTTTTGTGCGACCTTCCCCAATTTGTCAAAATATCAAATGAAAAAGCTTGAATTGTAGAATGAATTGTAGAATATAGTAGGTTTATTATGAAAAATAATCAAATCCAAGATGGACGCTGTTACCGAACGTGTGTCACTGTCCTTTTGATACGTTTACTCTATTACTTTGTATTCCTATTTTGTATTATTTTTTGATAGATTTGATTATTGTTTTGTTTTATATTTTTTGACATTCCATTGCTTTTATAACATTGTATGGTTCGTAATTATATTAAATCCACAAAATACAATTCTGAGTTTATTTTAACTTCATTCAGTTACAGCCGCCGTCACAAATTGACAGATTATTTTTATGTACAATCCCCACAATATGGGTATCAAATGAAAGTGCATGACTTGTAAAATACAGTAGGTACACCATGAAAAAAACTAAAAACCAAGTTGGCCGCTATCACAAAAGATTTATAAAAACAAACTTTTATTTTAATGCCCTAAAAAGAGGAAAATAAACATTAATTTATTTTTTCATTACAATCCAGCGAATGGCTACAATGCACTAAAAAGTGCGTTGAACACAAGAAAATATTCATTTCAATAAATATTGGTAATTCTATGAAAAAATATTTGTTTTTATACCGGGTGTAACGGAATACCGCAATAATATTTCAGGTTGTTACTTAACAAAAAAAAATTTTTATGACTATTCTTTGTATTTTTATTATATGCCTACTTTCGATTTAATACGCTTAACAGTTCAGCGTATTAAATCGAAAGTAGGCATATAATAAAAATACAAAGAATAGTCATAAAACATTTTTTTTGTTAATCAACAACCTTAAATATTATTGCGGTATTCCGTTACACCCGGTATATAGGTAAATCTTGCGACAAGCTTTTATATTTTATAAAAAATGTATCATGTAATAAATTTAAGTTTATTTTCGTCTTATTAGGGCATTAAATAAAAGATTGTTTTTAAAAATCTTTTTACTATTATTTTAGGACCAAAGAACTCGTCAATACGAATCAAACGAGCCCAAACTCGATGGGGTTGTGTTGTTTTATTGCTGAGTTCCTATGGCCTCCTTCCAGCTGCAGCATCAGACCCTGGTTACCATATAGGACCAAAGTACTCGTCAATACGAATCAAACGAGCCCAAACTCGATGGGGCTGTGTCGTTTTATTGCGGAGTTCTTATGGCCACCTCCCAATTCCAGCATCAGACCCTGGTTACCATATAGGACCAAAGTGCTCGTCAATACGAATCAAACGAGCCCAAACTCGATGGGGTTTTGTTGCTTAATTGCGGAGTTCCTATGGCCTCCTTCCAGCTGCAGCATCAGACCCTGGTTACCATATAGGACCAAAGTGCTCGTCAATACAAATCAAACGAGCCCAAACTCGATGGGGTTGTGTTGCTTTATTGCGGAGTTCCTATGGCCTCCTTCCAGCTGCAGTATCAGACCCTGGTTACCATATAGGACCAAAGTACTCGTCAATACGAATCAAACGAGCCCAAACTCGATGGGGCTGTGTCGTTTTATTGCGGAGTTCTTATGGCCACCACCTCCCAACTCCAGCATCAGACCCTTGTTACCATATAGGACCAAAGTACTCGTCAATACGAATCAAACGAGCCCAAACTCGATGGGGTTGTGTCGTTTTATTGTGGAGTTCCTATGGCCATCTTGAACTCCAGCATCAGACCCTGGTTACCATAATGAATCAAAATACTCATACTCGTCAATGCGAATCAAACGAGCCTGAACTCGATGGGGTTGCGTCGTTTTATAACGGAGTTCCTATTGCCACCGTCCAGTTCCTTCATCAAATCAGCTCCATGTTATCATAATATTGCATTGTCTGTCACGCGATATACATATGCATGCAAAATTTCAGCCCAATCGGAAACCGGGAAGTGGTCAAATCTACATTATATACTTACAGTGCAAGCTAAATAAAAGCTTGTAAAAATAAAACTTGATAAACACATGCCTGTATTTACTATAGTTTAACACAGTAATAAACAACTATTAACATTTTCCAAAATAAACACCTATGGTATTTTGCTAGGCGGCCGCACCGATCGCTCGACCGAGTGCGCTTGTGTGCGTGAGCGACGCACACAAACGGAGACTAGACAAATTTACCTAAACTAGCTCGGGCTCGCGCGGATGGTGGGCCCTTAATTAAGTCGGAAACAGTATTGCCAACATGGCGACGTGTATGGGAAAATGTGGAAAAAGAACGCTTTAATCGCTATTCGCTATATATTAATAAAAAAGACGAAAACAAGAAAGCACATTTTGGGTGTATCCTATATCAAGTGACAAATTAGAATTTGGGAAGCATTCTAAAAGCCCGGATAACTTTTTTCATTCTACATAATGAGTGTTTTTTTCTTTTGACGAGCTTGTATATCTAATTGGGCCAGTAATACTCAAACAGAACACAAGATTCCGACTTGCCATCGCCACCTGTCGCGGGAAGTCGCTGGATTCGGAAGGGGCAGGACCGATCGGTATGGAGATCCTTTGGGGAGGCCTATGTCCAAAAGTGGGTGTCTCTTGGCTGAAATGATGATGATCGCTGTTTAAGTCAGACTTGGCTTAACACTCTGGTAGGAACCTATAGTATAATCGGGGAATCCGATGACTGAGGATTGTGTCTTAATTCGTTTTAATTTCTTGTATAATAAATAACAGATTGATTCTTGGATTTTGCAAAAAGTGATCGAGTGGCCGACGATGTAGTGCTGGGAGTGGGAAAATCACTTGGGCACGTATGGTCCTCTTACATCTTGCCGTTCGCCTGACCAACTAAGTTGGATGATCTTGCATAGGGCTACTAAGCGGCTGGCCGACAGTTGTTAAACTTTTTGATTGTACGTAATCGGAAGGTAATATCGATTGATCTGATGCGATCGGCGCCAGATTAATTAGTCGAACAATTAAATTGGATATGATGTGCGAGCTACAAAACATCACTATGTCTATTGATATACTCTGCGATTTAGTCGGTCAACTTCAAATAGTAAATCTGCAGTGTCTCTTTGTAACAGATGGTCAATTGGTAAAGAACAATTTCATAATCCCATTTTTTAAATTCCAACTTAAACTTTTTTTGGTCATAATTTGCCTAGTAGAGATTGTCATTTTCTCAATAAGGCTGACTTTTATTAATACGGATTAGTTTTAGCAAAGCTCATGAAACTATAAGCAGATGTATTGAAGGAATAAGAGGTGGAGCTAGTTCCAAATTTGGAACAAAAAAAAATACCTCAGGGAAGGAGCACCTACAATGTTGGACCTTTGAAACGTTTTAATGGATTGATAATATGTTAAAAAGGATTTAATTTGTTAATGAATTGATAATAATGTTTCATTTTAATAAATGGATTGAGGTTGGCATGCTGTGCTGTGAGTTAGTTTGGATGATGAACCAGTTGATCTTCATAGTTTTCAGTGTAACATTCTCTTCCCCCTCTCACTGTTTTTATCTGCAGACAGCTATAGACTGAAGTGTTTTTTATCAACCAGAGTGCATTTGAGATTTATTCTGAGGACTCTATCTCAACCCCTTGAATTATGCAAATATTAGAGTTACAAGCTCAACTTGATACTGAATGCCATATGTCCAAGTACAACATTAAGACAAATAAACATAAAAACAACCTAACATGCATAAAAGGAGACATTAGAGATAGACGATGGGACTCAGTAACACAGTTTTCAGAATCTTAATTTTTAATATCAAATACATATTGCTTTAAATTTTAAAATTCATACTGATATGATCCATCGGTTGGTGGCGCTGTGGGTTCGGCACTGGACTGTGCTCCGAGAAGAATCAAAAGGGCCCGGATCTATCCCGCCATGTACCAATGTGTTTTTTGTTTCACAAATTCCATATGTACATTTATCTGAATGGTGAAGAAAAACATTGTGAGGAAACCTGCATACACATGCGAAGTAATTCAAAGGTGTATGTGAAGTCAACCAATCTGCACTGGGCCAGCGTGGTTTGACTAAGGCCTAATCGCCCTAACTAGTTAGGGTAGGCTCGTGGCCCTGGGTGGGGACGTATATGAGCTGTGATGATGATGGATCAATTGCACTGTTAACATTCCTAATAATATGTCAAGCTATTTAATTTACATATAAATCATTTCTTGACATCAGCATTATGTTTGGAAAAAAAAACAGTAATTATTTTTGAGAGTTAAACAATATAACATAGTTATTGATTGTACTCACTTATATTTATCAAGAATACACACAGCTTTAGGATGCCCTGCACAGTATATTTGGTGCACAGCCTTAATTTTAGGCGCCCACTGCAAGAAAAGGCCACCCACTCTCTGATCTGGACCAATCTTGGTAGCACATTCTTCAAGTAATGATAAAAATTGTTCATGAATTTGAAGTACTTCAATAATGTTTCCAGTCAATTGGTGATATTCATCTTTTGTAAGCCTAAAATGTAACATCATTAGGGCAAGATCACTATCTGTCAACTTGTTTAATATTTGTTACAAAAATGTATCCAGCATGAACTTACAAATCACTTTTTTCTAAGGGCTGTAGAAAGTTGCTGACCAGTCCTTGCATCTCAGCTACATGAGCCTTTTCAGAGTCAATAATATCTTTGAGTACTACATTCCTAAAAGCTTGTATTTCAGATGCTGCTCTTATTGGCGAAGTGGTAACTGATCCAGTTGCATCTGAAAAATTATAGACTTTAAGAATGAAAAATCTAATCATTTTTATTTGTTGTTTATGTGTATTCATATTTCGACGGCCCCAAAGTAATTCATTGAAACTCAAAATTAAAATATCTTTTTTAGCTGTAACTTTTTCTGTACAGCTATATTTTACACCCCACTAAAGATTATAAGAGAAAATTATGTAGTTCCAAAAATATAAGTCATAAATCATCAAATATAAATTCGATTGCACAGTAGTTCATCGAAAGTTTAGGTTCCAATAATCACTTTCGATAATTTACGTTGGGACCGTCAATTTAAGGTTGTTTTTTTATTATATACTTTCATTTTTTCATAATTTTCTAAACCAAAGGTTGTCTGGAAGAGATTGCTTCTAGCAATAAAAACACCTTTGCCCTCATTAATATCAACAACTTTGTACTGTATTTAAATTATGATGAGCGCATAAAAAATTCATCTATCTATCATATATTCTCATGTTAGTTGCATCTCAAGAATGAGATTAATCTTCAAATGCTGTTTGTGCCAGATTTTCCATACATCCAGGGAGTTATTGTCTTAGAAAAAAAATCTATCACAATCCCTTTGGATTTGCCAATCATTGCGGAGCCAATACAAGACTCTGTCTTGACTGTCTGATAAAAAAAAATATTTTGCAAAAAATAAAAACAAACTTCAAAAACACTGGAAAGTTAAAAATAATATAAAAATTGGTACAGACATCATCACACTTCTATATTGAATTCGGTGCCAAACGATGATCTCCTAGGAAGTCTTAAAATTTGGCAGCCACTTCAATATAGAAGTGTGATGTTGTCTATACCAATCCTTATATTATTTTTTACTTTCAATGTTTTTGAAATCGGTTTTTATTTTTTGTAAAAAATTTTTTTATTAATTTGTTTTTTTTTATTTTTTTTAAATTAGTTTGTTTTTTTTATCTTTTATAGTGAATTTAATAGGTATTAAATCATCTTTATCCATTTGTCTTAATTATTTAGGGTTTTCGTTGATTTTCGTAGGATCCAGTCATCGGATCCAGACTTGGTGACCCTGGGATCACCCCAAGAGTATACTCTATTGAATACAAGAATTTTGAAAATCTGTCCACTATTTGACGAGCAATTGCGTAACATACACACAAAACACATTGAACATACCTACAAATTTAAGGGTTACCCTCAAATCTGATGGGATCCCATCATTAGCTAGCTAGCTAGCTTTTCTAGCTCTAAATGTTATTAGTATAATAAAGAATTAAACTGAAAAACTTGCCTTTATATTCAGTAACATAATTGCTAGGGAACCACCCTGTAGTATCACCTAAAGTACCTTCCCACCAGCCACCTTCTTCTTTTTGAGTGACTGTTATAATATCACCTTTTTTAAAACATAATTCGTCATTGTTTTTGCCTTTAAAGGAATATATAGCTTTCACTAAACAGTTTTCCATTGACATTTCTGCTGGGTACCTTTAGCTGAAAAATTTTTAGTCTTTTTTGGAACATAAAATAGCTTAATCTGTTACAGCATTCGTTAAAAGAATTACTTATATGACTCAATATAGAAATCTGTTGTAAAACGAGCAAATGTTGAAAAAAACATATTTAAATTATATATTCTGCTAGTTGCAAGTTTACACTTCCACTGTACACTTACCCTACATTTAAAAAATATCTAGTGTTATGATGCGATGTAAAGCAATAAAAAGAATTAGTTTTTCAATTTCATACTGTATTACGTTCAAATTAACACAAATTTAAACCAAAATTCACGGATTTCCAAAAATAAACTAATAGCATTGTATCACAGCACAGATCAATATCACAAATTATATTACTGTTACAGATAGGAATCAACCCCTCTAGCGGCCGTTTCGTAGTGAAATGACAGCTCCGTAATGATAGTGCTGCAAAACTATCGACTGCTTATTATCGACATACTGAAAATTATCGATATAAATTTACAGCCCTAATCTACTTTTTTAATTCTGATAATATTTTAGGTTATTAAAAATCAAAACAACGAAATGCGATTATCTTTTTATTGAATTTAACATACAATATGACAAAAACGTACACAATGGAACTTATTAGAACCCACAATTCTCCGCCATGCAACGCTGTGCTTACTCTGCGATTCTGAAAAGATAAATAAGCATTTGTATAAAGTGTGACGACTCTAAAATGAAAAACAGTGAAAAACCTAGTAAAAATAAATAACCTGCCTCTCCATCTGATCTTAGTCTCTCCACTTCTCAATATCTGTACACCTGTTGATACAAAAAAGATAATTATATAAGACATTACTTTGTTTTTGAAAATAATTTTGTTTTATTGATTATTTACAAAACTTCAGATTGAAGAATTGAACTCTGCAGACAATGGCAAATAGTTTAAAACGTTTGAATACATTTTGAAGAAGTTAACATTAAAAGCAATTAATTTTATAGTAGGTAATCTAACCAAACAAATCAATCTAGTTTTTAATTTTGATGAATATGTTAAGGTCAATAAGAAATGTTTTCCATAAATTAATGATATTCATTCATATAAATGATTTTAATTAGAGTTTGAAAAAGCATTTAAAAGGAATGGCATACCCATTCCTTTTGTAATGCTTTTAAAATTATGTTTATCAAACTTTCACATTCTCTTAAATAATTGTGTCAGAGTTAAATGTTCCAAATTGGTTCACTAAACTCAAATAAAACTAGATTTATTAAATTCTCATGGCCAAATGTAAGGAAAGTGGATACAATCGAATCGTTGAACTCATCAATTGTAGTTACAAAATTTTTGGGTATTACACTTGATGCACGTTTGTGGGATCAACATAGTCCTTCGCGAACAGACCTAGTTCTGTTGTATATGTAGTAAAACAATTCAAGCATGTTACTATGTTGATACGGCAAGATAAATTTACTTAGTTATTTTCAGTGTCATGTAATTGGCTATTACTGCTGGGTTTCGGCTGCTAGTATAGAAAGTATTTTTGGACTTCAGTTGGTGCTATTTATAATTCACAAGCAAAGGTTTCTCTAAGAAATATTTTTAACTAAATTAATATATTGATTTAAGCTGAACAGTCTAATTATGAAAATTTGATTTGTCTATAAAAATTATAAAACCTTTGGTACCAATTTTCGATTTCATAATCTAAACACAAGAAATAGAAAGCCACTGTGAACAAGTGTGTATTGATCTGCTCATCACGTTCTAGTCATTTTCTGATACAACCATAAAAAGTAGGTGTTATAATAGCAACGTAACATCCCATTTTTTTTTTCATCGTGACTATTGTGATTTTCAAAGCTTATTTACTCGCAAACTATAAGACTTGAGAGAAAATTGACATGAATAAAAAGTGTTAATTTTAAAGCTATTCTATATGATACAACCATAAAAATTAGGTGTCCTAATATCAAGGCAACATCCCAAAATATCCCATCCAGTTAAATATAATTATTTATAATTCTGATAAAATATTTGTTTAATTAAGTATTTATTTGAGTCATGAATCGGAACTTATACTTTACACAAACATTTTATTTTTAAACTTTAGAATTATAATTTTATTTAATTAGGCTGATATTCTTGTTTTTATTTAATGTGGAATTAATTATTACATTTTTGATAAAAATAACCTAAGGAGATAAATTATTTTTTTCATCACGGAAATTAGTATGCATGAAACGGAAAAAATCGATTTGTCAAGGGAACTTTCTTATCTTGAATGTACTATATTTAATTTTATCACTGATTAGCCTTTCAGAAACAAGGGGTTAATAAGCAAACATATTTATGTCAAAAACAAATTAATCACCTTTTGACAGCCCACTTTCTGTTATTCATGTCCTGTTCATTGCTTGTGCAGTGGCTTATGTTCTTAGCATATTAATAAAATTGATAAAATGAAATTCAGGTCCATGGTGAGTAACCAAAGCTTCTAACATATCGAGCTTCTCTATGCTTCCGAAGTCACCTTGCGCCCAGACATGTGCACCATCAGAAGATCAATTTTAGCAGAGCTTTGCTACTCTTTTTGAGAAGAAGTGTTTTTCATTTTCATTCAATCTAAAAAAAAATTACATGTAATTTTGAACAACAACATAGTGTAGGTTATTTAATGGAAAACATAATATTAAATTAATTTTAAACTATTGTTTATTTAATGAAAAAAATATTACACAACTTTGCTCACCTATCATTATTGGATTTTTAAGTATTCCTGAATTTATTTCACTTGGAGGAAGTTATTTATTGCATACTCAACTCAAGATATTCATCTTCAAGTATTTGTGTTTCAAAATAACACTAGTTTTTCTGTGTTCATAAGTTGTTTTTATCGATTTCAAAATTGATGTGCATCCAGAAATGTAACCTCTGTTGAAGCCGATGGTCTGTAAAATATTTTAGTGGATTCATAACAATATAAAGTTCGCTCGTTTTTTAGTATGGGAAAGTTCAACTTCATACATTTTGGTAAATAACTATTAGGCCAAAGATGAAAGCGTTCTTCACCTGGATTTGCCTACAAGAGAGTTGCTGGATGTCTGATTATCAGAGTAACAAGTTGTACTCTGCACAAGTTGTACTGTCACCATGGTGATCTGATAAACTTAAGTAAGATTATGGTAGCTAACCAGGTGGGCTCAGCTATATTAGCATGAAATAGTATGAAACAATGAAAGGTCAAAAAGTTATTAAGTTTAGAAAATCACAAGCAAACAAACCGATAAAACTGCCGAATCCCTTCGTACACACAGGTACTGTTATTGAATCAAGAACAGTGAGTGTCAAAAATCTTAAAAAACATGCTTAAAACACATAAAATCTGAAGATAAATTAGAGATTTAAACAAACCAACAATGTAATAATGAAAAATGAAATGCAAATGTGTGCGTTCTACTTCTATGATGAAATGACACGACACGACACACACACATGCACCCAAAAGCAAAATGGCGTCAAAAAAAATGGCGGAGACTGTCTCAGAGCCGCTCCACTAACGACCCGCTAGTTATAGGGGTGATTCCAACGCCTGATCAATATATGTAGCAAGCTATATCACAGCCACAGACTTATTAGAGATACTACGTATCAGACTGCCGACTGCCCTATAAAGATTGCCCTATAAACCCAGAGGCGCGTTCAGCGCCTCTGGGTGTAGTTGTCCGGTTGTTTTTTAACTCGCTCAAAGGCGTAAGGCGCGTTCAGCGCCTCTGGGTGTAGTTGTCCGGTTGTTTTTTAACTCGCTCAAAGGCGTTGAACGGATTGCAGCAACCAAATCTTTTATCTCCCTCTTTCACATGATTTTTTATTTCTCTCTTTTTCTAGTAGATGACATTATAGAATATGGCCGCCAATATCATCCAATCACGTACGAGTATTTCAGTCATAAACGTCAGAGCGTTTTACAACCATCAAATTCGATGGTTGTTCGGTTGTAACTCGCGCCGACACTCAAAGGTCTTGAACGGGCCGGTTGTTTCACCCGGTTGTCACGCTCGAAGGCATTGAACGGGGTTAGAGCGAAAAGTTGTACTTCGCGCGAAGGCCCTGAACGCGCCTAGTACCAGGAATTATTAGTGTTGTATGACGTTTGTTCTTTTTTAATTCATCTCTAGCTAAGCGGCAAAGGAAGTGGGAGGATATACAGCCAAAAATTTTCTACTGCGTACCTTGTAAGCTTATAAGCCAGTTATTTTTTATTTCATATTATTTCAAACTTACTAAGGAAATTAAATAAAAACCAAGATAATTTATAATAATAATACAACTTTATTTCAGACCATACAAGAGTCCATACATTTTATATGTTAGTAACAATTTAAGTACTTATAAACTAATTGTTAGTAAGACCTATCAACAAACCTACCCAATGTTTTTGTATAGGGCAGTCCAACCTATCAGCAATGACCTTTAGAATGCTATTCGAACTACTACGTAGCCTTTGTAGTAATGATGCCACCTTTTTGCGAATGATAGCTGGGAAGCCATCCGTACGAGCTTCGGCGAACATCCCTGAAGCACTACATCGCCATGGCAGCCGCAACAGCATCCTAAAGCCATTGTTGTACTGTACACGTAAAGCGTTATAGGCCCGCCGCGTATATTCTACCCACAGGCCACTCGAGTAAAAGGACTGACAAAAACTTATTTATTTTTTATCATATTTTTGTAGTCATTTGTGCATTAATGGTAAATTCCAATTTCTCAAACTAAATACAGATTTTATTTCTTGTGTTTACAGTGCTCAGATTTTATTTCTTGTACCAATTCACAATCGTACATTTTGTAACCAGAGAAAATGATCTAGGATAATGTTTTTGTGTGTTTGGCACAGTAAATAAAATCAACTAAATACTTGGACTTTATTAGCTCTTTTATATTTTGGCATATGTTTTTTTTTCATGAGCTTTTCTTTCCAGGTGTTCTTTTGATTCAGTAATTACTGTGCCGAAACACTTCACTGCACCTTCGAGTGGGTAGTGCAAGCAATTTTTTCCTTGTAAAAAACTTCTGTTGGTCATGTTTATTTCCTCGTTTGTAGTGAGGCAATTTTTGGAGGAGCTGCAATTATTTTTCAATTTCATTAATACTTTTCGCACTACCCACCCAAATGTGTGGGCCTGTGAGTGCACACATACTCGTTCTCGATGGGCCTGTTGCAAAATATATTCTGTATTGAGATAACCAAGCATGACATCATCAGTGTTATTGAATAATGTCTGTAGCTTTATGCAAAATGTTGTTACAGTCTGTAAAGTAATTACTTTCATCTTCACAATTAAATTTCTTAAAGAAATTTTATAATTCTAGTTGTTAATAATGACTTAAAGGTGCAGTTGAGACTGTGGCAATTTGGGTTATTATTTCTATAATTGTATACCCGCAACTGACTTAAATTCTCAATTGGATCTGAATTTAAATCTCTTAGCTGCATTATTTTTATTCCTTCTTTTTTAAAAAACTGCTACAGCCTCTAGTAACTTTTTAATGTTGTAATAGAATTTTTCAAAATGGGCACTGAATTTTCGTTTTCTGCTGAATTTTTATTTAATTAAATAATTTTCTGCTGAATACATATTTTTTTGTAATTATTTTATGGCTTCATCCCAGAATACATGATGAGATGAGGTTATGGTGTAGTAACAGCTGTCCGTAGAGGCTTCCCTTAGCTTCTTTGCAATAAATTGCTATCCCACTCAAACTGTCAAATAGTTGATCAAAAAGTAAAACTGTTTTTGCAGTTTTTTTAGGGTTACTTACTGCATCCATCAGTTTTCCATCAGCATAGTTAGAGCTGAAAAAATAAGACATTAAGCGTCAAAAAAAACCTTTTTCTTTTTGTAAATCGTTCTCCTATTGTTATGGGGTAGTCTACACATTGTAAGATTATACAATTAGCTAATGTCTGTGATCTGGGTGATTGTGTAATCATTATACTAAGATGAAATCAGCGAAAGGGAAATACATCAAATACTTTGGTTCACATCCATACTTGAACTACAATTCTTGTGTTTCTTTAATCTATATACACGGCGTTTCAAAATAACCAATAAATAATCAATTCTTTATCGAAAACTCATTATTACACGTTTTACACGTTTGTAATTTAACCTAAAATTTTCATGAAAATCATAGTATCATCATCATCATCATGTCTATGATTTACATGAAAATGTTGGGTTGAATGACATTACGCGAAACACATTTTAATAATGAGTTTTCGATAAAGAATTGATTATTTATTGATTATTTTGAAACACCGTGTATTAAATTATACTATGATTAAATGTATGGTTATTTTTTTATCACCCTGGAAAATTTTAGGAACGCTTCAGGACACATCCAATATTATATAAAAAAAAATTAAAAAATATTTTAAAAATAAAAAAATCTAAAAATGCTGCTCTCAACAAGTGCAGCATTTTTTGTATATTTAAAAAAAAAATATAAAATTAAGTAAGTTATTTTTTTATTCATATTTAAATCATTCTAATACCATGTCGTGAAGCGTCCCTTAAATTTTCCAGGGTGATAAAAAAATAAACGTGTATAAAAGGAGGTGTTCCCATCTATAGACGCACGCACAGCCGTAACCGCTAATGGTAGAAACGGGTATTTTGGACAGTTGTTTTAATTCAAAATGTGGACGCACAATAAGAAAGAATTAAAAAAAAAATACCATAAAGGGATGAAATAGGGGTTGCAAGTTTGTATCGAAAAATCTTAAAATTAGCAACGATTTTGATAAAACTTGAGATTCATGTTCTTAAAAATATTTCATTGAACACGTGTTTCGTGGTTTATGGGAATTCACCCCCTCAGGTAGCAAAATAGGGGTTGAAAGTTTCTATGGAAATTTTTTAAAATCTGCTCCAATTTCTATGAAATTTATTCATCATCATCATCATCATCACAGCTCATATACGTCCCCACCGAGGGGTTCGAGCCTACCCTATGTTAGGGTGATTATTCCTTCACCGTAGTAGCGTCGGACAAATGTACATATGAAATTCGAAATGAAAAACACAGTGGTACATGGCGGGTCTCGAACCCCGACCTCCCGATTGGAAGGCAAGTGCTGAGTACACAGCGCCACCGACGCTGAAATTTATTATCCCGGCTTAAATAGGCTACAAAATTATTTTTCCTATGGGAAAATATAAAATTCCCACGGGAAAACAATAATAACGCGGGCGAAGCCGCGAGCGGAAAGCTACTAATATAATACTTACAAAATTTTGGACTGCATGATAATGCTGCCAGGTACTGCTATACTTTCACACAATTCTTCACCTAAAAACAAAATATTAATGTTAATCGAATTCAAATATAATATTGAAGTGAAACCATACTAGGATAGCAAAATTTAAATAAATAGAAAGAAAGAGGAACATACCTTCATTTTCTTTATCTTTTCAGGAACAACATGTTTGTTTGTGTAGTTATCTAAACTCTGTGTGACTGCAGTCTGTTTGATACACAACAATATCATTCCATTTTTATATTTTTCCATCCATTTTCGTGTGCATTACCGCAGCAAAATGTTGTGCTTTAGAGAAGTGAGAGTATATCAAATAATTAGTTCATCATGAGGAGAAATTAGTTCATGAATAGCAAAAATTTGTTCGCATTGTAGTTTTAAAGTTATTCGAGAAAAACAGATTTTGCTGGAGTAATGTTCGAAACGTTACCCTGGCAAAATCTTTTTTTATAAAATCGTTTCCATCCAGAACCAAATACATGAATAGATAGCTTTTGTTGCGTATTAAATGTTTGTGAATAGCAAAATTTGTGCGTGTTGTATTTCTTAAGTTATTTAAGATTTTGCTGCGGTAACGTTTTAGGATATCCCAGATCTCGAAATCGATTGAACATAGAAGTTTGAAAAAAATACCAATAATAGACCTTAATTTGTTCAAATTTGTTCAAACATTAGTTTTTGATTTGCTTGATGAATACCAATGTAATTAAATGTTTTCAAAAATCAGAAAAAACGAATTTCTCAGTAAACCAGTACACTTACAATAAAATAAAAGGCTGTAACATGTACCCTTGGTACACCTTTATGGCGGCTGTACACTCTCGACGAGTGCTCTCGTCAAGTCTCGCCGAGAGGTCTCGCCCGAGAGACCTGTCAGCGAGTGCTTACCATGTACACTCTCGTCTATTCACTTGCGGTTTTGATCACCGAGAGGATGGACGCGTTAGAAGTCGCTTCCACTGTTTCGCTATGCACTATTAATTATTATATGTATGTACACGAATATCATACAAAAAAAAATCAAAAAGAGTGGCGTCAAAGAAGATGGTGGATGGTCGCTATGCATCGAATAATAATAATAAAAACCGACTTCAAAACACTGAAAAGTTAAAAATAATATAAGAATAGGTACAGACAACATCACGCTTCTATATTGAAGTCGGTGACAAATTTTAACACTTTCTAGGAGATCATCGTTTGGCACCGACTTCAATATAGAAGTGAGATGTTGTCTGTACCTATTCTTATATTATTTTTAACTTCTCAGTGTTTTTGAAGTAGGTTTTTATTTTTTATATTTTTTTTTTTATTTTTAACTTTATAGTGAATGCAATCTTTTTAGTGAAAGAAACCCGAATTTAATACCAGCTCACCTTCAGTGAGCTGGTATTAAATTAGCGTTTCCCTCGATTTTAATGGGATCCCATGATCAGATCCTGACTTTGGTGACCACCCTTGGGGTTTACTCTATCGAATACTAAAAGAATTTTGAAAATCGGTCCACAATTGGCGGCGTAATCGCGTAACATACACACAAAAAAAACATACGCATCGAATTGAGAACCTTCTCCTTTTTTGAAGTCGGATAAAAATATGGTTACAGAGATGATTATAAGAAGCTAATCCAACATATTTTGTCATTTTTCGACGTGCAAATACTTATTCCGATGTGAAATATTATGATTAGTACGACTCAATTCACGTGTGTTCAGAGCGGTTGCTGGCTGTGCACCACAAATTATATTACTGTGCACTGCACTTGGCGAGAGTGTACATCAATGCTCTCGCCGTTCCTCGCGAGACATGCCGAGACCCTTTGACTCGGGCACAAAAAACCGACACGGGAGCGAGAGCGGGCGAGTAAGCACGAGACATCCCGAGGCGAGGCGAGAGCTACCATGTACACTCTCGCACTCGGCCAGACTCGGGCAGTCTCGGCGAGAGTGTACAGCCGCCATTATAACGACAGTAAACTTAGATTATGTAACTTTACGCAATATGAACATATAGAGAATTTTAAAAAGGTTTTTTTAAGTCATCGAATACGAAGCTTCCATTAAACAAGGAAACATGGCATACTATGAACAAATTAAAATGTTCCATCAATAAACAATCCTGTTAATTCCAGCTTTGAATTACGGCTATTATGAAAGTTATATCAAAAATAAGATATATCAGTAATTTGTCAATAAGCCGACCGAATTATAAAGGTTACGTAAAAGCGACCGCACCATACATACGGGTATACTTCGCAAATTAGCAGCGTAGTATGTGACGTAGTGTAGAGTCGGGTAGAATTCGGACAACCGATTTTTAAATATTTCTACCAGTTTTCTTTTTTGTAAATTGCAATCATGATAATCAACAGTATTATTATACAATTTAATGACTTAAGTATACAGTGTGGAAACTTTCAGCGGGGCAGTAAGGAGAAGTACCTTATCAGTTGCAGCTACACGAAAATGGTTTTAGGAGACTATCCATAATTTTTTATGGAATTTTGATCCCCATTCACAGATTTTCAAAAAATGAACAGTTAGCAAGAAAATAGCAATTTTACATAAAAACATTTTTTGATGCCAATCGATCCTGTTTCTAATACTGATCAAAAACTTCTATGGGATCAACCATCGTTGGAGTACTCGAAAAGTCACAAATTGCAAAAAACTTTTCCCGTACATTTTGTATGAAAATTTTACGCAAAAGTTTTTTTTGTGACTTTGTTTTGTGATCTTTTTGTTGACTGAATAAAAAGATAGGTTTAAAAACAATTCAAATTTCGAACTCGTTATTATTAAATAAAAAACAATCTTGACAATTTGGTGATCAATGGATAGGAACACATGATCCTATTTCTTGGCAAGCGCGTAGTCCAGATCGAACGCCTCTAGATTTATTTTTGTGGGGCTACCTGAAAACTGCGAGGTTTACAAAAAGCAATACGATAGTGTTCGAGAACTTAAAGACTCACTAACCACAATTTTGTATGGAATTCATCCAAATAAATTGTCAGCAGCCACTAGGTCGGTACAGAAACGAATCAATTTATGTATTCGTCAAAATGGCGGTCACTTCGAGCACTTGATATCGTAGGGCAAGAAACAGCAAGAATTTAAATACGAATAACATCATCAAGTTATGTTAGTTAATAAAAAAAGAAAATTAATACGCCTTCTCTTTGATATGTGTAAAATTCTACGTGATTATTTTATCTTTTTGGATTTCAGTTACACAAAAATGTTTGTGTAACTGAAATACAAAAAAATGAAATGTTTTTTGCAATTTGTGACTTTTTGTGTACTCCAGCGAATGTCCGATACTTAAAACCTAAACACAAATTGCCTAATAACGTTTGGCCTAAAACACATATCACCTAAAAACGAAATGCCTAATAACGTCAAAAATAGGTAGCGAGGAGCGAAGCGACGAGCGTAGGTTTGAACATGAACCAAGCGCGCGAGCCGAGCGAGCGAAGCGAGCGTGCCGCGGCAGCGGCCGGCGAAGCGCCAGAAACGACTTTATGTGTATTCTCGACTTTATGCATACTTATTTAGGCTAAACGTTATTAGGCATTTCGTTTTTAGGTGATATGTGTTTTAGGCCAAACGTTATTAGGCAATTTATGTTTAGGTTTTAAGTATCGGACTCCTCCAACGATGGTTGGTCCCATAGAAGTTTTTGATCAGTATTAGAAACAGGATCGATTGGCATCAAAAAATGTTTTTATGTAAAATGGCTATTTTCTTGCTAACTGTAATTTTTTTTTTAAATCTGTGAATGAGGATCAACATTCCATAAAAAATTATGGATAGTCTCCTAAGACCATTTTCGTGTAGCTGGAACAGATTAGGTACTTCTCCTTACTGCCCCGCTGAAAGTTTCCACCCTGTATATTTAAAACCAAATTAACATTAAAAATGGAAATGTTGCCCCGTTGCCCCAATCATCGCGATAAACAAGACGATAAGTCACCACGCTAACAAGAATTGCTGTAAATGGCTATGTTCTTGCCGAATGAAATGATTGTTGGATTTCAAGCTAGCTAGTAGGGTTTCCTTTTTTAAATTTCATCTAATATTGTGTTACATGGTAATTAATCTAAGATTCTTCGCCAAGTATCAATTTGCGTTGCATGATTTTTTTTATACATGGTGTTTCATAATAACCAATAAAAAATAATCAATGCGTTATCTAAAACTAATTAATAAATTGTGTTTACCCGTAATGTCATTCAACCCAAAATTTTCATGTAAATCATAGACATGATGATGATACTATGATATACATGAAAATATTGGGTTAAATGACATTACGTGTAAACACATTTTTAATAATTATTTTTAGATAACGCATTAATTATTTATTGGTTATTATGAAACACCGTGTATAGTTTGTTTCTCAGATCGCACAAACATGGCTCTGTATGAAGGATATTTTCATTGTCTTATTGTTCCCGGGAGTATTACGCGGCTCAACAGATTAATGTCACTCTACCAATCCGATGATTTTATATTCACGTATAATGTGCATGTGTGCCTTATAAAAATTATCTGTGATTTTTAATAAGTAAAAAATATCATTTGTATAAGACTGATTTTTAAATAAAAAAATGTCATTCTCGTTTCATTATTTTATTATACCCTTTTTTTCGCAACTGTACTAACGAAACATCAATATTATACCGTTCATTTAAAATGGTTAGCCTTATGTATGATGCGGTCGCTTTTACGCAACCTTTATAATTCGGTCGGCTTATTGACAAATTACTGATATATCTTATTTTTGATATAACTTTCATAATAGCCGTAATTCAAAGCTGGAATTAACAGGATTGTTTATTGATGGAACATTTTAATTTGTTCATAGTATGCCATGTTTCCTTGTTTAATGGAAGCTGCATATTCGATGACTTAAAAAAACCTTTTTAAAATTCTCTATATGTTCATATTGCGTAAAGTTACATAATCTAAGTTTACTGTCGTTATAAAGGTGTACCAAGGGTACATGTTACAGCCTTTTATTTTATTGTAAGTGTACTGGTTTACTGAGAAATTCGTTTTTTCTGATTTTTGAAAACATTTAATTACATTGGTATTCATCAAGCAAATCAAAAACTAATGTTTGAACAAATTTGAACAAATTAAGGTCTATTATTGGTATTTTTTTCAAACTTCTATGTTCAACCGATTTCGAGATCTGGGATATCCTAAAACGTTACCGCAGCAAAATCTTAAATAACTTAAGAAATACAACATGCACAAATTTTGCTATTCACAAACATTTAATACGCAACAAAAGCTATCTATTCATGTATTTGGTTCTGGATGGAAACGATTTTATAAAAAAAGATTTTGCCAGGGTAACGTTTCGAACATTACTCCAGCAAAATCTGTTTTTCTCGAATAACTTTAAAAATACAATGCGAACAAATTTTGCTATTCATGAACTAATTTCTCCTCATGATGAACTAATTATTTGATATACTCTCACTTCTCTAAAGCACAACATTTTGCTGCGGTAATGCACACTCCATTTTCATATTTTTATTGAGGAAGTTATTTCTTAACCCTTTAATTTGGTGATATGGGTTATAAACAATATTTAAATATGCACTTACTGTAACAGTGGGGGTGATTCTGAAGCGACCACCTAAAACTATAACTAAATAAAATTAGAGATAGAAATGTCAATCACCGTTTGGTATTCAGAACTCACAAGTTAACTCTAAAATTAAGAGTGACGTTACTAAACTACTCAATTTAGTGTTAGATGTTATTTTCGTATTCTGACATGCTTCCTAAATGTAATTTTTTCTATAATTTTAAATATGTCAAACTAATTTTAGGAGGTGAACTTTTAGGTGCCGTCTAAATTTATCTTGTTACTTTTTAACGATTTTCTAACATTACCGAAGTCAATTTTTTTTGTGCAACTTGCCAAAAGGATGATGAATTGGTTGTTATGGCATTTATAAGGAAAGGCTTTTATAGCATCAATTACCAAGTCGTGAGTTGTAATTTGTTTGTTCCCAAGTTGTCTAATAGTACTGACATTTAGATGATAGGTAGGTTATGTATGTATGTATTTACTCATACAACAGAAATTAATATTCTATCTGCAGATAGAAGTATGCCTAACTAAAATTTGTTGCCTAGCAATTACTATTATTTGTCAATAAATAACAGCGGTTATTATGAAAAGAAAACAAAAATTACTAATGAAACAAAATACGCAATTTTAAAATTCAGAGGAAGTCACGAAGTACCTATCAATACAACTACAGACTACCACGTAATTTTTTTTATTTCATGGCATTTTATGGATGGCATTTCGAATAATTTTTCTTTTATGATAAAATGAATGATAAATAATAAAATTTCTTTTCTGTTATTTACAAATACGATCAAATCTTAAATTAATAATTTCTGATAGTAAAATTAGTAGAATATAGCTGTTTTTAATGTTTCTAAATTATCCCGTTTTTCTACAGCACTAGGTGTATTTATAATCTGTGTATTCAATTTAAGAAATTGACAAATACAGTTTAAATTAAGAGAGTCCGGCGTTTCAGAATACGAATTACCTAAAACTAATTTAAAATTATATGTTTAATTTTAGTTTTAGTTTTAGTGCAGGTAACTTCAGAATTACCCCCAGTGTCATCTGAAATTGTAAATTAATATTATACATATTATAATATGTGTAGAGTTAACATCAATAAAATCAGGCATTTAGAAAAATTACATCACAATTTAATAATTTGATAATCCACAACAGCAGCAATTACCTCCTTAAAAATAAATATTTTTTTTATTCTATGCCTGTGGTAGTGTCTTCATAGTAATAGAAAGCAATTGGTTGCTGCCATCTATATATGGCCCCTCTCAACATAAGAATGACAGTGTTCGACAAATTGCTGTTTCTTTTCATTGACATCCAAACAATGGAGTCCCTCTTTTTATCATAAGTCAGTTTCATCTGCATTCTGCAACCTGAAAATAAGTTCAATTGTAATTGTTTCTTTTCTTTTAATAAATCAACCTAGATAATGTGGCATATTTAAAGCTTTAAAGAATTAGCTTTTTTTCTTTTATTCTACAGTAAGCTCACTATTGATAAATACATATCAAAATGAATAAAGTTTACCTTGGCATAGCAAGATAAAGGTTGAAAAGTTGTTATAATTAGCATTTTCAAAGAAAATGCCAAGTGACAAATATAATAAGATAAATAAGTTGTTCAATATACATAGTTGAAATTTTGGTTGGATCAGATAAGTAGGTACTAGGTAGCATAATGGAAATGGAGTCAACACACGAACTCAGTTTGTTGAAGCCAAAGCCAAATTTTTCTTGTGTTGATTTCTTGGTTTATTTTACATTTTTAAATTTTTATTGTATTAATTACTTATTTATAATTTGTCACAGAATTTTATTTGGCATTTTTTAACAGTGAAAAGTTCAAAAATATAGGATTTACCTCTTTTGTCAGCACTTCAAAAACTTGAGGACAGCTTCCAGTTTGGATGTTGTGTTTTGACACCATTTTATTTAATGTTATCCTTGACGGTAGAAAAATATTATCTGCAGAAATTGAAAGCCTTATGGCCACATACCTGAAAAAAAGACGGACAGAGCGTTGTTGAATCACGAGTGAAGCATGCAAATGACAGCACATTTGTATCTTGTTCATTGAAAAATGACAGCTTTTTGTCTCACCTGGTACATCTGCGTGAGTGTAGGTTGTGTACTAACACAAAAGCAATCAAGTTTTCTTGCAAAGAAAATTGATAGCCTTTTTTGCTTTTGATGCTAAGGTAAATTTGCATTTCAGTCATCTTCTTTGCATATGTGTTGGTCAGCAAGAAGTTTTTATTACCTGAAGATTCAATAGGTTTCAAATACTGATAAGTTTCTAGTACATTTGGACTGGAGCAATGGTTTCTGAAACAATTAATAATCATGTTAAAAATTATTGATAAGAAGTTATTTCCTAAAATAGTTAATTGAAAAGATGAATTGTAACATGCTCGAGTAATTTTTTTAAAAACTATAAATGGAATACAAATAACTGGAACTGTTACCCACAAATCATTGGACTAGTTAACTGCAACTGATAGAATAATAATTCTTTCCTGTGGCTAATGTGATTTCCATACATTATTTCCTGCAGAATGCTTACTAAAAATGCAACATATTGCTGCTTTTTATTAGCAGACAGATTACAATTACAAAAAACAGCATTTTTCTGCATGAAAAGTAATGACTAATACTATACATTTTCGGAGTGCTGATCTTTAGATCCGAATGCAGTTTTTTTGGAGACTCTATGCAGCATATAGGAAGTTTGTTTTGTTCTATACTGTTGTCAAAAATTACCTAACTGAAAAAAATATTCAGCAGCTAACAAACTAAAGAGCCATAGTGAATCTTTGGAGATTCAACACACCTTATCGCGACAATGTTTAGAGGTTAATTTAAGTTAAAATGAAAGAGGTATGTAGTAATTTTAACGTTAATACTAGGGCAAACTACGGTTGCTTCTACTTTTCTAATAAATGTAGACTTACCGCTATTATGTCGAGAAAGTACTCCACTTATAATCTCGTCCTCAGTAAACAAAGAAGGGTAAGCAACGCCCGTAAGACATGATTTTGCGAAGAATCGTCTTTCAAAGTGCTTTTGGCAAACGAAAGCTATCATAGTTTTTTTTTTTTTTTTTTTTGGTGTGGCTCCGCACGATTTGTGCATTAGCCATTACAAAGGTTGGGAAACGAATGGAATATAAAGGAACGCGGAATCGTAATGGGGATAGGATCATGATAAGGATTACGTTAGGGAATTAACTAAAATATATATACAAACAAGCTTACAATTTAATATTATTTACACATAAAAAGGAATAGATAATTTTATAAATGTCAAAACTATTTTCGGCCATAAGGGCTGGAATGGAAGTCGGGAAGGGAACATGAAGGGATTTTAAAGAAGTGAACAGATCAGAGTGATCATAGGCCGGACAGGAAAATATTATATGGTTTGCATCACCAACAGCAGTACCACATTCACACAAATCGGAATCAATAATTTTGAACTTCGCTAAATGAGCGGGGGTACAAGTATGACCAATCCGTAATCTTATAATTATAGTTGTTGCGATTTTACTGAAATTCGTCCTAGTAAACCATGGTTTCAACGGAATATGAGGTTGTATACGTTTATAGTAATTTCCTTTAAATTGTGAGCTTTTATTCCAATCTTCCTCCCAAGAAGACCTAAGTGAAAGCTTAGCTTGTGCAGCCAGGTCACAACAGTAATTTTGGTATGGGAATAAATCTCCAGAAGTAACAGCTAGATTGGCCAAAGAATCAGCTTTATCGTTACCGGGAATGCTATGATGGCCTGGTATCCACATGAATTCTACATGAAAACCACGTGTAAAACATTCATAAAGTAATCTGCGGCAATCTATTAGAACAGGGTGAATACGATTGTTTTTAAAAGGAAATTTGTGTAGTGCTTCAAGTGCACTTTTAGAATCTGAAAAGATAACGACCTTACTCAATTTTGCTAAAAGAATATATTCAAGGCATTTAAAAATTCCAAAACATTCTCCGGTAAATACTGATGATTCTGGTGGGAGTTTAACTTGCTGTACAATTTTGTACTGGGCGTGGAAAGTACCTACACCAACATTGCTAGAAGAAGATAATTTCGATGCATCACAATATATGTGATGCCAGTCGTTCCAGTTGTTTTCTATTAAGAAAAAAAAATTAAATTTTACATTTCTATCATATTTATTGATATTAGAATCAAAATGAATTACAGGAGGAATGATAAGAGCTTCATAACTACAAGAGAAAAGAGGAAGAACATTGGATCGATGTATAGGAGTTTGGAAGGAAACAAACTTACGAAAACTAATAATAACGCATGGAAGAGATTTATGGGACCAGTATGACGATGAATTTATAAGTTCAGATAAAATGGACAGTCTTTTGAAGAGAGGATGATTTAGTAATTGTAAGGCACAGAAAACATACCTATCACATAAATATTGACGACGGAATTTCAAAGGAGGTTCTCCACATTCCACCTGAAGGGTGTTAGTGGGACTAGTTTTCATGGCACCCGTAATTAACCGCAGAGCCTTATATTGAATGCTATCTAGTTTTTTTAATCCAAGTAAACTGCAGGGTTCCATAAAATATGTGCCATAGTCTAATATACTCCTAATTAAAGCATTGTAGAGCAATTTTAAAGACGACGGATGAGCTCCCCACCAAACTCCTGTTAAACATCGTAGAACATTGAGTATCCTTTCACATCTAGCTGTAACATAGTAACAATGAGAAAGGCCAGACATTTTACTGTCAAAAATAACTCCTAAGAATTTCACCTCATTATTAGATGGTAAACTAACATTGTCATATAATACAGTTATTGGTGGAGGAAATCTTAATCTAGTAAATAACACCACCGAACTCTTAGGGATAGACAATGTTAAACCATTACAATCTAACCACTTTTTGAGAAGGACAAGAGAACACGATAATGAAGAACAAAGTTGATTTATGTCTTTGCCAGAGGTATACAAAAGAAGGTCATCTGCATATTGTAGTACATTAATATTTGGAACTGAAGAGTCTAAATCGTATGTGTAAATATTGTACAGTAATGGGCTTAACACAGATCCCTGAGGTAAGCCTTTCCAGAGAAACCTTGTTTGTGTATTATTACAATGAGCTATTCTTATTGATCTTCCTACTAACAAATTCATAATAAAATTAATAAAAATTTTTGGTACTGATAGTTTAACAAGTTTACTTTTTAGTATACTTAAAACAACATTATCATAGGCTGCAGAAATGTCAATAAATGCAGCTAAAAGTGAGTTGTTCTGAGTGAAAGCCAAACGAATGTCAGTAGTAAATATACCAAGACTGTCCATAGTACTTTTACATTTTCTAAAACCATATTGAGTAGAGCTTAATAATTTATTATTTTCAACGTACCACTCTAAACGGTTCTTAACAAGATGTTCAGCAATTTTCGTTAAAACTGACGAGAGAGCAATAGGGCGGTAAGATGCTGGGTCACTGGAAGGCTTGTTGGGTTTTAATATGGGAATAATATCTTGTTCTTTCCATGAAGTTGGAATGTGGCCATTTTCCATTATTGAGTTTATGAGAGTAAGAATATAGATTAGACTGGAATTACTCAAATTACTAATGAACGAATAAGGTATACCATCATGACCTGGAGATGAATCCTTAGTATGCGACAATATACCTTTTAATTCCGAAATAGAAAAAGGAGAACAAAGACCCTTACTTTCAGAAAAAGAATGTTGTTCATTAAGGTGGGGTAGGGGAACAAAAGAGGGAGCGAGGATATCAAGAAACTCACCAATTATAGGCTCAGGGATGAAAGGAGGAATAGAATCTTTGAATGCGGAACGGAAACGGCGAATATTATTCCAAACAAGAGAAATAGGAGTATCTGGGGAAATAGAGGAACAAAATTTCCTCCAACTCTCCCACTTCTTCTGTTTGAACAACTTTCTTGTGCTTTTTATTAAAGAAGAAAGAAAGTCGAAATTTTCATTAGTTGAATTTATGTTGTATGCTCTTTCAGCTTCTTTTCTCTTTTTAACGGCCATAGAACATTCATTATCCCACCACGGAGGGGAGGGAATTCGAGAGCTGTCAATGTCACCCAATTTTGATGGAAATAATTCATCAGCTGTTTTAATCAACAAAGAAGCCAGAGCTATTGATGATTCAGTATGGTTATTGCTATTAATACTAGGGAGAGTTGATGTTTGTTCTTCAATTTTATCCCTAAATAAATTCCATTTATCATTGTTTAACTTGTGCCTTAAGCGTGGAGAACGCTTATGGGGATTAGTAGTCCTAATTAATGGGAAATGTATTAATATTGGAAAGTGGTCACTTCCATAAGAAGATTGTAATGTTGACCAATTTAGAGAAGATGCAAGGCTTGGTGATGTAATTGTTAAGTCTGGGACACTATCACCTTCATGTGGTTGAGATCTACGAGTAATAGTACCGGAATTCAACAAACATAAGTTGTTATTATCAATTATGTCAAGGAGTCTGTGACCATAATGATTTGATATGGAACTTCCCCAAGCTACATGTTGCGCATTAAAATCTCCCATGATAAAAAGGGGACGAGGAAGTGAACAAAAAATCGAATCTAATTCATTATATATAACAGAGGAAGGATGAGGTATATAAACAGATACAAAACAAATATTTTTTACAGAAATAGCAATTATTGAGTATTCATTATTATGTTGATTGATTGGAAAATGAGAAAATGTTACACTGTTATTTACAAGGAGTGCCACGCCTCCATAACCGTCTGATCTGTCCTCACGAATACATGAGAATCCTGGAATTCTAAAATTTAAATGGGGTCGAAGCCAAGTCTCTTGAAGAGAGACTATAACAGGTTTGTAATTATTTATTAAATATATAAGATCACTTTTTTTACTACATATGCTTCTACAATTCCACTGAAGTATTTGGTCCATTTTGTACAATAGTATTATTTTTTATAATTTCATTTAAGTTGGCTGCGTTGGACGGTACAGATAGTACATTATTTTGAACCAAAGAAGAAATTAACGCTATAATTAGTTCTCGGGTTGTAAAATCTGACAAATTTGTATCTTTACTAATATTTATAGCACACCCATCGACAGGTGTTGGCAATTTGAATTCATCTAAGAGCTGTTGATGATATGTTTTATCGTAGCCTTTACTGGTACTGGGAATGTTTAATTCCCGAGACCTAGGCTTGAGAAAAAATGTTTTTTTGTAAGAGCTATTATTTAATGTATATTGTTTGTTTGCAGGTTGTTGTTGAGAAAAGGTGAGTGTAGGAGAAGGCGAAGAAAGGACATCAGCATATGATTTTGTAATAGGTGGATGCAATTTAATGGCCTCGGAATATGAAATGCAATTTTTAGCCATAGTCTCCTTAATACATTTCTGTCTTGAAAACTCTGGACAGCATTTATTATTAGCCATATGAGATCCGGAACACATACAACAATTATAATAATCTTCATTTATTGAACAGTTGTCTCCAGAATGACCAGCCCCACATTTGAAGCATCTGGGAGTAGACCTACATTGTGTTTTAATATGACCATATCTGCAGCAATTAAAACATTGTATTGTAGGGAAAATGTAAAGGTCTACTGGCAAAGCATTATAACAAAGAAAAACTCGCTTTGGTAGCACCTGTCCATCGAAGGTAATAACAACCGTCTCAATTGGAATAAACTCAATTTTACCATTAATGGGGACTCTTCTTTTTAACCTCCTTATTTTAATAATGTTTCCACAACCTATGGGGACTGTAATATTGCTTATTACCTCGTCATCAGTCCATTCTGCAGGAACACCCCTTACAATACCCATTCGAGTAACATTCGAAGTTGGAATAAAAGCTTTATAATTTTTGCACTTTAAAATGTCATTGGAAATAAAACTATTAGCATCCTCAAAGTTTGAAAAGGATATTGAGATTCTATTTCGACCAATTTTTTTGAGGCTGCCATTAATTATATTTCTGAATGCATTTTTTTTCAAAAAATGACCAAACGAGACTGGGTGTATAATGTTATTTTCGCTTGAAACCATGTCTTTTTGCACATGAATAACATAAGGGGTAGAGTCAGAAACTTGATACAATGCTCTACCTATTGGTTGGTAAGGTTTTGATGAGTCTGATTTATGTGAAGTAGCTGCTTGCGGTGATTGTGTTGGCTGCATACAAGTATCAGTTTTTGTATTTTGACTACTAGGTTCCTCAGTAACAACATTACAAAGACAATCTATGTCGGCATTAGTTGCTATTGACTGTTTGCTCCGATTGTTACGCTTTTTTTTGTTGCAGTTTTTGCAGATTTTTCGAACGTAAGCTCTCTTACGTTTACCATTATTAGAAACTGTTGCATCGGAACAATCAGTAAATATCGACTCTTCAGTGTCCATTCCCTCAACCACTTCATTATTCCCACCAGTAATTGTAACATAATTCGACACCTGGGGGCATGTGCCCCCAGGGTCGTCCGGATCGTTCATCAAGTTAATAGAAAATTGTGGTCACTTACCAAATATCAGGAAAAACACAATAATAACAATAGATATATATACAAAGAGAATAAATATACTGTTTATATACTTATCGTGATCCTATAATCAGAATAATTCTAATTTTTGATAAAAAGCTAAAAAAGGACACCCGCCAATTTCGACGTTTCCCGCGCTTTTTCCTATCATAGTTGTTCTTGGAGCAATTCCTTCAAATCATTCCGGGTTCAGACACTAACCACTCGTTGCGTCGCTTCTCAAAGCCCAGTAATAGCGTCCTGTCGCGACCTTTCGTACACACAGTACTCGTAGTATCACCATAAATTACGTAAAATTACGAGAAACAATTGTAAATTCAATTCATTAAAAAGTGAAGTTATGCACGAGGTACCTAACAAGAAACAAACATAAAAACAAATATGGTCGACCGGAAGGAAATCCGGAATCGATCCTGTCATGTAAATTAAAAAAAAGAAACGTTATATAACACTAAAATAAAATGGCGCTACGGATAGAATTCCGAGGCGCGTTCAGGGCCTTCGCGCGAAGTACAACTTTTCGCTCTAACCCCGTTCAATGCCTTCGAGCGTGACAACCGGGTGAAACAACCGGCCCGTTCAAGACCTTTGAGTGTCGGCGCGAGTTACAACCGAACAACCATCGAATTTGATGGTTGTAAAACGCTCTGACGTTTATGACTGAAATACTCTTACGTGATTGGATGATATTGGCGGCCATATTCTATAATGTCATCTACTAGAAAGAGAGAGAAATAAAAAATCATGTGAAAGAGGGAGATAAAAGATTTGGTTGCTGCAATCCGTTCAACGCCTTTGAGCGAGTTAAAAAACAACCGGACAACTACACCCAGAGGCGCTAAACGCGCCTCTGTTCTAAGAAGATTGTCTGCCATGATCACAGCACAGGCCCCCGATTCTCCAGCCATAGACATAATGTCGAATTCGACATATGTCGAAATTAAATGGCGGATGTCGAATATTTCACAGTTTCCGTATTCTCAAAATGTCACAATAGAGAAATGTCTATGCCTAGTGGTAGACAGCAATCGACATTTTTTTCATATCATAGAGATTTTTAGTAGAGATGCAAAGTATTAGAGATATGTCGAATTAGAGATATCTCTAAAAAACTGAGAATCGGGCCCCTGATGGATCACATCACAGACTTAATAGAGATACTTTCAATCCCGTAGTATTACTCTCAGAATAACAGCTTTATTTGTTATTCTGAGGTATTACTATTCTCTTTGGATACTACGTATATCACATTCACAACACAGACTACAAAACACAGACTACTTACATCCATGGAATTATTACTCAAACAGGAATGAGCTCTTGCTTGAAAAAGTGTGCCGAGCGAGAGTTAAATAACTGTAGCGTTTGTCTCTTTCGTAAGTTTGTGACCACAAATTCTATAAAATAGGGATTTTTTCTTAAAAACAATAACATTCAACCTGAAAGATGCTTTTGAAAATCATAATATGCTTAATAGTCACGAATGTTAAGGAAGAGATAGCTTTTAGTCACAAGGTCGCCCTTTGTACAATTAGTGTTAAGTGTATTATTTATACGTTGAGTTTAAGCTGGTTGGTGTTGTACAACAAAGAAATATTATATTCTATAATTTTAAAATAGGTTGCGCAAAAGAATATTATATCTGCTTTTCAATACAAGATATGTTTTATTAATATAATAATTATTTTAAAAATAATGAATGTCAATGATTGTCTTTCAATAGATGGGTCTTTCCAATCGGTATATTATGTTGAACCCACCGCCACGTAACAGATAATCAAATATGTCAACTTGTCAAAAATGAGGCAACACTAAAATCTCTCTGTGATATTTAAATACATACCTAGTAAAAGAATGAGTAATATTTTATGAAGAAAAGAATTAAAAACACATCAGTGTGAGTCGAAATGTTTTAACAATATTTAAAACTTTTGTGGTTTCGCCAATATCTTGAACAGAATGTTAATGCCAATTCTTTTTTCTAATAACTTAACATCGCATCGTGTAAGCTAAACAATAAATAACTAATATAAATTACTTTTATTAAAAAATGTTAAAAATTGCGATAATATTTAGGTTAGGTAGATACCATGTGGTCACCCTACTACAATGACAAAGAAAATTACTGAAATTGACAAAGAATCGTTGTTGCAATATAACATTTTTTGAATACTACCACTAGAATATTTCCTGGACGTAAAATCATAGTGTTATAATTATTAATAGTAGGCTAACATGGTAATTTAATTTATTTTATGTTATAATTATGACAAAAAAAAAACAATTTAGGTATTTTGGGCGTTAAAAGTAATTAAAATAAACAATAATAAAAAATCTTCATCTAACAATAGTTGTTTCATCATCATCATCATCATCATCGACCTACACTCGTCCACTGCTGGACATAGGTCTCCCCTAATGCACGCCACCGCTTCCGATCTTCGGCTACACTCATCCAGCCCACTCCAGCCAGCCTACGTATATCGTCATCCCATCTTGTCGCAGGGCGTCCCACACTACGTTTTCCGAGTCGCGGTCTCCACTCAAGCACCTTACGACTCCAACGGCCGTCAGTTCTGCGGCTCATGTGGCCAGCCCACTGCCACTTCAGTTTACTAATTCGGTGGGCTATGTCGGTGACTTTAGTTCTCTGTCGGATCACATCATTTCTGATACGGTCTTTCAGAGATACTCCGAGCATAGCCCTTTCCATAGCACGCTGAGCGACTTTAAATTGGTGGACTAGTCGAGCCGTGAGTGTCCACGTCTCGGCACCGTATGTAATGACTGGGAGGACGCACTGGTCGAAGACTTTTGACTTAAGTCACTGAGGAATGGGTGACGAGAAGACATGTCGAAGCTTGCGAAATGCTGCCCAGCCCAGCCGAATTCTTCTATTGGCTTCCCTCTCGAAGTTGTTTCTGCCTAGTTGAAGAGTTAGTTGTAGTTATAGTTGTTTCATAACTACTAAATTATAAAATATACAATAGTAGCGACACTGTGGGAAAGGGATAAAAGGTACAGTTATTGCCAACTCTCTCGGCACACTTTTGCACTTTCAAGCGTTTAGTCTTTATTCACATAGAAATAAAGTCCAACTTTGAACAACAATATTTTGAAGAGCTCATTCCTGTTTGAGTAATAATTCCATGCTTACATCACAAATATAGGAGATTAGAGAAGAGCACAGAATAGAAGTACGCGATCTATAGCCATATTTCATAAAATATCGACGCTTACAATTTGATAGTCGCAATCAATCCATTACTCCTTCATAAAAGGAAGTCGGCACAGAGTCTTATGTTCACGGCGCAATGTCGGGGTTAAGCGATCGTTTGGCCCCACCTGCGCCTAGTGTCCCGAAGCTTCGTGCTCTTAGATAAAGAATGAATAGATAGGACGTGACCGTATACCCGTAAGGGACAGACATAGATGACGTCATACCTGCCTAAAGTAGATGGGTATACCAGTGTTGCTTTAAGTTTTACCCTACTTTATGTTTATAGTGGTAAAAAGGTTGGTTGATCTACGTATTTTTATTGAGACATTTTAATGAGCGCCCTTCGCTCAACAATATGTTTCAAAAAATAAAAGTGGGAGGAAGTTGCGAATTTTTTTATTGTATTCTTCATTCAACCTTCGCAGTCTAAAGTTATTTACACTTTTAAATAAAACTACACTTTTCGGATTTACTCGAGTATATTTAGTTTTAAAACATTTTACTTAATTATTTAAGCTATTATGTAAACATCTTTACAAATATAAGAAAAAATATTAGGAATCATCATCAGCCCACACGCGTCCACTGCTGGACATAGGCCTCTCCAAGTGCTCGCCACTGAGTACGATCCGCGACCACTCACTTCCAGCTTTTGCCAGCTAGGTACCTTGCGAAGATCGACGCTTGATTAAGAATACAGCGGGCAATATCATTGTTTTTTCTTTATCTCTGCAATTTATTTAAAATCCAATATTTATACATTTACTAAATATATGACGACACGTTTAGCGCAGAGGTCGAGTGCTCACCTACTGCGCAACGGGTCGCGGGTTCGATTCCCGTACGGGACAAATGTTTTGTATGGCCTACAGAAATTTGTTCCGGTCTGGGCGTATGTGCATGTGATATTCTATGTTAGTAACTGCACCCACGACACAGGAGAAAATCCTAGTGTGGGGCGACGTTTTAAAAAAAAAGAAAAAAAAAATATGTGAAGATTTAGAAAATGTATAAATATAAAATTTTTAATAAACATTTTCTAAAATTAGATTTCAATAACTCCGTTATTGTCATCGAATACAGCGTATTAGCAATGAATTCGCGTATTTAAATATTTTTTACAAATACATTTCATCAAAAGCGGGTAGTGATTATGCGTAAACTCTTCAGTAAAAAAATTTTTTTAAAAATTTTTCTAAGCATTGGTGCAAAAGGGAATGTATGTACTTAATAATATTTTCAGAAAATCTCTATTGGTTTCTCCTACAGTATCTAAAATGTCCAACCGCTCATTTTGCATCATTAACTTACACTTCAAATCACTTAACACATTTTCAAGTTTGGCAACTTTTTTTCCCAATCGTCTAAGCGATTCAGGCACTGCCCGTAGTTTTTTACTTGATGTCCTCGATGATTGTTTCAAACGCAGCATTTGAAGCCGCATTTTTCTCTTTCGGGGCGTATTCAAATTTGAACCGAAACCCAACAACGATGCGTCCTGAAACAATATGTATACAGGTTAAAAATAAAAGCAGGTGCTAATTTTACAACATTAAAAATAATAATTAAGAAATTTGTAAACTGTATCTGTACTAATGGTCAGACTTGTTATGTAAATAGGAAATGTCCAAAATCAAACCATTAATAATATTTTTGGCCATTTCAAAATAGTAGAAAAGAATTTGGTACCTACCCATGTTAACATACTCTTATAAAAAATTTGGTGTCATTAATCCAAAACTGTAAAATTAATTTTGAAATCACTTATACAAATAGTTGGGTCTGTGAAAAATAAATATAGGTTTCGGCTTGATAGGGTATTTACTTTGTAGATATAATATGTATAAGTTACTGACCTGTAAAAAAAGTTAGGAATAGCACCACTCCCAAGAAAAGTGCCTTTTTTGTTTTTCTGAATCCACTGTTGTTCAAAATGCTTAGAACACATTCGGGTATGCTTGGTTGGCTGCCAATTCAATCGACCAGTAGCTTTAACCCAACTGTTTTGAGTAATTATCTCCGAAGGAAATCTGTTAAATACAGACAAACAAGCAAATAGAAGTTTAGGTATTGGTTGGTAATGCACTCGTGTGTTTGGTGGTAAATAAAATATTGTCCACTTACGGAAACCAGATGTAATTTATCTCAGTCCACACGAACATAAACATTCAACACAACGACAGTCACAGAAGGAGAACAATTCACAAGCACAAGCACAGAGATAGATCACGGAGATTAGGACAGTACTATGAAGATATTAACGATAACAAATAGCATATAAATAAGCAGCGAGTTAGGGAAAAGTAGCGTGAGCTCCGCGTCGAGATAGGTTCGCGACTGGCGTACGTGACTTGCGCCAGCGCCGAACGGCCGGCCGGGGCATCGATTCTACGTCACCGCGTCGAACAAAAGATCCTATACCTAATGGATACAAGTACGCGCGTTTCCACAGCCCCGCGCAACATTACTAGGCGAACTGGCACGACAATAATATTACTTATAATGATGTTGAAAATGTACATAAATATTTGTGTTGTGTTTATAATATAAAGTAAATATAATAATATTATTAAAATATAAATGAAATATAAGTGTAAATATTAATAATTAATAAATGTAAATATTCATAATAATAAATAATAATTGTATTATAATATAAATATGTAGTAAGTTACCTACACCACCCCCCTCCAGAGACCGTCAAGGGCGATAAAAATCAGGGAACCGGACGCGACGTCCTGAACGTGTCACTTTTTCCTGTACAGTAGGTGCAGGGGGATCTTCATTACAATTGTGTAGAATAAATGCCGGTTTAAGCCTATTTATTGAAACGGTAGCTTCCTTACCGTTGAGGACGATCTTAAAAACTTTGTCCCCTCTGGCTAAGACTTTATGTGGGCCAGAGTATGCAGGAGTAAGGGATCCGTGTGATGCGTCTTCGCGAAGGAAAACGTGATCACTCGTGGCTAGCTCCTTGTAAATGAAGACTTTCTGGTTTCCGTGACGCGAGGTTGGTACTGGACGTAAGTTTTGAGCAAAATGCCGAACACGGGCAGAAAAATCGCTTACGTCAGTAGTGCCCGGTACAGTAGACTCAAAAAATTCGCCTGGTAGTCTTAAAGGCTCCCCGTAAATAAGCTCAGCCGATGAAGACTGTAAATCTTCCTTAAAAGCTGTCCTCACGCCGAGTAGCACCCACGGCAAAGATTCAGTCCACCTACTGTCTGCGTGACAGACTATTGCAGCCTTCATCTGTCTATGGAACCGCTCCACTAGACCGTTGCATGCTGGATGATATGCTGTCGTTCGTTTATGTTCGAAGCCGGCTATTTTCGATAAGGATTGAAATAATGCCGACTCGAACTGTCGGCCCCTATCTGTGGTGATTACCACTGGGCAACCGAATCTCGCTATCCAGCATGACAACAGAGCTTTGGCAACGGTCTCCGCTGTAATGTCTTCTATCGGTATTGCCTCTGGCCATCGCGTAAAGCGATCTATGGCAGTCAGACAATACCGATAGCCTTGCGAGAGTGGAAGCGGTCCAACGAGGTCAATGTGGATGTGCTTGAATCTTGCGCGCGGGAGATTGTAAGTACCCAGCGGTGCGTTAACGTGGCGGTTGACTTTCGCACGTTGGCAAGAAATGCAGGTACGTGCCCAATCTCTGCAGTCCTTTCTCATACCAGGCCAAACAAACCGTTCGGCGACTAACTTGGCGGAAGCGTTTGCACCAGGGTGACTGAGAGAATGCAGACTGTTAAAGACCTGCAAACGGAAGGATTTGGTGACAAAGGGCCTGGGAGTCGGCGTACTGACGTCGCAGTACAATGAAATACGACTTCCAGGTACTTGTCGCTGCTCTAGACGCAATGATGAACCACCATCTAAAAGCGTCGTGAGTTCCGGATCCGAGATTTGGGCATGGGCTAGTGACTCGAGGCTGACAGGTTCGCTCAATTCCTCAATACGCGACAACGTATCGGCTACGACATTGTCCTTGCCGGATATGTGACGTATGTCGGTGGTGAATTGAGCGATAAAGTCCAAGTGCCTATACTGCCTAGGCGAACAGTTTGCTTTCCTTTCATGGAAAGCAAAACTGATGGGCTTGTGGTCAGTATAGACAGTAAAATGTCTAGCCTCGAGCATATGCCGAAAATATTTAATAGCCTCGTAAATGGCTAGCAATTCACGGTCGTAAGGTGAGTACTTTACCTGTGATGGGCTGAGCTTACGGGAGAAAAAAGCTAGAGGCTCCCATGTGTCCTCATTCAACTGCTGCAGCACTGCGCCTATCGCTTTGTCTGATGCGTCGGTAACCAACGCTAGTTTTGCGGAACAATGCGGGTGAGCTAGCAGTGCAGCATTTGAAAGGCTTTCCTTACTGGCCTCGAAAGCTGCTAAAGAGTCCCCTTCAAGTGTGATGGGTTGCGACCCTTTCACCGTACCTGTTAAAAGTGCGTGCAACGGAGCTTGAACTTGGGCAGCTTGTGGGAGAAATCTCCTATAAAAATTGAGCATGCCCAAATATCGCCTGAGTTGCCGCACGTTGGTGGGGGGAGGGAACTCTTTGATGGCCTTTACCTTGGTGTCAAGTGGTCTGGTGCCTTTCTCAGAGATATGGTATCCTAGGAATGTTACCTCTTGGGCCCCGAAAACACACTTTGATGTGTTTACCTGCATGCCATATTCCTGGAGCCTGGTGAAGATCTGGCGCAGATGCTGCTCATGCTCAGCCTGTGTCCTGGAGAAGACCAGAAAGTCATCAAGATAACAGTAAACGAAATCCAGCCCTCGGGTCATTTCGTCTACTAACCTTTGAAAGGTTTGACCTGCATTCCGCAAACCAAAGGTCATAAACGGGAATTCGAATAACCCGAAGGGCGTGGTGATGGCCGTCTTCGGGATGTCATCTGGGCTGACGGGGACCTGATTATAGGCCTTCAGAAGGTCTAGTGTGCTGAAGACAGTACAACCAGATATGCTGTGGGCGAAGTCTTGGATGTGCCTAATTGGGTACCTATCTGGTATGGTGCGGGCGTTTAACATCCTGTAATCGCCACATGGTCGCCAACCGTTGTCCTTTTTTGGCGCCAGGTGTAAGGGCGAAGACCACGGGCTCTTCGAAGGGCGGGCTGTCCCATTGGACAACATAGCTTGGAACTCCTGGCGGGCAATCTTGAGTTTGTCTGGAGCTAGTCTGCGGGGAGAAGAAGAAACTGGCGGGCCTGGTGTCGTGAGTATATGATGAAGTGTATTGTGTGGTGTAGTGCGGTGTGTGCCAGCTGGTCGAGTAATATCTGGGAACTCGTTTAAGATTTTATGGTACCGAGTGTCGCCAGTCGAGACCTTCACTGAATGCACATTTTTACATAAAGCAAAAGCAGCAACAGCAGATATAGATGTAGTGTTGTCTATCAGTCGCTTATTGCGACAATCTACAATAAGGTGATAGAAATTTAAAAAATCTACGCCTATAATTGGCTTAGACACATCAGCAACTACAAAGCGCCAAGCAAAATTCCTACGTAAGCTTAAATCTAGCACTAAATGTACATAGCCATAAGTAGCAATGGATGAGCCATTGGCAGCACACAACTCAAAGTTAGTCTTCGCACGACGAACACGCAGGGATGACCGAGGGAAGACGCAGAGGTCGCTACCTGTATCGACCAGGAACTGCATCTTCGATGACCGGTCAGTGACGAACAGGCGACCAGTTTGTGAAGATGGGCAATCGTCGGTCGCCATCACCGACTGCCCCCGGCATTTCCCGTCTTGAAGTCGCATGGGCGAACGCACTTCTTCGCCTTGTCTCCATACTTATCGTGGTACCAGCACAGCGGGAATTTGCGGTAGTTTGAACTCGACCGCTGTCTGGACGAAGATCTGCTACTCGTACGTCTCGAAGTTCGCTGATGGGGCCTGCGGCTCCTGTCCGATGCCAGGTTCTGTAGTTGTCTCCGTAGTTCAGCAACTTCGTTCCTGAGGTCAGTGAGCACGGAGGTAGACACGACGTCACTCACGGCGGCGACTCTCGGTGATGAAGCAGCCAGGTCGTTGACGCGATCTGCCAGGTCTGCTAGGTCATCAATGGTGGCTGATGATGGCTGACCGGCGAGCACTGTCTGGACACCGTGTGGGAGACGACTCATCCAGATGGTCCTTAAAAAGTCGTCCGGTACATCGAAACCAGCCAGACCCTTAAGATGCCGAAGGAACTGGGACGGCTTGCGGTCTCCTAACTCTTCATGCATCAGCAGTTGTTTTAACTTCTTCTCGTTGGAAGCTGTGAGCCGTTTGATGAGTTCTGCTTTCAACTTGCCGTATCTGTCTGTGGCTGGAGGGCTAATAATTATGTCCTTGACTTCCCTTGAATATTTGTTATCAAGTTGACTAATGACGTAATTAAATTTGGTCGCATCATTCGTAATACCGGATATAGCAAATTGTCCTTCCACCTGGGCGAACCAAATTTCCGGCTCCTCTGGCCAAAAGGGTGGTACTCTAACGCCAACTTTGTACACCTCTGCCTCTCCGTGCGAAAAATGACGTCCGTCATTTTTGTCGTTCGGGTCAATGGAAACGTGTCCTCTGCTGGTTTGGCCTTGTGCGTCTTGGAATTCCTTGTCCATGTTCAGAACGGGGTCACCAGTTTAGGTATTGGTTGGTAATGCACTCGTGTGTTTGGTGGTAAATAAAATATTGTCCACTTACGGAAACCAGATGTAATTTATCTCAGTCCACACGAACATAAACATTCAACACAACGACAGTCACAGAAGGAGAACAATTCACAAGCACAAGCACAGAGATAGATCACGGAGATTAGGACAGTACTATGAAGATATTAACGATAACAAATAGCATATAAATAAGCAGCGAGTTAGGGAAAAGTAGCGTGAGCTCCGCGTCGAGATAGGTTCGCGACTGGCGTACGTGACTTGCGCCAGCGCCGAACGGCCGGCCGGGGCATCGATTCTACGTCACCGCGTCGAACAAAAGATCCTATACCTAATGGATACAAGTACGCGCGTTTCCACAGCCCCGCGCAACATTACTAGGCGAACTGGCACGACAATAATATTACTTATAATGATGTTGAAAATGTACATAAATATTTGTGTTGTGTTTATAATATAAAGTAAATATAATAATATTATTAAAATATAAATGAAATATAAGTGTAAATATTAATAATTAATAAATGTAAATATTCATAATAATAAATAATAATTGTATTATAATATAAATATGTAGTAAGTTACCTACACCAGAATTACCTTTGTTATCTAAAATGCTCAAAATTTTATACTTAAATGTCAATATTAATGTAACACAGAAACTAATATGTGAGTTCCCTTTAACGTAACAAATTACCTACGAATCAAGGAAAAATTGTCGTAGCGACTGGTATCATTATAACCCGGCAAAATGTTATACGCGTTGGTTGTATAGGTGACCTTATTGAATGGCGACATTCTTAACTTATTAGGTTAATAGTAACCTTATAATTAGTTTGAAATTTCATGTTTAATCCCATAATATGATTGAGAACCATAGTAGAAGGATAAAATATTGCAATATAACTTGTATTTATAATTTAAAAAATAGTTTTGGCGCTTAATATTGACACAATTTAGGTCTTACCTGTAAAGGTTATATTTTCCTGTTTTCTAGCACTATAACTATTACAACCTAAAGCGGAGCAGTGCACCAAGATTTAAATGTTCAAATAGTTCACAATTACACTAATTAAACTGTTAAATAATTGCACAGTGAGCTATACTTCACACAACAAATTTCATCCACGTATTTGTTTAGCACCAGACGCTGGTGATAAACAATCCCCACTACCAGTTTCACCTATATACGGTGACAAAGACAAAAAAAAATGTGTATAAGTTTATCTCTTTTCCTCATGTTTGACGGCTTTTATAGCCCATCTATTCCATTCTATATCTATGTTCGTGCTACAATGACGGTACACGCAGATGTGACCAGTCATATTCGGCTATCGTCGAGGATATTCGGGCTTCGTGTGCGTTATCTGGCGTGTGTGGCGGTATATCAAAGGGTTTTAACTCGCTAACTAGGTATTCGCGCTGCATGAACAAACTAGCGTTGTTCATTTCGGCGGTAGCTTTCGATTTGTTAAGACGTGTGCAACGCAATGGTTTTATAATTTATAGGAATATCATAATGAAGCTTAGTTCATCATAATAGGGTCCAAAATAAGGTTCCCTATTAGATTTTGATAAATAATTTATGTAATTGTTAGCACACATTTAAAAGTAAGAAATTCATTGCCCATAGTTCGTCTGAGCGTGCAAAATGTACGAAGCTTCAGCATGAATTGATTCGGGACGATAGGCGCAGGTGGGGCTAAAGTTAGACAATAACCCACCCGATATTATTGATACATCTAGTATCGATATGTTCAATCGATATGTTTCATCCGATATACCAAATATCGTGAGAAATTAAAATGAAGTTTCATTCCTTATTTATACTGATTCCTATGTTTATGGTGGGCAGAGGCGCGTTCAGAGCCTTCGCGCGAAGTACAACTTTTCGCTCTAACCCCGTTCAATGCCTTCGAGCGTGACAACCGGGTGAAACAACCGGCCCGTTCAAGACCTTAGAGTGTCGGCGCGAGTTACAACCGAACAACCATCGAATTTGATGGTTGTAAAACGCTCTGATGTTTATGACTGAAATACTCTTACGTGATTGGATGATATTGGCGGCCATATTCTATAATGTCATCTACTAGAAAGAGAGAGAAATAAAAAATCATGTGAAAGAGGGAGATAAAAGATTTGGTTGCTGCAATCCGTTCAACGCCTTTGAGCGAGTTAAAAAACAACCAGACAACTACACCCAGAGGCGCTGAACGCGCCTCAGCTTGAGTAGGGATTCCACGATATATCGGAAAAGCAATAAATATCGATATATCGACGACTTAATATATCGATATTTGTTGATATCGACGATACACTGATATCGATATATCATTATCAAAAAATACTCGATATTGAAAACCCAAATTAAAATAAAACCACAAAACCGTGAAAATGCTGTAACTGGCAACACTCAAGTCTAAAAAATTATTCTGTTCTCGATTATAATCTAATGTTGTAATCTGTGGTGAGTAGAGTGTATGCCAAAGAGATACACTGTTATAGACTGGTTCACTTTTCGGCCGTTTTGAATTCTAGCGGCATTTCTGGAAACATTTTGCCAAATTACCTTTTTTTATTAATTCGAACCTGCTGAACACGAATTTCGATGTTGGCACTTCGAAATTTGGACCGGAAGCTCAGAATTCAAGATGGCGTCCAAGATGGCGGAATATTACTATATTTCAGTTACCGTGTCCGATTTTTTTAATCTAAAGACCGTTTTAAGCGCGTTTCCTCCGTAGAATGCGAAAATAATAGTTACTAACCGTTTTAACAAAATATTTAACTTCACCTGAAGTTCAAAATCCAAGATGGCGTCCAATATGGTAGACATTTTATCAATATTGCAATTTTTCCCATATACAGAGTTATTTGTGTCATAAAGTGCGATTTTTATTGTTACAGACTGTATTATAATTTATTAAGCCTTTTACACTATAAAAATACCGGTACCTTAAAATTATTAGGGAATTTTCCTTGCATTTAGTAGTTGTTGATTTTTGAAATAGGTATATCATGGTTTGATATTGTATAAATTTTATTTATTTCTAATTTATTTATATTTATTTATTTATGCCGCACGGGTAGGTAAACAACGTTGGGGAAAGGTAATGAATAATGCAATGGGTACATGGTAATAATATTAGACTATGTAAAATTAAATTGACTGTTTAATAGGCTAGTTGACCCTTTTTTAAAGTAGGGCTTAAAATGTTCATAATTGTTGTATTAGACCATAGCACATGAATATTATTTTTTTCGATGGCTAAAAAGTGCAAAAAATCTATTTTAAATTAAGATTTTCAATTATTATAGGACCGAAAACACGGTCAGCCATGATAGTCTGTTCATTATCTGTGGCAATGACGTCAGTCTTATAGTAAACAAAGCGCGGGGGCAGAGAGTATATTGTTCTGTGACGGGGGCGACATAACCTCACAAAAACAATGCTTTCTATTAAATATCACAAAATATAGTAAAACCGTATATGGAACGGGACAATAGAACAGGAATATAGAATTATCTCTTCAAAGACTCCAGGAAAGCTGTGGATTAGACGTACCCAGTGATATAGACATACGAAATATTTGGTTAACACTCGCTTAAAGAAATCCTGTAACTATCTACTGAAACTCAAATGTATTTTTGCGAAAATCACATTAAATGTAAGTACTATAACTGAATAACTCAATCTATGTAGGTACCTACTTCAGTTTCAACTTAAACAAAATAGAAGGTTTTAGGTTGTATGTAAAATCATTAATTAAATTTTTATCTTTCAGTTAGAATGAAAACTGACTGCAGCCGACCAACCAAATTTTAACTTGACCAGAAAACTGAGAGAAAACTTGACCATACAAAGCATTGAAGAACAATCTTTTTTACAACCACAAAGAACAATATCGGTAGCAGCCTTTGGAATGGGTTCCAGGGTGGTGAGGATAGGGATGCACCCATTTTCTTCTTCTGTCCATCCACATTCAGTAATTGATGACAGGACGGGGTCAGGGAGATGCGCATTCTCCCAAACTGAAGATTGGTAGTGACTTCGTTTAATGTGTTCCAAAAGAGCTGCGCTGGTCGGTGGGAGAGATTCGTTATTTTTTACCTTGCCAAACAAGGCATGACGCGCAACGTCGTTCGTTGAAACTATTGAGCCAGCTACCTCAGGAAATAAATCGAATTGAAACATGCGAGCCAACGTTAACGTATGTAACACAATAAGTTGCATTTTCTGGTAATACAAACCTTGTACAATTTTGTCACAAACATTTCTGCGGAAGATACAGCTGATGCGCTGAGAGGCACTGTGCCAAGCGAGAAAGCAGGGAGTAGTGTTTTTGGAACACTTTGAAGGCTGCTGGTTTTGTAATGGATGATAGGTACGATGTGACATCACTTCCTGTGATTGCGTGAAAGGCTAGTATACTCTTCACTTGTGCCTCTGGCCATTTTCTATGTACATCGTGAACAGGTACAATAAGCTCCCATTCAAGCTATACATTTACACTACGAAAACCGCCGCTATTACGAGCGACATAAGAACGGTCCAAAGGTCAATCAGTATAGCTTGATAAGGAGCTTACTGTACGAAGGTTCTCTTTTTTGCAGTACCAGTCATCAACCAAACTTCGTTTGCAGGTATTTTGTCGAAGTGATGAAGGAGCAACAAAAATACATCTGTGTCTGTGGCAGATACTACTGCGTGCAGAATCATTCTTGTGTCGGCTTCTTCGTGAGAAGCTTCTAGGGAGGAAATCAGTGTTGTCTGCTGGTTGGAGAAAACCTTCCTTTCATCTGCAAAGCCTCCAGCAATTACCAGCTCAACGCTATCAAAACTAGCTTGAGAAATGTGCTGCGATACAAACTCAATCAAATTGATCTTATTCAGTTATCATAAACTAATTATAGGGTTTAGTGTAATGATTGATAATATATAATTATAGTTGATAGTTCATTCTCTACTATGAATAAACTTTATAATACATATAGGTAGTTTTCCAATTACAGAGCATAGTGCGACTCAGTGGCGCACAATGCCGAATTATGCTGATGCTTAATTGGAACGTGAATTAGTTTTCAAATGCACCAGCAGAGTGCGCTAAGTTCAGTGTTGAAAAAAATAAATATTCATAGAGTTAGCAATAACCTCATTAATGTGTAAATAATGTGGTATACATAATAATTGGTTGAAAACTATTTCCTACGGTTATTTTAAGTAATTTGGATTTTGATTATTTCATTAACATTTTTTTGTTTTGAGTAATTTTTGTACCTTCAGCCCTACTTATTTTTATTTTTTTAACACAGTTTGAATTAACTTTGATTATTTCAAAAAAACTACAATGAAACGAAAGCTTTAACAATTTTTCAACAATAAATAATAATACTAACGATTATATATAAATAAAACATTTCGATCAATGCCAACTTAAAAAAAAAACACTTGTTAATTTTCTGTCACTGAGTTGGTATCGATTGCACGCATCACACGAAAACATTACTATTGAGAGTGCTCGATTGTGCGAAGTGTTGCTGTAGTTGAAACATTCAACGTTAAGCATTATGCCGCATAATGCGCTCTAGTGCTGTAATTGGAAAACTACCATATCTATCTTCCCGTTGATGTCGCAAGAGACAACTAAGGGAGTTTAGTGCAATTATGTACATAAAATAGTGCATAGCTCATACTCAGCTATGAATAAACTCCAGCGGCCGTACCGCCTAACTCAAAGCGAGCACTCGCTATCGTTGTCATGACAGTAGAACAATAGTTTTAATGTCACAGATGACATTAAAACTATTGTTCTAATGTCACGAAAGCGATAGCGAGTGATCGCTATGAGTTAGGTGGTAGCCCCCCAGATTACATGTATCAATCTTCCCGTGAATGTCGTAAGAGACAACTAAGGGTGTTTAGTGCAAGTATTGTACATACCTATACAATTAATAATTCATAGTTCATTTTCAACTATGAGTCTATCGTTCCGTGAATTTCTTAAGAGACCACAAAGGGAGTTTAGGGCAATAGTTTCTTGTTGGTTTTGTGGCTATGTATTGCGACTTTGCGTAAAAAAACACAAATGCTCGATAAGTTTTCAACATATTATAAATTGTGAATTGTGTTTACCATTAAATGCTGACAAGGCAAACTGTGTTCTAATTTCGATTTATAAGCCGCAAACAATCAACCAACCAATACATAAACATCTAAACGATCGCCGCATACCATACTTATCCAATTCAAATAGGTATATTTTTTTATGAGATAGGTGGCAAACGAGCAAACGTATCACCTGATGGTAAGTGATTACCGTCGCCAATGGACACCCGCAGCCCCAGAGGAGTTACAAGTGCGTTGCCGACCTTTAAGGTGGGAATACGCTCTTTTCTTGAAAGTTTGAAGGTCGGACCGATAGGTCCGGAAATACCGCAGGCGACAATTCATTCCAAAGTTTGACTGTGCGAGGCAGGAAACTTCGAGAAAAACGCACAGTTGTAGACTGCCAACCATCTAAGTGATGGGCATGGATTTATTGTCGAAAAGAGGCGGAACGATGGCGGAAAGAGGCGGCAGGTATGAGTCCGAACAATTCCTCGGAGCATTCCCCGTAATATATGCGATAGAAGATGCAGAGTGAGGCGACATCTCTACGCAGCGCCAAGGTATCAAGCCGATTAGAAATTTCCTGGCTGTCGACGATTCGAGTCGCTCTCCGCTGAATGCGGTCCAGTTGGGTACATCTTGTAAATAAATTACATTATAATATAATATAATCGCATTTAAATTATTTTTCTTTTTTGACAACCCTTCCACATTTGCGGCAGAGCGCGTAAATTCCCACGCTGCTGGCGGTGTCGTCCAACATCAAACGCGTTTCCAAGCTGTATACATTGTTAAACTATGAAGTAGGTGCTTGCGCACGCGCGCCTTTACTACACGGCTCTTTAGACACATATTAGACGCCCTATCAACGAATTTAAATGATTTCCCTGTATTATTATTAGTAATCAACAAGATTAGCAAACAAAAACACTCACCCACAAACTGTCATTTTTTTCTCTCAAAATTATCCGTTTTTTTGGGGTATTTAACGCATTAAAAAGGGTTATAAATCATTTTTAAACAGTTTCTAACAATTGTTTTCGCATTCTACGGAGGAAACGCCCTAAAAACGGTCTTTAAATGACAAAAATCGGACACAGGGATAGAAATATAGTAATATTCCGAAAAAGTCCGCCATCTTGGACAACATCTTGAATTATGAGCTTCCGGTTCAGATTTCGAAGTGCCAACATCGAAATTCGTGTTCAGCAGGTCCGAATTAGTAAAAAAAGCTCATTTGGCAAAATGTTTCCAGAAATGCCGCTAGAATTAATAAAATGGCCATTTTACAGAAAAGTGGACCAGTCTATTAAGTCAACAGTGTACAGCGAATGGTTATCATCATAAGCCCATCGTGAGTTGTACATTGGATTTTAACAAGCTTTTAAAAAAGGAGATACATCGATAAAATTATATCAATATATCGGCGTACTAGACTGATATAATATATCAGTCTAGTACGCCGTACGCAGTCAGTCTAGTATGCCTATGTATTTTGTTTCGTTCGCTTCTTTGTGTCTTGTGTGCAAAGAGTAAGTAAAGTTCTATGGAGGAAGTTATTAGTGTTGCGCCTTCATGGAGTTCTTGTTGTAATTCTTTTAGAAATTCGTTCTACATCGAGTCGAGTTTTCAATCCTCAGTTAATTTGCTACTTTCTATCTTAATATTTCGTGAGTGAAAAGTGAAGAAATTGTTTTCGTTGTGGTATCTCGGTTGAGCAATGTCACTTATCGTCATATACCTTTAGGTGATATGAAGACCAAGAGCTTCCCTGTCGTGTAAAAAATCAGCAGGTACACCAGTTCCAAATAGTAATTCCAATATTTATTGAAAGAATAGGTATATTTTACATAGACATAACCTATGTCGGTATTTTAGTGAAATGTTATGATACTCAGATTGCTAAAACCTCGCTACATAGAGCTAAAAATACTATGTATTATCAATCTAGGATGGAAAACCAACCAAAATATAAAAGTTTGATCGTGACGCAAGTTTTTTTTTTGGTGGGGCAAACAATGTATGGGGAGTGGGCCATCTCCTTTTAGGGACGCTTCAAGACATATCCATTATTATATAAAAAAAAGAAATAAAAAATTTAAAAATCTCTAAAAATGCTGCTCTCAACTAGTGCAGCATTTTTTGGATATTTTAGAAAATTAAAACAAAATTAAGTAATTTATGTTTTATTCATATTTTAATTATTTTAATACCATGTCGTGAAGCGTCCCTTAAATTTTCCAGGGTGATAACAAAATAACCGTGTATATCGATATCGATATATTTTTAAAAATCTTCGCATCCCTAAGCTTGAGTAAAAAATAGTAAAAATTAAACGTAAAACTCCAAATTATTGAAAAACTAGTCTTCGCAATAACGAAACGCTAAGTTATGAAATCCCCCTGAAGTCAGCACTGTATTAAAAAAAATTATGTATCTGTATTCGGTCGCTTTGTTACCTTCTCAGTTTAAAGTGACCTATAAACAAAAGTTGTCCGTTTCTCAATACGGGTTCATCATCATCATCATCACAGCTCATATACGTCCCCACCGAGGGGTTCGAGCCTACCCTATGTTAGGGTGATTAGGCCTTAGTCAATCACGCTGGCCCAGTGCGGATTGGTCGACTTCACATACATCATTGAATTTCTTCGCAGATGTATGCAGGTTGCCTCAAGATGTTTTCCTTCACCGTAGGAGCGTCAGACAAATGTACATATGAAATTCGAAACGAAAAACACATTGGTACATGGCGGGTCTCGAACCCCGACCCCCCGATTGGAAGGCAAGTGCCGAAACTACAGCGCCACCGACGTAATAATACGGGTAACGTAATAATACAGGTTACGAAATGTTAATACAGTTAATGTGTACGATAAACCGGGCTACTAATTAATTGTATAGAAGAAGCAAGCTGTGACAATTATTATCTGTTTTGTTTGAAACAGTTTACAAAACAGATAATAATTGTGGGAGCTAAAGTATTGCGATTTATAAATAAATGAATAAAGTTGATTTATTTCTTCACCGTAGCTGTTTTTACTCATATTAACCTGATCCCTATTTAATATTGTATATTATAGACTATTTAATGTAACTAAATACAAACAAATTACTTACGATATATTATATCGAAAATATCGATATATTTTTACGATAATAATATGCATAGTATCGATAGTATCGAACACTACGATATACATATTATATCGAAAAAAATATCGATATTCCCCATACAACTTTTTTTGCAGACCCAACTATTTGTATGGGAGATATCAGAATTAATACAATTTTGAATTTTTATTGACGCCGTTACTTTTATATGACGATATAAAAGTGAATATTGAAAATCATTCATTGTTATTCCGATTCCAAATTAAGTAGCACCGTATATAGTGTGTAATTGGGACGGCTCCGCTCAGTACCTCCTCGATGCTCTGGACAGATTGCAGCGTCGCGCTATTCGCATAATTGGCGATGTAGAGGCAACTAACACCCTCGAGTCTCTACAACTTCGTCGCGACATCGCCTCTCTTAGCGGCTTTTACCGAATGTTCCATGGGGAATGCTCTGAGGAGCTCTTTAACCTTATCCCTCCCTCTCCATTCCTTAACAGAAACACGCGTAAGGGCCTTCGGAGTCATCCGTACACTGTGTCCTCCTATTCTCACCGTACCAAGAAATTCCAAGATTCCTTCTTCTGTCGTTCATCCCACACTTGGAATTCTCTACCTGCGCACGTGTTTCCTCCATCCTACAACATGGGTTCCTTCAAAAGAGGCGTGAAAAAGCATCTTTTGGGCCGGCAAGGGGCGGGCAGGTAGGAGAGTGGATGTAGTCCCTACTCTATCTGTCAACTCATTTGGGCCTCTTTCACCGCTTAACATCAGGCGGGAGGAGGTCATTTGCCGGGCCATCCATAAAAAAAAAATGATAATCGAAAGCAAGAGACAGGTTATACAAATACCCAGTACCACGAAAAAAAAAAAATGATGTCTACATTGTCCTGCGGCCGTACCGCTTAACTCAAAGCGATCACTCGCTATCGTTATCGTGACATTAGAACAATAGTTTTAATGTCACAGGTGACATTAGTGCGAGTGGCGAGACGAGCCGCGAGCCTAGCCACGAGCTCAGAGGCGCGTTCAGCGCCTCTGGGTGTAATTGTCCGGTTGTTTTTTAACTCGCTCAAAGGCGTTGAACGGATTGCAGCAACCAAATCTTTTATCTCCCTCTTTCACATGATTTTTTATTTCTCTCTCTTTCTAGTAAATGACATTATAGAATATGGCCGCCAATATCATCCAATCACGTAAGAGTATTTCAGTAATAAACGTCAGAGCGTTTTACAACCATCAAATTCGATGGTTGTTCGGTTGTAACTCGCGCCGACACTCAAAGGTCTTGAACGGGCCGGTTGTTTCACCCGGTTGTCACGCTCGAAGGCATTGAACGGGGTTAGAGCGAAAAGTTGTACTTCGCGCGAAGGCGCTGAACGCGCCTCAGTGTTTACCTCAGACGAATAACTAAAGCATAGAAACCTAGCAAAAATAGCTACTGAACTTAATATATTTGACTCACTTTGACATTAGGCGCTGCTAATAGAAGTTAGACAGAGACACGTATATGCAAGATGTTTCGAAATTTTGTAGGTCGTCACTAATTCTCGCTTGTCAGTTCTTCTCCCAGTGATGTCGTGCTCATCACTTACCTAGTTTCAACGTCGATAATTATATTATGTAGGTATTTATTAGACCCCTAATACTAAAATGTCTTTATTACGAGAAATATAACATAAATAATTAAGGGTAGATTTTCTTATGTAACTTATCCAGCTAATAGCTGCTGTGTCTCTTTAGTATGGTCAGGCTGGCCGTTCATGAGATTAAAAGCGGGAAGTGCGAGTCGGACTCGCCCACCGAGTGTCCCGTATAAAATTGTAGGTTATACTTTAAATAGAGACTAATTTTTTTATGATTTAATTACAAATGTGGAGTTTGAGATTTTCCCTGACTTGTAGTGTAAGACTATATAACTTCACAAATTTCATAGTTCTAGCTAGATCAACGAAAAGTACCCTCCCTATACATTTTGATGCCCGTGAGAATGTCGAAATATACGTTTTTGGCGACATAAACGGCCGTACCTTTTTTTGTTAACTTAGAAGTTTGATTTTTTCACATCTTCAAGGAACTAGAACTTGTTAGTGTAGAACTGAGTAATTATATGGTTTTAATTTCAACTCGATACCTTCACGCGTTTCCAAGATAGTCTTGACAGACAAACGGACAATAAAGTGATCCTAAAATGGTTCAGTGTTTCTTTTGAGGTACGGAACCCTAAAATTTGGACTATTTAAGTGACGGGTATTTCCCGTTATCTAAAATGTTGGAATTTTTCTATTGCAGAGATTCACAAATTCTATAGGGAGGAAATCGAAAACACTGCTTTTATTTCATCGCTTAGATTTAATTCATTTTTTATAGTATCGCTTAGAGGTACTTGAGGTTAATCTCATATTTAATTTACTTACCCGAAAATTTAACCCTCATGGATTTTGAACCTTGGATAAATTCGTGAATGCTAAAACTACTTTTTGTACATATGCTTGGAAATTAAACTAAAAACATTAACATTTGAGCATACTTTATTGTTAAGACATTTTTCGATAGATTTATTACGCTTGATGTGCTTAGTGCCGGGCTTAGTTAGAATGTAAATTTTCCGAAGGCGGCGTTTTGATATTTTACCTTTTTGACTCTTTCTGTTCGTTTCTTGATCTAATATTTTAATTCTTAGAAAAAAATCATCTGAACTGGTTGTTCTTGGCAACCGTGTCAAGGATTCCTTAAAGAAATAGTTAAGAAATTAAATACGTTTTTATTTTCATAAATAATATTTTATTTTAAAGATTTCCTTTCATTAAATAACTTGACTTACGTCATGACGTCTCCATTTCATAGTTTTACTACTAAGTACATACAAAATTAATCTGATGGAAAATATCTGGAGCAAATTTGACTATGCTTTCTTGGACTCCAATTTCGTCTGACAATACACTTTATCCATATTTTTTTATACATTGTCTTTAGGAAATCTGTAAAATAAAAATATCGACAAAATTTTACAACACTACGCATGATCAAGAAAACCTTAAAGTAATTTTCTAAAAATCGCTAAAACATAAAAGTGAAGTTAATATTACGTATTGTTTTTCTACAAAATGATTCAGCGATATTTCATATGTATATAAGTGTACTTATTAGCTCACATTCAAGTAACAATATGAGAAAACATGCCAATTTAAGGTCAATAAATTTTGATTGTTTTCCTTTCGCGACGAATGAGACTTGCAGCCCCAAACTACACAAGACATTGTGTTACGGAGTGCACAAACACACACTATTTGTAAATACCTAAAGAATTCTTGCTTTCTATACATGGTTATTTTTTATCACCCTGGAAAATTTTAGGGACGCTTCAGGACACATCCAATATTATATAAAAAATAAAAAAAATGAAATAAAAAAAAAAAAAAAAAAATAAAATAAAAAAAAAAATCTCTAAAAATGCTGCTCTCAACTAGTGCAGCATTTTTTGTATTTTTTAAAAAAATTATATAAAATTAAGGAGGGGGGTTATTTTTTTTATTTATGTCGTGAAGCGTCCCTTAAATTTTCCAGGGTGATAAAAAAATAACCGTGTATAATCACTTAAATATTAATAAAATATCATCAAAATATTACTAGCCACGGGACCTTAGCACGGGACGCACAAACAAATATTATACGAACAATTCAAATAGTTCAAACTCGGATGGTCTATCTTCGATACAAGGTACTATAGAATTTAGCCGTGTTATATATTTTTAACCAATTTTAATATTTTTAACCAAAATGACAATTCAATCAATTCATATACTGACCACCTTGTGATATGCCAAAAGACAAATATTACTCATCTCTTACATTTACACAGTTTTGTGCCGTATGTTAGAAAGAGACAAATAGCACACAATTAATTCTTGTTTTAATCTTCCTTCTATGCCTTAGATAAAGAATGAATAGATAGGACGTGACCGTATACCCGTAAGGGACAGACATAGATGACGTCATACCTGCCTAAAGTAGATGGGTATACCAGTGTTGCTTTAAGTTTTACCCTACTTTATGTTTATAGTGGCTTTTACCACTATAAACATAAAGTAAGGTTGATTGATCTACGTATTTTTTTTGAGACATTTTAATGAGCGCCCCTCGCTCAATAATATGTCTCAAAAAATAAAAGTGGGAGAAAGTTGCGATTTTTTTTATTGAATTCTTCATTCAACCTTCGCCGCAGTCTAAAGTTATTTGCACTTTTAAATAAAACTACACTTTTCGGATTTACTCGAGTATATTTCGTTTTAAAACATTTTACTATTATTTATTTAAGCTATTATGTAAACATCTTTACAAATATAAGAAAAAATATTAGGAATCATCATCATCATCCACACGCGTCCACTGCTGGACATGGGCCTCTCCAAGTGCTCGCCACTGAGCACGATCCGCGACCACTCGCTTCCAGCTTTTGCTAGCTAGGTACCTTGCGAAGATCGTCGCTCGATTAAAAATACAGCGGGCAATAATCATTGTTTTTTCTTTATCTCTGCAGTTTATTTAAAATCCAATATTTACACATTTACTAAATATTTGTAAAGATTTAGAAAATGTATAATATTAAATTTTAAATAAACATTTTCTAAAATTATATTTCAATAGCACCGTTATTGTCATCGAATAAAGGACTTCGGCTTACAGAGATAAAATTCACTACAATATAGGTAAAAATTCACTTGGGCTGGGTAAGTTCAAGAATTGAACTACTGATACCGCACTCAATATGGTGCTAAAAGCCCAAAGTTGGTAAGCTTGCTCACAATGTGGAAAAAAGATCTGGCAAAGAACGCAAGATGCCGATGTAGATAGCTGGTTATTCTTAGTTGCCCGTGTTGCCACCCCCAATCTCGCCCCCGCTGGCGGCAACTTGGAAATAGCGCAGGACAAGACCAATTTGTAGATCTCTGAGGAAGATTATGTTCTGTCAAGTACCTATATAATTAATTTGAAACACTTGTTCGGTGCATAGTGCTATATCTACATCCTATGTGTTCTTGTTAAATATTCAGACAAAGTAGAGATATGACTTATTTCATTTGGATTAAGCCAGATTACTAGCTATGGCACAAAATTGCTAATAAATCACAAACATTTTCTAGAGGCTGTCTACTCCTCGCCACTCACCAGCTGTTTTTGGGTGTGGTAAACACGTATTAAATTGCTTACGTACAAACTCATATGCCTTTGAACTTAAAAAGTGTAAGCACAGCGCGAATTTCCTTAAAGGTTCAGAATACTTTCTTTTGTCAACTCCTAAAAATCTTTTCAGAAAATCTCTATTGGTTCCTCCTACAGTATCTAAAATGTCCAACTACTAATTTTGCATCATTAACTTACACTTCAAATCACTTTACACATTTTCAAGTGTGACTACTTTTTTTCCCAATCGTCTAAGCGATTGACGCACTGGCCGTAGTTTTTTATTTGATGACCTCGCTGATTGTTTCAAACCCAGCATTTGAAGCCGCATTTTTCTCTTTCGAGGCGTATTCAAATTTGAACCGAAATCCAACACCGATGCGTCCTGAAACAATATGTATACAGGTTAAAAATAAAAGCAGGTTCTAATTTTACAACATTAAAAATATTAATTAATAAATGTTTAAACTGTATCTGTACTAATGGTCAAACTTGTTATATTAATAGAAAATGACCAAAATCAAACCATTAATAATATGTTTGGCCATATCAAAATAGTAGAAAAGGCTTTGGTACCTACCCTACCCATGTTAATCCAAAACTGTAAAATAAAATTCGAAATCCCCCATAAAAATAGTTGGGTTTGTGAAAAATAAATTTAGGTTTTGGCTTGATAGGGTATGTACCTTGTAGATAGAATATGTATAAGTTACTGATCTATAAAAAAAGTTTAGGAATAGCACCACTCCTAAGAAAAGTGCCTTTTTTGTTTTTCTGAATCCACTGTTGTTCAAAATGCTTAGAACACATTCGGGTATGCTTGGTTGGCTGCCAATTCAATTGACCAGTAGCTTTAACCCAACTGTTTTCGAGTAGTTATCTCCGAAGGAAATCTGTTAAATACAGACAAACAAGCAAATGGAAAGTCTCACTTCAAAAGAATTAACTTTGTTATCTAAAATGCTCAAAATTTTATACTTAGATGTCAATATTAATGTAACACAGAAACTAATATGTGAGTTCCCTTTCACGTAACAAATTACCTTCGAATCAAGGAAAAATAGTCGTAGCGTAACTGGTATCATTATAACCCGGCAAAATGTTATACGCGTTGGCTGTATACGTGGCCATATTGTATGGCGACATTCCTAGCTTGTTAGGTTAACAGTAACCTTACTACTTAGTTTGAAATTTCATGTTTAATCCCATAATATCATTGAGAACCATAGTAGAATGATAAAATATTGCAATATAACTTGTATTTATAATTTAAAAAATAGTTTTGGAGCTTTTTATTGACACAATTTAGGTCTTACCTGTAAAAGGTTATATTTTCCTGTTTTCTAGCACTATCACTATTACAACCTAAAACGGAGCAGTGCACCATGATTTAAATGTTCAAATAGTTCACAATTACACTAATTAAAGTGTTAAATAATTACACAGTAAGCTATAATTCACACAACAAATTTCTTCCACGTATTTGTTTAGCACCAGACGCTGGTGATAAACAATCCCCACTACCAGTTTCACCTATATACGGTAACAAGGACAAAAAAAAATGATGCCATCTTCTTCTTTCCTTTGGCAATGTGTATAAAGCCGGCTTTTGACTATGGGATATAATGTAATATATATTACATTTTGAGATATAATATTTTATCGCTTGCCATACTTTTTTACGAGACCGTTCTCACTGTGCTATAATATATATTACACCCCAAACTGTAAATATTTTTTCGCCCGACCGAGCTATATTTGAAGGCGATTTATGCGGTATATATTTTACCTCACGTTCCCGCACACCGCACCTCTGCCCCTGCCTCGCCTTCATTTCGAATCGTGACGGTCATGCGCACGTACTTAGCTGTCCGCGTGTTATGATTTTTGGGTATTTTGGTTCGCAATCTTTTCTTTACGTATTTACCACGTATTTACATAATAGGTTGGGGAAAAAGTTTCTTCGCATTTTTTAAGAAAATTCAAAACATTTTTTAATATAGTTTATTTACATTTAACTAAAGTATGTAGGTACCATTTTGTTCGATAACTTTTTGCCATCTTGTAGGTAGGGACATGATCCCATTGCTATAGAAATTTTGGGACTTCTGGTCAAAATACCGCGACAAGTGGTTTTGGCAGTCCTCTCGTGATGTTAACCTGACACTGCCTAAAGAATTCTGAAGAGACCGAAACAGGTGGAAATCTGAAGGTGCAAGGTCAGGACTATACGGCGGATGCATTAACACCTCCCAGCCAAACTCTCTTAATTTTTGCTGAGTGGCTAAAGATGTGTGAGGTCTAGCGTTATCATGATGAAAAACCACACCCCTTCTGTTGATTAATTCCGGCCGCTTTCTCTCAACTTCTTGCTTTAATCTCATCAGTTGTTCGCAGTAGAGTTCAGAATCGATGGTCCTGCCTGGTGGTGATAGCTCATAATGAATAATGCCCTTCCAATCCCACCACACACACAGCATCACCTTGTTGCGAGTTAACCCGGGTTTCGCCACAGTCTGTGAAGCCTGACCGGCCTTTGACCACGACCTTTTTCGCACGTTCTTGTCGTACGTGATCCACTTTTCATCACCAGTTATCAGCTTCTTCAAAAATGGTTCGGTTTCATTACGTCGTAATAAAGAATCACAAATGAGTACACGGTTCATTAGGTTTCTTTCAGTGAGCTCGTGAGGTACCCAAATGTCGAGCTTTTTTGTGTACCCAGTTTTTTTCAAATGCGCCAAAACTGTTTTGTGGTCAATTCCCAGTTCTTCAGCTACGTCGTAACTACTGACATGCCGATCTTGCTCCACTTTTTCAAAAATGGCATCCATTTTATCTGTAATAGGGCGACCAGAGCGACGTGCATCTTTGACATCAAAATTTCCGGATTGAAAACGCTTAAACCAAATTTGTGCTACTCTCACAGAAACTGCACTAGGTCCATAAACATCGCAAATTTTTTTCGCGGCTTGCGTTGCATTTTTACCTTTTTTGTAGTAAAATTTTAAAATGTATCGAATTTCTTCATTAGATTTACTCATCTTGGCGGTACGAAAAACAAATGAAAATCACACATTTTCCTAATTTGAATTTGGAATTATGTTCTTTAAAATTTAAACTTTCAATGATACCAAAACCAGCCAGATACAAATAGTATAGCCAAAGAGATTTTATTACAAGTTTATACATACTATAATGCGAAAAGACTTTATTTATCCCCATAATGGAACATTTTATAGAAAGTGTTAGGAAATATCCTTGTTTACGTCTAATCTTGAAGAGTATAAAATGAATGAAATTAAAGATGCTGCATGGAGAAACGTAATAAGAAATTCACTATAATCTTTTCTTAAGGCCTTACTAATAACCATTGTATACGCCTAATTTAGTTAAACAGTGTTTTGTCACGTTCACTCGAATGACATTTCAAATTCGAACAAAAGAGACAAAACACTACTTAACTATACAAGGTTTATACAATGGTTATTAGTAAGGCCTTTAGTCTATTAAGATTCGATATCCAGAATCGACGTTTATTGTATTTTTTCTAAATAATGAGACATGTAAATCGAATACTGCATCATCTTCGTCTGATGAACTGTCTAAAGTATCTAGCAATACAATTTCCATATTATCCATTTAATAACGAGAGGTCAACCGTTTCGATAAAAGACGTTATGATGTAAGGATCATAGAAGCTGAACTATTCTCAAAAATATATTTGATAGTGAGAACAGCAAACCCGGGATGTAATATATAGCTGAACATGTAATATATATTACATCCTATAGTCAAAAGCCTGCTTGAGTTTATCTTTTTTCCTCATGTTTGACGGCTTTTATAGCCCATCTATTTCATTCTATATCTATGTTCTATGCTGTAGTGATTGTTCTGAGGTGTTTCCACTCTTGTCTCGTGGCCACAGATACGTGTAGCTCTTTGGCCACAGAACGCAAATACCTTGTCCCTAAAGCTCGTGGCTCGGCTCGTGCACGGCTCGTGGCTCGTCTTGCGCCCTTGGGTATATGTGTTCTGTGGTCTTGCGGCTCGCACGCGAGTGTAAATGGGGCAGTGTTGCCAAATTCAGAGGATTTCCCTAAATCCTAGGGGTTTTTGCAGGTCTTTGAGGTTTTTTGGAGGTTTTGATATCACGAAATTTATCTAGGGGATTTTCTGAAGGTTTTCTACTATTCTAACCAAATGGCAAATTCCTTTTTATATCAGACAAGACCGACAATTTATTCACCAAATAAAATGAATGGGACACTAAAACTTACGAGTATTAGCTGGCAACACATTATGTTACCATTGAACTGTCTTGTTTATCATAATTCCGGCTAAAAGACTGTTTTCCACAGCCTCACACAGACATTTATAACGAAAAATCCGAATCGACAGACACACGGCTATGTATGTGAAATAAATTAAAATAGGTAATTTGAAGAAAACTTCTAAGTTTTTTATTGTCTATATTAGAAAGCTTATGTATATGACATGGCCAAAATAGTCAGAGGTTTTTTATCAACCAAACTGGAGAAACTAGGGGTTTTTTAAAAGTATTTGGGGGGGAAGGTGGAAAAAATCTGGCAGCACTGAAATGGGGTATAAAAATATAATTTGTATTTTTGTGGTCAGAAAATAATCAGGCAGATACTGGCATAATTAACAAATTGCCGTAAAAGGGATCAAAAAAAAATCTGATAATAATTATTATAATGAGCTAATTAGGGATAGGTTTTGTACAATGTTTTGTATGTTATTAATGTTTTGTTACGTTATTTCGTTGTAGTAACCATCATCATCATGTTGTTTGTTATTAGTAACCTACCAATTATACAATTAAAATAGTTCCAACTTTAACGACGTGAAAATGGAGAGAGAAGAATTCACTTGTTCGACGTTGTGACTAAGAATGTACTCTTGGAATTGGTTATTACTATAATGTATTACTTCAATTGCGTATGAAGACATGATACGCTCCACAATGTTAGAAATTTGGTTTCATTAATTCTTTAGCATGGATAAATCTATAGAAGACTTGTTATATCAAGCAATTCTCAGTCAAGATGAAAATGAAATAATACACCTATTATCTAAAGGTAACTAATTAAAATATATACTTGCGTGCAAAAAAATTGGCCCACTCTGTAGGCGTCGAGATAGAACACAATTTATTTAAAACTAAAAGTAGTTAATGAGAACTTATAATATTACTTGAAGGTGGTTCTTATAAACTTTATTTACTCATACCCTACACTTTGATAAAAGATACCTTGTTGACAAGATTGAAGAAAATTATCAGACACCCACATTTACATTTTAAAAACATAAACTTTGTGCCTTTTTAGCGGCTTATAGATAGTGACATTTTTGTTAAATGTGTATTTATTTAAAAATCAGTTATCTTTGTTAGTTTACTGGCAACTTAACTTGAATTTAAGACTGTGATAATGAATACTACTCCAACTGAAGCTGCTCATGTAGTGGCACCGATTCAGGCTAGCTTGAGACAGAGTGTCATTGTTGGCTAGACGCTTTCATTTGAGTCGATCAGCAGTAAGGCGAGTGTACCAGAGATTTCTGAGACTGTGTGTGTTACTGTGACTCATGTGCAATAATGATTTCTTCATGTCTGAGTGTAAGCAAGTGGACCGTATGATGGAAACTTGCAGGAAGAGGATTGCCTAATGGTCCAAAATTAACGCATGTGCATAGCCAAGGTTGGCTTTGATATGCTCGTGCTCATGTTGATTGGTCGCTCAGACAATGGAAGCCTGTACTTTACTTTTGTGTCGATCAAACAAACTTAAAATTCTTTTTTATTATTTTTTAAATAATTGTGTTTCAAATCCAAACGGGCCTGGTGGGTTGATTTTTTTTTGTATGCAAGTGTAATACGTGTCTAATATACAATACTTCACAAAACTGCAGCAAGTTGTCTCTTTGTCTTAGGCTCAATGTCTACTATTTACTGCACAAGTAGTGATGTTTATTTGGTAACATTTGTCTGGAAATAACCCTTTGGATAATAAGTTCTAAGTAACCTAGCTTAAAAGTACAAACATTTTAGCTATTCACATTTTATACTTTTTTAAGTATCTGATTTTTATGAAATATTAATCATTGCAATCTGTTGAACTAATTACTTAATATTTCAATTTCTTACTAATATGTAAAAAGAATGACAGCAACTAAAATATTTATTCCAGGTGCTAATCCAAATAAGACTGCTTCTTTTGGTAAAACATGTTTAGGTGAGGCTGCAAATATTGGTAATGTAAGTATTACACAGCTGTTGATTGATGAAAGTATGTCAGCTACCAGTAAAAACAATAGCACTTGTGTATCAATTGTTCAAAGAAAAAGACACAATAAATCTCAGAAAAGAAAATATAGGCATGACAGCCAGCAACCTGACACAGTGATGAAATATATGAATATAAATGATAAGAAGTTTAAAGAACATTATGATACAGGTCAAGACAGCGTTTTGGCATTAACACAAGAAAAAACTAAACGTGGAAGAAATCAGGGTTATTTTGTATATATCCACAATGAAAGTTCTAGTAATGATGAAAGTAAGATACCAAATCTGAAATCACCATTGAGTCCTACATCATTAACTCCATCACCTCAGGCAGAGTTGGAATGGGATGAAGAAATTGATAATGAAGCATCAGTGGCAGGAACAAGTGAAGATGAAACCTGGACTTCTATGTACAAGTAATGTTTTTTAAATACAAATGTATATTAAAATATGATAATGCTCTTCAGCCCAGTTTTATAGCTTCTCATTGTTGTGCAATAAATCTTGAAAAAAAAAACAATATTTTTAGGAGTTATAGCACAACAGACACCTAGTCACTTTTTTTTTCTAAAAATTTATTTGAGAAGGGGATGAATGATACAGCCTAATTGATATCCAAGTATAAGTAACTCATTTAGAAGTAAGAGACTTACCTACATACCTATAAGTACATAGATTAATATTAATTCTTTGCCAACCCTTTCACCAGCATGGACGTATCAATTTTGGCTATTTGGGTCTAATAAAGTGGTGAAGAATTTCTCATCCCTACTACATTCTATTTTTCTGGCTAGTCAAAATCCTTATCTTAGGGGCCATTCAAGTATTACATAACACCAAGAGGGAGGAACTTTAGGGTGCGTTTATTTTGCTCTCCCAACTTGGCAACTTATCCATACTTGAACGGCCCCCTTACTCTCATATCAATTAGGCCAAAAATTTGTCTTACAAATTTTCATATGTACCTATTTCAACATTCCCCTGAGACTTATTTAAAGGGAATCTTGAATTCGAACATGAATGCAAATCACTGCGAAATTAATGTTCCCAATTTTAAAGACTTGAATCGCTCGAATTCAGTACCGTCATTTCAAAAGCCAAATTTCATCAAAATTGGGTAAGTAGTTTCACAGTTTATCCCGGGCAAACATTGTGGTATAAGACTTTTATGTTTATATAATAGAAATCTTTCCTACAGTTTTCTATTTAACATAACCTTCCAGAATTATCCTTATTAGTGGCAGTGCCAGGTGGTGCAATAATTTTTATAAATTGTTGATGTAACATTTAATGTCATTCCAGATGGTATGCTGCAATTTTAGAAAGTACAGGGGCTGCTATAGCATCTGCTTCAGCTGCAACAAATGGTATAGATCAACAGGATGCCTACATGAGGACTGCTCTACATTATGCTGCTGAGCAGGGACACATGGGGATTGTCCAATTATTACTCAATGCTGGTAAAAATTATTTTTTAATTCTGCTTTCCTGTCTTAGGGTGAAGATATAAAGAAGCGGGTATTCCGGTACGGACTTGTCGGTACGGATCGGTGCAGGGTACCCTACATAAAGAAACAGGTCAATTTGTCTTTATTGACCATCATGGCTTCGAGTTCGTCGGACGACGATTTACTTCTGGAAAGTGTTTACTTAAAATGTAGAAAAAAATTAAAAACCGACTTTAAAAACATTGAAGACTTAAAAATAATATAGGAATAGTTACAGACAACATCACACTTCTATATTGAAGTCGGCGCCAAAGGATGATCTCCTAGAAAGTGTTAAAATTTGTCACCGACTTCAATATAGAAGTGTAATGTTGTCTGTACCTATTCTTATATTATTTTCAAGTTTTCAGTGTTTTGAAGTCGGTTTTCATTTTTTGTAAAAAAGAAAATATTTTTAACTTTTTAGTGAATGAAAAAAATATTTTTAACTTTTTAGTGTTTTTCTCGATTTTCTATGGGATGCCCTCATCAGATCCTGACTTTGGTGACCACCCTTGCAGTATACTCTATCAAATACAAAAATAATTTTGGAAATTGGTTTAAAAATGACGGAGTTATGAGGTAACAAACATAAAAAAAAATACAACCGAATTGATAACCTCCTTTTTTTAAAGTCGTTTAAAAAAGAAGGACGGTTGGTGTATCAAATATGAATAGTAAAAGAAATATATATAGTTCATATCACCATTTATTTCTAAAAGACTTAAAGTTTGATAAAGGCGAATTTTATAATTATACTAGGCTGACACAAGAAATATTTGATTATGTATTAAATAAAATAGAACATGTCTTAATCGCCCGCGACCCGTGCACCCACTGGCTTCACCCACCAGTGGGTGTAGGGGTAATTCCTGTTTACCTGTGTACCCACTGCGTTAAGGTTGGAATTAATTATCGATAAAATATCGATGTTAAAATGACAAATAATACTATAAGTCAATTGTTTATTAAAACTAACGTGAACAAACTAAAGGAGACTGGGATTACATTCCAACTTGCCATGGTAATTTGGCATAAGTAACTAAATAATATACAAAAGTTGTTAGATATGTCATCAAAATAAAATAGCAGCTACGTGCCATTGCTCATTGTAAAAACATGATAAGAAACTCCTTGTGAACTCCTGAAATTCTTTGTATTAACAATTTGATACGTTGCGTTACCATGGCAACCATAGCCTGATATATAACAAAATAACTAATTAAACTATCCTCTTTGGACACACCCTACTCCGACAAAGGTTCAAGTCCCTATGTCCAGTCCGGGTAGTCGGTACCGACAAGTCTCAACCTGTTCCTTTATGAGTGAGCGCATATGATAACATTGCGATATTATGCCTGTACGGATCGATACCTATCCGTACCGGTTTGTCCGCACCGGGAACCCGCCTCTTTATGTCCTCACCCTAAGGTAGCATTTTACCTAAGTTTAGTCTACTCATGAAAGCACACTTATGAACCACATATCAAAACAGGAACTAAAATGTTACCACAGTTATTATGTCCTCCCTGGTACCTATAGGTACTACCTATCTATGTTGACGGAAACCTTAACTTTCTTTTTATTAATAATAATATCAATTGCTTACAAATATTTATTTTGTTTAAGGTTGCAAAGTTGATGTGACAGCAGGGGATGGCTTAACTCCATTACACGTAGCTGTTATTAAAAATCATACAGAAATTGTCAGAATACTTTTGGCTGCAGGTAGCAATGTTAATTATAAAACTCATGAAAAAACGACGTCACTACATTTTGCAGCATCACGAGGCTTTCTAGAAATGGTGAGTTTACCCAGATAGATATTATCATTTGTAAAAATGAGTTAAATGTTTCATGCTAGACAATGCGTTAGACCTTATCAATTTAACAAAATCTTTTCGGCGCTATTAAAAATATATGTCCACAAATCATTTGTTATCGCAAAGACTAAAGTTAATTTGGCTTTTGTTAGGTATAATAAATTATTTCATCTAGTCATAGTAAGATACAAAGTATATTTTTTGCAGGTTAGAATTTTAGTCAATATGGGTGCATATCTAGAGGCAAGAGATACTAATGAACGGACACCATTATATCTAGCTGTTGTTAGAGGGCATGTCGATGTGATAAAATTACTTATTTCCTTGGGGGCAAATGTTAACAGCGAACAAATACATGGTAAGTTATTAATTTTTTTTTCATTATTCAACTAGTTCATTCTTTTAATTTCGCGCCCAACTGTTCCAAGCTATGACCTGATCATGATGATGTCACAACGTGAAACAAACTACTGTCAGTCAAAGGTGTAGATCAAACTCAAACTCAAAAATCTTTATTCAATATAGACCTTTACAGGCACTTATTGACGTAAAAAAAAACATAAAAATCTTCAACCGAGAATCTAATTGACTAAATTATTTAATCCTTGTATGTACACACACCCTAACCATTATTAGGATGTGTGCAAATACAAGTCAAATAAAAAAAAAAGTTGACCTGTTCGGAAATTGGGAGAGCCTTCTCGAGAAGAACAGGCAAGAAACTCGGAAGGTCTTGTATTTTTTTTGTCTCCTCTTTTAAAATGCCAACATTACAATATTATATTTAACAAACATTTTTATTTTTTTAAAATAATATAGAAATGCCCGTCGGAGTGAGTGGAACAGTTACTCGAATGACATTTATCCCATTATCACAAAGTGTTAACACCCTTTGAACGTCAATTATCACATTTATTGTCAATCCCAAGCAATTTTATCTGTCATATAATCAGACACTTTATAATATGCATTTTTCATAAGTGCGCCCTTAACATGACAGTGTGACAACTTAAGTGCGTTCTATGGTATGCTAAAGCTGAAGATGAAAGCGCATTATCTCTAACTATCGAAACAACAATAATACGAATATTGTGAAAATTATAAATTACATAAAATTTTAGGATATACACCTCTCTGTGAAGCTGTTTGGCAAAGATTTCCGGCAGTAGTTGAAGTATTACTTGCGTCTGGTGCCCGAATGACGTATTCTCATAAGTTACTCCACAATGCAATCTTTCAACGACAGGTGAGCATATGGCATTATTTTTTTCTAATTAATTTAAATGCGAACAATTTTTACCACATTCTGTTTCACTACATGCTAGGTAAAGATCTCAACATCTGCGCATTTACATTAAAATTGTAGTCACATCTAAACACTAAACTTCGAAGTTCTAAACACACGCGCACAATTAGCGAAATATTTTTTTTTTTAAAGAAAAAAACTTATATACAAACATTTAGTACTCATCAATACGAATCAAAGGAGCCCAAACTCGATGGGGCTGTGTCGTTTTATTGCAGAGTTCCTATGGCCACCTTCCAGCTTCAGCATCAGATCAGCTTCATGTCATCATAATATTGCATTGTCACGCGATATACACATGCATTCAAAAGTTCAGCTCAATCGGAAACCGGGAATTGGGTCAAATTTAACTTGCAAGATTTCATTACAGACACAGGGACAGGTGAAAGTAAATAAAAGCTTGTAAAAAGGTTGAATATGATAATAATAACGTGTATATTAAAACAAATAATAATACACATGTAGTATCAAATTAATAAACATCTTTTGACATCTACTTTAAGAAGTTTTTAATTAAATTTTACTAAAAATAATTAAAATAAAACTTTTCTCTATTTTGTGGGGACAAACAATGTTAGTAATTAAAGATTACTAAGATTTGATTACAGGGAGATCTTCCCGGTACAGGGGATGTTTTAGGTTCAGAAACGCGAAAATTTGGAATGATCTTCCCCCTCTGCCAAGAAAAAAAACTAGTGCCTTTCAATTTAGAAAACTCTATAAAATAGCATTACTTCAGAGACAACGTGCAGGGGAGAATTTGAAACATCCGTACACTGCACAGTTAAACTTAAAGGTATTTTTCGGTGGCCTCTGAATTACTTTTGTGTTGTTAATGTCTCTGATATATTATCTATCATACCAATAAATAACTCGGTAATGAACATTAATAGGAAAGGTGTTACTAACTAAATAAAATAACGTTATAATAAGTTACTAACTAAACATAATAAAATACGAAACTGTAATAGGTACTTATAAATAGTCATTATATGATGTAGCTTACGAATGATGTCTTCCTTACTGTGAAATCAATTAGATAATCACAGGAACTGGCTGAAAAACAGTGCTGTATTAGGTTTTTGTTTAAGCCTTTTACGGCATACGCTGAGCCAGACTCCTTTTGTCCCAAATAGTCTTGGTTTTTCTGTTTTGTCTTTGTTTTTATTTTAATTGTTAAACTACGTATAAATTTTATTTGTCGTGTAATAATTACATTCATTTGCATATAAATGTAAAATCATGATTTTCGTGGACAATAATCGTGAAATTTATTATTATTATCAAGTTTACTTTTTTTCTCAGAGAGTTGTTACTCTCTGGTATTTAATGAGTGTCACGGGCCTAAGCCAAGTGAGAATCATTTATAGGGTTAGGGGAATCTTCTTGTCAAAACTTTCTAACTATTCGACAAGTGTTTAAAATAACGGCCTTTATTATTATTATTTTATCATTAAATAAATGAAAGGGTAATAACTTGTGTTTCTCTGTCATTTTCTAACTGACATTTCCATTCTTCTGGGCATGCTGCGAATTATGTTATCTATTGTGTCTTGCGACAGGCTCTGCCACTCTTCCAGTAAAGCGTTTAGCAGTTCTCTCAGGTTGTTGGGGGGTGGCATTCTGAATTTAACCCTTCTCTTTAACAAGTCCCAAACGTGCGCTTATAGGATTCATTATCCTGGGATCTTGCTGGCCATTGCATGACTTTTATATTCACATGGTTTAGATATGCTTGGGCTGAGCGAGCACTGTGAGCCCGAGCATTATTCTGCATCAGGATAATGCCGTCATCATTATAGGGGGCAAATGGCGCAACGTGTTCTTCTAAAATATTCCAGATGTACCTATCAGCAGTCATATTCCCTCCATCGGCCATCATTAACTCCGTACAAGCTCCGAAAGTTATCCCTCCCCACACCATAACTGAGTCGCCCACCGTATTTTTCAAAATTATTCTGAATGTATTGTTAATCTTTGCGTCTTCATAATTCAATCAATCAATCAGCCAATCGCAGTCCATTGCTAAACATAGGCCTCACCAAATCTGCGTCACAACACTCTGTCCTCCGCCTTCCGCATCCAGTCCATCCCTGCTGCCTTCCTCAGGTCATCGGTCCACTTAGCTGCAGGACGTCGTTTGCCGATTCATGGTCTCCACTCTAAGACACGTCTGCTCCAACGGCCATCGGTCCCTCCACAGATGTGGCCAGTCCACTGCCACTTCAGTTTGCGTCTCCATATTCTCTTACTTTTATCGATCTGGTATACACTCATCAGTGAAAAGTACCCGCCGAGATTAGTTTATGTCCCAAAGACGATGTTCCCCTGAAAAGTTTAACGGATGTACACGATGTTGTATCCCAAGTTTTGGAGCTTTGGCCGGTACATACGAACCTTTTTCTTTTTTTAGAGCGGGGGAATCTTTACGATTCAACAAGGGGCTGAAAGCTGACAAGGATGCCCCAAGGATATGCCATTGGACTCGGGTATAAACCCCATACCTGGCTAAAACCCCTCCAAGCAATTTCTACCTCCGTAGAGACATAATCGGGATCCACGTTAGCCATTCCCCGAGTGCCGTTACATACGAACCTAAGTTAACTTCTTCAAATCTTCTGCGAACTGTTCGCTCGCTCTCGCTCGCTCGCACTACTCTTTTCGGGCCTGCACAGTCATTACTCACCTATTCCTGCGAGCTCGAAGTTGTAGACGGTCATCCCTCCTCGAAGTGCACCTTTTTCTGTCTTGGCCCCTCCTCACAAGAGAATCAGATAATCGGTACAGTCGAATGTTGAAATTGATTGCTGAAGTCTGGCGGTAGTAGATCTGTAGGTAGGTATAACCACAGAACATAGAAAGAGGTTAGAAGGGCTATGTGGGCGGGGCACGCGTAGCCACAACTATGACTAAATGCTCATACTTGTGGCCCCGCAACGCGAACGCGTTGTTTAATCACTGACGGACAACTACAGTGAGTGTATCGTGAAGCGCGGCGCTATAAATATAAAAAAATGCCTTAACAAGAAGTCAGGTGTCAAGTGTAGCTAAAGAAGGAATTTATTTTCATCGGTAAGTAGTAAATTAATCATAATGACCATATTCCATAGATCATAATGTCAAAATCCACCAAAACTGATCATAACGATAAGCTACATAATATTTTTCTAAAAAATATACATTACCGGCAATGTACGCCCGCGATTCTTGCCATATTACTTAGAGCGCGTAATGTAGTACACTGCTTTCGGTAGTGACGCATTTGGCTTAATGAGCATTAACGCAGTAGTCGCAGTACAAGGGATAGTGCCGTGCTAATCAAAAAACGCACGCATTACATTTTATCGATAAATGTATATTTTAAAATATTTGTATAAAGTAAAAATAACATATTATTTGTCACTTAAAATGCCATAATAATAATTATTACTTATCGATAATACAGAATGTTTGGCGAAGCTAACACCTACCCTTTCTAACATCCTATTCATATAAGTACGGCGATGTAATCAAAGATTAAAATGGTAAAATTAATTTCAATTTTCACGATACAATTAGTTCGATTAGTAAAAAAATTATGGGCAAATTCTAAACTAATTTTACAACTTAGAATTTTTAATATCACCATAATATTTATATGACTATTTTAGCATAGGTGGCCATGCAAGACATGAAGATTTGAATACTTTAAAAAACACAAATTTACAGGTAAATATTTACTTTACAAATATTTACTTCTCCATCTAACTAAAATATCCTAACAACTAAACTACCGCACGTCCGTTTGTCAGATTATCCATTCTAGTTTATGCTTTCAGACCGGTGCATTATAGTTTTTCTTTTATTTTACGTCTAACCTACAACATTTTTGAGCTAAAAAGCTTTAATTTTGTTACATAGAAACAAAATATTACTTGAATATTATTAATTATAAACGTATAATGAAAGTAATAATTATTTTTTGGTTTTCTAAATATTTCAAATGGTTAAATTGCTGGCAATATTTAATATCGATAGCTATTAATCGATGTCAATCACTAAAATAATGTTATTTGTACACGCGGCTCTGGACGTCAGTGAATTTCTATGAATGAGGAGCCCAGTGAGCGTTGTGATTGGTTCAGCCCGATTTCGCGCGACTTTGCATGGGCGGTGCAAGGAAAAGAAGTGGGAGCAAAACTGTTCCCGTACAAACGGTGCATGATTGCCTTTCTAACCTCTTTCTGTGTTCTGTGGGTATAACCATTTGTTCGCATTTCATTTGCCCTAATAATCTCTGGTGGCGTTAAATCGGGCATTTTTATTTTATTTTAACTAATGTGCCTACTATTGACACGAAATAAATAACTTTTACTACTACAATTGAGAATTTATCGAATTTATAAACTTTAAATTTCTCCTCAGACTGAGCTCGTACCATAAACAAGTCAGTATTAGTGGGAAACAAACAAATCGATGAAAAAAAGTAACTGTCGCCTTATGTTCCATTTTTAAAGTTCTAAATCAAAAGGTAACAAAGTACTGTCCTTTATAATTATTATGATTTTTTATTGTGCCGCTAATTGTGCCGGTGTGTGTATAAGCCGTCCAGTCTGTGATTTTTGATCGAACATGACGTCATTAACTCGTTGCACATGAGCACGCATGCCTGCACCAAAATACATCGCAGTGTTCATGTTCACAAATAGAATTCTTATCCCAGCACAAGTATATAGGCCTTATTGATAATAGATTTAACTGGCGACCCCATATTGAGTATATTGGTGACAGGTTGCGGGCTTTAGCTTCTAAGCTTTCAATTCTACGTTACAAACTCCCTTTTTCCACATTGAGAATGTTATATTTGGCATTAGGTGACAGTATTATTGGCTATGGTATAAGTAGTTACGGCAGAACATTCAAAACATATCTGAAAATTGTTTATAAGCTGCAACTGAAATTACTACGATTAATTGTCCCAACTAAAATTCAAAATAAATTAACTGACAACGAAATTAACTTATTCAAGCATTGCAGAGTTTTAACTGTTTATAATAAATTAAATTCGGCCATTTTAAAGGACGAGCATAAAAATTGTCAAAAAATTATCACCCACAGACGACCGCCAAATTTAAGAAATTTACATCACAAAAAGTTTATAGTACCCAGATATAAAAATTTCTACGGCAGCAGAAATTGGAAATGTTTATTGCCAAAATTGCTAAACGAAATGAATGACGACTTCGTTCAGAATTATATTACTAAAAAAAATGTTAAGCCAGTTATTAAAAAACAATTTTGTACTAAAGCTAAGAATAGAAATATGTACCTACCTAAGTCATGCAATTAGAATAAAATCAAAATACTTGGCATGCTAATATATAAAAAAAAAAAAATAAACCTGTACTCCCCGTCACAGTTAAAGCCAAAAAGGCTTTTGTAGCGGTGTTTTTTTACTAATATGTACTTTTTATGATTTTGAACAATAAATGAAAAAAAAAAAAAAAAAACTAGCATCAAACGAAAAGGCAAGGCAGCAGGCCTAGCAAGGGACGTAGACAACCAGAGATTTAAAACGTTAGATGCGCCTTGCGCTTCCAAAAAGTGACTACCTACATTTCATGTCTGTGTGCGTGCGTTACATGACAAATTCACACAACAACGCGACGCGCCATAAAACTGACACCTAAAATCGCTAACGGCGTATTATGCAAGGGGTCAAACTAATTTGGTTTATACGACAAAACAATGACACATATCGATCTCGCTCACGCACGTATTGTTCGGTCTCGCTCACGCACGTATTGTTCGGTCTCGCTCGTACAAACACGTACCGGACGCCGAATTAAGTAAGTGATTTATTTGGGAAATGATAAAAATAATTAATAAATAGGTAGTTACGCATAAAATGTAATTCCCTTAGATTTGTTGGTATTCCTTGAGTTATTAAAACACTTTCTAAAGGCACAGGCAGGCATATTTTATTATTTTACACTTGAAATTAGGGAAAAGAAAAAATGCATTTGACGTTCAACACTCGGTGCTTTCTGCCACAGACTACGACTGAATAAGTGAGCTCACTCTTTTCAAGGTTGATACATTTTCGAGCGCCTTATGTATAGGAAGGGCGCATCTAACAATTTAAATCTCTGGAGACAACGTGATAATAGACAAAAAACGTCTTCATTTTTCCTCTTCCATGACAACAATGAAGCGAGATGCGATGAATGTGCATACCGGGTTATTTTTCCAGCAGGAGCCAAAGAACATCGGCCAAAACCCCATAGTAGCTGGACCTGATATTAAATAATCATGGGCATCAATACTTTTGTATTCGTTATAGACCTAACATTATTTGAATTAGTCCCATAGCTCAATAATTCATTAAAAACTTCAGGAATGGGAGATATTCTCTTTTTCCTTTTTTTAGGTTGGCTGTGTCTATTCGGACCCGGAACCCTATAGAAGTTGATTGCTATTTGGACCCAGAGCATGAAATATGCAGTTTCATTAAAGATTCTGTGTGTGGTCACAATTTTTACCTTACCTAACCGATAGTTTTCAATTTATCCTAGTTATTTTTCGATTAAGATTCTATCGGGTCCGAATAGTAATCAACTTCTATAGTCTAAGGATAGGAACCCGGGGTCTGAATAGCCACTCCGTTTTAGGTTAGGAGTAGGAGCAATATATTTTTTAATCCTTGAGTAAACTTAGAACTATGTTATGTTAAAATAATATGAAACGTTACGTGAATATATAATATTTAATAGGATTTCATTAATATACGAGTATGTAACAATAAGGATGTTTAGAAATAAAACACTTTGATTCTCTAAAGATTTATTCAATGTAGTCTCTTATATTTATAACAACACTGTCTAAAAAACCTGCTGGTACCGCTATTGTATTATCTTGGTGCCTGGCCTGCCCAAGGTATCTTAGACCACAATCATAGTCATAACACGGGCACAGCATACAATTGTTTTCCAGTCTACCAAACAACTACAACAATATTCTGTGATAGCTTCCTTTCCAAACACAATATTTTCTATCAATACTTATATAAGATGGTCGTAAGAAGCAGATGATATCAGAGTTCGTGAAACAAAATAGGGGTCAAAACACAGCACAAAGGAGAATCAAAAATCACACAGTACCTACCTAAAGAAGGAAACGCAAAGATTGACTGTAAAGTGTAAATTAAATCAATGAAAGACATAATATCATCATAATATGTCATTCGATTTCGACAGTGACGATCCTTTACACGCAAATCACCAAAAAAGAACCAATACTTTGAATTATGCATCGTTTGCTTAGTATTATACGTTCCAGCAAGTTAAAATACTATTCTTAAAAAATAAACACATTTTTAATGTTGTTTAGTGTTATTTTTGGAAAAAATATCTTTTTTTCAATTAAGCGCGAAGATGTAATGTTTATACGAGAATGTGAAACGGAACTTGACGTCATTTTCAAGATCTATCATCTATGGTGAAAACCGTTCAAAAACTATATTACGATTTCATATGCGAGAAAATTGATTTTACGAATTCATTATTTTCTCTGAAACTCGAAGTTCTTGAGGTTTAATAGTTACATTTTTAAAATGAACTCATAAAAGCATATCTTTTAACATACATTTGATTTATGCCCATAGTCAGGTCCAATTTGGCCATTGTTCTTTTGTGTGCTTGTTCACACAACCAAAATGAAGATTTTTTATTATTGGAACAATCTCGAAATCGCGAAAAGAAATCAGCTGTTCCATACAAATGTTCAACATCCACTGAACCTAAATGTATGAAACAGCTGATTTTTTTTCGCGATTTCGAGTTTGGTCCCATAGCAAAACTTGTTCATTTTGCTTGTCTAAATAAGCACACAAAATTTGGCTGCTGCTGGAAAAATAACCTGGTATATGCTCTATTGTTCACGACCCATATTATGCCTGCATGAGACATAGATAATTGGCAACGTGCGACAAAACATAAACTAACAAACATATCATTTTCTAATAGTTTTGAACTCAACTATGAAAACTGGACCTGTTTATTATTTAAATAACTAATCGATATTATATTTAAAGGAGGGCATAGTCAAAATGCTTAGTGATATTGGTGGAGGGATCAATTTACATGATGACAATGGTGACACCGCATTGCTCTTAACAGCTCGTCTGTCCCAACCAAAAATTGCTCGCATATTACTTGAAAGAGGTAAGTGGAAGAATCCTCATAAAGAAATATTAAGACAAACCGTAAACTATGTTAATGTATGTCATTGTTACAGGCGCGAATGTAAATGCATGCAACAGTATTACCGGTGCAAGTGCACTACACATTGCTGTAGAAAGCATAGACAGACCAGAAGAATTCGAAGAATTATTGATATGTTTACTAGAATATAATATTAATATGAATTTGACTGCGTTGACCGGTGATACAGCGCTAAATAGAGCATTATTATTGCATAAGTAAGTTTAGGTTTAATCTATCTTTACTCAAAAATGCATGTAATGTGGTCATTATTTTGACAACCTTGTTTGAGCAAAGTCGACCTTGCCGTTCTGTTTCAAGGAGCGGCCGGCAAAGTTTTGCTTCTAGTTAATTGATATATTTTTTTTAAATTACTTGCTGGTTTTATTTAGATTAGGTACTTGCATTTTTGTTTAAAGCACTATACAAGCCTTGGCCCACAATGACTGCTTCGCTGGTCACGCTATGATTGCCTCGAGCTAGCCTAGCTACGCTCCGATTATTACCGGTGTCCACCCCTGCTTGTCCCCCGCGGGTGGACAGAATCACAAATGTTTTAAAAACCTCTCGTTGTCCACCCCTGGGGGACAGCGAGAATTAATTTTAAATTATTTCCGTTGGCCACCCCGGGATACGGAGGCGCGTAGGGACTTGTTAGACAAGGTGAAGACGCTTGAGGTTGGTCCGGTTTACTATCGCGATCTCGTGGGGACGGAGGCGAATTTCCTGAGGCTACGGAACTTCACGTATCGGTGGCACAAGATCAGGAGTGGGCTTGAGAGGTGAAAAGGCGAAGAGGGCAACCGCCCGAAGAAAGAAGATCTAAGGGACTAGATAGTAGACGAAACCGGCGGTAGGTACCACTTTAGTGGGCACACGGCGACCAGGTGGCCAGGTGGACACCGAAGGCGTTAAGTGTGTAGTCCGCCCCAGAATGGGGAGAAGGACACAGGGACAAACGGAGACAGATTTTAAATAACTTGTAGGGAGTCAAGCATTGCGGCGCAGCAGAGTGCGAAAGCAGGCTCCGCGCGCATCTCCCGCTGTTTCGGCCCGTATAACCAGGATTGGTTGAGTAGGGCCATGGGTGGTTGGTGGGGGTTTGGCCACCCCGGGTGGACAAAGACACGAGTTTCATATTTACTACTCTCGATGACCACCACCGGTGGACAAAGCCACTGCTTAAATAAATATTCTCGATGTCCACCCTTGCTGGATTGGGTGTAAAAAATTAATTATGTAGGTAGTTTAATCATATTATCAACATCTTTTACTTTTACACTTTGTATAAATAATTATCACAGTAATAATCATAGTCACAGAAAATATCTTTACATCCTCATCCTCTCTAAAAATGAATCAATATTAAAGTCCCCATTGAAAAGACCCATTTGCATGTCGTGAATAAAATGATCACTTAAAATATATTTCTTTTTACGTTTATTGTTATTATTTATACCTTGGCTTAATTGCTTTTTTCGCACTACGAAAAAAATTGCATCTTTAAGGACGCTTAAAGCCAGGAGTGCGTTTGGTTTTTTTTCCCCATGGCTTTATTGTTTTTATTGTGCCACCCTTCAACCGTGTTGGTTGTGCGATGTCTCTCGCCGAAAACACACCAGACAGTAAAAAAGTCATCACGTAGCTTAGCCAATAATCTTCTACGTATTTCCTGAATTGCATTACGTCAGGATCTGTAGTGCTCCTTTGGGTTACATACATCCACCCGTTCATCACTTCTGATTCGGGTAGCAACGGAAGCACGGCAGTCAGTGCCACCTCTCTAATTTTATAAATATCTCCGGATGTTGTGAGTTTCAAGTCACGACCCTTTTTCCATATAGCCTTTCTAAAGTGAGTAAAACACCCTTTGACTTTAGCCAATGGAAAAGTAGATTTAATAGCTTTTATTGCAGCTGTCTTAAAATCTATTTTCATTCATTCTAAGTTCCCATCCAGGTATCTGACTCTTAATTAAGTTGAATAGAATTGTGTACGATTCGACATCGCGGCGAGTCATGTATGCGTATATCAATGGTGAAGGTCGCGGGAAGCCGCTGGATGCGAGAGGCGCAAGACCGATCGGTATGGAGATCCTTGGGGGAGGCCTATGTCCAACAGTGGGCGTCTATTGGCTGATATGATGATATCAATGGTATGACATTAGTATTATTTTCAGTACTGCCTATATCTCCATGTATGGAGTAAAGTTGCGTGAAAGGTGCTGTACAGCATTTAAATGTTTTTTTTTTCAATATACCCACATAAATACATGACATTTTTGAATGAATTAATATTGTGACTTATTAATATTGTATTTAGTGTTTGTATAGTTAGTACTCATTAGACATTATGAGGAAAAAATATGTCAATAAGTGCCACAACTTAGTGTCAATCAACATCATGTGTGAAAACACACATAATTGATGGTGTACTTACTCCTATTTACCCATTGATTTACTACCAAACGTAGATAACGCACGAACGATCGAAAAGTGGGCCGGTGAAGAACTGCTCAATCGCGACTCGTGCAGTTCCTTTCCATAGTGAATGATTAGCTGTCGGCACGTAAACATGCCGAAGTGCGCATTTAAAAGTTGTAGTAACAATAGCCAGAAACTGCAGAAAAAAGACGAGATTTCATATTTTGCGTGAGTAAACTCATTACACATCTTATCATGTAATTCAAATATTCGATTTATACGTAAAAACCAATCAAAAACAATTATTTTAATCATAAACATGTCGCTTCGCGTCAGAGTCAGTACATCACCATCGTCTCGCTTGCACGGGCGTCATATCACGATATGTTATCTCATTTTTGCCTTGGAGCAACAACGCGATAAGCAATTTCAAGCCTTATGTTTGAGAGTATAAAGTTGTATTTTCTTGTAGCAATTACTAAAACGTCTTGATCTCTGGCTAGGTATGAAATGATGTAACTTCCCACGATTGTACTTAAAATAGGTGCCGTAATTATGCAGAATAAGGTTGAATTCGATAAATACGGTACTTTCTTTATGGTAATTTTCATTCGGGCGTGCATATTCAAGTATATATCAGCGAGTACAAATGTATAGTCGATTTGATGACAGATTTCAAGCGCGTTTTTGTATGAAGCGCTCTATCTACGTTTGGTAGTAAATCAATGTATTTACCCTAAAGATGTTGATAATATGATTAAACTACCTACATAATTAATTTTGTGATAATTATTTACACCCAATCCAGCAAGGGTGGACATCGAGAATGTTTATTTAAGCAGTGGCTTTGTCCACCGGTGGTGGACAACGAGAGTAGTAATATGAAACTCGTGTATTTGTCCACCCGGGACAGGGTGGCCAGCGGAAATAATTTAAAATAAATTGTCTCTCGCTGTCTCCCAGGGGTGGACAGCGAGAGGTTTTTAAAACATTTGTCTCTGTCCACCCGCGAGGGACAAGCAGGGGGTGGCAACCGGGAATAATCGGCTACGCTCTAGGCCTTCCAGCTTGGCCATCACTGCAGCCCTTGTTGTCCTTACTGTAAAGGCCTTTATCTCAGCTCGTCCATCAAGTGCTGCACGCTGACCGCGCTCTGTCGGCCTGGAGCTGCGCTACGCTGCGCTGTCGGCCATCATCAGCGCGACCAGCAAAATAGTCATTATAGACCACGGCAGTAATGTACTAATTTTAATCAAATCAAATCACTTTATTTGCCTATTTAAGGCATTATTTTTATTTTCAATTCGAAATATTTTTATTTCTCATAATGGAAGAAGAAAGCAGTAGGTACAGACAAAAGAGCTTGTAGAAGAGACAAAAAATATAAACTTATTACAAAACACGGTCTATAAACTTATTCCTGGTTTAAATCTGTCGCTGTCTCTATCTATCTATATTAAGAGGACTGTGAAGTGCCAATTCATGACTCGAGTATGCACTTTCAAAAATGCAGCTTGTTGCATACCGCTTAGAGTTGAAAGTCCGAGGCAAGTGCCTACATTTCTTATTGAAATATTGTTTCGGGCGATAACTGTTTTACCTTAATCTATGTTTGTACGTTTTGCTTTTTTTGTTATTCAGTATAATTTAGTCAATAAAGATAAAAATGCTCGAGGTAGTTTTTAAGTCTAAAATATGGATATTTAGATGCTTATAATTTATATTCTGAGCCTTTTATTTACTATATAAGCCTTTTATTTACTATATTATACTTTGTTCATTGATAACGAATAATATCGATCCAACCGAAATGGAGAAGTTGCATAATTCCATTTGATGGTGCCCAAAGTAGACACCACCACGTCGGCGTTTCGCCGATTATTTGATTGCTGATGTCGACCAAATACAATTAAAGAATTTGCTACTTACCTTGTCTCCGTTCGGTCTCCGTATGTAGCCGGTGGACTTCCTGAGCTAGCTCGAAGGAAGTCGCGGCTCCTGAAGAGCTACTGTTAACCGATGGAGACCGGAGCACTACATAGGCCTATTAGGCCACCACGGCTCACACACGCGACGATAAAAGATTTGGTGAATTTACACTTTCACCGACACTAAAACTTTGGCGGACTCTCGCACCAACAATCACTTGGTGCGCCGCGCAATGGTATTTGTTAGATATTTTATATTATATTTTATTGCTGCCCGATCCTAACCTAGTTCAATGTCATTCCGTATTCGACTCGACTGGCATGTTACATGCGGCCGGCCGCCACAGGCTCTCACTGCACAGACTATAATGCAGTGTTGCCACTCGCTCTTCCTCGAGCGTAAACATCCCCCCCCGCTCCGGACAGTCCCGGACTGTCCGCCAAATCAGTCTAAGGGGAGGCGAGAAAGAGTAGCGACCGCGCGCTTCAAAACAGAATCCCCAACTAGGACCTCGGCAAACCTGGGCACACCATCAGACCCTAGAGTAAGTTTGACAATGCGTCCGCGACGCCAACGTAAGGGTGGCAGGTTTGGGTCCTTCACTAACACGAGGTCTCCAACCCTCGGTGGGTTTGTCTTATCTGACCACTTAACGCGCTGTTGCAAAATGTGTAAGTATTCAAGGCGCCAGCGGCGCCGGAAGCTCTGGGTAAGCTGCTGGAGCAACTCAAACCGCGAAAGGCGTCCTGGATTGATATCTTTATAAGTATACTCGGGCAGGGCGTTAAGTGGTCTGCCTATCAAGAAATGGCCCGGCGTGAGGGCCTGCAAATCGTTCGCGTCGGTAGACAACGGACATAACGGACGCGAGTTCCTCAAACGTGAGAATAGTCTCCCCAATAACGCGGCGAAGGTTAGTCTTGGCGGCCTTTACAACAGATTCAAAAATCCCTCCCCAGTGAGGGCAAGACGGCGGGGAGTATCGCCATGTTACCCCCCTACGGGAGAGTGTGGATCCGATCTCAATATTATTTTTATCTAAAAATTCACAAACTTCTCTTATATGTCTATCAGTGCCCTTGAAGTTCGTCCCACAATCGGACCGAATTAGAGAAGGCAGTCCCCGGCGGGAGACAAATCTGCCTAACGCTGCTAAGAAAGCGTCCATGGTGAGTGCACTCACCACCTCCAAATGAACGGCTTTAGTGGCCAAACAAACAAACACACACAAGTAAGCCTTTTCAGTGTTAGCATTACGGAGTCGCGACGTTTTTATAGTGAATGGTCCCGCGAAATCAGTTCCAACTCCTAAGAAGGTCATCGATTCATTCACACGATCAGCAGGCAAATCACCCATTTAGGGCTGCATCGTCTCGGGGCGTAAACGATAGCAGGGCAGACATCGAAAGATAACAGATCGGATTATTCTTCGCGCTGACAAAATCCAAAACTCCCGTTGGAGGAGCGCGGTCAATGCATTACATCCGGCATGAGCATTCTTCACATGGCGATCAATGATCAACAATCGCACCAATGGTCCGTCCTTGGGGAGCAACAGGGGATGACGTGATCTATAAGGCAAGTTAGCGTGCCTCAATCGGCCTCCTACACGCATCAATCCCTTATCATCCAGAACGGGAGTCAAACGCACCAAGGGTCCCTTTAATTTGGACGTCCCGGTACGGAAAATCTTAAGTTCCGGTTCAAACGCTCTAGACTGGGTCATACGCACCCAATGCAAAAGAGCATCTTGGCGCTCCTGCGGTGAGAGGACCGGATACAAATCTTTGTCCTGAGGCCGGCGACAATTTCGAATAAATCTTCTTATCCAAGCGGTCACGCTGAGCAACTTGTCCAGAGAACTGTAGCGGTCTAATAAAAATTCCCGCTCTGGAGCCGCCATAGTCTCGACAGCGTGAACATGCAAGCTCAGATTTGGTGCCTTCACCACAGCTGGTGTGGAAGGCCAAGACGGCTGTAACAACCATTCGGGACCCCACCACAGAGTGTGGTCAATAAGCTGAGGGGCTTCGCTGCCACGTGATGCACAGTCAGCAGGGTTTATTTCACCTGGCATGTGGCGCCAAATCAACGTGGCCTTCGAGGCCTGTATTTGGGATACCCGATTACACCAAACAAATACTTCCAGGGAGTGGACGGAGTTCTTAATCCAACATAGGACAACCTGACTGTCGGACCAAGCAAAGAGCGACTCAAAGTCCACACTACGTCCCAGGGTGTCAACAACGTGGTCCATCAAACGAACCAGAAGAGTAGCTCCAGACAATTCTAACTTCGGAATCGTTAATCGAGTCCGAAGTGGAGCAACCTTACTCTTAGCAATTAGCAAGTGGAGCTTTACAGCTCCTCTATCATCGACCGTCCGGATATATACGACGGCTGCGTATCCACTCTCAGACGCGTCACGAAAGCCATGAAGGCTGGCCGTAAACCGTCCCTTAGGCAGTATATGTCTAGGGATACTAACACGGTTAATGTCGGGGAGAGACGACATGAAGGACTCCCAATCTCGCAGCAAACGGCCCGAGAGGGGCTCATCCCACGACACTTCGGCTGACCAAAGTTCCTGTAGGAAGCACTTCATCCAAAACACTACGGGACTAATCCAGCCATTTGGGTCAAAGGTACGAGCTACTGTAGACAAAACCAACCGTTTCGTCCAGACCTTGGGGCTTGGCAGCTCCAATCGATAGGTGAACGTGTCCTGGACAGGTCTGTATTGCACTCCCAAAACAGACAGTAAATCTGGTGTTGGCATTCTCAAAAATATGAGGCTCCTGCTGGTGGTCGTCTGGCAAGTCACACAAAAGCTGAGGTGAGTTGGACATTCACTTCCTCAGTTCATAACCACCAGCCCCGAGAAGAGCAATTAGTTCATCTCGCAAAATCAAGGCTTCCTCGACACTAGAGGAGCCCGTACAAATATCATCCACAAATGCATCCTCCTTGAGAACCAAGGATGCGCGAGGGTATCGTAACCGCTCACGTTCAGCAAGTTCCACAAGTGAGCGAATTGCCACAAAGGGGCTCGAACGCAAACCGTATGTATTGGTGTTCAGCTCGTAGACTAGCATGGGATCTCTGGGATCCTCCCTCCATAATATGAACTGATATCGTCTATCGTCCGGGTGAATCACAGTCTGCCGAAACATCATCCGGATATCGGTCACAAAGACGACGGCATGGCGACGGAAGTTGGTCAATACATCACCCACCTCGTGGTGCAACTTCGGTCCAGCATGCAGACATTGATTCAGCGAAACTCCGGTAGACGTGGGAGCTGACCCATCAAAAACAACGCGTATCTTCCCGGTGGAAGGTTTCAAAACCGCGTGGTGAGGAAGAAAATTATGTTCCTCGTTTCGCCAGTCCAGTCGCGAGACCGACATGAGCCCCAGTTGCTCATATTCTCGCATGAAGTCGACATACTTCTGTTTGAGGTCGGAGTTCCTACTCATACGACGCTCCATGGACAGCAGCCGCTTCTCGGCCAACGGCCGGGAGCTGCCAAGTGAGGGGCGAACTGACAAAAAGGGCAAACGAGTGATCAGCCGTCCCGAGTGAAGGCGACCTGTATTGTTCTGGTAGAACAACTCACACTCCTCTTCCAAGGGGTTCACTCGCTTCACGGTAGGTGGCTCTTCCACCTCCCAAAACCGTTGAAGGACATCCGATAAGGTGGAGCTAACAGTTATGTAACTGTCCACCGATGGAGATGGTGGGTTATGCCTAACTGGTCCCATCACTACAAACCCAAGCGATGTAGATAAGGCTACCAGCCCACCCTTCTGTAACTCTCTCCTCTTCTCACAATACACGCGGCCTACAACATCGGCACCGAGCAATAAGTGAATCGGACCGGTTCGGTGGAAGGAAGGGTCAGCCAAGGTCAATCCTGATGTCGCATCAACGACAGCGCGCGAAACGTGCTGTTGCGGAAGCTGACCAACAACCTTCTCATAAACAATCGCGGTAGCGCCAATTTTGGGCGCTGAAGAGAAGTGGGGGGAAAAGGAGAACAAAACCTGAGCGATCGGATCCGGGATCCGCAGGTCTCCGATTCCTCGTACCGATTCAAGGTATGGAGATGTGTTCAAACTCAACTGCCGGACCAGCCAGCTGGAGGCAATGCAACCCTGAGCTCCCGTATCCAAAAGGGCGCGAACTAAAACAAAGGTGCCCCTCGGGCCCCACACCTGTACGGAGGCTGTTGGTAACAGCACCTGCTCTTGTGGGGGGGTTGCAGCCGACAGTTGGTTTAATGAAAATCCTCCCGCATTCCCCGCAACGGGGGGGAAGGGGGGTTCAAGGACAAATGCGTGCGCGGCGGCGGAGTAGGGCGCTCAAGGCGCTCGAGCGGGTCCCAATCCGGCACGTACTGGCCCCGATCAAAGCGGCATCGGGGGGCCGGGCGGTGCCCATGATGGGCGAAAGTTGGGGGAGCCCGTTACAAACGGGGTCTCTCCATCAGAGGGGGAGAGAAGCGTATCGGCTCCCGGCGTGGCTCCCTAATAACCGCGGCACAATCCCGCGGTGGCGCCTCAGAAGCGGCGCGTCGATCCCCCCGCCCGCAGGGGGGGTGGGGCGCCCAATCCTCTCACTGGAGGGGGGGCGCCTGTCCAATCTCCGCGGAGGGGTGGCACGCCCCTCCGATCTCCTCGGAGATGTGGGTGACCTACGAGGGCCCCCGCCCGTGTGCGAGTCCCTCTCTCACCACCTCACGAGTGTCCCTACTGTTGAAGCACAAAAGGGGATGATGGGCCCCTCCACAACAGTGGCAATCTCGTGGGTGGGGGCAAGCCGATGCCATATGAGCCCCCAGGCAGCGGTAGCACCAATTCCGCTGCTTGGCCATATTCCTACGCCCCTCGGTGCGTAGGCCAACAAATTTGGGACAGGCCGGCAAACGATGGCCATCCCGCTTGCAACACTTGCAAGGCATCGGCCTCTCCCCGTGTGGAGAGTTCTGCCGCACTGCAGTATACTGCTTGTACGGGCGGCGCTCTCTCCGTGGCGCTGCCCGGGTCGCCTCATAGCGACCTGTACTCGGTCCCGGTATAGGAGCCAGATCCAAGTGGTCGGTCATCCGACACTCATCCTCCAAAAATTTGAGATCCGAAAAGGGGGGTAGGTACGAGGCACTATTGCCCCCATACCTTTGTTCAAAGCGCCCCTTCATCTCCATGGAAAGCTTATTGAGGATGAGGTGAAGCAATATGAAGGACCACTGGTCCACCGGTAGGTCAAGTCGTTTGAGCGCGTTAATAGCGCTTAGCAGCGGGTTCAAAATCTCCTTCCTCAATGAGGAGACCCGCGATACTCGTGGCAGCCCTAAAATGGCAGCCACATGTGTGTCCGCTAGCAAGCGAACATTCTGGTACCGGGCAGTCAACAACGCCCTTGCAATATCATAACTGTCATAGTTGACAGGTAGATGCTGGACAAGCACACCAGCCTCTCCACGTAAGGCAGAGAGCAAATAGGCCAATTTCTGGCTAGGGAACAGGTCGTCCCTCGAGTGGACCAGGCTATCAAAGAGGTTAATGAACCCCATCCAAGCAGCCAAGTTCCCATCAAAGGTTGAGATGTCCAAAGTGGGCAGTCTGCCCAGCAAGCCGGCCGGGGTAGGCTTGACCTCCCCGGTCGTGCACGACTCACCCCTCTGGGCGAATAGGATAGCCTGAGCCTTGTTTATGATCACATCCGCCTGTTCAAAACATTGATCATAATCGGCATTAAATTGGTCGACTGCCCGCAACTCAGCGGCACCCTCGGCTGGGTGGTCGAGCAAATATTGTTGATGAACAACAAAAAGCTGCTCCAATTCCTTCAAGCGAGCAGGTACTCCCTCATGCCGAATTAACAAGGCCTGTTCTCGGTCTGGTCGGTCTACCAAGGCGACGGCACTAGCAAACCATCTCAAGATCTTTTGTGCACCCGCGCGGGCACCACTAAGCGGACTGACTGGCGGGACCATTTTGCACCAAAATTAATATACACTATAATAATACACGGACAAACAGACCGACAACCGTAGACAACAAAACAGATCGGGAGGAACTTCAAAGGCAGAACAAAATATATAAACAAACCAAAATCAAGTGTAAATGCTAGAACTTAACTAGAACAACAAAGGCATTTAACAACAGAATTTTTCAAATAAATTAAATTCAAGTATTAAGTCAATAACTTAACAAACATAATATTCAAAGGCAAACAAAACAAAATCAAATGTAAATGCTAAAACTTAACACAGCAAAATAGTGTATTACAACAACAGCAAACTCATTTAGCAGCAAAATTTTTTAAACAAATTAAATTCAAGTATAAGTTTACAACTTAACAAACAAATTATTCAAGGGCAAAACAAAGATATGAAAAAACAAACCAAAATCAAATATAGGTAAATGCTAGAACTTAACTAGAACAACAAAGGCATTTAACCACAATTTTTCATATACAATGACAACTAGTTAGGGAGATCGGTCCACAAATGAGATTGTAGTCTGTTTAAAATCAGCAATCAAAAACAATTAATATGTATTGCCCGTTTGGACAACCAACAAGATTACAATATTAATTGTACAATACTAATCAAAATACTAATCAATCTATCAAATCTAACAACAACACGCTCTGCTACCAAAAGATGATGGTGCCCAAAGTAGACACCACCACGTCGGCGTTTCGCCGATTATTTGATTGCTGATGTCGACCAAATACAATTAAAGAATTTGCTACTTACCTTGTCTCCGTTCGGTCTCCGTATGTAGCCGGTGGACTTCCTGAGCTAGCTCGAAGGAAGTCGCGGCTCCTGAAGAGCTACTGTTAACCGATGGAGACCGGAGCACTACATAGGCCTATTAGGCCACCACGGCTCACACACGCGACGATAAAAGATTAGGTGAATTTACACTTTCACCGACACTAAAACTTTGGCGGACCCTCGCACCAACAATCACTTGGTGCATACACTTTTAAACTTTCGCGTTGCATTTTAAATTACTAAAACTTTTACGGGATTAAAACGCGTTTGGTACCTTATTTTGGCTCCGACGTTTCGGCCAGGTTTCACCGGCCGTGGTCACGGGCTGACTGTAGCAGCGATGTTACGCCTCAGTGTCCGATGAAGAATCTTCCTCCACCGTCACACTATTTCTCCAACTACCCCCGCACACAACACTAACAGTGTCCCTATTCCGAACGATAGCCGTATTCTGGAGGTTTACCGACTGCGAATTAAGGTAGGGTAAGGTAGGTTCCAGAATACGGAGCGTCGAAACGTCGGAGCCAAAATAAGGTACCAAACGCGTTTTAATCCCGTAAAAGTTTTAGTAATTTAAAATGCAACGCGAAAGTTTAAAAGTGTATGCACCAAGTGATTGTTGGTGCGAGGGTCCGCCAAAGTTTTAGTGTCGGTGAAAGTGTAAATTCACCTAATCTTTTATCGTCGCGTGTGTGAGCCGTGGTGGCCTAATAGGCCTATGTAGTGCTCCGGTCTCCATCGGTTAACAGTAGCTCTTCAGGAGCCGCGACTTCCTTCGAGCTAGCTCAGGAAGTCCACCGGCTACATACGGAGACCGAACGGAGACAAGGTAAGTAGCAAATTCTTTAATTGTATTTGGTCGACATCAGCAATCAAATAATCGGCGAAACGCCGACGTGGTGGTGTCTACTTTGGGCACCATCATCTTTTGGTAGCAGAGCGTGTTGTTGTTAGATTTGATAGATTGATTAGTATTTTGATTAGTATTGTACAATTAATATTGTAATCTTGTTGGTTGTCCAAACGGGCAATACATATTAATTGTTTTTGATTGCTGATTTTAAACAGACTACAATCTCATTTGTGGACCGATCTCCCTAACTAGTTGTCATTGTATATGAAAAATTGTGGTTAAATGCCTTTGTTGTTCTAGTTAAGTTCTAGCATTTACCTATATTTGATTTTGGTTTGTTTTTTCATATCTTTGTTTTGCCCTTGAATAATTTGTTTGTTAAGTTGTAAACTTATACTTGAATTTAATTTGTTTAAAAAATTTTGCTGCTAAATGAGTTTGCTGTTGTTGTAATACACTATTTTGCTGTGTTAAGTTTTAGTATTTACATTTGATTTTGTTTTGTTTGCCTTTGAATATTATGTTTGTTAAGTTATTGACTTAATACTTGAATTTAATTTGTTTGAAAAATTCTGTTGTTAAATGCCTTTGTTGTTCTAGTTAAGTTCTAGCATTTACACTTGATTTTGGTTTGTTTATATATTTTGTTCTGCCTTTGAAGTTCCTCCCGATCTGTTTTGTTGTCTGCGGTTGTCGGTCTGTTTGTCCGTGTATTATTATAGTGTATATTAATTTTGGTGCAAAATGGTCCCGCCAGTCAGTCCGCTTAGTGGTGCCCGCGCGGGTGCACAAAAGATCTTGAGATGGTTTGCTAGTGCCGTCGCCTTGGTAGACCGACCAGACCGAGAACAGGCCTTGTTAATTCGGCATGAGGGAGTACCTGCTCGCTTGAAGGAATTGGAGCAGCTTTTTGTTGTTCATCAACAATATTTGCTCGACCATCCAGCCGAGGGTGCCGCTGAGTTGCGGGCAGTCGACCAATTTAATGCCGATTATGATCAATGTTTTGAACAGGCGGATGTGATCATAAACAAGGCTCAGGCTATCCTATTCGCCCAGAGGGGTGAGTCGTGCACGACCGGGGAGGTCAAGCCTACCCCGGCCGGCTTGTTGGGCAGACTGCCCACTTTGGACATCTCAACCTTTGATGGGAACTTGGCTGCTTGGATGGGGTTCATTAACCTCTTTGATAGCCTGGTCCACTCGAGGGACGACCTGTTCCCTAGCCAGAAATTGGCCTATTTGCTCTCTGCCTTACGTGGAGAGGCTGGTGTGCTTGTCCAGCATCTACCTGTCAACTATGACAGTTATGATATTGCAAGGGCGTTGTTGACTGCCCGGTACCAGAATGTTCGCTTGCTAGCGGACACACATGTGGCTGCCATTTTAGGGCTGCCACGAGTATCGCGGGTCTCCTCATTGAGGAAGGAGATTTTGAACCCGCTGCTAAGCGCTATTAACGCGCTCAAACGACTTGACCTACCGGTGGACCAGTGGTCCTTCATATTGCTTCACCTCATCCTCAATAAGCTTTCCATGGAGATGAAGGGGCGCTTTGAACAAAGGTATGGGGGCAATAGTGCCTCGTACCTACCCCCCTTTTCGGATCTCCTCAAATTTTTGGAGGATGAGTGTCGGATGACCGACCACTTGGATCTGGCTCCTATACCGGGACCGAGTACAGGTCGCTATGAGGCGACCCGGGCAGCGCCACGGAGAGAGCGCCGCCCGTACAAGCAGTATACTGCAGTGCGGCAGAACTCTGCACACGGGGAGAGGCCGATGCCTTGCAAGTGTTGCAAGCGGGATGGCCATCGTTTGCCGGCCTGTCCCAAATTTGTTGGCCTACGCACCGAGGGGCGTAGGAATATGGCCAAGCAGCGGAATTGGTGCTACCGCTGCCTGGGGGCTCATATGGCATCGGCTTGCCCCCACCCACGAGATTGCCACTGTTGTGGAGGGGCCCATCATCCCCTTTTGTGCTTCAACAGTAGGGACACTCGTGAGGTGGTGAGAGAGGGACTCGCACACGGGCGGGGGCCCTCGTAGGTCACCCACATCTCCGAGGAGATCGGAGGGGCGTGCCACCCCTCCGCGGAGATTGGACAGGCGCCCCCCTCCAGTGAGAGGATTGGGCGCCCCACCCCCCCTGCGGGCGGGGGGGATCGACGCGCCGCTTCTGAGGCGCCACCGCGGGATTGGGCCGCGGTTATTAGGGAGCCACGCCGGGAGCCGATACGCTTCTCTCCCCCTCTGATGGAGAGACCCCGTTTGTAACGGGTTCCCCCAACTTTCGCCCATCATGGGCACCGCCCGGCCCCCCGATGCCGCTTTGATCGGGGCCAGTACGTGCCGGATTGGGACCCGCTCGAGCGCCTTGAGCGCCCTACTCCGCCGCCGCGCACGCATTTGTCCTTGAACCCCCCTTCCCCCCCGTTGCAGGGAATGCGGGAGGATTTTCATTAAACCAACTGTCGGCTGCAACCCCCCCACAAGAGCAGGTGCTGTTACCAACAGCCTCCGTACAGGTGTGGGGCCCGAGGGGCACCTTTGTTTTAGTTCGCGCCCTTTTGGATACGGGAGCTCAGGGTTGCATTGCCTCCAGCTGGTTAATCCCGTAAAAGTTTTAGTAATCACTTGGTGCGCCGCGCAATGGTATTTGTTAGATATTTTATATTATATTTTATTGTTGCCCGATCCTAACCTAGTTCAATGTCATTCCGTATTCGACTCGACTGGCATGTTACATGCGGCCGGCCGCCACAGGCTCTCACTGCACAGACTATAATGCAGTGTTGCCACTCGCTCTTCCTCGAGCGTAAACACCATTTTTTATTAACTAGTCATCGGGTTTAATTACGATTACCGAATAATTGAAGAGTTAAGATCAGGCGCAGGTGCCTTCCGAAGCACGCAGAAGTTCGAGAATTGAATAGGGCTGCATTCTTCCTTAGTGTGGTGAGCAACGGGGGAAAATAAACTGTGGGCTCGCTATTTGGGCGGGCGTAGTGGCGGGGCCACAGTTTCACATTTTCGGTTACCCACATAGGCTTGAGCACGGTCAGCCACGGCGCGGCCTGCGTACTTGCGGGTCAAACGCCGTGGGATGTCGATGCACGCGTCCAGTTGGAGGTGTATCGGCATCGGGTTGCCGTCCGAGAACGGGGGGGACGATCTGCCCCACAGGAGCTGGAGGTAGTTCGTACCCAGGCGCAAAGGGAGGCTCTGCGCCGGTGGGGTGAGGCACTCGCCTTCCCAGCTGCCGGCCACCGGACGATCGAGGCGATCCGTCCGGTATTGGAGGAGTGGGTTGGGCGCCGGCAGGGCAGCCTTACATTCCGCATGGTGCAGGTACTGACCGGACATGGTTGCTTCGGTCACTACCTGTACCGAGTTGCACGTCGGGAGGAAACGCCGCAGTGTCATCACTGCGACGCGCCCGACGACACGGCCGAGCACACCCTGTTGGTGTGCTCGGCTTGGCGACGCCAGCGCAGCGAACTTAACGCTGCGCTGGGAGGCAGAGACCTTTCGTTGCCGAGCATGGTCGTGGCCATGCTCCGTGGCGAAGCGGAATGGGGGGCTGTCGCCTCCTGCGAAGATGTCATCTCGCAGAAGGAGGCTGCGGAGAGGGAGCGGGAGGTAGATCCTCAGGCCGCTCCCCTCCGCCGCAGACGGATAGGCAGGAGAAGACGGGCATTCGCTCAAGCAATGCCTGTCTGATGACCCTGTCGTGAAGCCTGCGTGCACGGTCGGCTCCCGTGCACGCCGCCGTAAGGCTTCTCCGTCTGGGGATTGTCCTGGTGTTCTCGGACAATCCCCCCTTGGCGATAAATAGCCCGATCGACCGGTCGGGCTAGCCTGGACGCGTGAGTAGTGGTGTTGCAATGTGGACCCTACTACACGCGCCCTAAAAGGGCAGGGAGAACACCGAGGGGTTTTAGTGGGTAGGCCTGGCACTCTGCCGGGTGAGCCCCACACACGCTCGCCGTCTAGCCAACGGTGGGTACGGTGCGGTTGCGCATTTCCCCGCGAGAAAAAAAAAAAAAAAGGCTTGAGCACGGTCAACCTTGCTTAACTAACAATCGTTAGTCGAGCAGCGCATACACCATTGCGCCACCGAACTCTGAACATCTATAACACATCAGTGTATATTTCTATTTAATATTCTTGTACGATTTCAGAGACGACGCAGCGGTGCTTCTAGTTCGGCACGGTGCTGACGTGAACGTTTGCGATTTCCAGTGTTGCGAACTAGACAACCTGTCCATAGCCAGCAGAAGGCGCACCGCAGACCTAGCTCGTATTCTCATCAAAGCGGGACACTTGTTGCCGCCACTGGAAAAGGATGTTGTTCCTGCGTTTGGTACTACTGCATATTGGTTATATTGCGCGTGTAGACAACCACTTACATTATCAGATCTCTGTAGAATAAAAATCAGGTGTTCGCGTAGGTGTAAGAGTTTGTTATTTTTTATATATCACCTTCCGTTACCACAGAGCTTAAAAAGATTCCTTATGATGGAAGGTGAAACAGTTAATACGAACAGTGTATAAATAATTGTTTATCAAGATTGTTTTAAATCTTTAAGGTTACTTTTAAATAATAGTAAATGAATATTGAAACAACGTAGTAAATGTACGTATTCTTTATTTGTGATATAAACAAATTAATATTCATATTAAACTTTTTTTTACAAAATTTCCTTTAAGGGATGTGACTAAGTAATAAACAATATAAAATATAGTATTCAAAAGTTATTCATATTAGCAAAATGTCCATTAATATGTTAACATTTTGATCCCAATATACAAATAAGAATATAAATAACTACGAATAGAATTATTTTGACCACACTTCTTCGAATATACTAGTAATTTTTGTTCCTATGTAATAATGTAACAATAAATTAAATAAAAATGTAATTATTGTAATCTGTGAAGAGAATTGTTTTAACAAATAACATTAACCATAAATTAATATAAAATTTTAAATGTATTAGTGTATATATTTATTGTTTTACAGGGCTCTATTCTATATGAATCAATTAATACAATTTATAATAAAAAAAAGTAAAATGTGAGGTTTGTGTTTTTATTTTTTCTGATTTAAATATCGAGACACAGGTTTGCCAATAGTATGAATAAGTTGAATGGAAAATCATGATGCACAGTAGGTACTTGGTTAAGAGGCAACTTTCTCTTTTTTTCTCTTTGCAAGAAAGACTAATATTTGAGATCATACCATTATTGATGTGATTGGATAATTCTATCATTGTGTAGTAATCATAAACATGAATCATCTACATTTGAGGCATATTTCTGTAAGTAGGTATAAGGATGCAGGTACGATAATCTATACTTACTAATATTATACAGCTGAAGAGTTTGTTTGAACGCGCTAATCTCAGGAACTATTGTTTCGAATTGAAAAGTTGGATAGTCCATTTATCGAGGAAGGCTTTAGGCTATGTAACATCACGATATTGTTATTTTTGGAAAACCACGCGAACGAAGTCACGGGCACAGCTATATATAATATATAAGTACACATAAGTGTTATGAAATCGACCCTCCTGTACGCTTTGGTTTAGAGCTCAACAAATCAAAATCTACCATCAATAAATAATACTTAACTTTTATTAAGCTTGTTTGTGAAACATGAACCTAAGCTAACATTGGACCAGTTTTTACTGTGACAATTTAGTTTTATTCAATTTACAATCTGAAAACCAAAACTGTTAGAATAGCAAAAATTTTTTTGGGGAAATTTGCTCAATTTAAAAGTTCTATAAATCTGTAGGAATAATCAATTTTTGAGTAAACATTGATTCAATTAACTTTTAACACTGCACAGTCACAGAGATTGCTTATAGTGTAAAAATGAGAAACAGGGGTTTTCCGAAGAAATAGGTCTATTGTCAGCAATACCTCGTTTATCGATGTTTAGAGTAGTTACTTATATTAAAATAATGAAGCCTATCAAACATGCTTTCAAACATTGATTTCTCAATGCTTTCAAATTATATTTATAGGTTTTGCTTGGCTTATCTTTTTTTTATTTATCGATATACTCCGAATCGAAACCTATTAAGGTGGGTCGATTTTAGTACACGTAGGTGTATTTAAAAAAATCGCTATATATGCCTATACATATAAGTTGTGAATGAAAATTGGACGCAAGATACATTTCCGTGAATGCGTGAAACGGGCTCATAAAATTGACATGACGGTACCCACCACCTTGTCATTCCATGATCACGATAAAGCATTTGCAACGTCTTGGCCGCGAACAATAAATTTACAATTTTGAGGTCAAACAACGCGTGTTTAAATAGCGAAGTTTATATAATGGCTACTATTACCATGGTGCAATACTTACATAATAATCTATGATTCATATCTATTATTATTGTTAAATATGTAGTTACAGATTGGTAGTGAAATATTAAATTATTTAACATGGCAAACCTTCATTTCTCAAATATTGCAGAGTAGTGTTGCCATTAAGGGTATGGCAAAGAGTGGCGCCACCCTCTATTTTTCTGCTTTCTTTTCAGACTGTAACTTACAGGATTATTTTTTGTCACCGCGGATAATTTAAGGGACGCTTCAGGACACGGTAGTAGTATGATTAGAACATTAATAAAAAAAATCTCACCTATTTAATTTAATAATTTTATATAAATTTTCTAAAATATCCAAATCCAAAAATACTGCCCTAAACTAGTGCAAGTTTAGGGCAGTATTTTTTATTATTCTTTTTATTTTTTTTTATAATAATTATTGGGTGTGTCCTTAAGCGTCCATTAAATTAAAGACCATTATTATATAAAGGTATGTTAAAAAACTTATGTGATATGCAGTTTCTTATGCTACGATTCAACCGGGGTTTTAAATTAGAACCAAATCAAATATAAACAATGTTATTTTTGTCAAATTACTAACAAAATAAGTTTATAAACTGTGAAGTAATTAACAATAAGTATTATTTTTCCTTAATATACATATAACACAAAATCGTAAGCTATTACAAACTGTCCACAATTTAATAATAATAGTATTATACAGGGTGTAAAAAGACCGGTACCGAAGCCGAAACCCACGTATTTGCTCCCATCATCACTATAGTTTTTGTCTTCTAGACCATGGTTGTGAAACTAATAGTTGTCGAGATATTCAAGGTTAAAGTTACAATTTTTTTTTCGAGATTTTTATACAAAACTGTTCGATATGTATTTTGATAATTTTCATTTAAAGAAACATCTATGAAAAAATCAGTATTTCTCAAAATTTATGACTGAAAAGGAATCTTTTGCGCGGGAAACTCGTCTTGCTTTACACGCACTCACACTGACTCACTAAAACCGACGCGATATCCGGACGCGCAAGCCAGGCGCGGGCAGGCGTTAAATTGCGTAGTATTTATTGTCGTTTTTTTAAGCCTAAAAATTAAATTCGTTTCACATCATAGATTTTTCGTTATATGTATTGCTTTAATTAATGGTCTGAATGCGTAGACGCGGGCTTCGGTATACATTTTTTTACATCCTGTATACAAGTATAAATAAAGTAGCTTACTCTATCGATAATTTTAATTAAATAGGAAAGAAAGTGCAATAGCCGAATATAAGACTGGCACAAAACAAGCAACATAGTACCATATACCAATTCAATTCAGAACAAAAGCACAGTTACCTTTGTTGTCTTTAATATTGTATAGATGCGGACAGGCATCGAGCAAAACGCTGTTAAGATTATTATTGTTGTGTTTACTTGCTTTGTGAAGAGCTGTTTCTCCGTCCACGTCTTGTAAGTCGACAGCAGCTCCGGCTTTGATAAGTAGGCTTACGGTTGTTGTATTACCTTGTGAAAAGAAAATGCTCTAAGCAAAAGTCCTCAGCATGTCTAGAATGATTTTGATCCTAATCAAGCTCGCTTGATTGTGTCGCCCGCCTTCCTAAATATTGACCACTAATTCGTACAGGTTTCCAAAAATGTTAAGTAATAAATTGATCGAGGATCGTATCATCTCATTTCCATGTAAATAACACATGTAGGTAGGTACGAAAGTTGACAATACATTTGATCAAGATTGATTATGATCAAACACACTAGGGTGCAGTGCCGATTGAACTATAATATATAATAGTAAAAAAATCATTTACCAAGCTTTTATTATTGCATTGTCACGCGATTTACATATGCATGCAAAATTTCAGCTCAATCGGAAACCAGGAAATGGGTCAAATTTAGCTTGCAAGATTTTATTACAGACACGGGACAAGTGAAAGTAAATAAAAGCTTGGAAAAATACAATATGTGCGAATAAGAAACATGTCATCCACACTTTGTGCGACATCCAAATATTCGCGCTCGTGTGAAGCCACTATTACCCCTCGTTTACACCAAGAAACAAGTAAAATACTAGTTTTATACAATACTTGTACAATACTTGTCAAAACATAATTATTTGTTTTATACATGTATTGCAACTGTCTCAAACATTCTTTCGTTCATACTGTGTTGCCAACAAGTCTCTAAACAAGTATAAACCACATCTGCGTTTACACTTAGATCTATGACATATTCAAACTAGTCTGATACATTGACAGCGTTTACACTTACAAAAAGCAATCGTGTTTTTAACAAGTTTTGTTTATTTCACTGAAATTTAATAATCATACTAATTTAAAACATGTTTTAAACTCTATCCATGCTTGTTGGATAAAGTTTTAAACTTTTACCGGGCGGACCGTATTATTTTACGGGGGGAAGAGAAGAAAAAAAAAAACAAAAAAATACAAAAAATGCTGCACTAGTTGAGAGCAGCCATATTTTGATTTTTTATAAATTTTTTTTTATTGAAATTTTTTTTTTAACTCATTGTTTTTATTTTATTTATAATAATTGATGTGTCCTGAAGCGTCCCTAAAATTTTCCAGTGATAAAAAAATAACCGTGTAAACAAGTATACTGCACTCATGAAGTAAAGTTCCTCAGCATCTTTACTTTCCATTGTGAATAGTCAATTGAGTAGAAAATATTAATGAAACTACCGGACTGGCGTGTCATTTTCTACAAGTTTATCTACAACAAGTATAAAACGTGACATCATAAACATGTAGACAACTAGTAGTTCAGAAACAATTTCATACAACAAGTTGTATGTACATGTTTTGTATTCAACAAGTTTTATACATGTAGGTATACGAGTGTAAACAATAAACGAAAACATTGCATAAAACTTGTTAAATACATGTAATATACCTTGGTGTAAACGAGGGGTTACTAGGTGAAATCCTCCCTTCGTTTAGTTGAAAATTCTTTGGGGACTTACGGGGCGAAAGAATAACGTTTTGCCCGCACCGTTCGATTAGTCACTTAAATTGTGGGCATCAATCGAATCTGTAATAAAACTGCGGTTTGGGGCTGACTCGCACAACTCGTAATAAAGTTCGGATTTTAGTTTTTTCTTGAGCGGTATTCACAGTTCAGCAAGTCAGAACGCAGGTCATGTCCATTTTTAGAATTTCGTACCTCAAATAGAAAAATGGAACCCTTACAGGATCATTTTGTTCATCTGTCTGACAGGTAGCGTAGAGAATGAAACTGAAATGTATATCCGACTAGATTTTGCCCGCAACATCGTACGCGTGTCGTTTGTACGACTGCGTATCACCAACAGAGTATTATACAAATCACTCCAGCCCCCCCTTTTTTGGGCGGCGGAATTTCTTTACGATTTGACAAGGGACTGAAAAGCTGATAAGGCCGCTCCTTGGATATGCTATTGGACTCGGGTATAACCCCATGGCTAAACCACGCTCCAGTAACTTCCACCCCCATGGAGGCACGTTCGGGATCGGACCAGTCATTCCCCGAATGCACCCCCTGGAGACAGGCCCAACGGTGAGCCATTGCTGACCCAAGCGCTGGGACTTCTCTACGGAGGGGTCACCAAGTTACCACAATGTGACTCCCCACACAGGCATACCAGAGATAAATCGTAATGTCTCCCGAACGGTTGTCGACCGGCCGGGCCATTTAGTCCCTGGTTGCTTAGGGTAGTTGGTCCAAGAACGCGCGCCTCCTCCTACCCAACCGCCTGCGTCGGAGCGGTGCGGCGCGAGGGTCCTCCCGCGCCCGCTCCGCTAGCCTCCCTATCGATATATCGTTTTATCATATCATGCTTCTTTTTTTTATGGGATAGGGGGCAAGCGAGCAGACGGTATCACCTGATGGTAAGTAATTACCGTCGCCCATGGACACCCGCAACCCCAGAGGAGTTACAAGTGCGTTGCCGGCCTTTGAGGTGGGAATACGCTCTTTTTTTGAAAGTTTGAAGGTCGTATCGGTCCGGAAATACCGCAGGCGAAAATTCGTTCCAAAGTTTGACTGTGCGAGGCAGGAAACTTCGAGAGAAACGCACAGTTGTGGACTGCCAACCATCTAAGTGATGGGCATGGATTTTTTACCGCGTGGAACGATGGCGGAAAGAGGCGGCAGGTATAAGTCCGAACAATTTCTCGGAGCATTCCCCGTAATAAATACGATAGAAGATGCATAGCGAAGCGACATCTCTACGCAGCGCCAAAGTATCAAGCCGATTTGAAATTTCCTGGCAGTCGACGATTCGAGTCGCTCTCCGTTGAATGCGGTCCAGTGGGAGAAGTTGGTATTGGGGTGCCCCAGCCCAAAGATGAGAACAGTATTCCATATGAGGCCGAACCTGCGCCTTGTAAAGCTGAAGGCGGTGCGCCGGACTGAAATACTGTCTCGATCTGTTGAGCACACCAAGCTTCTTAGAAGCTAATTTAGCTTTACCCTCTAAGTGGCCACGGAACTGGACTTCGCTCGATATGTCGACACCAAGGATCCCAATATTGGCTGAGGCAGTTAGGGGAATGCCCTGAAAGCGAGGAGATACGACAAATGGTATTTTCTTTGCGGTGAACGCGCAAACCTGTGTCTTTGAGGGGTTGAAATGGACTAAATTAAGACGACCCCAGTTAGAAACTTTCTCTAACGAAACGTTTCGGCGGTCAACCCCCCCTAGCATGACCACCGAAATACGATTTGATAAAACGATATATCGATAAGCTGTTAATGTATGATTTTTTGTTATCTTGATGTTCTTGAGTGTGTTTTGGATATTGGTATTGTTATTTTGGCGATTGTTTATAGATTAATGCCGATAAAATTTCAATGTAGCCATTATATCCATGATATTTTGACAGTTCATATCGAGTTATCATTTAATCATATCGTGTTTCGGTGTTTATGCTACGGGGGCAGATACCTACGATAGAAATTCTGATGGTATAACTAAATAAAAAACGAACAATTATGACGTATTAAAAAAAACTACTTACTAGATCTTGATCAAACCAATATTCGGTGGAAGTTTGCATGGTAATGTACATCATATATTTTTTTTAGTTTTATCATTCTCTTATTTTAGAAGTTACAGGGGGGAAGGGGACACATTTTACCACTTTGGAAGTGTCTCTCGCGCAAACTATTCAGTTTAGAAAAAAATGATACTAGAATATAATTTTTGAAGACCTATCCATAGATACACCAAACGTATGGGTTTGATAAAAAAAAATATGAGTTTCAGTTTTAAATATGGGGAACCCCCAAAATTTATTGTTTTTTTTCTATTTTTGTGTGAAAATCTTAATGCGGTTCACAGAATACATCTACTTACCAAGTTTCAACAGGATAGTTCTTATAGTTTCAGAAAAAAGTGGCTGTGACATATGGACGGACAGACAGGCATGACGAATCCATAAGGGTTCCGTTTTTTGCCATTTGGCTACGGAACCCTAAAAAGTTATATGTTGATTATGTGCAATAAAATGTGTACTTTCAACTAATAAACAAAAAAAAACATGTGTAATGAAAAAAATTATTCCTTATTTTTTGGATCAGGTTTTCTCAGCTTCTTGTAGGAATTTTGAAAATCCATCCTTAGTGGGCGCCTACATAAGCCAACGAATCCCTGCGTTTCGATTTCTGTTATATGAGTCCTGTAACGCAGGGATTCGTTGCGTTTCGATTTCTCTCGGTGCGCCAACTCGCACTACCGGTTTTTTTATGAAAAGCAGCTTGTATTGTCTCGAGTGTTCGGGTGTAGTCAGTCGTAGGCAGCAGCAGCAAAATGAAGCCCTTGAAGTTGACCGACACCACAACCCCACTCATCTCGCTATTACCTATTCTATCAAGGTGACAGCTTGGTTAAGGCTATGGTCTCCTATAAACACCGTCGGTCGCGTACAGCGTCACGCCGTACGCTGCGTTTCGATGCTTACTATAGAAATGTACTGTTGTGGTCTCTTTCATACACTGACGCGGGCGTGTGGACGCCGTAGGCGACATTGAAACGCTTTGCGCCGCGTCTCTAGTTATTTCGAACCATTGCAGCGTAAACGTCTTATTTGGCGTCAGTACAAAATGTCGAAATTTGATAAAGAAAAAGACGAATTATTGATTGAATCAATCCAATGTTATAGTGCATTATACAATAAAAGTGACAAGGAACATGAAAATAATATTTATAAACACAAATGTTTTCAGCAACTTTTTCGTTAGGTGATATGGGATTAGGATGCCTTTTTGATGGTAGTTTTATTGCAAAAGCTCTAAATATATGTTTGAATTGTTCTTGATTGATACAAAAATATTCCATAAATTTAGTATTTTTGTCTTTTAAGTGTTTCATTTATAAAATCTGGAAAAATCCTTTCTTTCTCTTTATAAATAATCGGTGCCTTGTTGCCCTAAGTTTTCTTCATAAGCGGTTTTCCATAACCATAACCCATTCCATAACCTCCTTTTCAAGTAACACAAGCGCAGTCAAAAGTTTCGCGTTTATATCCATTTTATATGACTCGACTACGCGCGAGCGCTGTTTGTCGTCGTTCGCGTATGAAATGTATTGACCGCTGACGCTATGCCTGGCGTTCAGACGTCGATCGCAACGTTTACGCTGAAGTCGGACGCTGCATATAGCATTTAATAGGAGACCGAGGCCTAAAGCTTGGTTATGCTCGCTGTTTCGATATTTTTTTTATGGCCCCTATATCTTACGTATTTTAACAGTTCATCACATCGTGTTTCGGTGGTCATAATTTATTTCGTAATTGCTGTATGACTCATACAGCAATTACGAAATAAAAACAATATTATACCGGGTGTAACTGAACACCCCAATAACATTTAAGGGGCATATAATTAAGATACTAAATGGAGCTTCGGTGCTTGTCTGAGACCTGGAACCCCAATACTTTCAGTTATTTGATTTTAAACTGAAAGCAAAAACTTTCAAGTGACAACCATTATCAGCTCTTAACACAAAATAAATTTAAACAAAATGACACGTGACAGACGTGAGCGTAGTATTCCTCGTACGCTTACGTAGGGCTGTCGGCACTTAATACCAAAAAATAATTTATTTAGTTTGTATGATGTGAGCGTAGTATTCCTCGTACGCTTACGTAGGGCTGTCGGCAGCTAATACCAAAAATTATTTTATTTAGTTTGTATGGGAAAAAAGTAGGTTTGTTAGCTCTAATATTTTTCCTACAGAATCTCTACTTCTGATGGATACATACCCTTAAATGTTATTGGGGTGTTCAGTTACAGCCTGTATATTTACTTATTACACAAATTATTTTAATGTTAATGACCACTGAAATTAGTAAAAATAATTTTAAGGTATGGCATATTATTAGAATTGGGGAAAAAACATTTGTCAACCGTATGAAACGGACCAACCCCTTCTAAGATAATGTTAAGAGGTATAAATTGCACTACCTACTCCGATAACTGATAATTAAGTACCTGCAGCAGCAGCTTTGTGAAGAGGCGTCGCTCCCCCACTTTTGGTTACCGCATTAACATTAGCTCCATTTTGTATAAGTATTTCACATATATCTATGTGTCCTTTACGTGCTGCATAATGTAAAGCAGTATAACCAGAATTATCTGGAGCATTCACTGTATTACAAACATTCATAGATTTTTGCAACAGAAATTGAACTCTGTCTTTGTCTCCATTGAAAGCTGCAAATAAAAAAAAAAATGGGAATTCTTAACATACACAATTACATAAACTACCACTCTGAAGGCAAATGTTTGAGCTAAATATAAGTATTGAACTTTGCTAAACAATCATCATCAGCATACTAGCTGACCCGGCAACATGTTGCTGTGGATCAGGAGCGCATTAACAACCGGCCCGTTCTTAGAGTGTTAGAGTGAGTAACAACCGAACAACCATTGAATTTGATGTTTGTAAAACACTCTGACATTTATTACTGAAATACTTGTGATTGGATGATACTGGAGGCCATAATCTAAAATGTCATCTTACAGAAAGAGAGAGAAATAAAAATTCATAACAAATTTGGTTGCTGCAATCCCTTCAATGCCTCTGGGCGAGTTAAAAAACAACCGAACACACTACACTAAGAGACTCTGAACGCGCTCCTGTACTTAATGTGCTTTGTATAGAAAATAAAACGTCTTTCACTCTAAACAGCCTTGAAATAATTATTTACAAAATCATTATACACAAAGTCAGAAACTATTAAACAAACCTTAAGAAAAAATTATAACTACAAAAAAATTGTAGAACATACATAGGGGTTATTTGGGTCTGTCTAGGGGTGCTCTATCTCTGGGCTTCAGCTTTACACTACTTTTTGGGACACCTGTATATAGATAAAATCTACACAGTGCACAGTCTACAATGTGCTTTTGTTGTTAGACAGCAATTTATGATAAACGATTATTTTATATTCATAGAAATGTAATTGTACTTCTAATTTTAGCAAAGTACGTAATTTTGTTGTTGAGTCGTTAGTTCTAGCAGTGGGGACTTAAATGAGTGTCTAGGTAATGCACAAAGTTTTCTAATGTATCTACTACATATTATAGTTGAAAGTCATTCTAATATAAATAAATTAAATTAACATTTAGTATTTTCATTTCAAAATGTTTTACATTCAATGTTCCTGTTCCGCCTGCATCTTAATATATTAATAAAAATGTGAAAGTGGCAGATTTAAAATAAACTAGTTGACCTGACAACACATTGCTGTGGCTCAGTAGTTATAGTATGTGCTTTGTTTTGTCCCTATCTTTTACTGGAGATGGTTACCCAATCTAGATAGCCAATTGTTGTGTCGATAAATTAACTCCATCATCAGCCATCTATTAGAAACTTATGAAACTTACAATAATAAATATTGGAGAATATTGAGGTCAGTAATAATAGTGAGGTCGGTAATAGGGAGAAACTATCCTATCTTTTAAGTAGATCCAATCACATTCAGTAATCCAAATTTCATCAAAATCAGTGAGTTTCAAAGTTTATCTGGGACAAGTACCATGACATGAGATTTTTATATAAATAGAAATAGTGTTGCCGCTCCCTTTCTTCCTATGAATGTTGTAAAAGCTGACTACAATGGAAAACTCAACAAAAAAAAAGACTGAGACAAACCCATATGGCCAGTGCAGTGTGTGTAGTAGACCAATTTCTTCCTAGTGGAAGAACCCATGCAAGGCAGTGGGAAGTATATGGGTTGAGGTGGTGCTCGTGGATATGTGGTCAACAGTTTAGCATACTAATTGGTATGCAGCATTGTTTGTGGTTTTAGACGTTAATAGCATTTACATTAAACTTTACAGGCGAAACCACTTTGTTATGTTTAATGCATATTATACATTAACTAAGAAATGCAGGTGTAGTACGGACACATGTAATATGATATTAATATTAGTTGTATTACCTGCATACCATATTCCTCTTTCCCAATCCATTTCAGATATTGTTTGAGACAGGGAAGGATGTGGTGTTGTGGTGGTGCATTTTGAGTGATCACAAACATGTCCCCGATTCATTTTGTGTTAAACATTTAAAAAGCATACAAGGTGTAATATTAAGTGAGGTTTAGTTTTCTAATTTTCTTTTTGCATTGTCCAAGTGATTTCTGCTTCTCCAGTGCTTGAAATAACCCTGTAGCCTAGACGGCTTAAGTTATTTATACCATGCAGTACATTTCGTTTAATGAAAAAACCATTTATCACAGGTTCATATTTCTCAGCCAAGTGTTTAACTTCTGCTTCATCTAGTCCAAACACAGAGCAGTCTAAAGCATGTAAAGATCCTTTGATGGCAATGTAAGTGATACTACTTTTTTCTGAGACTGGCTCATAGGAATGTGACTGTCCTGTAATTTTTGGACTGTTCTTTGTATCCATAGTACTTAGGCAATAAAAATGTATTATACAAAAATATATTATAGCTACTCAATTTACGTTAAACTTCGTCGTCCTTTGGTGGGTGTTGGTAGTTACCAAGATGCATAGCCTCTTTGCTAAAGTTAGTAATGTTGTCTTGTTCCACAATGATTGAAGGTTCTGGTTCAGAGAATTCTTTCCTCATAGTCCACATATACTCATTGTAGTCTTGTTTTACTGCCGTTGAGCTAGACGCAACAACCTTGTAACCTAATACCTGAAATGTTTATTGATTATATTGCTATGAGTCATAATTACCTGTCAACTTGTTTTGTGAAAACTGGTTGGTATATTGTCTTACCTCTAACGCACTTAGAATTACACAGGGATGTTGCAAGTAAACAATAGTGGAATCGTCGCAGTATCCTCCACAGGCAAATCTTTTGAGTTGTTGTATATCGCCAGCTATAGGCAAGCAAAGCGTTAGTTTTGTTTAGATAAGTTTAGACACTTTATAACGAATAAATTTTTCATATTCTTATTAATTAGATTAGTAGGTAAGCTAAAATAAGAAAAGAAAGGATTTCTTACCTTTTAATCCAGACACTAACACGCGCCACGGGTTTTTATGACCATATGATGCGAGATTCCCTCTTATCAGAATGTAGGGCATTGATTACAGGTAATAAACACACAATTTTGTTCAAATTCAGTTAATGTTTATTCTATCTACAGTGTTGGCCACTGATTTTTACAATATATATCTAATCAGCAAACGTCAAAACGTAAACGCGGAGAAAAATTAAGTTTTGATTTTAGTGATGGGCGATGTGCGTTGGACTGGGCGAATGTCTCAATTGAATAGGAGTAATCGTAGTGTGGGCATTTGAATTTTGTATATGACTGTAGAAAGGCTATTCGAATGAAAAGTCTTTTACTAGCTTTGATTTTATAATGTTGCCGCTTAGTGCTAGTAAAGCTGCCTGACTGTCCGAGTATATTAATATATTTTGGTTAACGTAGTTTCGCTGGCGGTTGACTTGTACACATTCAATTATGGCATAAACTTCCGCCTGGAAAATAATGGCATATTTGCCAAGGTTTACGCTTCTGTTAACCTTGGGCTTGGCAGCATATATGCCACATCCTACGTTAGGGCCCATTTTGGAGACATCGGTGAACCACACCAGGCTCCCAACATCTGAGGAATCACTATTAGGGCGTTGAGCCCAGTCCTCCTTTTTAGTCAGTTCTACAGAAAAATTATTGTGGAAGCTGAATTCTGGAAGCAAGACATCTGATGTCATTGCGAGTAGTGGACATTTAAACACTTTTTGGTGCAAAGACCTCATTGTTTGAGATTTCCAGTGTTTTAGGCCAGCGTTAGTCCTGTAGATGCCAGCCTTCATCTCTTTCTCAATATAGAGGTGGAGAGGTTTGAGGCTGAGTAGTGCATTTAGGGCTATAGCTGGAGTTGATCGAATAGCACCCGTTGCCAGAAGGCACGCAGTGCGCTGCAAGCCTGTCAATTTCCTTATGGCAGTTACTTGCAGTGCTTTTGAACCCCATACCGTGCAGGCGCAGGTTTTTGAGGGCCTGACAATGGTGGTGTAGAGTCATAGGGCGATTTTAGGGTTTAACCCCATCTCGTCCCCGTTAGACGTTGGCATATTCCTAAGGTGGTTTTAGCCTTTTGGATGATGATTTTGAGATGTGATTCCCAGGACAGTCTCTTGTCGATGGTTACGCCCAAGTATTTGACTTCTGAGGAAAATGGTATAGTTGTTCCATTAATAGTCAGTGCTAAGAGCTTATCCAGCTTCCTCTTCCTAGTAAATAGAACAACTATTGTTTTGGAAGGATTTACAGTCAGATGATTTTCCGAACACTACTTAACAATCATGTTAAGGGTTTTCTGTAAAATTGAAGATACAGTACTTTGACAAGGGCCCATAACACAGGCCACTACGTTAAGATCCATTTCCGAGGATTTAACTAAAAGTTCATCTATGACAAGGGACCATAGCAGTGGCGATAATTCGCCTCCTTGCGGACAGCCCCTTGTCACTTTGAAGCTTCTAGTTATCCCATGGAGGTTTATTTAACAATTCTGTTTTGTAGCATTGCAACTATCCACCGGGTCGTTGTGTCATCGATCCCTTTGTTCCTCAAAGCTTTGGTTAAAGAGGTAGAGGTGACGTTGTCGAATGCTCCTTCTATATCCAGAAAGGCACAGATTGCTATTTGTCTGTCCTCAAGTGCTCTTTGGATGATGTTAGTAAGCTGTCCGCAGTCTCTGTGGATTTCCCTTTCTGATATGCGTGCTGTTTCGGATGCAAGGGCAGTTCCTTCAGGGGACCTTCCCTAATGCATCCGTCAATAAGCTTCTCCATAGTTTTAAGAAGGAAGGAGGTAAGACTTATTGGTCTGAAGGACTTTGGTTGGGAATAGTCCTTTTTTCCTGCTTTTGGTATAATCCGGACTTTGACCAATGACCATGATTCTGGTATATATCCCCATGCATAACTTGCCCGGAAGATTTTTACCAGAATTGGAGTGAGGATGTCTTTGGCTTGTTGTAATAGAGCCAGGAAAATGTCATCCTCCCCCGCTGATTTAAAGGGCTTAAAAGGTATTAATAGCCCAGTCTACTTTGTATGGTCTGATATTCCTTGCAGCTCTTCTCCAGTCCTCAATCGTGGGTCTGGCGAGGCGATCGGAACATTCAGAGTCATAGTACTCATGTAGAGTTATTGATACAGGGATGTGTGTGGTCGCAAGTACGACAACCGTCTCTTCCTCTGTCTCAGTGTAAGAACCATGTGTAGGCCTATTCTGTAACTTCGGTTGCTAACTAGAACTGTCATTTTTGAAAGGAACTTAACATCCATTACTGCTATCATGAACGCTGCCGTAACACATAACATCACTAAGCCAGTAATGGATGTAAAGTGTCTTTCAAAAATGACAGTTCTAGTAACCAACCATAGTTAGCGAATAGGCCTGCTGGTTTCTTTAAAAGTCCCAGTTGGTAAGATGATGATTTGGCTAGGACTTTGTGGATCCTCGCTCCTTGAGGAGTATTGTTTATCTCCTCGCAGAAGCTTCTCCACGAGCGTCTCTTAGCCTTTCTAATTCCTTTGTTGTATTCAGTTAAGTAATCCACTCTGTATCGCTCCCAGTCTAGGGGCGTTTTGGCCTTATTGAATAGTTTTCTTGTTTTATGCCTGAGTTCCTCGAGTTTTGGGTGAAACTGAACTTAACTATAAGTAGTTTTTGCTGGAAGTACTTTGGAAACTTTATTTTGATTGATAGCAATTCAAAATAATCCAATTGAACAGACACCTGCGACTGCACTCTATTGCGCGCAAAGCTTGACTCCCTATGAAATGTGAGTTGTTGAAACTAAGATGTCTACCAGTCCAATCTCCCACCACTGCGTAAAACTGCCATAAAGCCATTCTCGTGGCACATCTCTTTCCTTAAACTCGACCTTGGATGACGGAACGGAAAAAGCTTTGTGCCAGAAATCCATATAACGTGTAGTAAGGCAAGAGCTAAGGCTTCTTGACGTCCATAAGTCAAGTGGGCTGGACAGCATCCCTGTAGTGGTGCTGAAGACGTTGCGTTTCAGAGTTGGCCCTAATCCTCACGCGCCTCCACCGTCTCTCCTATAAATACCACAGGGTTCCGTCTTCTTGGAAGATAGCTCATGTCTACCCGATCCCCAAGGCTGACCCGTCCAACTATAGGCCCATAGTATAATCCGTCATAATCGCTCGACTGGTGACTGGAGCTGGTGACCCTCTAGTGTATTTATCACACCGTTGGGCGGAGGCCATAGAAGACAACGGAGAAGCTGTCAAATTCGATATCGCCAAACCATAGAGCTCTTATAGCGAAGTTGTCTTCATAGCCAATCCCAGAGAAATTCTGCAGATGGGTTGCCAGCTTTCTGGATGGTCGGAGCATTACAGTCATCGAGATTAATGAGAAAAACTATTAACGCTAGTGTCCCACAAAGCTCTGCTCTCCCCAACTTTATGATTTTACATGACTGTTATCAATGACTTGTTCTCTAGAGAGCACATTCATAGCTATGGATGGCTGCACGGGTAATGCGTAATATATCAGCTTTCAGAAAGTCTCCCGGAGCTCCATATTTGAGAGATGATTACAACTTGTATCTTTTTATTGGGCGGGCCTCAGAAAAAGTGAGATTGAATTGAGTTAAGTTCAACCCCACACATACACAAGTCTGCGCTTTTACTGCCAAGAAGGACCCTTTTACTATAGCGCTTAAATTCCAAGGAGTACCCCTTCAAATCTGTGACAGTATCGGGATCCTTGGTGTCGATCATCATCATCATCATCACAGCTCATATACGTCCCCACCGAGGGGCACGAGCCTACCCTAACTAGTTATGGTAGGGCGATTATAGTCGGGCCACTTTTATAGGCCCATTTGACAGTTCTGACTGACAAGGTCAAAGTGAAGTGACCTTCTGATCGTTTATCGATTAATTGAATGAATCGATACGATTTCCATACATTTGTGAATCAATTGCAGTTATTATGCGAAAATAAACATCGGCTGTATAAAAATGACTATTAAAGAAATTAAATTTATTATTTTCTAAGTACCTTCACCTAGTCTACTATGATAATCCTATTTTTTGTGATATTTTGCTGGCAGTGCCCAAATGTTGCAATGTTATACCGGGTGTAAGTGAACATGCAACCCAAACTGAGTCAGATGATAGTACTAGTGATACTTAACACTACTACATAGAAAAAAACTTAAAAAAAGTAGATTTTTTGTCAATTTTTTTTCGCATTTTTCTAACAGCATTGTGTAAACACAAGATCATAAAACGATATTTTAAAGTGTCAAAACAAAAGAACGATTTTTTAAGAAACGCGCAATGTAAGTTAAACCGTAGAATAAGACTCGTCAAGCCGCCCGATCAAAGGCACGCTACACTGCAACAGCTGAGCCGAGCCTACGCGGCCGCCCGCCCGACGCCGAGGTCATGACCTCACCCGAACCCACAGCTGATTCGGCCTAGCATCTAGCATCGAACGACGCCCGCGCATTTTAGCTTAAAAAAACCTACGCCTATGTGCCTATCCTCACAAACAGCTTACATACGGTGGAACACACATTGTCATGTTACCTACATAACCATTTCTTAATCTGGCTTAAATAAGGCTAGCAATAAGTAGCACCTAACAAAGCATCAATAATAGCCCGCAGTCGATTTAATTAATCAAACGGCAACAAGTAATTTTCTTCCAATTGCATTCTACAAATTACGTAAGATAGGGTGGGTATTTAGGTATTAAACCTAGGTCAACCTATACAACCTAGAAGTGTACCCCCAAATCACGAATAACGTTAACTCGTTAAATGTCATAGTCAAAATGGGTGTTTAATTTTTGGTTATTACTTCATAGTTATTTAAGAGGCATTTGGTTGTACTCCCACCATCTTACAATCAGACTAATGTTGGAAACACATAAAGTCATTTTCATTTTCCATACGGTTGGAAAACTCTTTTGTAAGCGAGACATTTATTTTAATTTGAAGTATAAGATCGTTAATAAAGATCCCAAGTAAAAGAGGAAGAGTGAGAATATTTTTATTTTGTTTAAGACAGAGAAACTCCTTGTTTTATTCCACCTTAGTTTATATGGCAATACAGAAGCTAGTGCATTGTACAGTTTCTTGTGGGTAGATTTGTTATTAATAGGCAAGTTGACCCTTTTTTAAAGTAGGGCTTAAAATGTTCATAATTGTTGTATTAGACCATAGCACATGAATATTATTTTTTTCGATGGCTAAAAAGTGCAAAAAATCTATTTTAAATTAAGATTTTCAATTTTGGACCGAAAACACGGTCAGCCATGATAGTCTGTTGATTATTTGTGGCAATGACGTCAGTCTTATAGTAAACAAAGCACGGGGGCGAAATAACCTCACAAAAACAATGCTTTCTACTAGATATCACAAAATATAGTAAAACTGTATATGGAACGGGACAATAGAACAGGAATATAGAATAGACTCCAGGGAAGCTGTGTATTAGACGTACCCAGTGATATAGACATGCGAAATATTTGGTTAACACTCGCTTAAAGAAATCCTGTAACTATCTACTTACTAAAACTCAAATGTATTTTTGCGAAAATCACATTAATGTAAGTACTATAACTGAATAACCCAATCTGTGTAGGTACTTCAGTTTCAACTTAAACAAAATAGAAGTTTTTAGGTTGTATGTAAAATCATTAATTAAATATTTATCTTTCAGTTAGAATGAAAACTGACTGCAGCCGACCAACAAAATTTTTACGTCAGACGTAGAGAAAACTTGACCATTCACGCCTTTTTGATTTAATCTAAGTTATACACTGACACTAGATGATGTTTCAAAGAAAAGAATATGTACTTATGTCCAATTTAATAATAATTAATTGAATATTAATTAAAAAGTATGTACTACAAACTATCCCAGATTCATAATAATGAATATATTTATCTAAACAACTTTTACTTGAATTTACTGAGTACCTAATTAAAATTTGTTGCTTTCAGAGGTTACTTAATGAGATCTTAATGAGAATTTAAAAAGGACTCAATACCAATTAAACAAGTATAACTCATTTAGGAGTAATATTAAATTACGGAAAGAGCGTGCATGTCTAATAGATTCATTAGACATTTATGATAGCAAATTGAAAGAGAGCAGGGGTTTGTATGATAGGGACGTTGAAGAACTCAATAATACTATTAGAAATTTACAACACAAATTGTCAACTATCTCCGAAAATTATGAAACGGCTCAAAATGATATTAAAATGCATATTCAATCTATCAGAGAACTAGCCACACTCTGTCAGCATAATGAGGACCGCTATCAGTCCCTTCTTGACAAACAACTTTTGACTGCAAGTGAGAATATTTCAATAACAGAATGCAATGTCACAAATAATAACAATGCACCCAGTCATACATCCTCCGCTCATAGTATTGTATGTCAGTCACCAGTCAATGAGCAATCTAGTTTTCATTGTAAGATGTCTGTGTCTAAGCCTAAATGTATTATTTTTTGTGATGACATAGGCAAAGGTATGGGCCAGTTATTGACAAATCAGTTGGATTTTAGTGTCATTAATTATTGTATGCCTGGCTCAAGTTTCCATGATATTGCAAATAAAATTAATAGTTATAAGTTTGATATTAATGACAAACTGGTTATGATCTTGGGAAATAGGGGTAATTTGAACAAAAAAGTACTAAAACATTTTTGTTCTCATTTAAATAATTTACATGTTAATCAAATAATAATGTTTACCCTTCCCTACCATAATCGTTTGTCACAACATGAAAATAATATTAGATACAAACTTAATTTGACATTAGATTTAATGACAAATTATTCGAAAAAATTCCATATTATTGACTTCAACAAACTGACATGTATTAAAGCTTATTTGACAGAAGATAGATTATATCTATCAACATTCTATAAAAAACAATTAGCTATTTCGCTAAGATTTTATTTACAAACTTTAGCCAAAAACATGGCTATAAATTCTTTCTCTGACAATGCTTTTATTGAGCAGCCCACTCAAAGTACTGAAATTGCTCCTATTGAGCAATACTGTGGTAGTGAAACGACTGTCAGTAATGTTACTGATGATATTTTTAATAAATCTTTAAATTAAGTAATGAGACAAAAGAGACATCCTCTTGCTTATCATTAGGTAGAAAAGATACTGAAAACTTTGTAAATGTATTGCAAAACCCATTTAAAAACAAAAATAAAGTAAATCTTATCAACCTGGTGCACCAGAACATTCAAGGAATGTTAGGCAAGGATCTGGAAGTGGAATTATTCTTGAACTGAAGTAATGTAGACATCTTTTGTGTAACTGAACACTGGCATAAAAGTTATCAGTTCATGTTTAATTTCAGCAATCATCTGGTTGGTAGTTCGTTCAGTCGAGAAAAATCAATTCGTGGTGGTTCTTTAATAATATTAGATAAAAAGCTGAAATTTAAGGATCGTAAGGATATTGTGAGTCTTTCGATTGAGCGAACAATAGAAATAGCCTGCGTGGAGCTGGACCAGATTATTGTATTAAGTATATACAGGCCTCCTTCAGGATTATATGACCTTTTTGAAGATACTATGGATGAAGTATTGAAAAAAGTGTGTAGTTCCACAAAACAAACCATTGTTTGTGGTGATTTTAATATTAATTTATTAGAAAATTCTAGTTTATCTATTAGGATTAAAAATCTGTTTTGGTCATATAACCTTGGAAATTTATTTTTGGAGCCAACAAGAACAACTCAATCGTCTGCCACATGCATTGACAATATTTATACAAATATTGTTCCTTTAGCAAGAAGAGTTTTTAATAATTTAGAATCTGACCATTCTGGACAAATTGTTACCATTCCACTTAAATGTAAAAGCATGGAAAAAAAGAATATCACTGTTGTACCAAAGACTGCTGGTCGCTTAGAACGGCTGAAAAATAATATTGGTATTAAATTAAATTATATAGGTTATGAAGAAAATCCAAATAAATTATATGAAATTTTTTTTCATACATTTTGTTCTGAATTTAAAAATATTTTTATTCCAAAGACTATATCGGTTGATGGCACTTTAGCTTTTAGTGAATGGGCTACACCAGGTATTCACAAAAGCAGAATAAAACTTTTTGAACTTTACAATGAACGCTCATTCAATACTAGTGATGAATTTAAACTTTATGTAAAAACTTATTCCAAAGTGTTCAAAAAAGTTTGCAAGCTTGCTAAATCTAATTATTTAAGTTCAAAAATAAAAAACAGTAGTAATAAAATTAAAATGACATGGAATATTATAAATAATGAAACTGGAAAAGCTAAAACTACTAATAATCAATATTGTTTGAATGTTGATGGTAAGAAGGTAACAGTTGACACAGAAGTAGCTGCAGAATTTGAAAAGTTCTTTACTGATATTCCAGTCTCAATCACAAAGTCTTTGGATTCATCCCCCGCTATTGCTGAATCTATAGTAAAGGATCATGTTAAAGTTTGTAATGATAAATTCAAATTTGTACAAATTAGTGGAATTGATATAACAAAGTCATTTAAAACTTTAAATAAAAAGAAAACTGCGGATCTGTGGGGCAATTCCGTTGTTGTTACTAAATCCGTAATTGAAACAATAGCTCCAATACTTGCTAACATTTTTAATGATTGCATTGACTGTGGTGTATTTCCTGATCTTATGAAGCTAAGTAAAATTATTCCTTTACATAAATCTGGTAGCACATCAGACCCCAGTAATTTTAGACCTATCTCTGTGCTACCTACTTTTAGCAAAATTTTTGAAAAAATAATGTTGGAGCAAATGCAAAGTTATTTTAATAGGAATAATCTTCTACACTGTAAACAATTTGGTTTTAGGAGGGGTCGCTCAACAACCGATGCTGGTGTTGAGTTAATACAACATATATTCGAAGCCTGGGAAGACTCACACGATGCATTAGGCATTTTTTGTGACTTGTCCAAGGCATTTGATTGCGTTTATCACGAAATCTTGATCAGAAAATTACACCACTATGGGTTTCGTGACACTGCACTAGATCTTCTAATCTCTTATCTAAGTGGGAGGATTCAAAAAGTAGACATCAATGGAAAAAGGTCTCAAGGTTCTGCAGTTAAAATGGGAGTTCCGCAAGGTTCGATTCTTGGTCCTTTTCTATTTCTTATATATGTCAATGACCTCCCTGATTTTGTACAGGATAGACATGAGATGGTATTATTTGCAGATGATACTTCACTTTTATTTAAAATTAAAAGAGGTGTGCAAATTAATGGCGATGTAAATAATTCTATCTCAAGAATTGTTCACTGGTTTAATGTGAACAACCTGTCACTTAATGAAGGGAAAACAAAATGTATAAAATTTGTTTTACCCAATGTCAAAGAGGTTCACACCACTGTAAAAATAAAGGATATAGGTGTTGACCCTGTGGACACCACAGTATTTCTTGGGATCACACTTGATTCTAAGCTGCAATGGGGCCCATATATCGATAAATTGTCAAAGAGACTTAGTTCTGCAGCTCACGCTGTATGGAAAATACGTCAACTGACTGATGTTGATACAGCAAGACTTGTATACTTTTCTTACTTTCATAGTGTGATGTCGTATGGTATTTTGTTGTGGGGAAATGCTGCCGACATTCAGATTGTTTTTGTACTGCAGAAAAGGGCTATTCGAGCAATCTATAACCTTAAAATGAGAGATTCTTTGCGAGAAAAGTTCAAAGAAATTGGTATTATGACAGTAGCGTCGCAATATATTTATGAGAATCTAATATATGTTCGTAAGAATATTCATGTGTTTTGTAAAAATAGTGATATTCATTCAGTTAATACTAGACAAAAGAATATGTTAGCTTTACCAAATACCAGGCTCCAAAAAATTAATAATTCTTTTAGAGGCCTGTGTATACGTTTCTACAATAAAATCCCAAGTTGTATACAAGAACTTAGCTTAAACAAATTTAAAGTTGCAATCAAAGATGTACTTATTAAAAAAGCATATTATAAAGTGTCTGATTACATGACGGACAAAAAAGCTTGGGTTTGAACTCTCAATTCTAATATTTAACAATGTATTGCGTTTTGTTTCAAAGAAACGTTCAGTGAGAGCAATTTATTTATAATCTAAGTTCACGCACTTCTCTCAGAGATAGCTTATATAATGTGAATTAACACATCTATTCTTGTAATGGAAGTTGAGCTCAAACTTTTGCTTTGAGGTCAGCTTCCAATTGACGACTCTGTAACAAACCAAAATTGTAAATGGCGATTTAAAAGAGGAGATAAAAAATTTAGACCTTTCGAGTTTCTTGCCTGTTCTTCTCGAGAAGGCTCTCCCAATTTCCGAACAGGTGTAGAATCAACTTTTTTTTTTTTTTCATTCCTACTTGTATTTGCAGACATCTTGAGTATATTTAGGATGTATGCACATACAAGGTTAATATAATTTCTTTAAATTAGATTGTTTTGCTTTGTTTTGACGTCAATAAGTGCCTGTAAAGGCCTATGTTGAATAAAGATTTTTGAATTTGAATTTGAATTAGAACTATTATGTACTACCCTGTTGTCCTCTTGACAACGAGATTAATAAGGCAATAAAAGTTGTGCAACATAATACAAAGCAGTGCATGCTCAGCCACAACATCAAAATGTGGCCCGTCAACTAGAACAACATTATGTCAACAAAATAACTCAAGTATTCATATAAGTACCAAAGCACCATAGAAGTAAATAGGTCCAGTTTGGTAAAACTGAAAGATATTATATCCTCACGGATTAAACCTGCTGGCCACCATGGCTGGTAAATTTCAGAACAGCTTACGCAAGAATATGCAAGTTATCCATTTTAAAGCCGTATTCAAATATATTAAAAGTGATTGCTGTGTTGTCAGCCTGTGCTCTTCCTAATTTACAAGACCCTTTTTAAATAAATAATATAAAGAATTTTTTTTTTCTTTACTTTATACATAACTAACATCATAAGTTGACATAATAATTTTTTGTACTACGTTAGTCATTATGTTCTTCACAAAAAAAAATGTTCTATGTTTATTTGACAATAATGACTTGTAAAGGTTTAAGTTGAATCAAAATATTTTAATTTGAAATACATGTGTTTTATATTTCCGTTACACCTTAAAAGATTTATAATATTTTATAGGTTTGTTGCTCATATTTATCATTGTTACTCAAATATATATATTCCAAAAGTACAAATAGGTTGAACAGAGTTAGATCAAATTTATTAATTTGTATATATTGCCTTAAGGTCGCAGGTAATAAAAGTCAAAATAATAGTAAAGTGATTTATTATGAAGTAATACTTTCATATAATTTAGGAAAAATGTAGTATAGTTTCCAAAATGGCACTATTTGATCAATAAGTTTTATGACATATAGATTGTTAGAACAAATACCTATTATAGCTAATATTGTCACCTTTTGAGTGTTTTCAAAATTACATACTGCTACATGAAAGGATATAAGTTTTGCTTTAGCACAAAACATCTGCATCTATACTTGAGTTAAGCATACTGTTCACAGTTTTCCGTCTTTGATAATTAACATTTTCTCCAGTAAAAGAGCATTACAATTTTGTATTAATCAAATTTTATGGATACCGTTTGTTGAATAGACTATTACAGGGTATTAATCAGAAATGAGGTCACATTTTGCAAATTTCAACCCAAATCTTCATCTTTCAACTTTTATCCACATTTCATTATACTTGTAGGTGTTTGCAAGATTTCCCACCAAAAATCTTCCCAACAAAAGAACCATCATGTGTTATGCACTGGCTGACTTTATAGCACATGGAAGCAGTTATTGTTTATAACGAAGCTCGAACTAAAGAGCACTTCTGTATTGATGATTCGTGGTTTAGTTTTCTATGCACTTTATTCTTTCTTCATTGAAGAGGTCTTTTATTTTTTAAGAAATATGTCACAATCTGTGTCTGTGAATGTATATATATTTTTCTTCCCAGTAATTTTCTTCATGCTTGACAAATGAACAACTGCCAATCTTTCTCTTTTTATGTTCATTTACAAATTCTTGCAGTACTACACTGGTATTTGACACATGATCCTGAAGTTTTCTTTTCAACATTTCTCTTGAAGTAAATACTTGTAGTGTTTATTTGACTTTTGAGAGATAGAATTCTATCCAATAGCATTCAACTGCTGTACAAAATAGCTCCTCACTGTGATGGTGCAACCACAGCAAAAATGCATGTTTGCAACTCTCTTCTGCCGCGTGACAATCTTGACAAGTACACTTGTAACCTGTTCTTCATTATAACAGTATTGAAACTGTACTTATATTGTTTAGAGCGATACACAAAGAATCTCCTGACCATCAATCTGTCGATTTTCGGAAGATTTGTACTATCTGCTCTCACAAATCCAACATCAGTGGTTGATTTTGCTATTAATACAAATAATTTACGATATTTACACATATAATAACGGAGATTTGGACGATTTTTTGCCAGTTTTAGGAAAGAATAGTGCAAATCGACGAGTTGTTGAATCAAATTTGACATTTCTTTGTTTACTATATGAGTGACGTCACGGATCCCTGACCACAGGATATCAAAGCGTTTACGGCGTGAGATAAAAAACGATTATTTCTAGCATTTTCAAATTAAAATTTTACAGTAATCATTCATTGTTATTTATTAAAATCGATATATTGTGGAACCGTATGCCAAATACTGTTAGAAATAAACAATATTTAAATAAATTTTGATATGAGTCAACTACCCTATTAGGTAGACAGCACACAACTAAGTACAGTTGTATATTGAGCCGCGTACTCATTAAGAGGTGTAGCACGTAATGTAACTGATACTGTAGCAATCTATTGTGTTCGCGCAAAAACATTCGAGTATTGAATGTTACCCGAGAAATAAAACGAATGATTCAAACAATTGGTTTAATTGCATAGGGAACATCCCTAGCATAAAAAAAGAAAATTGGCTTTCGGCTATAAGCTTGTGATGACGTCAAGTTTCTGTCGATTTAAATTATTTCTTTAATTTAGGAAAGCTTTTTATAAAGCATAAGTGTTAAAAAAGTCTTCATTTTAATTTAGATAATCAATTTAATATGTGGCAATTAAAACAATTGCGATTTTATCATTAGAAAAATAAATAATATTGTGTGATCGCCATTACAAGGCTACCAGTGAATAGCTTTGATGAACTGTCAAATGTGGCCTATTAAAATCTTAGATCATTTAACCTAGCTCTAAGATTAAAATGGCCCAACTATAGGCCTTAGTCAAACCACGCTGGCCCAGTGCGGATTGGTTGACTTCACATACAGGTGTATGCAGGTTTCCTCACGATATTTTCCCTTCACCCTAGGAGCGTCAGATAAATATACATATGAAATTCGTGAAACGAAAAACACATTGGTACATGACAGGATAGATCGCGGGCCTCACGATTCTACTCGGAGCACAGTCTAGTGTCGAGTCCAGTGTCGATATCTGAGCAAAGTCGGGAGTTATTTGGAAGGCTAAATAAGCTAGCAAAAAGCTGGGTATCCTGAACAGAGCAAAGGGGTACTTCACGCCACATCAACGTCTTGTGCTATCGCTTTCGTGACATTAAAAAAATAGTTCAAATGTCACCTGTGACATTAAAACTATTGTTCTAATGTCACGATAACGATAGCGAGTGATCGCTTTGAGTTAAGCGGTACGGTCGCGGGTCCGAATAGCAATCGAATTCTATAGGGACCTGAGTCCCTATGTTGTCTTTCTGTTTTACCTCCCCTAAACCTTTACGAAATTAGGCACTTTTGGTCTCATTAGATTCAGTATACCTTAATCTATGTTTGTACGTTTTGCTTTTTTTTGTAATTCAGTATAATTTAGTCAAAAAAGATAAAAATGCACGAGGTAGTCTTTAAGTCTAAAATATCGATAAATCAGATACTAATAATTTATATTCTGAGCAATACTTATTACTTCAAAATCAAAACGTATAAAGCTAGATCATCATTATATTTTATATGTATATTTACAACATACGTAGTATCTCCTACTTAGTCTGTGAACATTCCCAAAAATTATGAAAAATGTAGAGGCAGAAAAGCGTTATCGCTTTTTGTATGACACAGCTTCACAATCCTCTTAATTTACGACCACGTTTCTTACTATTGCTCTCAACTCAAATGGCTCCGAATTCGACAACGTAGAGACTTAAGTGTGAATAGTGAGTATAGACGGAATAATGTGTGCGAGCGAGAAGTGAATACATGCGCCGCCATTTCTAAACCCATTCTTTAACCGCACGAGTTGTACAATGTCTTATCCCTTCTTTACAATATTCTGTTTCATCCGATGTCTCCACCTTATCTTAAGTCTCATTTCTCTTTTCGGTCCGCTTCGTCGAGTTGTAATTTTTATTTTATTTTATTTAGGGCCAATTTTTCAATCGTCAGATAACCTTTAACTGTAGAATAAATATGGCGGTTTGACAGATTTTCTATATAAAAGCCTAAAAGCAGTCAAACTGTCATATTTATTCCGCAGATAAAAATTATCTGACTATTGAAAAATCGGCCCTTAGGAAAACAAACAGCAGTTTTATAACACACATGTACAAAATCAATTAAGCTAAGTATACATTTGCCAAAAATGTTTTTACAGATAATAGTAACATAATCAGTATCTTAATAACAAAAAGTTAACTCAGTAAACAGATTTTTACAAGCCTATATTTATAATATGCTTAAATATTTAAACAAGTAATGAGAAGAGAATATCCTATACCAGATTATAATCTAGTATGCGATATTACATTGTACTAATATTTATCATTTCTGTAACTTTTACCAATATAAATACTTATGTTATAATTTTTACCAAAAGTACATTTTTATTTATGTTTTAACAAAACTTATACTTATTTATTTTGTGCATGAATATAATCCTTATGACAATATTTAGTATTGTACGTTTTCATACTTCTAATAATAAAATTACATTTCATCCCTTGAGCTTTTAGAGTTGGGCGTGCGCGACGTGTGCGCTTGTACAATCATGGCGACAATTGATACGGATTGATAAGAGAGGTTCAACTGCCCGGTTTCTGATTGAGCTGAAATTTTGCATGAATATGTATATCGCGTGACAATGCAATAATAAAAGCTTGTTAAAATTTTTTTGTGACTATTAATTTATTACAAGCTTTTATTTACTTTCACCTGTCCCGTTTTTGTAATTAAATCTTGCAAGCTAAATTTGACCCACTTCCCGACTTCCGATTGAGCTGAAATTTTGCATGCATATGTATATTGTGTGACAATGCAATAATAAAAGCTTGTTATTTTTTTACTATTATACTATACTATGTAAAGATTAGCTGATCCAGCAAATGTTGTTTAGCCTTCTGTGTAATTTTTTTAATACACTTGGTTATATGTATGTACTTATACACTTGTGATTAATGTGACTGCCAAGCGTTCCGCAGGGGATATAGCTATTCGGTATAAACTGGTATACGTTATATTATTTTCAATTTAAAAAGCAAACGTTCTTTTAGACATCCTAAAATAATTGAAAAATTTATTTTCATCATCTTGCAATTAGGAAAACAGTGTTACGAATGCACCACTTAACAAACGCTGCGAGGTTATAGGATGCATGAACAATTTTCCTTTTCGACTGGCACTGCGTATTTTGTTTTGGTAATGTAGTAAAGAGATCAAAATAAGTCTTTTGTTATTAATTGTGTCCATGACTGTACACATCCACCCCGGTCGACTGCGCACGCAACACTACGAAAGGCAACCCGACCGGTCGCGGCGCACGCGACCGGCGACACACAGCGCTATGAAAGGAGCCTAAATGGTTCTGGGAGTTTGGCCGCCTATGTAGGGCCCTGTAGTGTAGTAACATAACTGTGGTGTGAGTGTTCCCGGAAGAGAAGCAGAATCCATGGGTGGGCTTTCACCAAAGAGGGACGCCCCTTTCCCCGAGGCTGTTGAGGAAAATCACATCGAGATTTTCCTCAACAGCCTCAATGGTACGTCGCGCGGTCGCAATCTCTTTAGATGGTGATGAAGAGAATTTGGGACGAGGCCGTTCTTAGACTATAGATACCAATAGACACGAAATACTTATGAAAAAAGCGTGCCAAGGTTTGGGTTGGTGCTCTAAGATGGCGGAAAAAACTAGGGACGCTGCATCCAAGATTCCACACTTTTTATGTTTTTCTTTATAGAATTCATTAAAAAAATCAATAAAAAACTTATAACTGTAAAATGCACTCACAAATAATGCTCACCGACTGATATTTTAGCACAACAACAAACACGGTGCTTTGTAATGGCGGACTGAACTGGACGCAAATTTATTTGAGACATATAATAACATTGCGAATCCATTGGTTTAGTTAATCTCAGAGGCCGTTAGTTGAGACTATCACGATCATACCAGTCAGTAGATCAGTATACTAATCTACTGACTGGTATGATCTTAGTGGACGCCACCCGCCACATGTCGCTAACCTCGTGTGCCAGGTTCAGATACTTACGATAAATTTGAATTTGTATACGGACTTTTTAAGTTCTTAGGTACAAAATTTCGTTTACTCCCACCTGTTCATTTGTTAAAAATGTTAGGTCACTTCTGCTGAGTTCGCGGCCGCTTGGGCCGCGGTCGGGGCTCCCTCGGGTCGGGGGCCCGTGGCATTTCGCCACCCCTGCCACCCTATAGTTACGCCACTGGCACCTACGTTTGGTAATGGCTCACTTCAGTTCCATTTCATGCATTTTCATATCGATATGAGAACGTTAGCTAGGTCTCGAGACAGCTTTTATTTTAATTGTTGCCTGTTCTTGAAGCTATTGTACAGCCCATTTGATACCAACGTTATTGGTTTATTTCATAAATATCGAGTATATGTATAAATGATTCGGCTGCAGAGAACGCATTGTATGTATGTATACATACGTGCTCGAATATTATGTGATATGCATGTACTATGTGTTTATCTAAATATTTTTAGATAAACACATAAGTACAGGTCGCAGTGGCCCGCTGGGGGACGCCCCTCCGTCGCCCCTAGTATCCCCTCGAAGTACTTTTTTGGTTGAGAAATTTAAATGAGAAATCATGAAATCGTGTTAAATATAATTTATATTATTTGCTGAAGATCATAGAACTTGATTTAAATAAATGAATCTCTATATTTTTAAAGTTTGCTTAAATAGATTCTCATTCTTGGAAACAAGACTGAAAAAAGATATCTATAACATTTCCTGAAAAGTGAACATTATTCTGTTATAGGCACAGGTTATAGGTAATCAGTAGCATCAAGATTTATGAAAACCTACAGCACAGATAGGTAATATCAGCGAATTTTGAGAGATCCTGTGTTCATCTTCATAGTCTTGTTTTTAGAACTGTGGTTTTTGGAATTTCTGTGTAACATTTAGTTCACTCGAGTTATTTTAATGTCGAAAGGTATTTATGTAGCTAAATTTATCAAATAAGGCATAGGCGTGTAAAGTAATGTTGAGTACATTTATTATTCCGTCTTTGTTCTTCAGTGTTTGTTGCCAACTTGTGTCATACATAAGATGTAGAGACATCAGACAAACTGGAACACAGCAACGCAGGCGCACTACGCAGTGGTTTTCTTCTACTGCCACTTAAAATAACCAAGGAATATGAGTTTCGAATCACCGATTTTTTCTTTAGATATTTAGTTCCGTAGGCTGAGAGAAGTCAATAACTAAGACTTACAGTATTTTGTTAAATATTTTTTATCGTAGTAAAGTCTCTTTGATGTGTCAAATATAGTTACAAGTTCCTTGAACCGAGAAAGTTCCTTGAACAGCTTTGTTTTTTTTCCAAACTATTTTTTCTAGATGTGTTTGTTGACATTTTGGCGTTCCTTTAAATACCTACATTATTACGTAGCATTAATTTTTAATTTAATAAACGTATTTTTAATTGAATTCATATTTTCTTTTCTATTTAACCTCACAGCAGGTGTATAGAGTACCTAATACTATGCCGCTATGTCTTAGCCTTGGGCAGACCTGAATTCTTCGCTTCATTCAGGATTCTTACCATAATTCAACCCATAATTTAACTACAGAATCCTTAATTTCGGTTAGAATTCAATATGCTGTTCGTGACATAAAACAATGCTTTATCCCCTTGGTGCTTAATCTACTAAGTATTAAATAATCTCGTAAATTGGGGTTGAATCTACTATAGATCAATAAAAAGTTACAAGAGTAAGTAGTTTTCTCGACTTTGCTGGTACCTAGAGACTGTAAAACATTTCTGTCGCCGCATCTGAAATATCGGGTGATGTCAACATTTCTTCACATTCACTATTATCACAAACAAAAATTTGGATACCTGATTAGTAATAGAACTACATACTCCATTGAAACTGTTTTTGCCTAACTGGAACTGGATATTCTGTGTCTGTCTGTCTCTTATTTATAAAACATTGATTATGTGTGTTGTTCGAATTTTTTAACATTGTTATTATTGTAAGTAGTCTCATAAGTGCCTTACTATTTAATAATACCTACCAATATGGTGTACGATGCTGTTCTCACAATTACAAATAATATTGTAATAATTTAAAAAATATGCTTATTATGAAACTGTTGGTATAGGTACCCAAATAAATGAAAAAAAAAATTGCAAGATTCAGCACATATACTGGGCATGTGCTAAAGTGAGAGCTGCAACAGATAAGTAGAAATTGGAATGAAAACTGTCATAAAAATTGCGCATCTCGTATAGGACAAGTGGGGCGCATTGGAACGCGGGGTACAATAAAACAACGACGATAGTTATTGTAATTTAAAACAAATTCGCGCACTTTTGCTTCGATCAATAAAAGCGTCTCATGCGGCAAATGATAGCGCAGTGCAATACGACCAGTATGCGACCAGTCTTCGACAACAAAGTTTCAATGTGAAAAAATTGTTTTGAGGGCTCCAAAGTTGTAATTTCGTTACGAAGAATTTTCGATTTTACAAGAAAAGTATCAATAAGAGGTGTGCTATATTTTCTTGCATAATTTTTAATCAATTTACGCATTAAATGCAATAACATGTGGAGTGAAAAACATAAGCCAACATTTCAAAGATAATTTTAAAAGATTCAGATACTGTATGGGGCGCAATGGAACGGGGTACTTTGAGACAGTGTTCAGTGTACCCCGGTATTATATGCCCGGGATAGATTATTGGAATTTTGTTACAGATTTTAAAGTCATAATTATAAAAAGTCGTAAGAAAAAGACAGATAAGAGCTTGCATAATAAAACGATGTGCGAGCAGCGCTGTTGAACTTCTAGTATGTGGTACGAGTTAACGAACTGCTGCTGACCTAAAAACGTTAAGTTCAGTAAAATTGCATCGATATGTTAAAAAAACCAAAGCAGCAGGAGATGGAGACGCAGGAGTGAATATAGAATTTTCAATTTTTTTATCTTTATTAGCCTTGTTCCAATGTACCCCAGACACCGTTTCATTGTACCCCAGATCTGGGGCTCATTGAAACAGATGAGGCGTTGAGCAAAAACGCATTTTTTTTATAGGTAAAGGTAAATTTTTTGCTTATTTTTGTTCTTAATAGGTAGATTATGAACCGTTGTTGATCGTTCTTAACAAATATAATCAAAATATAAAGCACAGTTTTTCTAAAAAATAAAAATGCTTTTTTCGTTTCATTGTACCCCACCTGACCCTGCGTATGCGTCCCGATAAAAAGTATAGGTATAGAATTTCCTTGACGACAGACGACAGGGATTATTATATAATTAATTGATGGTGATTACTGTGGCTGTTTAATGTTTAACCTTTATATCATTGTAATAAAGAACAGATGTACAGTTAAAAGTAATGAATAAAAAAGTAACCAAAGACGATTATTTCTTTTACTCCCAGAATAATTAACCACTTGTTCTAAAATACACAAGAGTGATTTCGATCACTGTCGTCAAGGCTAGAAGCCATTAGTATTCAATCAGTAGGTAATGATACGGTGTTTTTTATACAACTAACTTGCATACACGAAGGTAACTGACTATAGTCGCTTTTAGTGCATGTGGTTCCTATAAGACCTTTAAGTCTGCAATGTATAAGACCTTTAAGTCTGATGCCAATGTTTATACGTTGCCAATTTGCGACATAAGATGTCAAGTCACTGTACCTAATAATTTTACTGTCTGTCTTACCCTTCAACTGGCACACAGCAATATGCAATCGTCGCTGATTGGAGGCAGAAATAGGTAACCCACACAGACAACTCGGTACAGAGTCTCCCTCTGCCCCCGTAGCATCAACACCAAAACACCTTATGATGAAATGATAAATTGATATGAATCGTCAAATATATTGGACTAGCTGACCGTATGCAGCTTTGTTTGCATTATAACTAACTTTTCCCGTACCTAGGAAAACTTTTCCCGTCAGATATTTCTCGTAGGAAAATTACCCTATGTCCTTCCCCTGATCTCCAACTATCCCTATACCAACTTTCATTAAAATCGGTTCAGTAGTTTCGAAGCCTATTCAATACAAACAAACAAACAATCAAATCTTTCCTCTTTATAATATTAGTAAGTAGGTACTACCTATAGATATAATGAAATTTTATCGATATTAATATAAGTAGGTATTTAACAATGCCCAAAATAACAATACCAATATCCAAAACACAATCAAAACTTCAAGATAAGTAAAAAATCTAACCTTTTAACAGTTTATCTCGATATATCGTTTTATCATATCGTGTTTCGGTGGTTATGCTAGGGGGGTTGGTGTATATGTGAATCTGGTATATCGGCGTTAAAGCATGCTCGTAAATAATGGTAGGTGCCTGTATGCTTTGAAGTCATGTATGGATCTTATGACTCGCTACTACTCAGACTAGTATACCGTGGACACAGTAATGTTACCGTGCCGTGGATCACATTAAAAAAAAATATTTTCCAAAAATAAAAGAATATTTTACAAAAAATAAAAACCGACTTCAAAAACACTGAAAAGTTAAAAATAATATAAGAATAGGTACAGACAACATCACACCTCTATATTGAAGTCGTATCAAATTAGCGTTTCCCTCGATTTTCATGGGATCCCATCATCAGATCCTGACTTTAATGACCCCACCCCAGGAGTATACTCTATCGAATACAAAAAGAATTTTGAAAATCGGTCCACAATTGACGATGTAATCACGTAACATACACACAAAACACGTTGGACACACCTTAAAATTTAAGGGTTTTCCTCGCTTTTCATGGGATCCCATCATCAGATCCTAACTTTGGTGACCATGGGACCAACCTTGGAGTATGTATACTCTATCGAATACAAAAAGAATTTTGAAAATCGGTCCACAATTGGCGGCGTAGTCGCGTAACTTACACACAAAAAAAAAAACAAACGCATCGAATTGAGAACCTCCTCCTTTTTTGAAGTCGGTTAAAAAGTAGGTAAGTACACACACAGATCAGAGTCGTGGCATACAGACAGAGACACAGATACACAATCTGTGTCTCTGTCTGTATGCCACGACTGTTCTGCCGCTTTTCTGAATTCTCAAAGTTTTAACCTGTGGCTGCGGAACGTTTAATTTTAAACTGAAAACAAGGAATACCTATCGAAATAATATAATCCTAAAAATATTTTTTGTTTACGTCTTTAGCCAGATCATGTGCAGAATTTTATGGGCGCTACGCAAACATAGTAATTGGTTCCACGGAGGTGGGTTACACCTTCTCTCTGGACAGATTAATAACAGAACGCTACAAATAGAGATACTTTTGTTTATGTAATCGTGTTTTTCACGCTTCCTGTAGGTAATGAATGTAGATTACTATAATATTGTGAAATCACGTTTCTTCACGTGTCTTCTCAATTATACCAAGAAGCTCTACTGTTCGAAGAATTTTTTAAATATAAGCAGGTTGCGGTCGTTTCTTCTTCAATTTTTTTGTGGCAAGACTGAAGTGAGGCAAGATGAATGAATGTATGAAATGTTTATTTAGTTCAGGTATACAGTTAATCAAAGACATACATAAATTATGCGTGCGAGGCCCAAAAAGGCTCTGCCTCAAGCGTGTGCTTTTGCGAAGAGCTCCACAAGAGCGCAGTTATTATGCGAGGCCTCAGGACTGCGTACAACACGAGTGACACGACAAACAGACGATAAATAGTCAAGGGTATCAACAAAAATGAGAAACAAAAAGAAGGAAAGAGAAAAAAATATTGAGCACAGCACAGAGCATATCAGTTGCGAAACTTATAATTGTATATAATTATTAAATTATTATTGTAAAACTAGTGGGCCCGGCAGACGTTGTCCTGCCCGATTCCAGCGCCACCTACCGGGTCCAATTAAATTACGTATAAACCTTCCTTAAGCCTATTGAAATACACACAGAAAATTTCAGAAGAATCTGTCGTTTCAGAGTTTTTGCGAGACAAACACACAGCGTTTCATTTTTATATATAAGACTAGCTGTGCCAGCGAACTACGTTTCGCCATACTATTTTTTCCCGTTTTTGAAACATTTTTTCATTGATGCTCAGCTCCTATTCATCGTAGCGCGATCTTATATAGCCTAAAGCCTTCCTCGATAAATGGACTATCCAACACAAAAAGAATTTTTCAATTTGAATCAGTAGTATCTGAGATTAGCGCGTTCAAGCAAACAAACAAACAAACTCTTCAGCTTTATAATATTAAGTATAGACTAGTGGGCCCGGCGGACGTTGTCCCGCCCGATCACAGTGCCACCTACCGGGTCCAACTACATATACTTTTAAACCTTCCCTGGACCTATGTAAATACACACAGAAAATTTCGTAAGAATTGTCGTGCCGTTTCAGAGTTTTTGCGAGACAAACACACAGCGTTTCATTTTTATATATAAGAAGATTTAAAGCGGAAAATTTTAAATTTCACGAATAAAATAATGAAAGTAATAAATAAGATGAAGTTTGATTAAGACAAACACGAGTAAGTTGTAATCTAGTGTTAAATGTAAAAAGCAACTAAAAAGGGGTAAAGTTTAGTAGCTAGTCACTGCAGTTTCCTTATTTTATGGATGGGGATTTCTCAGCTTCCTGTGGAAATTTTGAAAAATCTTACCTACGCCTATGCCTACATAAGCCAGTGAACACCTGTAGCTGCCGAATTTCATGCTTCTAGCTCCAGAAGTCTGTCAGATCTTGTTCAATCCGAACGGTTTAGTTTAGAACTGAAAGTACAGATGTATACCTATCCATTTGTGACATTTCTGAAATGTAACGATTATTATTCAGATTCCGACAAGGAGTTAATCGAGTTTTGAGGACAGATAAATGCTGTACCGGAAAAAACCTTTTTCAATTTGATTGGCCTATATTGAATTTTCCTAGTCTTGTTTGCTCGGGTAAAATGAGACATCAAAGTGGAATATCTATTTTGCATGACCTACTTTCTTATTAAAATTTTAACCGTAGAATTGGGATGATGACTGAATTCTAATTTTAACGTCTCGTCATTAAATATTAAAATACCTTGGAAAAAGATACAGTTTTGTGAAATTAGAATTAAAATCAGCTTAGAAATACATTAGATACAAGCAAGGCTCTTCTTTCCAAGCTTCCGGCATACGGATTACCCGCGCAGTTCTGTACGTGGATTGCCAGCTTCCTCCACGAGCGTAGAATTCGCGTTGTCGTTGATGGCTGCGCTTCGCGGTTCGTGGCAGTGAACGCTGGTGTTCCGCAAGGCTCCGTTCTATCCCCCACATTGTTTCTTCTGCATATCAATGATATGCTTTCCTTGGGAGCTATACATTGCTATGCAGACGACAGTACAGTGCATGGGGGATATCACGGAAGCTCAGGGGCTGCTCGTGGTGATATTGGTAGGGAAAGGCAGAATCTTATCATTGAGCTCAACAGGACGCTGGACCTCGTCTCCGAATGGGGCTCCAACAATCTTGTTGAGTTCAATGCTAAGAAAACACAGGTGTGCGTGTTCTCGGCGAAAAGGTCACCTTTCCTCCCCCTTCCTTCTCTTCAGGGCACAACCCTTCACACACAGAGCAACATCACCTTGCTCAGAATGAACATTCGCTGCGATCTGAACCCCAGAGACTACATCGAATCCGTCATAACTACTGCCTCACGGAAACTCGGTGTCCTGAACAAGGTGCGTAGGTATTTTGCGCCGGACCAACTATGCTTGTTGTATAAAACTCAGGTTAGGTCTTGCGTGGAATATTGCTCGCACCTTTGGGATGGCTCCGCTCAGTACCTCCTCGATGCTCTGGACAGATTGCAGCGTCGCGCTATTCGCATAATTGGCTATGTAGAGGCAACTAACACCCTCGAGCCTCTACAACTTCGTCGTGACATCGCCTCTCTTAGCGCCTTTTACCGAATGTTCCATGGGGAATGCTCTGAGGAGCTCTTTAACCTTATCCCTCCCTCTCCATTCCTTAACAGAAACACGCGTAAGGGCCTTCGGAGTCATCCGTACACTGTGTCCTCCTTTTCACACCGTACCAAGAAATTCCAAGATTCCTTCTTCTGTCGTTCATCCCACACTTGGAATTCTCTACCTGCGCACGTGTTTCCTCCATCCTACAACATGGGTTCCTTCAAAAGAGGCGTGAAAAAGCATCTTTTGGGCCGGCAAGGGGCGGGCAGGTAGGAGAGTGGATGTCGTCCCTACTCTATCTGTCAACTCATTTGGGCCTCTTTCACCGCTTAACATCAGGCGGGAGGAGGTCATTTGCCGGGCCATCCATAAAAAAAAAAAATTTAGTTGTTAATTTGAAGGCGATTAGACAGAGAGATCCGACATCAACCGTGACGTCATTGTTGAGTACGGCCATATAAACTCCTTGTAAATTGCCGTTTTGCTAGAAAGAGATGGAGAAAAATCTTTAATACCTTATATCTTGATTGTTTTTATAGTTATTCGAAAACCGATTTTTTCTTTCTGTTTATTATATGAATGAGCTTCTATTAAAGCAAAAAATTTTTTTAGTCATCTAGCCAATTGGGTCTGTTTTTTTACTCAATCAAGTGAGAATTGAATAAATTTTGTTGAAATTTGGTTTACAACTTAAAAATCTAAATAAACCATAAAATTTGATTTTATTCCAATTCATTAACTGGATCCTTTATTTTTCTGAAACAGACAAAATCGTGGTTGTAACTTGTATAGAAATATTATTATAGACAAAAAGTGACAGCATACGTCTTAGGGGCTTCCTAAGCTAAGTAATGGTTGGTGAAATCAGCCATTAAATTTCTAAGGGGGAAATTTTCAAAAACGCGAGTACACGAGTGTTCACTCGTTTTCTATCTATAATAATAATAAGTATATAAAGCTCGATTTCGTCATGCTTTCAAAAATGACGGACTTTCAGACTAACCTACATACGTACTGTCAACCCCTAATAAACTCCCTTAGGGGTAGAATTTCCACAAACGCTGAAACAAGCGTTTAATCAGTAGTCTAAAAGTTTCATATTTCTAACTTCAGAAATGACGGACTTTATATAAACTTCAAAACCCTATTTCATCCCCTTAGGGATATAATTTCCAAAAATCTTTTCTTAGTGAGTGTCTATTCAATAAAATGACCCTACTGACCAAAGTTCATGGGTCTAACTTCAATAGTTAGTCATTCAGTGAATCAGGACATGTTATAAGTTAGTATAGACGACAGGTTTAGTTTATACGCACAGATAAAGACCAGGAAGGAAAATGTCTAATGATAAGACAGATATCGCACAGTAATCATGGGAGGAACGACAAAAAGGTTCTTCCCAGAACTGAAACAGAACAGTTGGACAGCGAAGATGAGGCACCCCGTGTAAAATGTTTAAGGGGTAAATGGAGTGCGTAACGGAACAGCAAACTACGAAACTACGAAGAACGAAAATTCAAAAGATCACAGTCAGGACAAACTGATAGTCGAAAGATTGGTTTTGCGATGAACGAAAGTGCGACAAGAATGTTAGTGCGATGTGTTGTGCATCGAATGCGCGCTACTGCGACGCACGATAGTGCGAAAGTATAGGAATATTTAAGGATCTTTTTTTGAGAAACTTTAAGATAATACATCGCATTTATATGATTGTTTTTATAATTATTGAATAAAGTGTAATAAACGGATTGGGAAAGATTTGTATATGTAACGAATAAACCCAAAAACTAATACTGGACTGATTACAAAAAATATTTCACCATTAGAATTACTGAGTGATATATGCTATATTTGATTTAAAAAAACTCAAACGAATTCGCGGGCGTAGTATATCTTTCGGCCATTTAACTTGACAACTCTCTTACATCTCAGAATGAATATATTCAGTAAATATCTATATCCAGTAATTTTTAATCTAAATAAGACGACCAAATTATCCGGCCCAATTCGAATTCGAAAGCTTATTGACGCAGTTTTTAAGAATTTACGCGTTGTGAAAACATTAGGGGAACCGGCGAAGCCACCGAATTATGGCAAGACTAGGTAGATAAATCTTAGCTCTGCTCTGCATAGCCCAATGGTTGACTGGTAGAGAACGACGTTAGTTTTTAAGTCCGCCAAATGTACATTTGTCTATGGACACAAAAAGACCAAGCATCTGTTAAATTAACATTATCAAATAAAAATATTTTCATAAGATTTCGGTCAACGAGTTCTCTGGGTACACAAATGAAGTTTCGTGTTTGCTATTTTCCGTGAGTGAATGTATATTTTGCCGTGCTCTTGCTGCTTTCAATGTTTCCTTGGCATTACCCAATAAATCCGCAGCAACAATATAGCGAACCTCTACGAAAAAGACAGTTACCTACCCTTCAGAACTGGCTTTCACATCGAATTCTGTGTATTTCTGGAGAGCGAAATATATTATAGGTATATTCAGGTTTTTAGGCATTCGGAGTGAAGTTGAGCTGCGCAACTCAGTATTAAATACAATATACACGAAGAGTAGTTAAGTTTGTATAACAAATAGTATAGATCCAAAACATCAGATGTATAGGTATCCGAAGGGATCAAAATCACGAACCACGAGTCTATGAAGAAAAACATTTAATAATAATAAGTAGAAACCGGTGAAGTGCGAGTTATTATTTGAATTAAAATGTGGGCTTCTGTCTCATTATTATACCCGTCAGAATTACGTATATTCACTTTTACAGTATCGCTACTGAAGTGCCCATAACTAAGCTCCAATATTACTTATGGTAAAACTTCTTTGTTGAATATGTTCACTTAAAATAGGGCTACAAATTAGTATAAAAATTTACGATGGCTGCTAAAAACAAAAATGACGCCACTTGTCCATAAAAAGTTACCCATACACAGCTAGATTGTTGGTGTAAATGGCCATGAGACTCTCGTACCAACACGGTTCCGTACAAACTTATCTAAGTATATTAGTTCCTAACTATTACATATAATACAGTTTTCAGATTTTTTCCCAAACATTCGAAGACCTTGATTCGTCCAAATTCCATGATTATAGGTCAACGGGAAGTACCCTATAGGCTTTGTCTCCCTTATGAAATCGCAAAATGTAGGAGAATATGCGACATAATCTGACCGCTTATGTATTTTCACATGGAGTTGATATACAAGTAAGAATTCACGCAGCAGCTGAAAGAGACCGTGGCCTGAGTATTTGATGTAAATTTCAGTTCAATACCTCTACACGTTCCCGTGAAAGGGTCTCGACAGACAGACGGACAACGTAGCTGGATCATGAAATAACGTTTCGTATTTCCAAAAAAAAGTATTTACCTATTATTTTAAACTTTTGTTGCTCTCAAATAATTTGAATTATTATAGGTAAGTAATAATCTGCGATGGATAGTGGGGCGGAAACTTTTAAGCACATGAATATCTCTACTCATTTAAAGTTTAAGGGTTTGAAGGGTAAGGGTAACAGGCAGTGAAATTACTGAGTATTGTAGTACTAATATCTATTCTGCTTTACTATTATATATTTTATGCGATGGCGTGGGATATTTGGTGTAGGAGTTGCATATAGTCTTATCCAATCCAATGTAGGTGTCGTAACTTTGAAGAGGGATAGATAACGAAGTGTGATAGGGGTGTATATAAGTTGAAAGAATTCCCCACACCCGACTAAACCTCTCTTTGGAACCTTTCCGCCCCCCATGAGGGGTACGTTCGGGACTATAAGGAATGACCTGAGCGAACTTTATGAGAGGTGAGGTTTAATCGAAGGAACGAGCAAAAAGACAATAGGCTGATGGCGTATTTTTAGGTAAAAATACAAAGAATAAAAATGGTGGCACTCTATTTTTATTTAACTGTGAGAGACAGTAGACGGATCCTAAAATTAAATTCATAATGTGCTGCTGATATATCATTAAATTTAAATAAATTTCTTGGCGTGCCGGTGCTCCGACTGCTTTAGCTGTAGCAAGGGCTTTAATGCTTTGGAAGACGTGGCAGCAGTCGCAGCAAAGGCACGCCAATAAATTTGTGATAAAACTTAGTCACGCGTGTCCCTTGACGAGTGTCAAGAATTTTTTTCACGTCAGTCCAGTCACACTAACGGCGCGCCGTGCTTCATTTTAAGACAAAGATTATGTCACTGAAATTGTGAGATAATGTGTGACTGAAGTCCAGTCTTGGCAGCCCGTACTCCGCTTGCAGGGTGCGGAAGAGATAGGAATGAAATAATTAAAGATAAATACAGTGTTTATTGATAGACCTCTGGGACAGGGGGTGCTGAACTGAGGCTTTACCCAGTATATGACTCAGTAGCAGAGATACATTTAGTGCATTTAACATTAGAAATTATTAATTAGAGCTTTCAATTTTTATACCAAGCTATTGATAGTACGAAAAAAGTTAACAACCAAACTATTTATAGGCAAAACAACACTTATACGTTAAAAGTTAAGGTCAGGTTCGGCCAAATGTAATTAGGACTAGTAATTTTAGGCGAGCCAAAGGGCACCCGTGAATGATACGCTAAATAATAAATATGGTATTCTAAAGCGCCCTAATTAAATATAAATGCCAAATAACATGTGTCTGTTTGTTAATTTGTTAAACCAATACCGCCTAATAAATTAAAACATAAAGGGGTGAAATAGGTACTAATTTTATTGTTAATCCTTATTTAGGCGAAACGTACCTGCCTAATGGTTCGCGGACACAGCGATACTCAATAATTTTTGTCGCGTAGCGGGAGGCTACGGGGGAAAAAACAAGTATAAATGACAAAATGTATATTTAGAAAAGCACAGGGATTAAGAGGGCACGACCGATGCGGACTTAAAACTAAGTTAAACTAACTAGGTTATGTACAAGTGACAAAAAAATATCAAACGGCCAAGATTTTTTTTGTTATCATAGAAGGCCAAGCAAATGACTCCATTCCACCTGGTGGTAAGTGGAAGTAGAGTCCAAATGCGGGAGAGAGGTTAAACGCCGCACTAGCCACCCTCACCTTGCCGACCTGCAAGGTGCTTCCTCACGCCTCTTTTAAAGGACCCGGGATTATAGGAAGGAGGAAACACATGCGCTGGCAGAGAGTTCCATTTCTTAATCATGCGACATAGAAATAAGTTACCGAATTTCTTGGTACGCGTTTGAATGGTAGTCACAGTTAGACGGTGACAACGCAGGCCAGCACGTGTCGTTCTTAAATGGAAAGGAGAAGGTGGGCTTAGTGAAAAAAGCTCTTCAGAGCACTTACCGTGGTATAGACGATAGAATGCGCTAAGTGACGCTATATCGCGCAGCTGTAGAGGTTCAAGGTTGTTGGTCACCTATACATCGCCAATGATGCGTGTTGCGCGCCGCTGCAACCTATCCAAAGTATCGAGTAAGTACTTGGCGGAGTCATCCCAGAGGTGTGAACAATATTCTACACAGGACCGTACTTGCGTTTTGTATAGCAAGCACAGTTGATCAGCTGTAAGGAATCGCCGCACCTTGTTCAAGACGAAGCTGTTTTTAAAGATGTTTTGTATTGAAAAGTAAAAATATATATTTAAGAAAATCTTCAAGATTTTATTTCGGATCCCATAAGAATATTCCATAAAAGTGGAGAGGGGAAGGTGAGAAGTTGCAGATAACAGCAGGCACCTGCCCGGCTAGCAGTTTCAGTAGCAGCGGGCAGATGCAAGCAGACAAACGGGCAATCTGGCGGGCAAGTGTAGATGGCAGGCACGAAGGTTAGCAGGTAAAGCAGATTCTTGGCGATGTCCAGCAGTCTTGAATGGCAGGTAGGTGTAGATGGCAGGCACGAAGGTAAACAGATACAGCTGGTTCTCGATGACGTCCAGCAGTCGTATATAGCAGGTAGGCGGCAAGCAGGCAGGTCTAAGGAGCTTCCGCAGAGTGTCTGATTAACCCCGTAGATGTGACTCGTAGAAGAACTTGTGGTAGATATGACTCTGGTAAGAGAGCTGGCGATAGTGTCTTGAGGACCTTAGCTACTCCTCAGGTGTTTCTGGTAAGAGAGCCGGTGTTAGAATGCTCTGCTTAGATACCCTGGCCAGTATTAATGTGATCCTAACAATAGACAGACAATTTTTCGTACGAATATTCTAGATCGGAATAAAATACACAATTTTAAAATAATTTGCATGACAAACTTCTTTTGTTCCAATAAATTCTCGAAGTGGGAAAATGTGCAAGAACGTTAAAAATAAGTAGACACTGCTATACATGTGGCAAAAAATAAAAACCAACTTTAAAAACACTGAAAAGTTTAAAATAATATAAGAATAGGTACAGACAACATTACACTTCGATCTTGTACCCACTGGACCTTCAAGATTCGACCCAAAAGCGAAAAGTGCTTATTGGACCTCATTTACAGGGCCCATTCGACCTTCCTAAAAATATTATACTCAATGCGGCCATTGGACCTCTTTTTTGTATTCGACTGGTACCTACTGGATCTATATTAAAGTCGGTGCCAAACGATGATCTCCTAGAAAGCCTTAAAATTTGTCACCGACTTCAATATAGAAGTGTGATGTTGTCTGTACCTATTCTTATATTATTTTTAACTTTTTAGTGAATGAAATCTTTTTAGTGAAAGAAACCTTAATTTAATACCAGCTAAATTAGCGTTTCCCTCGATTTTCACGGGATCCCATCAACAGATCCTGACTTTAGTGACCATGGGACCACCTTTCGAGTATTCGAGTATACTCTATCGAATACAAAAAGAATTTTGAAAATCAGTCCACAATTGGCGGCGTAATCGCTTAACATACTCGTACCTACAGACAAAAAAAAAACATAGATACGCATCGAATTGAGAACCTCCTCCTTTTTTGAAGTCGGTTAAAAAGTGGAGTTATACAACGAATTGAGTAAGAATGTGCTACACAAGATCGTTGAATGAGGCTGGCATAGTCACCCAGAGTTTACTAAAGCCTCTAAAAAAAATAAGAATAAAAAAAAAGATCGTTGAATATTCGTGATTTTTATAAGAATTATAAGCACTTGTCCACGTTTACAACAGAGTTTATTCTTTCGTTCCTTAGATAGGTAGGTAAGGTATATCAAGAGATAAGCGGTACAAATCAATCTTACAAGTTACCGAAAAGATAGTCCATTTATTGAGGAAGGCTATAGGCTATATAACATCACGCTACGACTAATAGGAGCTGAGCATCAATGAAAAATGTTGCAAAAACAGGAAAAAAATATACGACATGTTGTTATTTTCCGACATCCACGCGAACGAAGTCGCGGGCACAGCTAGTATATGCTTTACGCTACATAGTCCACGTTAAAATCCTTTGGGCCGTTACTAATAAATAGATAGACAGAATAAAGAGACGACGACGACGACGACGAGCAGACGACCCTGTAGCTTTATAATACACTTCTGGACACATCTATTGGCCCACCTTAGAGTTTAGGTTTCGATGGCCCCTACCTAAATATGATTGCTAGATTGAACAAAAACTATTGATGCAGTTTTAAACCTGATACATTTTACCATCTTTTTCGATCGTATTGTTTTAAATTTGAATTCAGAATACCACACGACATGGAGCTACGCCTAACAAGTCGGGTATGCGCCTTGATGAAGGCGGTTGATTTTTGAATAAAAAACATGTTTTATCAAATAAAGGTTTAATTAAATAATGCGTGTTGCCTCCATTGGCATCTACGACAGCTCTCATACGATTAGGCATAGAGTTTATCAACCGCTCTATGAAATTTTGAGGGATCATCTCCCATTCCTCTTCTATGGCAGTTTTCAACTCCTGCATCGTCAGGGAAACTGGCTGACGAGCCCTAACACGTCTTTTTAGCTCGTCCCACATGTGCTCAATCGGGTTCATGTCTGGGCTTCTGGCTGGCCAGTCCATAACTGTGATGTTCACATCCCGAAGATATTCCCTGACGATGCCGGCCGTATGGGCTCTTGCAATATCATGCATAAAAAGGAAATTTGGGCCCACATGGTCCACGTATGGCATCACGTGAGGTTCTAAGCACTCACGAATGTACCTTTCAGCATTTAATGTTGGCAGCCGTGGTCCCGTAACAACCTCAAGTTGAGTTTTGCCGCTCGCGGATATACCGTCCCAGACAGTCCATGAGCCACCGCCATAAGCAACCTTCTCTTCAAAGCAGCATTGTGCAAAACGCTCTCCCTTACGTCGGTAGACCTTCTTCCTTCCATCCTTGCCATGTAACGCAATTTTACACTCATCAGAAAAGAGTACACGGCTCCAATGCTGCTGAGTCCAATTTAAATGAGTGCGCGCGAAATGAAGACGCGCTGTTCGGTGGGCTCGCGTTAGTTTGGGGCCATTAGCTGGCTTGTGTGGTATATATCGCGTTCTTTTAACCTTCTCCGAACAGTTCGAGCGCTCACAGATACTCCGTGGAAGTCGCGAAGTTGGTTTTGTATCTCAATGGAGGTAAGGTGACGATTTCTCAAGCTGGTCATCACGATGAATCGATCCTGCCTTTCAGTTGTGACCCGAGATCGTGGCCTTCCTTGGCGACGAACAAAGCCGCCAGTCTCTAGGTACCTCCGATAAACATTTCGGACCGCAGATCGACTTAAATTAAGTCGAGCACTCACATTTCTTTGGCTGTGTCCGGCCTGGATAAGTGCCACAGCTTGGGCTGCAACTTCAGGCGAAGTATCCATAGATTATTGATAGAACCTCACCTTAATGTTAAGAATAAGTAATGTTTGTTACAAAACCAAAGAGAAAAATCACACTTTCAAGAATTAAATCCAAGTAAACCAATAAAATCAGGTTTTCTTAGTATTCGATTGTTTGATATCAACGAACAGGCTCCAAATTGTCTTTTGTTTCTTTAAATTCTGTGTTCGAAATTCAAAAAAAGACTCAATTCAAAAAGAAATTATGAATGTGCCAGGTTCAAAACTGCATAAAAACTTTTTGCTCGACCTAATATAAATTTTTAGCTAGGACTAAACGAAACTGAAAATGCAAGGTGGGCCAAAAGATGTCCAGAAGTGTATTACTAGCTATACCCGCGAACTACGTTTCGCCTTAAAAGACTTCAACGCGTTCTTAATTTTATCTTCTATATTTTTCCCGTTTTAGCAACATTTTTCATTGATTCTCCTCTACCATTGGCCGTAGCGTGATATTGCATAGCCTATAGCAGCGGTCAGCAACAGGCGGACCGCGGACGGTCGAACCTCGGACCGCCAAATATTGTAAAATATACCTACATACGAGTAATATAAATAATCTATTCATAAAACTAGCTACAAAGAAATATTGAACATCCATCCATACACCAAAATTTTAAATGTTTTTAGTTTTGTTTGAAAATTCTATGGCAATAAATAATACTCATATTTCTAAAATAACCAGCTGTGCCCGCGAACTATGTTTCGCCTTAATTTATTTTTCCCGACATCTTCAACAAATATCGTTAGTATACACAGAAATAAATACAAAAACTTAACAAATTATATACTAAAACCTTCCTCGAGAATCACGCTATTGAGTGGTGAAAACCGCTTGAAAATCGGTGCAGTAGTTTTTGAATTTATCGCGAACAGACAGACAGACAGGCGCGGCGGGGGACTTTGTTTTATAATATGTAAGGATTAGCTGTGCCCGCGAACTACGTTTCGCCATAATTTATTTTTTCCCGACATCTTCAATAAATATCGTTAATGTACACAGAAATAAATACAAAAACTTAACAAATTATACAGGGTGTCCCAGAAGCCGACGTCAAGCCGAAAGCAGGTGATAGACTAACTCATATATGTTATCAGAAAAATATAAAAAAAATCTAAGTCACTATTAAAAAAAAATCTAGTATTAAAAAAAATTGATAAAATTTACACCCTGTGACGGTTTTTTCACTGTTGTTGCTACAATTCTTGACTTTTCTAAACATTTTCTTTTGTTTTGTAATCCTGAATAATGTTTCTGTATACTCTAATCTAAAATTTAAAGCTAGCTGCTCCAAATTAGAAGAATATGCCATTTTTATCTAAATTAAATATTCAAAATTAATTTTTCGCATAGCTTTAACAAGCTGTACTGAAAAAAAAATACTATGCGAGTTTGGCAAGTAACTGCAAAAGTTGGCGCATTCAATAAGGATTCCAAAATGGTATGATACTTGGTAGATATTTTCTACGATTGCAGACAATTTTTTTTTTCCAAAAACAGGCAGTTTTGAACAAATTTTTCTTACGTACTTAAAATTTATTCTAATGTACCCATGGTTTGCTTTAAGGCTGTAACTTTAACATTCTAGTTTGAGTGAGACCTGGAGAGTCATTTTACGAAGTGTGAGAGAGACAGATAGTGAAATTAATTAAATACCATAATTTATTTAAATGTCAAGATTTACAACAGGTGTTCAAACTGTCTTCCTTCAGCTCTAATGCAGGCTCGATATCTTCTTAAAAAAGACCGGGCTATCAAGCGGGCGAATCTTCCATTATTAACCAAATCATTTGCTTCTGTTATTCTTTGCCGTAGGTCAGTCACAGTTTCGATTGGCTTTGCGTAAACTTTTTCTTTCACCGCTCCCCAGTAAAAGAAATCTAATGGATTTAAATCTGGGGAACGGGCTGGCCACGAGATAGTACCAGATCGTCCTATCCATCTGCCTGGGTATTCCTCATCGAGATATTCTCTTACTGAGCTGGCATAGTGAGCTAACCATCTTGTTGAAACCACATATCACTTAGAATGTTAAGTGGCACATCTTCCAGTAGATTTGGTAAACCATTTTGTAAAAAATGTAAATAAACTTCACCAGTCAAGGCGTCTGGCAGCTCAAAAGGACCTATTATTTGTCCATTTAAAATTCCGGTCCACATATTCACTTTAAATCGATATTGTGATCTATCTTGCCTCATCAAATGAGGATTTTCGATATGCCACTCGTGTAAGTTGTGTAGGTTCATTTAACCATCTTTTTTAAATGTCGACTCATCTGACCACAAGATTTTTTCGAAGAATCGCGGATCTTCTCTGTGTTTTTGTAGCATTGTTTGACAAAAAGCAACACGGGGTCGATGGTCCCGGGGTAGTAGAGTTTGTACTCGCTGTACGTGGTACGGGTGTAGCTGATTTCTTTGCAAAATCCGATGGGCTGTACATTTGGGTACTCCTGTGCTTCTCTCTATTCCACGTACAGAAATACTCCGATCTTCTTCGACAATGTCTAGTACAACGTCCTCGTAAGGGGGACGAAATCTTCTTTCACTATGTACTTGGTTCGGCAGTCGGCCCTCTGAGAAGAGTAATCGGTGCACATTTGTAAACACTCGATGATCCGGAAAACGAGCTGCATTTGGGTACCTCTCACGATAAAGTCTAGCTGCAGCGTTGGCATTGCATCTACATTCCCCATAAATTAAATGCATGTTGGCGTATTCTTGTGTCGTGTACGCAGACATGGTGGCACTACACAATTACACAATCAACGATAAGTAGTCTTGAGCAAAGCAAAGGTCGTCGGTAGAGAAACTAAACAGTCCGAATCCAAATTACAAGCAATCAAGTCCAATAAACGAAGCAGAAAGTGGTAAGCACGAAATCAACACGAACGAATACAAAAAGATGCGCAGTAAGCGAAGGAGCGTAACGTACTGATGTGTATTGTTTGTGCGTTAGCGAATAATTGGCGTCACTATCTGTCTCACTTCCACTTCGTAAAATAGTCATTTTACGAAGTGGATGTGAGACTCGCCGTCTCTGTCACGTTAGCGTCACTATCTGTCTCGCTCATACTTCGAATCTCTCCGTCTCTGTTACGTTACCGTCACTATCTGTCTCTCTCACACTTCGTAAAATGACTCTCCCGGTCTCACTCAAACTAGAATGTTAAAGTTACAGCCTTAAAGCAAACCATGGGTACATTAGAATAAATTTTAAGTACGTAAGAAAAATTTGTTCAAAACTGCCTGTTTTTGGAAAAAAAAATATTGTCTGCAATCGTAGAAATTATCTACCAAGTATCATACCATTTTGGACTCCTTATTGAATGCGCCAACTTTTGCAGTTACTTGCCAAACTGGCATAGTACATTTTTTTTTCAGTACAGCTTGTTAAAGCTATGCGAAAAATTAATTTTGAATATTTAATTTAGATAAAAATGGCATATTCTTCTATTAATTGCCGGGTCATACATAAAAAAAAAAAATTGGAGCAGCTGGTTTTATATTTTAGATTAGAATATACAGAAACATTATTCAGGATTACAAAACAAAAGAAAATGTTTAGAAAAGTCAAGATTTGTAGCAACAAGAGTGAAAAACCGTCACAGGGTATAAATTATATCGATTTTTTTAAATGTTAGATTTTTTTTAAATAGGTGACTTAGATTTTTTAAAATATTTTTCTGATAACATATATGAGTTAGTCTACCGCCTGCTTTCGGCTTGACGTCGGATTCTGGGACACCCTGTATACTATTTTATTTTTATTTTATTTATTTATTTAATACAGTATAAGTTTCACAGCGCATACTAATTACTTATACCTACATTAAAACACGATAAATTTTACAATAAAAAAAATAAACAAAATGTGGAAAGAAACAGAACAGAATGTCAATTAAGCAAAAATTACAAACAAAACAACATCAATCAAAATTGTCAAAATCAAATTAATATAGAACAATTAAAAATGTAAATAGAACAATTAAAACAAAACAATGACCCATAGGTACATAAAAATAGCAGCAAATTTTCAAACAAAATAAAACAAAATGTGGAATAAAAATAGAATATCAAGTAAAATAAAATAAAATGTCAAATAAAATAATGTCAAGTAAGTAAAATGTCTAATAAAATAATGTCAAATAAGTAACATGTCAAATAAAATAATACCAAACAATATGTCAAAACCAAATTAAAAAAAAATGTTAATAAAAAATGACAAAAACAGAACAATTCACAAAAATAACTGACACCATTATGGACTGTTGCATGTCAGAAATATTCTAGCTGCGTTGCATAAATGGGCAAAGCGATCCGCGAATATGTCGGTATACTAAAACCTTCCTCGAGAATCACGCTATCGAGTAGTGAAAACCGCTTGAAAATCGGTGCAGTAGTTTTTGAGTTTATCGCGAACAGACAGACAGACAGACGCGGCGGGGGGTCTATGTTTTATAATATGTAAGGATAAGGACGTTAAAAGTCAAATAAAAAACCTTTGTTCCCGATGAGACACACCATTTTGTGTAACACTGTTACCCATTGGTAAAATAGTACTAAATCATGATCACTTTTTTTCCTGGACCTCGATAAAATTTTTCAACACTATCTGGACCCCACTTAAAACTACTTGCCGACCTCTGGCCTATAACCTTCCTCCATAAATGTGTAACGAGGTGCTATACTCTAGATATAGTAACTCGTTGCATTCCCGCCTAACCTGACTGCATTTCAAATCTTATGTCTTTGACGTAATTAATTTCGTCTCTCCCGTCACTCAATTGCGGACATCGAAACGTGAAAAAGTAGCCATGGCTAATTAACATAAATTAATATTTTTATCAGCACCTTTTTCTATATATCTGACGAAATAATTTAATGAATATCATAAAATCTTAAAGGCACTTATGTGTAAGTCTTTTATTGTGTTGGTAAGTTTTTATAACATATTTGTGATCCATAGTCTACAATAGTCCATAATATCTGTTTCAGAGTGCCTTTTCCTTATTATAATAATATTTGTAACGATTGGAGAATATATATATCAGTGACACAACTCTGGTGCTTCATTTGGCTGACCTCCCTAACCACTGCACCACTGCGAACCTACTCCTCACCCGTTACACCGTAACAAATGGACTATCCAACACAAGAATAATTTTTCAATTCGGACCAGTAGTTCCAGAAATTAGCGCGTTCAACCAATCAAACAAACTTTTTAGCTTTATAATATTAGTAAGTAAGTGTACTCGTAAGTAAGTATAGAAGTATAGATACTAAGGAAAAGATCAGAAAGCCATAAATTATATACTTTTTGGCTAATTTCACTAACCTTATGTTATCGCTTAGGAAACTCCTATGAAGTATGCTCTCACCTTTTGTCTTTAATGAAAGGAATGTGACATGACTGCATGTCACCTAAGGCAAAGGTCACACCGGAGGTAGCAGGCTTAGAGGTTGGCTAGGAGGCAGACTTAGCGGTCAAAATGATTCGATAGATAGTGGCCACACTGGCAGCGCGCGCCTGGCGATCTAAAGTGTATTAATAGACAATATTTTGTTATAGTAAAATGTCTCTCTTTATATTTTTTCCAGAAAATTGCTTCTTAATTTCGAAGTAATCGAACATGTTGAAGATGTTGCTGAAGATGTATTAATATGTCGACGTCTACTAAATAACAATTTGAAATTTTATACAAAAAAAGTAAAACATAATAATAACATCACTGTAAAACAATTGTAAAATATCGTTTACTTTTTGTCACAATTTTTTAACACACATAAATTGTTTACGTAACGTGTGGGAAGGAGTTCACAATGGCTCGTTTTTATAAACAGAGGGCTATTTTCAGTCAATTCCTCCACAATGCATCCTAGTAATCTAAGCAAATAACCGACGCGTCCGTTCGCGTCGCTAACCGCTAAGCCGCTATCGAGGCGCCAAGCGTCCCACCAAGCGAGCGGTGTGGCCGCGCGCATAGCGTGCAGTGTGTTAGTTCACTGGGATGAGTCATCGAAGCGACCAACTAACCTCTTGCTGCTAAGCGTGCCGCCTGCGGTGTGGCAGTGGCCTAAGGCGAAGGCAGGGAGAACACCGGGGGGTTTAGTGGGTAGGCCTGGCACTCTGCCGGGAGAGACCGTGACCGTGTGTGGGATCGACTCTGCCCCACACACGCTCGTCGTCTAGCCAACGGCGAGTACGGTGCGGTCACGCATTCCCCTCGAAAAAAAAAGGGGGCCTAGGCAAAGTGACAATCCAAAAACGATAACGAAATTTGATAAGAACAAAATGTATGAGATTGACTTATTATGCCTTCGCTAAATAGCGTGGCGAATCGATCAAAGTCATCGATATGTACGAGTAAGTTGGTTGGTAGACAAAATGATTCGCAACGAATCGATGAAGTAGCGAATTGCTTTTCGTAACTTTCATAGACTAATCTAAAAGTAAGTAGTAAAAATATTAATTTTAATGATATACATATTTTACCATTTCTTTACAATTTCTCAGTTTTCACTACTTAGATAACCAATGTGTTGTTTTCTTACAGAAAAAAAACAATTCGACACAGCGATTGCTAATCCTTGCGTTGGCTAGGAATTTGTTTTCGTAATTTCAGAGGCGATGACGAATTTAGTCATCGTTTCGCTATGAAACGATTGCCACTCGCCACTCTGCGTGCATGTGTTCTTCCGCTAGCATATTATAGGGAATGTTCCGAGTATTGATTGACTCAAGATTAGCTTGCCTAAGACTTTTTCCAAAGATGTCTTGTACACAGAAAATAAATATATAATATTGCGACATCTTTTGAAATCGCAGGAGCTACCAGTGCTAAAGCTAGTTTACGTTTTATTTTAAACTCGCTTTCCACTTGCCTTTTGCTTTTTTCCGTTTGGAAATCAAATATTATCTCGCGAATAATTAATTCAGACTCAAGAATTCTGATCAGAGAAAGTCCCGATGCTCCAAAAAATGTTTAGCATAATTATAAAGTTTCGTACTTCTAGCTAATAAAATAACTTTAACATAAATTACACGCACATTTCAGACTCTGATTTTCCCTCCAAGCGATTAAATTTTTAAGAGTCCGTTCTTAGCGAATGGCTGCGTTGTAATGACTGTCTGTGATCAAATTGCAATCCAATCCATCCAGTGATCTATGCTGTGCGTTGCAAGAACTGTCAGCCACGGTTTATCTTATTATACACATATTTTTCATGTTTCAAAGGTTCAATTTTCAGCTCTACTAAGAGACTTTTAAAAAGATCTTTGACAGTCATTAATTATTCCTAAAATACTTCGGATTTTTTAATAAGATATTACTAACATCATTTATAATATCTATAGAGATAAAAATTACACAAAAGAGGTTGTTATAAGAAAGGGCTATATTTCTTCGACATTTTTATATACTAATATCATAAAAAGAAAATTTATTACCTAGCTTTCTAGGGTACCAAGATGTTTAAAAAATAAGCACTTATATTTGAATGTGCCGATACATTACAATAATATTTTTATTTTTTACTAGCTGTGCCCACAAATTATGTTTACCCTTAATTAAGCTCAACACTAGTTTCCTTATTTTTTGGAAATCCCCAGGATTCCTTAGTTTCTTATGGGAATTTTAAAAATCCGTCCTTAGTTGACCTACTTAAGTCAACAAACCCCGGGGCGAGTATTATGACATCTTAATTCCAGACAGTTTTCTGAATTGCTATTAGTGCCTCTCTTTTACTCATTATACAAAGAGAAAGAAATGGCATTATAACAATTCAGAAAACTGCCTGTAATTAAGCGTCATACCGAATTTCATGATTGAGGTATCAACGTAGAGCCCAAACTACTAGAGCTAGTAGTTTGGGCTCTACGTTGATACCTCAGTCAGTCGCTCACCAAAGCCTTTTATATTTTAATACAGATGGTATTAACGATTTATATTATCGAATCAATAAAATTTTAGTTAATCCTAGACAAACAGGGCTTTTTAATAATATTTTGTCACCCAACACAGATCATTAAACATGGAACCAATTTAAATTTAAAGATTCGCTACTGGACATTACATTAGTATCTATCGAATTTAGAGAATCCACATACACCGCAGTGAGTATTTTTCCAAGCATTCCCGCATCCAGGATATTAATGCAAGATAGTTTTCAATCTGAGGTTATCTGTCAACACACCCCTGAAACGAAGGGCTGTCTGTGTTCGCGTCCTTTCAGCAGTGTCAGTGGAGACTGCCGCCGATTCGGTCGCTTGGTGAACAGCGGCTGCCTTACGCGCTCCTCTACAAAGTTTCGAGTTCGTTCATCCAGTGCTTGGTGAAATGTGAATAAGAAAGTATTTAAAACTTTTACGAATAAGTAAACAGAGTTGTATTGTATATGCTGAATACTAGTTTAAAACTTTTCGTTAGTTTGTCAAGTGTTTGCGTGTGATGTACGAGTATACTGTTTATAGGAAATAATTAGTGGATGTTATTAATGTATACTGCAAACAAGAGGTACGTCGTTTTTGAGTTTTTAATATTTAAATGTACAGGATTTCGTCACAACAAATATGATGGGTTTTAAGTTTTTAAACAAATGTGTCTTGTTACTATACGTAAAATAAATTTCGCAAGCTTGCAGTATGTCTGTTATATTTTCCAGGTTTTGATCTGATAGAATGTAACGACTTTTTTTAATTGTGCGGAAAATTTCTTTGTAACGCCAAATAGACAAGTTTTCTTAGAATCATTACCGATTTGAGCAATTAATTAACACGTTAGCTTAATGAAAGAGAACATTCGATCGAAACCTGGTACCTACCTCATTGGTTGAAGCTTATGTAAAATATATTTGAGCGTACGGTTTTAGTCACCTTTTTATGATCGGAAGCCAATCCTTACTTAGAGGATTCGTTCGATAAAGAGCAGAAAAAGCACTACCATAAAGTGATGCGATAAGATTGTGTAATTCGGAGTTCTAATGAATTCATTATCAATCGTGTAGGTACTAAACAGGAAAAGCGCAATATTTATGAGTGTTCTCCTAGCAGTTTTGTGCGGTGACATCAAATTCACGCATGTCACCATCCACGAAGTAAGAAAGTTATAGTATACTATTAGGGTTTAATTTCAAGTGAACAACTAAGAGAATTTTGGATGAATATTCGTATTCACTTGACATTCTATTGTAATGGAGCGGTGCAGATTATGTGTAGGTTCTCGTTTAGAGTTCCTATACATATGTTTCAGAGTCATGTTTCGGTTGATTATTGTCAGAAAGGCTAAAATTGGTATTAATAGAAGACACGGTGACCTTTTAAATTTTACATACTTAAGATAACCCTCATGCTGGCAAAAGCTGTACCAACATTCGATCTTAAAAATCCGAAAAAGGTGTTTGTTTGAGCATGCTCGTTCTTTGTCCGTTCAAGGAGTATCACACAAAGTTGTTACGTCATTCAATAAAGTGGAATCCGCAAAATAATGTAATTTAGATGTTAAAATTATATCAAGGTCAACAAAAATGCTAGTTGTTCCTGATGTGAGGGGATTCATGCTTTTGCGAAGGCAATTAGGTATTAATTAAGATTCCGAGGAACCATTGAAATGGAGTTCGACGCAAATACTCAAATTTCCATACAGATAGGTTTAGTGGAATCTGCTTAAAATTGTCCTGAAATTATTGCAAGTGCACTACCTCTTCTCCGATTTCATTTTATTGATTTGACAGTCAGGTCTGTTAATTTCGCTTTCCTGTTGATTTCGATTTTTTAAAATATTACCGACTACATAGTATTACGCAAGCTGGGAATAGAGATCTATAAAAGTTATTATTTGATACTTTGGTGAACCACCAATCGACTTAGACGACTAGAATTTGATTTAACGTAAGTATAAAATTGTATTACATTGGCACGAACCTGAAAAGTCTATGTACAGTAAGCTCCTTATCAAGCTATACTCTTTGACCTTTGGACCGTTCTTATGTCGCTCGTAATAGTGGCGGTTTTCGTATTGTAAATGTATAGCTTGAATGGGAGCTTACTGTACATTAGTTTAATATTCATAGTTTTGATATTGGGAGTGTAGGTACCTACCTTCAAGTCGCGCAAACTATTGTTGATTTGCTTGCATTAGTTTATTTGGGATAAAATATAAGCTCGCATTTGAAGAATGCTTTTTAAATATTAAATATAATTTAACTACGCTCAAAAAGGAAACCCCTTTTTGAGTGTAATCTGGTGTTTTGAAAATCTGATATTCTGCGAATAAAGCGTTAAATTGTGCAAAATCAGGTCAAATAACACATTACTTTGATTTATCACTTACAAATATCTCAGTACGTAATTTGGCAATGTGAATGAGAAAATGTCATTAGGCTTACCTACCTAACCTTATTGATATTCTCGATCGAACGGTTGCGCTCGACGAGGTGAGCATTTGGCGCCATGATAGCTATAGATTCAGTAACGATCATCATCGGTTAAGCCGCGACCTCGACAGTTGACAAAAGCGTGTGTTGCTTTCGATTTCAGCATCAGATTCAGCACTCTTAAACATTATTCAGTACAGTGTTTTCGAACGTTTTATTATGGTACGACTTCTTATTTCTTGCAGAGGCTTCGTGATCCCCCTAGTCGTTAGCCTTGTATAGTACACTTACGATGTACGAATAGGTAACGTTACCCGGTACTGTATTAAAAGAAACGTTATCAAGCGCGAACTCTTAATCATACTTAATCGTACTATTCGTACATCGTATACTACACCGCCAAAGCGTTAAGCGTTAACGGTTGATGAGGTACGAGTAAGCGAGGTAATAACGTGCGCTGCAGTGTGTTCAACGCTGGTAGATGACGTATGACATGCCATCTAGAAAATCTTTAGCAGCACCTACAATTTCACCGTATTTAGTATGGAGCCGGGACTTAGAATATTTTCGAATGTTTTTGTAAGAGAGGAGGATGCTCGATTTTGCCCCACTATCAAGGTTGATGACCAATAAAGCGGTATTTCTAATTAAATATATTTTATCAAAACATGATTTTTCAGTGTAATATAAAACAGATAGAAGCTACGGTTTTTAAACAAACAGATAAAATTCAAGACACATGGTTTTCCTGTTACAAAATGGCAACTACATATTTATAAATGCATTTTTTCGTGTAGCTACAATAACACCTATTTCAATGTTAAGTACATTTTAAAATGTTTATTTGTAATAAATTATAAAATATATTACATTGTGATTACATTTCATCATTTCAATTCAAAAGCATTTTTTTGCAATGACAAAAGGTTGACAGATCGCTTCGAATATAAGACCCCGTTTTCCACCTAAGCAAGCATGCTCTGACGATGGTCAAAACCTTAGAGCATTCACCCTATAAAAAACGAATGAATCGCGATGATGTTGAATATGCTGCAAATCTGTACTTAGGTGGAACGCGCCTAAAATAAGTCGCAGTTCCCTTTATTGCTTGTCACGTTGCATTCTTTGCGATTTTTGTTACACATTTGATTCCTTATTGTTAATAATACTGGATATCAATAGGTAAGTATATTGTAACTGACTTTTAATGATCGAAAGTTCAGCATAACTAGTTTGACGTCTTGCAACTATATGAGTCGCTTAGGTTAGATTAGGAGCAATTTTTATGAATATCTACGAAACTGCAGCTTTAATTAAAAAAACAATACTTGTTTTCTACTCAATGACGAAAAACGTTTAAAATAAGCCTAAACTTGTTTCTGTTCATGGAAATTTGTAAGTGGGGCAAGTCTCCATATAAAAGTGGGCATCGTCCTTTCAACCCTGCATAGGTTCAAGAAAAATATTTACAAAAATGCTTGCTTATATCTCAAAAGCGATGCATCGGAGCTAAAAAATAATGAAATTTTTGACCCCCGTTAACCTCCACAGCTAATGAGGACACACACAATAGACTTATCAAAAATGGTCAAGGGTGAGTTTGACTTTTTATACTAAATTTTGATTTTTATATGAATTTAGTACAGATTCTACCTTCGTGGGGGTGCGAATTTTAATTGAACTCATTCATACTAAATACATCGAATTTTTTTTAGTGTTGGCTCCATACAAAAATAAGTTGAAAGTTTTTTAATTTTTCGGAAAATTTGTCTATCTTTTTGCGTGTATTTAGTCTGCAATCTATATTGCTCTAAAATTAGAATCTACGGTTCTAATAGTACTAATAAGCTATACTAGTACCTTACTCGTCTTGTACGATTACGGTTCGAACTCAATAATGTACGAATAAGGACAAGACTACTAAGAATAGTCGCTGACAAATACTAATAAATTCTGTGAAAACACTGTTTGCCTGATAATACCTACGTGTATATGAACGACATTGGCTATATTCACGCGTGATCTTAAGATTACGTCTGTACTTTTTAACAAAGGCATTCAATACACAAGAATTGACTTCTACTAACAACAGCATCCACCGATATTGCCTTTGAGTGTTGTTGCATATTCAACATTTTGCTTTGTTTACTGTTAGCCTTTCGATCGGTCGTGTTGAAGACATCAACTGTTTACGCCACTAGTTTACGCATTCGCTGAAACAACCTGCATTATGCTAATACGTTATATACGTAAACGTTTCGTATTTGCGTAATTGTAATAAAAACGTTGACAAGATTACAGACAAAGCAAATAGACAATTGCGTCGATACACAATAAAATATATATAAGATAGTATTTTTTCTCCTTCAAAATGTTTGAAATAATGATTCTAAAATAACCCTTTGGATAAGCATCTCGGTGCTAGTTTAACCTGCGTGGAATAAATTGAGTTGGTTGTGTTATAAAGCGGAATTTAAGTGGCCAGGTAGCTAGCTAGCTAGACGTACGCGCCAAATTACTGTAGGTACTGAAGGTGAATAGGTGATGAGTTTTTCTAAAACATTATTTGTAAGTTTTCAATTTCTAGTATTAGTAAAAGTATGTATGGATGGACATTTTTGATAATGAAATTTGTCTTCACCTATAGTGTGTTGAAACTGTAGCTTGTCCTGGTTGTTTTATACAAGGTGGCGCAAAAGTAATATCACAATGTGAATTTATTGGCTACCATTTTGTTAATGAAAAACAGCTCTATTATCATGAAAAGTTTATTTGAAGTTGTGCAATTGATGACATTAAGATGAAAAAATTATATCGCTCAAAAATGACCACCTCCCGACTAGATGCACAATTGTGCAAAACAACTGGCTTCAAATTGGCGATTTCTTCTTCAATATCAGCTTTCAAGACTTGTAAGGCTTATGGTTTTTTGTAGTAAACGCGAGATTTTAAAAAGCCTTAAAGGAAGTAGTCTGACACCGTTAGCTCTCGGATCTTGAACATGACAAATCGGAGACTTATACATTTAGCACTTGCAACTCGAAAAATTGTGGAATTCAAAACACCAGGATATCTCTATGAAAAACTAGAATGAGTTAAAGATTCGTACACAAAGTCACTCAGATCTCACAGAGAAACCAGTCTTGTAGTGCCAAAGCATAAAACTCAGCTGTTCAAAGGAAGGGTTCAAGTTTGCTGCAAGCAAAGTATGGAACGATTTGCCTCCTCCGCTACGGGAACCTATGTCTTTGTATAAGTACAAAGAACTAGTTCGTTCTCACCTCTTAGACAAACAAAAAACTTCAGTAAATGTTGTATACATCCCACTCTAAAACAACAGGCAAATAAAGACATACTTATCTGGTATCACATTCATACCATAATGTATGATACCTATTCAAAATAAATATAGTTTATTCGAATTGGATTATTACATAATCACTTTTGCACGTCAAAAAAGGTACGCCAATGGTTCACAGGTCTACGGTGGAAGACCTTGTACTGGAAAGAACCAGCAAGGGCTATTTTTTCTCCCTTTATTGTAACAGAGTCGACAATAGAAAGCTGACCTCAAAGCAAAAGTTTGAGCTCAACTTCCACTACAAGATTAGATGTCCAACCATATTCACACCATAATAACCAATGGATTTTTATTTTTATTACATTCAATTTATACATATAAATTAAATGCATGATTTTAACAGAAATGAGAGTCGATGGAACAGATATTTGCATCTGTGTTTTTGAATTTTCTTTGAAAAGCAAAGCTATAGTAATTTGTATAATATACTAAACAATTTAATTAGTATTTATATGTATCTATTGGTAACATTATAATACCACAATGTTACACACTAAAGCGTACCTACCTTACCAACTGTCTCTTCTTTCTAACCAAGTAGTTACTACTGTACGGGGCGATCTGAAAACCAGCGCTGGGCTGTACCCAGCATGTTGCTGAGATTGGTGCCCATTGCCTTAGTATATTTTTTTGTGAACAGGTGTAAATTATTAGTACTATTTTTGCTACTGATGTTACTGAATTGTTTAAGGTAATAAAGCTTATCATTTATCTGCCCGGCCAGTTCAGATTTCCAAACGGGAGATCACTCGGCTCGGAAATTGGTGTCTCAAAATCTCCACATCGTTGTCCGAGCTGTTTGAGCGGTGTTCGTCCTGCCGGAACCAATAATGCCCAATGGCTTATATCAACCAATTCTATCTGTCTACAACATTCCTTCATCAAAGCACAGTGACATTTGATTTCATTTGCAAAAAAATATGGCACATTCACATTATGATATTACGTTTGCGCCACCTTGTACATACCACAGCTGCGCTGAAAGCAAGCAAATCGCAAAGCTCTTGTAATCTATTCTGTGTGTTACATATTTTTATGCATCGAAAGAGTATGTGCGACATCTCGATAATAACAACTGAGATGGGAAATAAAATAACCGCAAGTGGCATGTTATTTTCACGGAAATCAATTAATTTTGATTAAATGATGGCGCATAAATTAATTATCATAAGATATCGTACTCGATTGATAATCATCGAATTTTCTACATTTTCGACAATAGGTAACTTAAAGTGATTATAGTCTATTAATTTTATTTTAGATGGTAGATAAATAACAATTTCAAACTGTGCTGGCGCGGCCGTAAAACAGGTAGGAAGGCCATTCCTTCCTACCTGTTGTTGTTGTTCCTAGGAGGATGTACCTATTAGGAGGGCCTTCACAAGGTTCCGCCACGCTTAGTCCCACTGCTCGTAGCTCGCAGTCCACACTCCGGCGCGCCCGGGACGTCCGCGGGCTCGCCGACTGTTTGATGTTTATCTTCCTATCTGCTTAAATTTTATTGTGTGAACCGCATTTCTTCATCATCACAGCTTATATACGTTTCGACCGAGGGGCCTATCCTAATTTAGGGTGCGTAGGCCTTAGCCAACATCGCTCTCCCAGTGCGGATTGGTTGACCCCAACCTTACCTTGGCACTATTGAGCGACTTGGTCTGCTGTGTGACGCCACCTCGCGTATTGGAAGCTCCCTAAGCTACCGTCGCTAACGCAGGCGCTGGAGACGCCGTTTGCATCGACGTCTCTAGCGCTAGCTCGTTCGTCATAAACCATCCCTCCATCCTTTTCGTTTCCTTGCTTCCTTTCTAATTTTACATTCTGGGAAATGGGGCATCAAGTTGCATTTGAGCTCCATTTCCGTTTCAGTCGCTAATCACTTAGCCCACACGAGAAATAAATAAAAAAGTAATTGTGCCTAAAGTGCAACAATATCTTTCCTATATAGGCCCAGTATCTTTCCTATATAGGTAGTTGTTTTAATAATGTCATAACACAAAATTTTCCCTTGCCAAAAATTCTTTCGGTATGTTTATTTACTTACTTACCTGAAAAGCAAAATTAGACAGTTCTTGAAATTGTTGCGTTTTAGCGGCATCACCGATTATGATGAAATAAAGGCGAACCCTACCTACCACAAAAACCGAAGGCTACTCGTAATTGCCAAGATTGTAGGGATATGTGGTCTTTAAATATTTTATCAAATTAATCTTCATAACTTATTTTCATGTACCGACTTATTCAAATTGAGACAAGAACACCACACTCTGTACTGAAAATAAATCATTTATTTAAAAGCTCATTCACCGCTAAAATTAATAACTCATTTTGTGCCAGATCAAATCTTTCAGTTGAAGAGTTTCATAGAAGCGCGTTTCATCATCAGACAGAGCCTTTGTTGCATACGACATTACAAACAATAAACATAGTCAAAATCGGCCATATGCGAGTTGGACTCGCAAATCGAGGGTTCCGTACAAACTTATATTTAAGTATTTAAGAGGATTGTCAAGCTGTAAATTACCATACAAAAAGCGATAAGGCTTTTCTCCTAATTTTCATAATTTTTGGAAATGTAGATTTTATGAAGATCTAGATTTGTACGTTTTGATTTTAAAGCAATTTTGCTCAGAATATAAATTATTAGCATCTAAATATCAATATTTTACACTTAAAAACTACTTCGAGCATTTTATCTTTTTGACTAAACTATACTGAATTACAAAAAAAGCAAAACGTACAAACATAGATTAAGGTATATTGAATCTAATGAAACCAAAAGTGTCTAATTTTGGAAAGGTTAAAACCGTTATCGCCCGAAACAATATTTCAATAAGAAATGTACGGTTAGAAATGTGTATTTGCCTCGAACTTTCAACTCTAAGCGGTTTGCAACAAGCTGCATTTTTGAAAATGCATACTCGAGCCATGAATTGACACTTCACATTCCTCTTAAGTTCCTAACGTAAAAAACCGTAAATATGAACTTACGGTTTTGACATTTTTTCCTTAACATGTGCTTCTTGCTAAATTGCAAGAACCTAGAGTCAAGGAATAGGTTTATTCTGGAAGTACCCCATAGGTTTTGAAAATATGCGTCAGAGGCGGCCATATTGTTTGATCACGTTGACTTACAAGTATGATTTTCACAGGTGAAAGAGACCGTAAACCCGAGAATTTGATATACATTTCAGTTTGATATCTCTACGCGTTCCCGGAAAGGTTCCCCTGACAGACAGACGGACAGACGAGCAGACGGAAAACGAAGTTATCCGCAAAGGGTTTCATTTTTTCCTTTTGAGGTACGGAATCCTAAAAGCGACCAATACGACCAAACAACATGAACTATCAACGTGAAGTAGTAAAAATACAATAAACGAATTGGCTGGAAACCACCACCCAAGCCTAATAGGAAAAAGTACACAATAACCAATGACAGCTGTTTTATTTTTTTCTTCTTCGTTCAATCAATTTCTTATTGTCTGCCTCTAAAAAGATGTTGCGTCTTACTATAGAAATATTTTTGTTCAATAAGAATTACAGTATTTTTATTTTAATCAGATTATTAAATTGAACATAATTAATCATCTACACAGATTGTCTTGATACGATTGTCTAGAAGAAAAGTATAACTGAGTTTTATATACTAGCTTACTAGTTTTGGCCGCAGCTTCGTCCGCGTGGAATTAGTAATTTGGATAGCTTATTGTTTTATCCCATCTGCTTTTTCATCAATCTCACCAAATCAAACCAAATTTTATCTCAATCGGTTCAGCGGCTTAAGCGTGAAGGGGTAACAGACAGACAAATACTCTTTCGTATTTATAATATAAGTATGGATTTGGCTAAATAAGAATAATAATCAATATATTACGTGCTCTATCTCGGCTTAAATACTTTCTACCACCCCGTACCAAATTACTCCTTGTACAATCTCTGGTTTTACCCTTAATTGATTACGGTGACGTATGTTACACGAACCTGTCCCAAGAATTCCTAAATAAGCTAGAGCACCTCCTTAATAACTGCATACGTTTTATTTTCGGTCTACGTAAATACGACCACATATCCACTTATCGTTCTCAACTCAAATGGTTGCTTATCCGTGAACGCAGGAACATTCGGGTGTTGTGTAATCTTTTCTCAATTCTTTTTGAGCCCAATTCTCCGTCTTATTTGAAAGACAAATTCCAAATGCTCCATTCCACTCATAGTGGCTCCTTGCGTTCTGCAAATACTTCATATTAAAATTCCCCCCACATCACTCTAACTTCTTGTCTTATTCATTCACTGTAACAGCAGCGCGGCTCTGTAATTTGGTACAACTTATAAATGATAGGACAGTTTTTATCTCGATTATTGACTTCAATGTTTGTAATTGCGAATTAAATGGTTAGTAATAATTTGTAAGTTCCAAAAGTTGCTAACAGATGGCGCTGTGAGTTAAGCATTTGGTTATTAAGGGTGGGTAAGCATCCAGGATGTTATAATACTATAACTAGGATGTTAGTATAACATTGATCCAACATTTATTTAATTTTAAACAAAGCACATACTATAACTACTGAGTCATAGCAACGCGTTACCGGGCCAGCAGCTTCTTAAGCGTGGCTCTGTGAATCAGTGGAATCTGTAAATCCACAGAGATTATAAACAATACTTAGATACCGCGTGAAATGGACCACATAAATATATGAGATGACTGTAGTAAAATAAAAAATATGATATTACTTTATAATACCCACCAGCTTTAGTCATCCCGTGATCATAAAGCGTTCGAAACTTAGGGCTAAATAATTAAGATGTTTAAAATATACACGAGTAATCCGGAAAGTGTAGTCTCAAGTGATAAGTACCAAAATTTTAAAACAGTTTTATTTTACTAGTATCTTTACAAATGAAGTTTACATTAGTTAAAGGTTTGCCTCACGTGACTCACATGAAGTGAATTACAACATAAGAACAAAACATCAGTGGAGTTTCTGAAACAGTAGATTTATTATATGTTTTCTTCTCTCAAGTATGTGTACAGTGTTTGATATCACGGTGTGATTGGACCTTTTTGATGTACCTAGATGGATGAATTAACTGTACTTTCTTGCGCAATTTCTTTGCTGGGGGAATTGGTATCTTAAAGACGCGTTTTTTAAGCATTGTTTTATAATCATTGGATTTTATCATGGAACAGTGCCTTTGCATCATTACCTTAAGCATAAAAAGACTGCGAACTGTGAGAAATCTATTTTCTTTGGTTAAAAGATTTGTTGGGACCTAAGAGGTTGTAGAATTAATAATAATATGAAAACTATTTTGTTTTGATTATGTTAATGTTCAATGTGAGAGAATTATTTGAATTACCTATGGATATGGTTCTTATTAATTTATAAGACATTTAAATTTTCTCACAATATTTTGTAATATAGGTGATAATTCAATTATCTGTCATACCAACGAGTATAAAATAGTGAGCACATATGGAGAACACTCGGGAGAACGTCAATAACTAGTGAGTCGTGAAAGCCAAGTCATGGAGCTCTGAAAGTAGCTATTTTCTCACATGAAGGAGCGTTAACTGCCGCGAAATGTGAAATTATGTACTTAGGTCTCACGGAACATTGATAAAATCGGGTGCTCTACTGGATATATATTTATATTGAGGCAATTTATTATGCCACTTTCAACACTTGTTGATTTTATTTCCAACAATGAATAAAAACAGACATAGTAAAACTTTTGTTTCGAAAATTTACATATTGCGAAGTAAAAATTATTCCTTTTACAATAATTACCAAAATAAATAAACATGGCAAGTATTACCTAGCTTTGAAAATATGACAACCTGCAAACAAAAATTAGAACATTCTAATGTAATTGTAATTTCTCTTCAAATTTTAAGAATATTACGTTTAATGAAAAATAGAACTTCAATAATAATATTTTTGGGCGATGTTTTTTACAATTTCGAATTCGGGATTTCGTTATCACCACACCGGCCCTTCGACAACAATGTTCGATTATATTTTATTTCTAAAACATTATCAATAACAAAAGCACACGGTTTTTATCGTTGGAGAATGCGTAAGCAGCATTCGAGCAAGCCAAGAGGAGACTGTTAAATGTTCCTCATTTTCATATGAATTGGAAAAAGAATCATAATATTATACTTTAACTCCTGCCTTTTCCAACTGCCTGGTTCAACTGCATCCGGAAATTCTACAAGTGGAAGGCCATCCACACTCGTATTCTGGAATTTGGTAAACCGTTTTATTGATAATATTTATGCCCACTGACACATGAAACTTTCATTCATATCTGTAATTGATTCATATTAATGATTCTAGTACTTTTGTAAATTTTCACGCTATGGATTTTACAACATTGAGAAACCTTAAGTTTAGCTTTTCCCATAGTTAGTTGTGTAACTTTGTATTCATAGGAGGCTTAGAATTAAGCACTATTTTTTAACCGACTTCAAAAAAGGAGGAGGTTCTCAATTCGATGCGTGTTTTGTTTGTGTGTGTTTGTTACGTGATTACGCTGCCAATTATGGACCGATTTTCAAAATTCTTTTTGTATTCGATAGACTATACTCCAAGAGTGGTCCCATGGTCACCATAGTTAGGATCTGATGATGGGATCTCATGAAAGTCAGGGAAAACCCTTAAATTTTAAGGTGTGTCCAACGCGTTTTTGGTGTATGTTACGCGCTTACTCCGCCAATTGTGGACCGATTTTCAAAATTCTTTTTGTATTCTATAGAGTATACTCCTGGGGCGGTCCCAAGGTCACTAAAGTCAGGATCTGATGATGGGATCCTATGAAAATCGAAGGAAATTTTAACACTTTCTAAGTGATCATCGTTTGGCACCGACTTCAATATGTTGTCTGTACCTATTCTTATATTATTTTTAACTTTACAGTGTTTTTGAAGTCGGTTTTAATTTTTTGTTAAATATTTTTTATTCTTGCCATATTATATTTGTAAGTGTAAACACACAAGCACACTCAAAACTTTACTTTTTTATCGTGGCAAATATTTTTCCAATATATTCCTCTCTTTTTTTTGTTGTTGCATGTTAGTAACGTTGCCTGTATTTTACTCACGTGATCCACTTTATGTGGGGAGAGCCCTGGTGGCCTGAGATATAGGCTTAATATAGTTTAGTTCAGGTACCAGTCTCCTATAATATTGTATATTAAATTACAATATACATACATCAATTTACCATGTTAAAATTATTGCACTAAGATTTCGGACTCTTTCGGTGTTGAGAAATGAGAATAGTGACTGCCCGAACTGCTAAACAATATCTCGCCACGGGTGACTCAGTTTTAAATTGCTTGAAAGTGGCAAATAAATAATCTTTGCTGTTTAAATAGGTTACCGGAGGTAGACTCTGTACCAGGGTCGTGTGCATGGGTACCTCTGTCTTACCTATTTCTGCCGCAAAGCAGCAGGGCTTGCATTGCTGTGCTCCGGTTTGAAGGGTAAGATACGGCAGTGAAATTACTGGGTACCGTGACTTTACATCTGATGTTACAAGTTGGCAATGTACAGTGAGGTTCTTGTGAGAGTTGCAGATTTGCTGCGAATCTCACAAGAGTCTATGGGCAGTTTGCTCGTTTGCCAACTTAGTAGCAATAAAAAAGGTTCAATCTCCAAGTATTCTCTCTCATATCACAGGACGACAGGTATGTAAAATCATTTCCCTTGGAAAAAAAAATATCATCACGCCTGCTCTCCCAGAAAAGTAAGGCAGAGGTGTATAAACACTCAAGCTTTGCCAATTATATTATTTTCGTGTAATAGACGACGACTCTACTATTGTTCTATTGGTAACTATCTCTAGACACCGACTTAAAAAGTCTCTTGTTAATAACTAGACCAACGAAGCAGTCTTATGTTAGGGCGTTGCGCGCCCTGCGCTTCGACCCATTTGGATATTTTCTGCTGTCCATTCCTTTATTTGTTTATTTATTGCTACCACCAGTGCTGTTGGACTAGTTTTATTCCTCAATTAACTTCCGTAGTTTATTTATTGCTCCGGATGGGATAGCCCATAAGTTCTCAGGTTTTGGATACCCTATCCCAAATAAATTTTTTCTCCTGCGAGCGAGCAGCATCGCATTGGTACAGTATGTGTTCCATATTACCTTTTTCTTTTTGGAAGCTCCGCAGGCTTCTCATTTATCTTGTCAGAGCCTATTGGTAACATAACGTATGAACGACGCAGTCTCCAAAAACAAAGACATTTTCCAACAACTTGAACATGTTCGTGCTAGGATAGAAACATAGTTATTTCATAGTTTGGCCATAATATATAATTTTCAGATTAGTATATCTTTTAGGTTTTAACGTCTTATGAGTCAGGCAAGTGTGTATGAAATTATTTGTTACTAGTGGGCCGGGCAGACGTTGTTCTGCCCGATTACAGCGCCACCTACCGAGTCCAATTGTACTTTTAAACCTTCCTTGGCCCTGTTCAAATACACATAAAAAATTTCGTGAATATCCGTCGTGCCGTTTATGAGTTTTAGCGAGGCTAACACACAGAGTTTCATTTTTATATATAAGAAGAAGAAGAAGATATTGTTTTCAATATCCAGGATAGTAAAGTGATATACTCATCTCACTCAGGCTGAACATATAAGATTCCTAAATAAATATTTAGCCGTGTTAATAAAACCTAGGGGAGAGGTTTTGAAATCAATTCTTGTAGCGTAAGACCCAGAGTCGGATTGATTATGTTTATCCGCCAAGGCTTCGTGAAAAGACAGAATTGGTTTCAACGAGAAAATGACACGGCCGTAATTTATAGAAAAAAAAATTAAATGAGAGGCCTGCGAGTGCGAGGTTAGTCGTGATCAAAATTTTAATAACGATCCCATCGCCTCTTTAGGCCAGATGCTCAGAGCTTATGAAGAATTTTACGAACTCATTCAACAAATAAATTGATCTATTCATAGTTAAGTTTTTTTTTTCGTGTTTCACCAATTTCACAGATATTATATACTAAAGAGTTTCGTAGCTTTTTAACTGATTTCAAAAAGGTTCTATTTTTGACTGTTCTGTCTTCGTAGTCCAGTCAAGGAATGAGGTGTAGAGTGCGTGAGAAGGTAACTAAGCGATTCCTTCAGAAACTTGTTTCAGGGGGCTTAGGGTGTTAACATACCAAAAGTCCTGACACCTAGGTAGTGTGCCGGGGGGGGGGGGGGGGGTAAAGATTTTGGATTTTAGCTCGAAAACGTTTGGTTGAAAAAGATTAAATATAAAAGATTTAGATAATTATATGAACTTTATTTTATGATTGAAAAACCCAAAATGCGTACCTATTATGCTCATCATCTCATTTTTGCTTTATTATGCTCTCTTTTTGAACACATAAATTTTTAACCGACTTCAAAAAAAGGAGGAGGTTCTCAATTCGATGCGTATGTTTTTTTTTCTTATCATGATAGGTCTTGATGGTAATGCCCAAATTCTGAAGTCCACGTTTAGCCGAGTTGTCTCGAGCCTAAGCTAATAGCATTGCATAATCTTCTAATATATAAAATTCTCGTGTCACAGTGTTTGTGGCCAAACTCCTCCGAAACGGCTTGACCGATCCTTATGAAGTTTTTGTGCATGTTCGGTAGGCCTGAGAATAGGTCGTAAACTATTTTTTATACCCATAAGTGATAAGGCTGTTATTTTGAACATTATTATGGCGAAACGTAGTTCGCGGGCACAGCTTGTCTTCTAATGTGTATAAAAATCTCGTGTGACAGTGTTTGAAACCGAACTCCTCTGAAACGGCTTGACCGATTTTTATGATTTTTTGTGTATATTCGGTAGGTCTGAGAATAGGTCGTTAACTATTTTTTATACCCCTAGGTGATATTTTGGGAATTATTATGGCGAAACATAAATCTCGTATCACGATGTTTGTCCGGAATGAACTCTGAAAATTGATTTTGCTGAAATCTTGCTTGCTGTATCTAATTTGGTTCAACTGAAAAGATAGGATAGCTTTTATCTCGATTATTGACCACAAAATTTATTATTGTATTTCCATAAGTTTTTAACAGATGTCGTTGTGAGTTAATTTGTCGATTCAACACTTCGTCACCGCGGTTGGGTAACCATTCAATAGATAGGGCTGTGTTACGATTCTATAAACTACAGTCTATTCCACGTATAAAAAGAATGATTTGTTAATGGTTCCAACCAAATTCAAATTTTTTGTTTCATTTTTGTAAAATTGGCACAACTGTTTTCCATTTTGGCGTCGAGTTTGAGTTGCATCTCTTAATTAAATTAATTACGGTATTTTTATTTAGATCATCTAGTGTGCATTGCGAATTACATAATGGAAAAAACATCGAACAAAGAGTTTCTCTTAAATTTTGCATCGCCAATAGATTTTCGTGTACGGAGTCACTGAAAATGTTACAGAAAGATTACGGTAAATCGACTTTATCAAAAACACATGTTTATGAGTGGTACAAAGCGTTCAGAAGCGGTCAAGATGTGATGAAAAATTTGCTTCGCTCTAGTAGGCCATCAACGTCTTCAACTGAAGTTAACTTGTCTTGGGATGTTTCTTGTTTTTGGTCTACATAAATGATCTACCTAACCAAATAGAGGCCCAAAATGTTCTCTTTGCCGACGACATTTCGGTTTTATTTCCATGCTCGAACATATCTGAAATGAACATCATGCTAAACAAAATTTTAGATAAAACAATTAATTGGCTTGAATTAAACTCTCTTGAACTTAATCTAAAGAAGACAAAATTAATCCAATTCAAACCATATCAAAAATTGCCTCTAAATATAAAATATAGTTATGCCAACATTGAATTAGAAATGGTAAACTCAGCAACGTTATTAGGCATTGATATCGATAGTAACATAAATTGGAAACCACACATACAGAAACTGACAAGTAGACTGTCCTCTTTTACATATGCACTTTATAATATAAAAAAAGAAACCGATTTTAGTACGGCTTTAACTGCCTATTATGCATACGTCCATTCAAGATTATCATATGGAATTATTCTATGGGGAAATTGTTCTAATATAGACAGTGTTTTTATTTTACAGAAAAAATGTATTCGAATTTTGACAAATATTGAACAAATGGATTCTTGTAGACCTTACTTTAAAAAATATTCCATACTTACATTAACCTCAATTTATATTCTCGAATCCTGCAAGTTTGTAAGAAAACATGACAACTTATTCTCCCCTGTCAAACCTAAAAAGAAAAAGAGAAATAACCGTGACGATAATAAACTTAAATTAGATCTATATAACTTGAAAATTGGTGCGACAAGTCCCCACGCAATGACCATTAAGATATATAACCACATACCATATATAATAAGAGTAATACAAGAAAAAAACCGATTTAATGAACATTTAAAGAAATACCTCTGTGACAAATGCTATTATAACCTAGACGAATTTTTTAAGGATAAATGTATTTAATTTAATTTTAAACAAAAATTTGTTATAAAATGTGATGTATTATTCTTTATTTATTGAAATGAAATTTAATGAAATGACACTATAATAAATGGAAATTTGTAATTATTGTTTTTTAGGGAATTATATTGTTTTTTATGGATTATCATTATGACAAAATAATTTAATTCTAATTAGGACTATTATTAAAATGTTTTAAATTAAATAATGCATGCCATCCTCAACATTTGCTACGCCCTTGCAGGGCGTCACATATCCGTGTACCTACGTAACCAGTTGTACTTGTACTACAAATACCTTGTACTATGTGACATGCAATAAAATATATTATTATTATTATTATTATTATTAACTTAGTAAAAGTGAACAAAATAGTGACTGAAATCCTCATTCAAAAATGACGAATAAATGAATAAATCGTTTGGGGCGGGATTTGAATCCGCGTTTCTAACATACCGTGTTGACGCCTTGACCTACTAGGCTACCGAGCTCTTACCAGCCCCTATGAAATTCTTAGCTATATTTTTGTTAAGCCAAAGTAGCCAAATGTTATTATCTAAAAATAAATACTAAAAAATTATTACTTTATTTAGCTAGTATTGTTAGTATAGTGTTTGTGTAAGTCGAAATGCTTCATGCAAATCAATTCCTTTAAAATTTAGTTTTGTTATATTTTTAGTATTAGTATTTATGTAGTTATAAGTATATTCAGGACGGAAAAGCAAGTTGTGTTTGCCTGTAATTGTTTTTTCACTCAGTTCATTATTTTGTAATGTTTGTTATTTTATGTTAATAGTGTTAAAATGTTGGCGAACCTAATAAAATAAATAAATAAATTTATTCATTGCTATTAACTGTCAACACCCAATTTAGCAATATTTACAAATTTCTTGAAAACTGGTAAAGAATAAGGCAATTTTACAAATGTTTTTATATGTGACTTTACATTTTCTTAAAAAATGCAAAATAAATTAAAAAATGATGAATAAATCAATAAAAAAAAAATTGTCTCGGGCGGGTTTTTAACCGCCAAGGCGTCAACACGGTACGCGGAGACGCGGGTTCAAATCCGGAATGGCGCCTTCCAACTAAACCGAAACCGAAAAAAAAACACACCAAAGTCAATCATAACTCATAGTCATGTTGACTGTTGTCTTTGAATATCGCGGTGTTAGGAATTCTGTGCACTAGGAATTCTTGCCAGAAGGTCAAACAGTAAATAAAGAATATTATTTGAGCGTTATGCGGCGTTTAAGAGAGCAAATTCGATGAAAAAGGCCAGACTTGTGGAAAGAAAATTCGTGGAACTTGCACCACGATAATACGCCTTCGCACAAAGCCATCATTGTGAACGAATTTTTGAACAAAAACTCAACAAATACACTCTAGCAACTACTTTATTCACCAGATATGGCTCCCTTGGACTTTATTCTTTTTTCTTAACTCAAATTGCCACTTCGTGGTACCCGTTTTTATTTAGTAAAAGACATAAAGGAAAATTCGCGGCGAGAACTGAACTCAATTCCGAAAAAATGCGTTGATTAGGTTATTCGTTGGCGTAAGTGTATCGTTTCTGAAGGAGCATTAAGTAAATTTTGATGAATAACTAACATTTCGTGAATTATTGTTCTTTTCCTGGTACTTTCTTGACAGGGCCGTGATACTGCCGTATAGACCAACTGACAGTGTAAGCGAGAATGTACAGTCTTATGAAGTTTTAGTGGGTTTGTAAGAGGCAGTGCACTTAGCTACTTTGTATTTGATTTTGAATGACAGATCCCCAAATTTCATCCCGCGTGTAATGGACCTTTTCAATTTTAATTGAAATACATAGTCTTTCGTGATCGTTTCTACCAAATACTGTACATTTTTACGTAACAGTGATAATATGTGCTGTGAGTGGATGAGGTGTAGGTCTTCGAAATAAACCAGACAATTTTTTGTTTCATAGGTAAGTCGACACCGAAAAATTACATTGCATATTCTCTTTAAATTTTGCTTTATTGTTATGTAATAATAATATCTATTAATGTATAAACTACCCAAAGATTAGCGTAAAATAGTAGTCTCTCTTGATACTTTTACTTTACTTTTACAAAAACATTTCGATCACACATACACTAGGGCTTGACTTCAAAATATCGACAAACATATCGGTAAATTTTATATTCCTACTAGCTTTCCGCTCGCGGCTTCACCCGCGTTATTATTGTTTTCCCGTGGGAATTTTATATTTTCCCGTAAAATAATTTTGTAGCCTATTATATGTATAGAAGACTGCTTTTTATAAGACGGCGGGTCAAAAATAGGTAGCGAGGAGCGAAGCGACGAGCGTAGGTTTGAACATGAACCAAGCGCGCGAGCCGAGCGAGCGAAGCGAGCGTGCCGCGGCAGCGGCCGGCGAAGCGCCAGCGGCCGGCGAAGCGCCAGAAACGACTTTATGTGTATTCTCGAATTTATGCATAATTATTGCTTGTGGAAACTGCTAATTTTGAGGTTAGGTTTTTCATATTTCAAATGCTCATATCTCTGGAAGTATGTACTTCCTTTTCTCTTGCCAAATTTCATGATTCTAGGTAGGCTAAACGTTATTAGGTATTTCGTTTTTAGGTGATATGTGTTTTAGGCCAAACGTTATTAGGCAATTTGTGTTTATGTTTTAAGTATAACACTCGAGTAAATAAATTAAATAATCTTTATAAGGAATGCGCCCATTTTGCGAATGACAAGTATTTTTGCTATACTTTTATATGCAGCTCAAAATTAATTTTTTTGCTTACTATCTGAGTGCTAAACAAAATTTTATTAAACAGGAGCAGCTCATTGGAGCTTATATAATTAATATGCTGTACAAAAATAATGACAGCCATCCAGAATGACAAATTGCTGATTGATTTTGGAATGTTTGCTGGCCTTGAGTTGCTGATCAATTAGTTATTTCTGCTCACAGATTATATTTTTCTGCTTACAAAAATACGAATACTATGCTAACCATTTAAATAACACCCATACCTAATTACCATTTTTTTCGCGATTCCGAGATTGGTCCCATAGTAAAAGTTGTTCAGTTTCCTTGTCTGAACAAGCACACAAAATTTGGCTCCTGCTTAAAAAATAACGCTGTATGTATTGGCTGCTTTTTGATAGTAGCTTTTCCAGCGTTATCTTCGTTTTTCCCGTAGGAACTCTACATTTACCCGTAGTATAAACTATAAAGTGGAAGCTTTCAAAAAAAGTCGCTTCGAATACGTTAAGTAGTTTTGGTGTAAGATACGAAAACATTATTCTTCTTCTTCTTTGTGGATGTAAGCGTTACAAAAGGAATATCTTGACCAAAATTCATATGTCAAGCTTTAGTAGCTTATGCTCGGTATGATGAATCAGTGAGTCAGTCGGCCAGGACATGTAATTTTATACATGTATAGGTAATAGCTAATTGCGTTACCTATCTTAGCACTTAACCATCAACCTAACGCTTGAGTAGTCTGGTACATGGATCGCGAATCTGGCCTTGTTAATATACATTACCCTGCTAGTTTGCTAACAGTTCTTGTGCATTGTTCGCTTGTAATTGTCTTGTTGACTGCTAAATCATTCAAACCGCACAGATTGCCCAAACAATATAATAATAGACTGTTTTACAAGTTCTCAATAAAGAATTTTTGGTATCTACTCTAGTCTTATTATTGTAAGGTTATACCAAAATGTAATTAAGAGTGTTTCTTAAAATTACGTGTAATAATTGGACATAATATAGTACGAGGGTGGATTGTCGAGAGACGCATCGTCATTGTGGTAACGTGAGAAATAAATTGGTTTCTCAAAAATTTGCAAGATGTCCTTGCCCCGAGTTTTCTTAGACGTTACTTGTGATGGATCTTCTATGGGAAGAATTGTTGTTGAGTTGAGAACAGATGTCACGCCGAAAACGTGTGAAAATTTCCGCTCCTTGTGCACCGGCGAAAAAGGTTTCGGCTACAAATTAAAAAATTCGCGGCCTAGTAAAAAAAAACAAAATAAAAAACGAACAAAAATATTTTTATTTTTCGATGTAATTTCCGTCTAGCTCTACGCATTTTTTCACGTACGTTCTTAAGATCTCCAAAAAAGTTATTTACGGTACTTTCGACTTCTACATTCGTTTGAAATTTCTGCCCGTCAAAGTGTTTTTTAAGTTTGAAAATAGGTGGAAGTCCGAAGGTGCCAAGTCTGGTGAATAAGCGGGATGAGGCAGTAGTTCAAAACCACAATTTGAATGAATAAAACGAATTTGAGCCATGCATTCGACAGACGTGTAAACGCAATATTGTCTTAGTGAAATAACACTTTCTTTCTCAGTAATCCGGGGCGTTTTTCTTTCATGTTTTCACGTAAACGACGTAGAAGGGTGCAATGATACTCAGAGTTTATTGTTTTTCCTTTTTCAAGATAGTCCACCATGATTACACCCTTAGCATCCCAAAAAACTGGTGCCATCACCTTACCAGCCCACAAAATTGTCTTCGCTTTCTTTGGTGCTGGTTCTTATCTTTTTTCCATTGTTTAGATTATTGTTTTAATTCCGAAGTATAGTCATGAACCCAAGTTTCATTCATTGTCACAAATCTGTGAAAAAATATTGTAGACTCCCCGAGCAAAAACCTTAGAAAATTCTTGTTCATTGACTATGATGTTTTGTCTCTCTGTATCAACAACTCTGTAACAAAACCAAAATTGTAAATGGCGATTGATAAGATGAGATAAAAAAATTTGACCTTTCGAGTTGCTTGCCTGTTCTTCTCGAGAAGGCTCTCCCAATTTCCGAACAGGTGTAGAGTCAACTTTTTTTTTCATTCCTACTTGTATTTGCAGACATCTTGAGTATATTCAGGATGTATGCACATACAAGGTTAATATGATTTCTTTAAATTAGATTGTTTTGCTTTGTTTTGACGTCAATAAGTGCCTGTAAAGGCCTATGTTGAATAAAGATTTTTGAATTTGAATTTGTATTAGTTGATACGAGATGCCGGTAATGTCAGTAATCTCCCTGATAGTCAATAGTTATCGATTCAGAATCATTATGTGTTTCGCCTAACAATATAAAATTGGTTTCTATTAAAATTTAAGTACCTACCTTGGAGTTCCAAATATAAATTAATTCAATCCCTAGGCAGAGAAGGAAATTTAGTAGGTACAATATTCAGTCCATGTTTTTAGAGGCTTTAAATGACTTACTTTATGTTGGGTAACAGTACCTATTTCTCTCCCGAGGAAACGATTTTCTTCGCTGTCAAATTATTTAAAAAAAATCTATTTTGACATTTCAATTCAGCCATATCGAAATTTTCGATACAGCCACATTCTATATTTAACCCTTCAATGAAAATTACTGTAAAAAATATTATCAACAATATTGTAACATGACTTTAACAAATTAAATTCAAGTATAAGTTTACAACTTAACAAACAAAATATTCAAGGGCAAAACAAAGATAAGAAAAAACAAACCAAAATCAAATGTAGGTAAATGCTAGAACTTAACTAGAACAACAAAAGGCATTTAACCACAATTTTTCATATACAATGACAACTAGTTAGGGAGATCGATCGGAAATGAGATTGTAGTCGGTTTAAAATCAGCAATCAAAACCAATTAATATGTATTGCCCGTTTGGACAACCAACAAGATTACAATACTAATTGTACTAATCAAAATACTAATCAATCTAACAACAACCACGCTCTGCTACCAAAAGATGATGGTGCCTAAAAGTCGACACCATCAATTCGGCGATTCGCCGATTCTACTGATTTTAAGGACTACAATCTAATGAAGTACAATATTTACCTTTAATCCGGTCCGGTCTCCGTATGTAGCCGGTGGACTTTCTGAGCTAGCTCGAAGGAAGTCGCGGCTCCTGAAGGGCTGCTGTCAATCCACCGAACCACGACCGGAACATTTGGGCCTATTAGGCCACCACGGCTCACACAATTAACGGATCGATACGATAAAACTTTTGGCAAACACTCACAAGCGGACTTTCGCAACCCCCATATTAGGTGCGCCGCGCAAAAAACAATAAATTATAAAATTTCTCGAAAACGCGCCGCGTGATAACCTATTTCAATGACATGACACTGTGAAAATAACTAAAGTAAATCAGTCTTGCCGTTTCAACATCAGTAAGTTGTCTCATTTTTTTTACAGCATATGCCGCAGAACTGAGTCTATTTGCCAAGGACGCAATATGTGGATCCCACTGCAAATTCGAATCTAGTGTTATACCCAAAAATTTAGTAAAATCGACGAATTCAACAGTATGATTATTCATTTCCACAATATTATCCACTTTGCTAACATTTGGCAATGAAAACTTAATACATTTAGTTTTACTCGAGTTTAATGATAAATTATTCACAGTGAATGAATGCAATACTTTAGAAAGAGTACTATTTACAACGTCAGTATTTCCGTTTCCTCAGTCAATCTTAAATATTAAAGAAGTGTCATCTGCAAATAATACTGTATCGCACAGATTATTGCTGAAGTGTGGGAGGTCATTAATATAAATTAAGAAGAGCAGAGGTCCTAGTATTGATCCTTGAGGCACGCCCATAATAATAGGTGCACCAATAAATCAATACAAGAAAAAATTTCGTCTCGGGTGGGAATCGAACCGGCGTGCTCAAGGTACCGTTTAATAATATGTTGAACATGGTATGTTGGAGATGCTATATTTGAAAACGATATAAATTCTTCAATTTCTTTAGCATTTTTAAAGAAAATGGAAAGCCATTTTCTTTAAAAGCCAAAAGAAGAAAGTCAAAAGTTATTTAATTTAAAAAGTATCAACTCCTTTTTTTCGTACTATATTCAGTAGAATATAGTAGGAAAACCTTTTTAAAAACAAGCTTTTATTTAAATGCGCTAAAAAGAATTAATAAATTTTTACACTCAAACTTTTACTTATAACGTCATTTCACATTTGACACAATTTATATGACATAAAAGCTTGTCGCGAGATTTACTTGTGTGTAGTAACTTAAAAGTACTTAAAAGAGTACTTTTAAGTACCTACTCGTATTTACTTTGAAAATTGTAATGTATAAAATTATTCACATCAAATTATTTAATTTACTTGTTTATCTACAAAAGTAAATCTCGCGACAAGCTTTTGTCATATAAATTGTGTCAAATGTGAAATGACGTTATAAGTAAAAGTTTTAGTGTAAAAGTTTATTAATTCTTTTTAGCGCATTTAAATAAAAGCTTGTTTTTAAAAAGGTTTTTTTTACATTTAATTTATTTTTTACTTTTTAGTTATCACTGGACACGTTTCTCAGTCTGTTCATCTCATTCAACGCATCATTGTTGCAAGGTCGTTTGCCGGAACGTTTATACAGAATTTCAGCTCAATCGGTTTAAGATATCTACTTCAAAATTGATTTTTAGCTTTAGAAGTACAACATATTGGATTAATAGTGACATCACTTAATTTTTCAAGTTATTCTTAGCAAGACCTTTTATATGATACCCATATTGTAGGAGTGCATTTAAAATAATTGGTCCGCCATCTTGGGTATGCAGCCATCTTGGATTTAGAATGACGTCACACAGTTAACCGTGCATTTTCATCCAAACTGTGTGTATACAAAATTTCAGCTCAATGTTAAAGATATCTGCTTCAAAATTGAGTTGCAAGATTCCACCCGAACATACATACTTACATTGCAAGTTAAATAAAAGCTTGTAAAAAAAAGGAAAAAAAGAATCCTTTACAAATTTAACATTCTAAATTACTACATAAATAAAAAAATATTGGAATATTTCAAGTATCAAAATGTATTTTACCTTCTGTAGACAGTATTACCAGACCTAGAATTTTTGAATTTGCCGCCTTTTTCCAAGCTCATGTTTCGTGTGTTTCAGACTCTACAATGCATTGATTTATTACCAAACGTAGATAGAGCACTTCATACAAAATCGCGCTTGAAATCTGTCACCTAATCGACTATACATTTGTACGCTGTTAAATAGGTAGTTGAATATGCACACCCGAATTAAAATTACCATAAAGAAAGTAACGTATTTATCGAATTCAACCTTATTCTTTATTATTACGGCAACTATTTGAAGTACAACCGTGTGCAGTTACATCATTTCATACCTACTTTCTTTCCACATTAAATTTGACGTTTTAGTAATTGCTACAAGAAAATATCAACTTTATACTCTGAAACATAATGCTCAAAATTGCTTATCGCGTTGTCGCTCCAACGCATGGAAAAGAACTGCACGAGGCCCGATTGGGCAGTTCTTCACCGGCCCACTTTTCGAACGTTCATGCGTTATCTACGTTTGGTAGTAAATCAAGGCTACAATGATACAGGCTGCTCTTGTGATTGTAAATAATTTTTAGGGTCAAACTTCTTTGTCAAATTGTCTTTGATAAGTTAGACGATTGCTTCCGATGTTTTCCGCTGCCCATTATTTATCTTCATGTACTGTAAAGGAAGATGTCAGTTCAAATATTAGGTTGAAACCAGTATATTAAGCTTTGGTTATTTTTAGTTTTTCTAAAGTCGAAGCTGAAGCCATTATTGCAATATTAGCAATAAGCTCAACCGTTTCAGGTAGTACATCGGATCATTAGTCATAATATTTACGTTTGAAAGAAAAGTTTGTGCCTCGTCAATTTGCTACTGTGATAATAATAGGAAAAATTCTCTCAGTGCTTGGATTTTACGAAGATTCGCGAATTTGTGTAGGTTTATTTTCTCTTTCACTTTGTTTTTTTATGCTAATAAGCGGAGTTTTGAAATATTTCGTTTTTTTGCAATACATAATATATACATATAATAATTCCTGAGCGGTAACTTAAGGACATTGTAATTTTTAATAATTTTCATTAATCTAATGATTTTTTTAAATATCAGGATATATTGACCTATAAAATATTATATTATTTGGCATTTATAATTCTCTAACGGCGCTTAGAATATCATATTAATTATTTAGGGTATCATGTCCAACACTCATTCAATACTTACATTTCAAACAAAGTGACGGAGACAAAGCGTTAAAGGTATCTAAAAAATTAATCTCGTTTTATTCAATTGATGGTACGTTTTACGTAAAAAAATAATCTTGCATTGTTGTTTACACTTGAATGTTTACTTTTAGTTTTCCGAGTTGAAAAGCAAACGGATTTAACCACATTTTTTTTTTTTTTTTTTTTACGAGGGGAATGCGTTTGCGCACCGTCCAAGCCCCCGCAGGGGCAAGGTTGTGTGGGACTCCGCAACGAGCGACTACCCACTAAACCCCTCGATATGTCCTCTTTGGCGCCTAGCGCAGCCACGTCCAAAGGACGCGCCGCTGCCGAACGAGGTCGTGGGAACCCTTACAGACCGACCATAACCCCGTCCGCGGCACCTGCCCACCAATGGCGGGCCCCTCACGCCCTCTCCAAGATGGAGATGGAGAGGAGTTCCCGGGGCATACTCCGGGTGATAATTTTTTACTGTGGTTTTCTTCCACGCGGCCCGACGCTCAGTGCGCCAGGCCCCCGGCCCCGCTCAGTGCGGGGTAACGGGCTTGCCCGACGGCAGACCCCACTGGATCCACCGCCGCGCACACGAGCCGAAGCTCAGCGGCGCCAAAGCGCTGACCCACCGCAAAAAGCGGCCACGGTGGCCACACGAGGTGGCCCGCCGAGTAGCACTCGGCCATCCCACGCCCCCCTCATGGGGGCCGCACAAGTGTGCCGAAGCCACACGTTGATCGGGTCAGCCTCAGTCCTTGGAACAACGACACGCCGAAGCTCAACGAGCTTGCACCGACTCGGAACAACGACATGCCGAAGCTCAACAAGGACCCGCACCAACCCGATCAAAGGGGCAACGGCACAAGGCGCAATGCGCCATGACCCGCGAGCGGGTCCCCAGGCGACACACAACCCCATCATCAAAAAGAAGGGGAGGTGACGCCCCACATGGCCACGTGAAGTGGCCCGCCGGGTTAAGCCCGGCCACACCACGCCCCCTCCACGGGGCAGCTGTCAGTCTCTTAGCCCGCGGCAGAAAATCTGCCGGGTTGCCCAGGGTGCACCACGAGGAGGTGTTCTGACATCGCACCCCAAACGGATTTAACCACATACAGTAACTTCTTCTGTATAGTTTTTTTAAATACAGAAGCTACGTGACTTAAAGTTATATAGGTAATCATTTATGATTTAATATTAAATTAATATGAATAAATGCTGCATTTCTTACGTATTTATTTCTATTTTCTCGCAGATGGTGCGAAAAGTAGAGTTTTTTCCTCGGGGTTAAAGCAGTTTTGGTTGAGCTTAAATCCCTCGCTATATTCAAGAATCTAGTTTTAAATCCCTCCCTACGCTCAGGATTTAATTATTTAATACAATCACTGCGCTTAGTTAAGCAAAGTGTACTTCGTTACGCTCGCGATACATGTCTACATCCGTGCATGATATACTGCGTTATCCCCTCGGTTAATAATCTACTATTTTTTATTATTTCTTACTTTGCTGCACTGCTTTGTCTTATATTTTTAAATAAATATAGTCTTCTCTAAGAATAATACTAATCATATTCTTTTTAGGTAGGTACTTTTCGTTTTTTATGTGATAAAGGGGACAGGTAATGTGACTCTGTAGAATCATTAAAAAATCATTGGCTAGCACACAAGTAGCTATTTGATGAGGTCGTAACGTTGTATTTATGGTTACGATTGTTTCACGATCGACAGAAATGACTGCGTATGAGTTAAAGCGAAATTTATAACACTTACATTTAAGTTTACACATTGTTCAATCAGCCTTTACTTTTAAATAGCATTTGTCATTTTATATTGTAAAACTTCTAAATTTATTTACTAATAACATGGATTCATGTGAAGTTATCCATTGGTATAACATGTTAGGTACATCGGAAACGATTTAAAAGTTGTTGATTAACATTTAGGTTTTTTTTTGCTATCATATTGATGTACAAAAAAGTAGTAATATAAAGGCAACCTTTACGTATTCATCTTGAAACTGCTGAGTTCATATACTACAACTACTCATTCAAGTTATTTCCTTTACTTATATAACTTCAAAGAATAGGTATGGCATCAAATATACATTACATGACTCGCGAGGACGTTATACTTTTTCATTAATGGTTGGAAGAGCAATATAATGATATTTTACTCTATATATGTCGTATGCTTACACTAGAGTCTGTGTGGTAAAACAACCCAATAATGATTGGGACAAGATTGTTCATTTTGCTTCTTTTTGCACTCGGAGAAAAGGTTTCCTCCCTTTCTTGAATAGCATTGCACGTCCCGGCGTTTCCCTTATCTGAAACATTGGTACTGATTTCTTATACCGACCACATTCATTCCCACGAGTCCCACGACGCAAGGTCGTAAGCTCGAAGACCTGAAGATGTTCGGCTGGCATCAGTGACCAGCCGAACATGGTGTACGATTGACCCTATTGGTCAATCGTACACCATGCGGAGTCACGTTGTCGAATACCGACGCTTTTAGACTCTATGGACTTTACCATTCTCTAAAACCACCATAATGGTTAACGGTGAAACCTGTGAAACCAATCATTTCAATCCGGGTCTAATTTGCCTTGTTCTTAATTCTCGTTCTCAAACTATTTGGTTCTGCCGATGCACTTTTAACAATAATAATACCAGTCTATACACATCGCCAATATTTAGTAAATAAGTTCTTTTGCGAAAACATATATATGATGTACTTACATATTTTTAAAAAAATCTAGTCATATTTCAGTATTTATATGTCAGTTGTAGAGTTTATCTAGTTAATTTTTAGCGTGATTCTTCGTTTACTTCTTTCTTTTGCTTATATTTTAAAGTTTTATAGATTAAAAGTAGTAGTTTCTGGAACTTACAGTAGGTAGCACTCCGTAAAGCGCTCCATACATGACACGCGCTAATATGGATCATGACATATAGAAACTGCCCGTGGAAACAGCGCGGCGTAAGTAAATCGCTTATCGCAGTTCCACTATCGTCCCGCTTCCGCCTCTGTGTGGAAAGCTTAATTCCTAGAGTACAGAAATTGAACTGAAGCGCGTCGCGTCGAATGGAATCACATTTTTTCTGTATTGCCCCTAATTTATCTCGGCATCTGTTGGCGTGCTTTAGCCTCCCCGGTCATTATTGACTACGTGTATACTTTATAGTTAGGTTACATCTAAGCATAAATAACGCCACTTGTTAGCTACGTAGTGTTGTACACAAAATTTAATTAAGCAACGTTTATATGTTTAGTCCGAAATTGTGTCGTGTAGCAATCAATCTGAATACAAATACAAATGGGGTCCTTTTTCATGCAGTGACAGATTTAATATATCTCAACTCTCTTTTTTCCCGTGGATGTCGCCAGTGCCGGCTTAGGGGGTTTACAGCAATCAGCAGGCCTATTACTGATCTATGGTTTTCAAATGATATCATGATGACATCATAATGCAAAATATGTCATAAGATTTTTGATCATTCGTATATTATATCATGATGACATCAGCGAAATTATGCCATAGTGATGATATTATTAGAGATTGGTAATACCAAATGAAGCATTTCATGACTTCATTACCATGTAATACGAATAAGGATTAATAATAGGCCTGCTGGAGGCTGGTCACTTGTGCGAAGCACCAATGGACAAGATTTCACAATTATTGTTGTGTAATTTTGTTTGATATTTTAAAATCTTATACGTATATTATTATATATAAAAATGAAACGCTGTGTGTTTGTCTCGCTAAAACTCAAAAACGGCTCGTCAGATTTTTACGAAATTTTCCGTGTGTGTTTGAATAGGTCCAGGGAAGGTTTAAACATGAAATTGGTGGCGCTGCATCGGGCAGGACAACGTCTGCCGGGCCCACTAATCTTCTTCTTATATAAATAAATACGTAGCAACCATATGTAAGGTAGAAGGCCCAGTACTCGTCAGGTTTTGAACTTTGCTGACTTTGGAACTGTGTTACAGTAAACCTTGTAGACTTAATAATGTAAAACTTCGATAGCTTGCTAAAATATTTATTGTAGTTTTCAGAGGTAAAAGTGGTTTTTAGATAAACTAAATAAATAATTAATTGTAATATAAAAAAGTAAAAAGGAGCCAATTGTACCAGTAGTCGGCAAGTTTGTCCTAGTAACCGTCATGTTGACCCAAAAGTCGTCGATTTTTCACGCTACCTTGAACTTTATTGCTATACGTTAAAGATTACATTATAATCATTACGAAAAAAATATATAATTATATTCGTTTTATTTTTCATATAGGTACTTACGTTATAATAAAATAATGTAATATTTTATACATATTATAGTCATAAAGAAAGCAGATCCCAGACTAATAATTTACTTTAAATAAATTTCTTTAAAGGGATTGCGAAAACCAAGGAATATATTCAATATAAAAGTATTAATAGAAATTTTCTTTTTTAAGTATGACAAACTGATTATCATTATGATGAATCATATACGGCCATCCTCCATATTTGTTTTAAAGGCCGGAAAACTGCCACATCCATCGGTTGGAGTATTTGCAGCGGAGCGGGCGCGGGAGGAGGACTCTCAAGCCGCCCCGCTCCGTCGTAGGCGGTTAGGTAGGAAGAGGCGCGCCTTCTAAGGTGGTTTCGCCGGGTATGGGGTTGTTACCCGAGTCCTACGGCATATCCAAAGGACAGCCTTGTCAGCTACAGTCCCTTGTGAATTGTAAAGAAATTCCCTCGCCCAAAAAAGTGTGTCGCATTAGGATAGAAGGGCCTATTAAGATATAGAGATCAGAGTGATGTTTTTTCCCGGCAAAAATTGCTCAGTGGTTGTCTATGAGAGCAGTGGTCATCCAAAAACAAAATTATTTTGCAAAGAGATGTTATTTTTTACCCATGGGTAAAAAAGCATTCGTTACATATTCAAAAAAACCTTCTGTCCAGTAGAATCCACCATCTCGATCCACCAGTTGATAATAACACGCTGAAGTTCACTAAGATCCAACATTGATCTTGCTGGATCCTATGATACTTACTTCATTTCTTTTTAATGCTCCACTAGTGGATCGAACAGCACACGTCAGAGGCCGTGTCAGCAGGGACAATCGTCGACCCAGGGCTGGGACCTGGGGTGCAAAGAATCCCCGGGCGGCGAAAACCCCCAATCAAACGACGTTGGCTCTGGCAACGTATAACGCGCGTACACTGCGGACCGAGGAGCAGCTGCTGGAACTACAGGAGGAATTGAGCAGGATTTGTTGGAGTATTGTGGGAGTATTCGTAGTTCGATGAGAGGGTGATAACACGATGGTCCTTAAATCTGGCAACCTGCTCTATTTCCCGGAGGGCGAAGACCTGTCCCAAGGTGGTGTCGGGTTCATTGTCCATAAGTCTCTCGTGAACAACGAGGTACAGATCGAAAGTGTGTCGAATAGGATGGCATACCTTAAACTCAGAATCACCAAACGGTATTCGCTGAAGGTCATACAAGTCTACGCCCCGACCTCAACCCACCCCGACAAGAAAGTGAAAGCTATATATGAGAACATTTCTCGAGCAATAGGTACATGCTTCCAAGACTCACTACACCGTTGTCATGGGAGACTTCAACGCAAGGCTAGGCAAGCGGGGCAATAATGAGTTGAAAGTGGGGCAATTTTGAGCTGGAATCCGGAAATACCGAGGTCAAATGCTAGCCGATTACATGGACAGAGAGGGACTCTATATCATGAAATCTTTCTTCAAAAAACGGCTGCATCGAAAGTGTACCTGGAAAAGTCCGGATGGCGTGACAAAAAATGAGATTGACTTAATCATGTTGATTAAGACCAGTATATTCAATGACGTCAGTAATCAATTCGTTTAACATGGGGAGCGATCACTGAACAGTAAGAGGAGCATTGAATCTTAACATAAAAGCGGAAAGGTATCGCTCCGTGCCGAAGCCATCCAGAACCAAAACCCCGAGCGCTTCCAACTCGAATTGCAAAATTGCTTTGATTGTCTAGCTAGAGGACTGCACGGACGTGGACATTTAACATGACAGGATTCTGGAAGCTGTCTTTACGGCGGGTGCAAAGTTTTGCAAACCCAGCCGTACTCAGTAAAGAAGTAACATCTCGGAGTCAAGAGCTAAGCTGATGGAGGAATGGCGTGGAATAGGTCTACAGTCTTCTGAAGATGCTCGTCGGTGACTCAACAAACAGATCTCTTAGGCCCATATTATAAAACGATTCTCAGTAATGAATCTAGTTTTAAAACTATGTAGTTTTAAGATGAGCTTTAATTTTTGAATGTTTCTTAAAACGAGATTCATTGATCGTTGTTCATCTGAGTTATTGCTTATTATAGAAGTGCCTTGGACGCTCAAGTAAAGATTTGATCTTTGATTACTTAAGTATGGTCGAAACCACTCTTGAGAAAATAAATTCATATTATGTTACCAAATAAAGTTGAAATTTACGCCAAAATCTGATGCTGGGCGAGTGTCCAGCTGTGGGCTGGTGCTGGATGAGTGTGTCCATCAATGGGGCTGGTGCTGGGAAATATTTCCAGCAATGGGATGGTGCTGGACAAGATTGTCCAGCAGTGGGATGGTGGACAAAATTCCCAGCAGTGGACTTGTGCTGGGCAAAATTGTTCAGCTGTGGGCTGGTGCTTGGCATAATTCCTAGCAGTGGGATGGTGCTGGACAAGATTATCCAGTAGTGGGCCGGTGCTGGGCAAGATTGTTCAGCAGTGGGCTGGTGCTGGGAAATATTGTTTAGTAGTGGGCTGTTTCTGGGCATGATTCCCAACAGTGGGATGGTGCTGGACAAGATTGCCTAGCAGTGGACTTATGCTGGGCAAGATTGTTCAGCTGTGGGCTGGTGCTGGCATGATTCTCAACACTGGGATGGCGCTGGACAAGATTGTCCAGTAGTGGGCTGGTGCTGGGTAAGATTGTTCAGCAGTGGGTTGGTGCTGGGAAAGATTGTCCAGCAGTGGACTATTGCGTTCTGTAACACGGGCCTTAATGTCTGACTCGCGAGATACGCTGATTTAATACAAAACGTATTAAAGAGGCCATCGAGCAGAACAAAGGCTCCAAAGTGTTCGCAAGAGATCTGTCACCCGGTCAGAGTCTGCTGAAGACAGAGGACGGCAGAGTCATTACACCCCGACCTGAACTTATGGTCGAGATCGAACGCTTCTATGGACAGCTTTACGCATCATCACAGGCACCTGTTATTCTGGCCACAGATCCTAGAGCCAAATTGACTCGGCACTACACCGAAGACATCCCGAACGTCAGCCTGTACGGGATTAGTGTAGCTCTCAAACAGCCTAAAAACAACAAGGCGCCGCGTGATGATAGAGTTACAGCCTCACTCTTAAAGTGGATGGACTATCAGCCCGGAAAGCGCTGCAGCGGCTATTCAACTCCGTCATACTCGAGGGCAAAACGCCTAAGGCATGGCATAGGGGCATGGTGGCACTGTTCTTCATAAAGGGCGACAGGGCCCAGTTGAAGAACCATAGACCCATCACGCTCCTGAGTCATGTTTACAATCTGTTCTCGAGGGTCATTACAAATCATCTCGCAAGTAGGTTCGACGACTTCCAGCCTCCCGATAAAGCCGGATTCCGAAATGGCTATAGTACCATATGTTAAAACTTATGTCATTAATAAGGACACTGGCAGTTTTATACTTGTTTACTTTTCTAATATGAATTTTGAATCTGACATGTATTTCATACTTCTACTCTAATTTTGATAGCTCGTGTATATTTATCCAATGAGACTCTTCCTCAAATATAATTTTCAACAAATAAACTGCGTTTTTCACTGCACCATAGACCACATCCATATGCTGCGGCAGGTTATACAGAAGACCGAGGAGTATAATCTGCCACTATGTTTGGCTAAGAACTAAGGGCAATGGAGAGGGCTATACTCGGGGTTTCTCTACGTGATCACATCACAAATGTTGAAATCCGTAGAAGAACTAGAGTTACCGACATAGCCCAAAGAATTGCAAACCTTAAGTGGTAGTGGGCAGGACACATTGCTCGTAGAACTGACGGCCGTTGGGCCGAAAGGTCCTCGAGTGGCGGCCGCATACCGGGAGACGATCTGGTGAAGGTCGCGGGAAGCCGCTGGATGCGGGAGGTGCAGGACCAATCGGTATGGAGATCATGGGAAGAGGCCTATGTCCAACAGTGGGCGTCTCGTGGCTGAAATGATGATGATGATGAAGCAAACTGCCTATCTCACGAGTCATTGAAAAGTTCAATACCTGCTCGACTAAAGTGCATAGAACAGTTAATTATTTTTGTAAATGTAGGTCCCATAAAAACGTAGTCTATAAATGTTACTGAACCATATAAACATGTAATCATAATAATGAAACTATTATACTGATATAACTATAACTAATATTAAAATTCAAGAAATTATTTGAATTTAAAAAAAACTGTACATATAGAGATACCTACTTTTTATCCAATAATAAAACAAATTGATTCAAACGAATATCGTACATAATTCAAGGTAATAAGAGCTCCATGATGGGCTCAGGTACAATTGTAACGAACGTCCCCATATTCGTCGTTATCTAAGTATAAGATTTTTATAATGTCAAAGGAAAATTAAACTTAATACCGAGAAATAAGGTAACAATGACGGGTTAAGATACTTTTGTTAATGCTCGCCCCAGTATCCGTCAGAACTACATAAATTTTGACGAGTATTGGGCAAAACAGGCATAAGCGAGTACCAATGAATGTCACATGCAATAAAAAAATAAATTCTCAAGATTTAGCACTAATTAATAGGTATAGTGTTAGAAAATGTATTATACTATTATTAAAAAACAAATACACTTACCGTATAAATATCTGAAGCGGTATATTATGTAAAAAATAGGAGCCGGTTGTTGCTCAGTTTAGTTGCCAAACTATACCTATTACAGATTTTTTTCTGGGTGCACACTTTTAGCACCTCGAATTTTTGACACAATTACAATTTTAATGCAGTGTCGCAAATATAGTAAAACATTATAGTACTGTGATTGTATTTCAATCACAATTCTATCATTTACGGTTGGTAGAAATATTATAAGCCCCTTTTAAAGTGTAGGTATAGGTACCTGACGAGTATTGGGACACTGACGAGTATACCAGCGTTTACCTTAGCAATGTACCTGCTTTTGGACTTATAGGTAAAATACTTACACTCGCATTTTCAGCAATTAAACATAATTCCGGTGGTGTTTAATCAATTAATATGTTATCAGAGTCACTCATTTTATAGAATTATTAAACTTTTAAGTAAGTAACAACAATCACGCAGAGAAAATTTTAGAAAAATTTTAGAAAAATGTCGTCGTACGTACACAGCAGTGACAAAGCAAATGCGTGCTATGCTTTGCTTGCCGTGTTTTTAAAAGCAAGGTCCGGCCGTGCTTTTTGTTATGCTTTGCTTTTAGGCATGCTTTTACAATACAAAATCTGGTAGACCAGTCAGATTATTTAGCGCAATCTTAACTTAGCATGCTAGAAAAAAGTAGGAAAAAGCAAAATGTGTGTCAGATTCTAGATATTTGACATTTGGTAAATAAAAAGCACTAGTGCGTAATGGTGGTCATCCCGCACGCTAAACAGCCCTGCAATATACTACTTTTTGAGCAACTGTATTAAAAATAAATTTGCGTCCAGTTCAGTCCGCCATTACAAAGCACCGCGTTTGTTGTTGTGCTAAAATATCAGTCAGTGAGCAATATTTCTGAGTGAATTTTACAGTTCTATGTTTTTTAATGATTTTTTTAATGAATTGTATAAAGAAAAACATAATAAGTGTGGAATCTTGGATGCAGCGTCGCCAAGTTTTTTCCGCCATCTTAGAGCACCAACACAAATCTTGGCACGCTTTTTTCGTAGGTATTTCATGTCTATTGGTATCTATAGTCTAAGGTTTTCGTCGATATGACATTTCTGTTTTGTAAAAAATGTATTTGAATGTTTTGTACAATAAATGGAAAAAAAACTGATACCACGTTGTGCCCAATATTGCTAGATGCAACGATGTATCCAGCCAACATGTTACAACACATGACTTGCGTCAAAATAGTGGGTGTGAGGCTTAGTTAAATAGAAAAAATCATGGATGCTAACATATGGCTAAATTGCGAGAGTAAGATAAAATACCATTACTTGTCTTTATCTTTGTTGGATATATTTTATTTATTTTTTAAAGGAAACGTACAAATTATAGTCCTTATATTTAGTTTAATCCTACTAATATTATAAATGTGAAAGTGTGGATGTTTGGATGTTTGTTACTCAATCACGCAAAAACGGCTGAACGGCATGCATGTAGCCTTTGACATGGAAAAGAACATAGGCTACCTTTTATCCCGATTCCTTAAGAGGGGGTATAAAGCTAAATTGCTAATCGTAGATTTGATATCTACACTTGAAATTGAATAATGAACTACCCAATTTTTTTAAAATAGATATTTAACTATATTTGTAAGTGAACGCACTGAGTGAAAACATAAAATTAAATTATTTTATCGATAGAAAAAAATCGCGAAGATACGTCCAATTTTCAAGCAAAATCGATTGCTTTTCAATGTGATGCATATAACTGCGTCAATTTTTTTATATATAATATAAAACTATATTACCTAGGGACTGTACTAGCGATTTGCAAAAATTATGTATATTTTACGAGTAATTAAAATAAAAGTAATTCGGCGCTTACAACGTTCTTATTCCGCGCAGAACGCTATCGTCTGTCGCACCTGACCCGAGGTAACAGGCATGTTTTATTTCATCAATCAGTCTTGATCGCTCCGTTGAGACGAGTAAACTGTGCTTCTGTGCTCCGGCCCGAGAAAATACATCGACCAAATTATGGCGAATGAAAAAACCAAAAAAAAATTGTCTAAAAGAACTTAAGAAGTCAAAAATTCAACTTATGGCGTATTGTAGAAGGTATGTACCTATTACTTTACTTTTATTATGTTTACGTAATATTTTACGTTCATAAGTAGTTTCACCTTACAATATAGACCCATGCGCGTTGACTTTTAATAACACAATACAATGCACAAGCGCTGGTGCAACGTAGGCGCGGGTAGTAAAACAAATTGATGCGTTTGACTACTCGCGTGCTGGACGTAGGTGACAGTATGTAAACTTTTTATAGTGCTAACATAAATTAAATCAATTTGACGCGAAACTTTGATTATATAAAGACGCGAAATTATCACATCATACTTCGTTAAGTAATTAAAAGTGTAATTACTGTAACAAATTTAAATTAAGCGACGACCGTCTGGCGCTGTGGTTAGAACGTGGACCTTTGGCGCCTTAGGCGCCAACGGTCCCGGATTCGATTCCGGTCGGAGCAGATTTTTTGTGATAAATATGAATATATGTATGTGCTCGAACCATGGACGTGTATGTTTATTTATATTTACTTGTGCTGTATTCATTTTTATTTATTTATGTATGTTTATCCGTTATTTCTATGAAATCTACAAATTCTTAATGATACTTATTGGGTTATATAATTAGGGTGAATGGGAAAAAAATATTTATTTATTTATTAGTGTTAATTATTTATAGTAATTTTGTATTTCAGAGCTGCTGCAACACGAAATATCACACAAGCTGACGAATACGATCCAGTCAAATCCGTAAGCGGAAAGCTCTGATCAAATTTGTAATTTTATTGCAATTGTTGAACTTAGGACATTAATAAATGTTGTTTAGATTTTTCTGGGGACTGAAATCTGTTTACTGTCAAAATATATTTTGATGTGAAAATCTATTTCTAACCAAAATTGCTTCAAAATTTCGGTTAAAATTTGAGGCATTTCATTTCTTTAGACGTTCAAATTATTGTTTTTTTTTGTTATAAAATTATAGATAGATTAATAGAGAGAGAGAGAATAAGAGAGGTAGAGATTAATATTATAGACGTAAATAGCACCATGATATAATAATGAATGAATTTACGTGAATTAAGTGAATAGTACGAAACATTTATATTGTTTTTTTTTCAGATCATCTTCAACTTTAGACAATATTCCGACGTCTAAAGTCTAAAAAAAAATTGTATAAAATAAGTTAGTACCAATTTCTCTCCTAAAAATTTTGTTATTCCATACTGGGTTCAACGATGATTTTAAATACAGTTTAATATTATCGAGGCAATCCAAAGACTGCGTAAACCTGCAAATTAAACAAGTATACTGCTAACTTGTGCAAAGCAAAATGTTGCTTACTTACACCCAATTTCCGAAAGGCTGATCAAATCATTATTCAACTAACATGCTGCAACATTTGACAGTAGTGTTTAAATCAGTTCGAGTTTCTGAAACGTAGGTTAGTGAAAATTTACTAATCTTTGATCGATTTGATTTGACATGAGAATTATTTTTAGAGATGGGACTATGAACGACACAAAATGAATGATTTCAGTAATATAACTGAAATCATTCATTTTGTGTTGTTCATAGTTAATTTTCAACTACCTACGCATAAACTCTAATTGTGTCGTCGCTACTTTTCTTTACAGGAAGAAAAGTAGCCACGATGTCTAAGGGAGTTTAGTGCCATAAGATACATTTATATTTCATTCTATAGTTATTTTTTATTTCATTCTATAGTTCATTTCATAGTTCATTCTAAGCTATAAACAAACTCTAGAATACACGAGTCGTCACTACCTTTCTTCCCGTGTATGTCGTAAGAGACGACTAAGGGAGTTTAGAACAATTAAGTACATTTATAGGTAGTTCATAGTTCATTCTAAACTATGAACAAACTCTAGAATACTCGTAAATGTGTCGCCACTACCTTTGTTCCCGTGTATGTTGTAAGAGACGAATAAGGTAATTTAGTGCGATTAGGTATGCACAAGTACATATTATGTATAGTTCATTCTTGACTATGAACAAACTAGAATATATGAGACGCCACTACCTTTCTTTCTGTTTATGCCGTAAGAGACGACTATCTGTGTCATCCACACCCAGACTACTTAGTCTTGGTGTGGCTGACCCCAGCTAGGCTACAAAAAACTGGAAAATAGATTGTTTGAGTATGCCGCTATAATGTCCAGAGATACGAGTAGGTATAGTATGTCTGAGTTTATCGGCATCAGAGTTTGTCGCTTGCGCGTTTCAGAGATACGTGTGGCTCGACTTGAAGGGGGCACTGCCGTGCCCCCAGATTTAGGAAAAAAAAAAATAAAACGTATTGCGATTTATATAGATTTTGTCACCACTGAGAAGTTTTATTGCCCAGTGGAAAAGTTAAGATTGTAGGTGCATTCGCGAAAGTTTATGATCGGTTGCTTTTTGTCCTTATTGCTACGCGATAGAGTCGAACAGTAGTCGAGCATAAACTTTCGCGACTGTATTATAGCGACATCTAAGTGATTTTCTGATTTTAGTGCCATCATGATTTTTACACTGGGCTAGATTTGTTTTGACTCCATATTAAAAGTAATATCTAATGATAAAATGGTGCCACCACATTCACACTCAATTTTAACACTAATTGTATGATTTCAGTAACACCGAACGACGGGTTTATCGGTTAATCGGGCAAAGACGGCTTTCAAAAAACGGAAAGCTAAGGAAGCAAAAGACCAAAGTATCTATGATGCAAGTGAATGACTTATCATTCATAGCCAAGGTATAGACCGTATTCTGAAAAAAATATAATTTTAACATACACACATTAATTATTGTAAATTAAAGCGATTCTTACGGTTAACAATTTCAAAAATTGAAAGCGACATTATAAGAGAGGTAAATAAATATATTTGTCACTACCTTTTCGTATTATTTAAATCTGTACTCCAAGTATTTTTGGTGTTTGAAATATGTTTACGCCTATGCTTATCCGACGAGTGCTTAGCAGGTAAATGTAAATAAAGCACTTATTATGTTAAATACCTATATTCTAAATAAATAATAATATTTATTACCTACCTTTTCGTTTTACTTATCACAGTTCAAAGTACGGATAAATAGTCCGACTCGCACTTAACCAATTTTATCTGCCTAAGGTAGGTTATACTGTGCGCGATCACACAAAACATGAAGAGGGAGCGAACTTATCGCTGCGATGGTCGAGACCGGAACGTGTGAGGCGCGCGGGTGAAATCTGATATTTTTCTAGCTTTATACCCGCTCTTAAGTAGTTCCCGAGGGAAAATTGAAAACTGTTCAAGATTGAAGTCCACGCAGACGAAGTTGCGGGCAGAAGCTAGTATATAATATACAAAGACTAATTAAGATTTTAATGATTTCATGAATTGTACACTCATAAAATAACTAAATAAGTTAACTATCTATGTTTTAACAAATGTAGAAATAAAAACGCCGATGTACCAAATATAAACGAAATTGTTTCCTTGAAAAAAATTCAGAGGGCGGACGTAAACAGAGAGTAGATAGATGATCTTTCCTTTGAAAATTAGTTTTTATAGCCACATAATTTTTTGGTTTAATCAAATGTAGCTCCGAAGAGTGCTCTTTATGCGAAAATGTTTTTAGGAGGGTAATAATGTATCTACATGTAGGTACCTCGAGGCAAACAATTATCTTTTTTATACGGGTTGTGTAAATAATGATGTTGAGAAAGAAATATTGATGGGAGTGCAGTATTTTACGAAATATTGCTATTTTGAAAGCAAGATTTTTTTGCGACAGTGAATTGCTTATCATATAATTTTATACTGGGGCCGCACCTGCGTGTATCATCACGAAGCTTCGTGAAATGACACGATACGCGCAGATGTGACTGACCATTATCGGCTATCGTTGAGAACATTCAGGCTGCGTGCACAAAGTAAATAGTGGCGGTACATCCAAGGATTTTAGCGTGCTAACTATCGCGCTGCGTGGTCAGATTAGCGTTGTTCATTTAGGTTGTTTTCGTTTTGTTCAGATGCGTGCCACGCAATGGTTTTATAATTTACAGTGATTTATCATATAGGATCCAAAATTAGGTTTATTATTAGATTTTGATAAATGCTTTATGTAATTGTTAGTCCACATGTAGAAGCAAAAAGTCATTGGATTATTGAATGATACTTCAAGCAAAATAACGAAGCCGCTAATGTGACCGTAGCATATAAGCGATAACTTTTTAACGTATAAAAATGTACGAAGCTTCGCACGCATTGCTCCGGGACGATAGGCGCAGGTGCGTCCGTAGCATTAGAATTAGATTCTGAATTTCGTTTTATTTATAAAATCGACTGATGATTAAAAGTATGTAGAGTCATTATCAAGAACCAGAGCTAGTAAGTAAATATGAATCATTACTTTTCATAAATTCTTCTTTTCAATGTTATACAAATACTAATTTTCATAAAGAAGCATCCACATTAAATATTAGTTTCGTCAGAGATAAACTGCTCAACGACCTGGACACAGCAGATCTTTATAAATCTATGTTAAATTACAATATAACTCATTTTATTGAAAATCTGTACTTCAGCTTTTTCAATTATTTACTATTTCTGTTGTAGAGATTATTACATCAACAATAGATGCCTATTGCATAATACATAAATTTTTGAAAATCAATTGTTCATGGATTCCTCACATATTCCGAACATTGAAAACACATGCCCATTCAATTTGTTTTACTGATAAGGTCATGTAATATTAAATAATGCTAAACTAAGAATATCACGAAGAAGGCCAGGTACTTAAATAACAAAAATAATTCAGGCTTTATATGATTTGCTTCGCTTTATACGCGTATGTATAAAGAAAAACTCCTTTGTTATTAGTATTTGAAGTGTCCTAATATAATATTATACTAGAATCATATCAGTTACAAAGCTCACCCAGATCCTATTATTTGATTTGTATTACGCCTTTAAGAAACGGAAAGGGTCGTTGGATTGATTTTAATAATCCGTTCATTCTTTATCTTTCTCCAATATTTTATAAGACGTATATTTTTATAAAAAAGATAGGGTATTGTAAATGTAGCATTTTAAGTAAGGTACTGCGTAATTAGGTAGATGCGCGCCTTTGCAGGCAAAAGCACGAGATAATAATTAATGTACCCTTCTCAAAGTAAGTTTTCCTTTGTGAAATAAGAATCGGAGTGCGTTGAATTTTATACTGCACTAGCGACCCGCTCTGACTTGACACGGGTAGACGAGCATTATATTAGTTGTTTTTTAAACTTTTTATACCGAATTGACTGTTTCCTCTGCATTTCAAGACTAGATGAATTTATTGATCATAATTTAAGAAACAGTTTGCAGAAATAGCCAGTCATAAACCTCGAAAAGTACGAAGTTTATTTCGTTTTATTGCTTATATTCATAATTCAATTCAACTGCTCACTAAAACAAAATTAGTTAAAACAGCGATGTTTGAGGTTACGTAACATCAACTACTCTGTATACGAATAGTTTCTTCTAATCTCTATAATGTATAGGATAAGTAAGTAAGGAATAATGTAGCTTTCTACTGGTGAAAGAATTTCAGTAATTCTAGAGATAAGTAAGTATAGATTTATAAAAACAAATCATAACTTACATCTACAAACTGTGGTTAATTCCATCTAGTACTACTAATAGTTCGACTGTCACACGAGCCGTCAAAGATGTACTTGGAAATGTGTAAGTAATGATAGAGTATTAGAGTCAAAATCACCAAGGTAGCTTTGGTTCTGTCACCATTTTTATCCTAATAATGCCTTGAACCGTGGCCTTGAAGTACAAAAAAAATGTGACGCCCATTTTTGCCATTTTGTGATGGCGGCCATCTCGGCCAATTTTTTTTTATAGTGACTGTGTTCTAAAATGAAAGCCCTTTCGTTTGATAGCAATATTGCAAGAGTTGTACAAGAATATGACATCCGCTATTGTGTTGCAGCGGTCATTTTGGATTTATAAAGATACAATTAATTATTCATGATGATTGTATTGTCATCAAAACTAAAAATGTGTATTCTAATTTTCAGCTCACTCAGACGCTGGTAGGTGAGTGGGTAACATTTAACTCGCAAGGTTTAAACCAAACATACATAGGTTAAAAGTTAAAAGTTTGTAAAAATAATTAAAAAGTGAGTATTCTGCCTGCTTCTTTAACAGCACAATATTGATATTAATGTGTACATTGTAAGTTATTTTTCAGATTTCATGAATTGATTATTTTTACAAAATTTCACGGTCTTCGGTCTATTAATAAACAAAGAGATTTTTCGCTGAATTTGTTTAGACTACAACACCAATGAACCTGGGTACTGAATTATCTTGTAATTAATTGTTTTCTGTAATGAATTTTCATATACTCTGTTTTTGATTTCAGGTAAACAGGCGTGCCGCAGATTTGGTAGAGTGCTTTCTTAGATAATTAAAATATCTTTAAACTAAAGTCGAGTCAATAAAAGGTTGCCTAGCTAGTACTTGGTGCTATATTGATTTATATCTGTTCTGAGATCAAAGCAAGCAAGACATTTTGTCTCTATTATAATTATTTAAGATTGACAATAACAAAGTTTTGTAAAATATAAAATTTTAATCATTGTCGTTAGATATCTATTGCATAACAGGCTTTCAGAGAAAGATTTAATTTAAATACTGTATACTTAATGCTGTATCATGACATTATTGTCTCCATGTCATGATCTGATGATGGGATCCCAGGACATCGAGAGAAACCCTTAAATGTCATAGGCAAGTCAAACGTGTTACATGTTTTTCTGAAGATACTTATTCAGGTATTTACATCTGGTAGACATCATAGTATGATACTGAGCTGATGATGCAAGGTTTTTCGTAAGGTAGAAGTGAGGGGATAGTTTTTTTTCAATATAATGCGAAGTTATTGAGGCGTAGTTCTATTTCAAGTGATTCAGGTGAGATGATAGCGGAAAGTCAATTATGTTGTTAGGAGTTCGGGAATAATTCTTTCAATACTGTTTAGAGCGAAAGACGTTTTATTTTGGGCTATTTTGGTGTTTGCCTTGGGTTAAATTCATGCATGTATTAATTTTAATAAAAAGATTGAAATAGTTTTTTTTACAATAAAACCGACTTGAAAACGTCATCAATAATATAAGAATGCATACTTGACATTTTTATATTGGAGTCGTTGCCAAGCAATGATCACCTAAAAATTCATAAAAATATTAGAACAATTATTAATGTAGTTAAAAAATGGCACCAACTTCAATATAAAAATGTGAAGTAGTATCAATTCCTATATTATTTTTGATTTTTTGAAGTCGGTTTTTGATATTTTTCTACCCTCATTTAATTTTTCAACGCTCATTTTAGAATAAGAGTAAAGTTTTAGCAAAAATCAGAACATTTTTGTTAAAACTTTACTCTTTATTATTTGTTATTATTATACTCGTAGTTAAAATGTGTCTTTAATGTACCATAATGTGTAATTTTATTGTAATTACTGTAACTAGTCGTATTCATCAAATGTATTCCGAAAAGTACAGGAAAGGCAGCACATAAATACAATGATTAAATAAATAGGTACTAAGACTGGAACGCCTGACTAAGCTGTACAGGCCACGTAGAAATCAGCCTTTTTCCACACATACGAGTATTCTCCCAAAAGACTTTCTTCAAAGACTCGTTAATTACAAGCTTAACTTAGTCCAACTCATTTGAGAAAATAACCTGGGGAATGATTCTGCTATTGCATTAGTATTAGCATTGTGATATATTTTATATATGTATATGGTAGATCATTTTCATACGGCGTCTTTTTGTTCGCCGAGAAAACGGGCCTTTGATTATCACAACATAATTATACATCTCAAACTTCTATTTCTTTTCCGAGGGAAAATCCTCATTTAATCTTATTGTTATATTACTATTGAGATCAAAATAGTCTCTTTTGTCACATTATGAGACTACTTAATGGAACTAGATAGTGAGACTGACCATATATTGTCCATCTTCGAGACGACTCCAGCTTATTTTTGAGCGTTATTGTGGGTATCATACTATTGCATTGGGTAATGAGCTAAGTATTCTGAACTTCAGCGTATTAGGTATAGCTTTTTGACGGGGTGTAAAAAATATTAAATTTGACAAAAAATCTTCTCTTCTTACGTAGATCGCCTATGTTACTGATGCTGATGGCCAATTTCACTAACCAGCCCCTTAACCATGATCGCCCAAAACAATATTGAAACCGAACTGAGAGCGAGATGGCGCTATACGCAGCAAGAGCTCTGTCTCTATTTGAACATTGTTTTAACCTTGCTTTAAGCGATGATGGTAAAGCCATTTGTCTTCATCTCATATACACGGTGTTTCAAAATAACCAATAATTTATCAATTCTTTATTGAAAACTCATTATTAAAATGTCAGTCAGTCCCATCTCTAGCTGTTTATGTCAGTGTTAATGGCATTCAACCCAAAATTGACTATGATTTACATATCAATTTTAGGTTGAATGACAATATGTATAAACAGCTAGAGATGGGACATTTTAATAATGAGTTTTCGATAAAGAATTGATTATTTATTGGTTATTTTGAAACACCGTGTATAATGTCACCACCTAGAGGCTGAGCCTACCCTAAGTTAGGGTGTTTAGACCTAGAGTCAACCACGCTGGTCCAGTGCAGATTGGTCGACTTCATATATACCTTTGAACTTCTTCGCAGATGTGCAGGTTTCCTGACGATGTTTTCCTTCACGGTACGGTAGGATCATCGGACAAATGTACATATTTTATGAAATTCGAAAAACGAAAAACACATGGGTACATGGCAGGATCAAACTCCGGCCTTCCCGATTAAGGGGCCAGTGCCGGTTCCACAGCGCCACCGTGCTCAACCTTGTTGTAGCTTAGGACAATAAGTGGCATGCTGTCACATTCTTTTCATTAAGGACAATAAGCTATAGAATATTACTTAGGACTGTCCTAAGGTAAGACAAGGTTAGTAAAATCGGTGAGAGTAAATTAGTCTTCCCTGTACATGATCCTTAACTACAACCAAATATTATATCGTAAACAGCAATGGAAGTCGAGCAAAAGGTAATGAGACGAAAGAGATATGGCCAATTTCACTGTCTTGCTTGGCTAAGACAATCCTATTTTTTTTGTACAACTGTCAGGCTGTAGCTAGACGGCTGGCTATCGTCTGCTATTATAGCTGCGATGCAAACGTGCGTGTGCATTGATTCAGACGTCTGGATCATGAATTTAGTGCGTTTGCATCGCGACTGTCTCGCTGCCAAAGCTAACAGATTTGTTTCAACATTTTTGGAATTTCACCCCTAAACTGTGCCTATTGTTTTTGTGAGTGTACACGAAGATTACCTGAACTTTTACTGCATTATGAGTTGTCTTTTTCAGAGGCTTGTACAATAAAAACGGGCTACAAAGTTTCGAATACAAACTGAAATGGTAAGTGCGCCTACAGTTTAAAAAACATCTTAAGAATTCAAGCAATATTAAAGCATTAGTATTAATGAAATAGTACGTTGTTTACCGAGGGGACAAAGTGAACGATTACCAACGAAGGCGTAGTTTGAGGTGTAATACACACGAGTTGCGAATCGCACTTTCTTACGAAAATGATACCTACGTAGTGTTTAAGCTACACCTACGAGAAAAATAAAAAACAAAATCCCTATTAACTGAGATTATATTAAAAATTGTTACAGTTAATCAAACTCAATTCAAAACATATTTGCTAGGGATTTTGAGATAGAGAATGTTGGTTTGAGACGTTTGAGACAATGCAGGAGAGATTTTCGCATATGCTATTGGCACAGCGCTTGAGGTAGGCTGTGGTGCTAAAACTGGGTGTACAGACGAACGTCGCATTCGAGCCATATATTTTTTTTGCCGCTTAGCACGGTTACAATAGATTTCTGTTACAGTTGTTAAAAAAAATAGTTAAAAGTTAATAGTTGAATAGAAATATCAGATGATTTTAATGTGCGAAAATTTCAGTTAATATTTTTATTCAAATGCAATATCTGCCCCCCTAGACAAGACGCATTTCGATACTCGCTAACGCAATCACTGGAAGGAATATGTATGCGATTTGACATAAGCCCTCGCTTAGCTTTCGAGCGCAATATAATTGTCAAATCTCATATATTGTCGATTTAGCGATTCAATTGAAATTATTCATTACGATAAATTTATCAGTCGGTTACATTCATCTATACGAATTAATATTACTCTCTCGTTAAAATCAACTTGAGTTGAATGAATATATTTATTCGATATGATTGAAAATATTTATCGAATATATATGTTAATTTTTTTCATTAGTTGAATTTAACAGTTGTTAGATATATTCAACACTATTTCATACGCTACTTAGTGTCCGAATATTCTACGACACTACCCTAACCTATTAAACATGTCGTCAATAACCATTAGGGTAATCAAAAAACTAAAGTAGGTAGGTACTTTGATTCCAAGCTTCACTTAATGCTGTGGTGTTTCAATATAAGTGTCGTCAACCTATTACAGTGACAATACAATTATATGAATGAGTATTGTGTCAAATCGTTGCTTTTCAACGTCACGCCATAGGTCAAAGATGGGTTAAAGTGCCCACCCGAAGGCTATGACGCTCGTGGAAAGAGAAAATAAAATTGATGAGAATTAACGACTTGATTGACATATAAGTTATTGAGCTTTTATAAGAGATTGCCTTTTGTCGGCGATGCTAAGTCAATTAGACTGTCGTTAAAGTTAATGTAACAAATAATTGGCATTCAAGGTGAGTAGGTTACATTCATATTGCCACTCGTTGTTCGCGGAATGAATATTCAACAATAGTGAATTTGGAAATTCATTTTCGAATCTTACAATTTTGAATGCCAATTTGTATTCTATTGTTTCAAAAATGTGTGTCCTGTTCAGTTTTGGCCTTTGTCGCATATCTTTGGTGGTTAGACACCCTTATAAGTTCGTTAATATGCCTTCCTTATGTCTGAGCTGCGGAGGTGTCATCATTAAACATGACTTTCAAAAACTATAAGGTATTAAGGTCTATATAAAATATTTTCTGATTTTATAAAATCAGAAAATATAACATTCGTTTCTATAGCAAGCTGTAGCAAAATGTTAAGGGAACCTGCTCGTTGTTGGGTATTACTAAATAAAAAATATAAATTTTTGTTTTATTTTAACCGCCTCCTGGTCTAGTGGCTGAGATCACCGAGTGTTGATCGGGAGGTCCCGGGTTCGATTGCCCATGGGGGCAGCAGTTTTTCTGCTCTGTTAGGCTGGTAGTAGGGCTTCTGAAACCGCCTGGCTAGCTACCAGCGTCTTACTTAAGTTTATCACCATAATAACAATGCCAATAGCATTATTGTGTTCCGATAATTAGAGGTAAGATAGCCAGCTCCTCAGATGTCGAGGAGTCTATCTAGGTGAAGCTTTCCTCAAAGTTTGGCTTTAGTTTCACTTATCATCAGGTGGAAATTAAGGCCAAGAACTTCTCTGTCGTATGTTAAAAAATATTTAAAAAAATAAAATAGTGATTTTAATTCATATTGGATAGGTATTGATTGGAGTTTGATCGTAATGAGGGAGTGGACAGCAAACATTAATTTCGCTTACATCATATGAATTTTGATGGAAAACATATTAAACGAATTCGGTAAATATTCACATATTATGCGGGATTAATTATATTTGAACACAAAATGTTTACATTGCGTGTCTTAAGCCCTCATTAGAGGGTTGCTATTATACAAACTACCTCGACCTGTAGTAGATAAAAATTTACTCCTAATATACAACTATTTATTTTTGGATGTGAAGTGATGGAGGCTATGATTATAAAGGCTTTTATAATGATTTTCAGTTATTTTTTTCACTCGGCTGCGTGCGGCTCACAAAGAAATGTAAGGAACACTGTAGATTCTTTAAAACCTAATTTGATATGTTTCACATTTACTTTATACAGACAAAAGGTCGTATAATTACATAATATAATTCAGATATTTGTTTTTTTTTGTTCAATCGCAACGCTTAACACTGACTGTTACCTACTTCAGTTTATTATCATCACCCTGAAATCATTATATATATGTTCTATAGATTGTGCCGCCAGTCTGGAAGATGTGTTTTCATATCCCATGTATGTAAGAGACCCGAAAAAAGAATCCTGTGAATCGGTACTAATGATAGGTACGTACTTACCTACTCATCGGTTTTTAAAATTGGTTGTATTTGTGCCACGAAAATATTAGTATTGTCTTTGTTTATCGTTATAGGGATATTCTAATAAAAACTTTAAGCCAATACATATAAATACATAAATTTACGTGCTAACATAAAACGATTTTGAAGCCAATCTCGCTATAGGCGCCGTTTGTCAATATTTCATCCGATTATTTTCCAGAAAGTGCCTATCATAATAATGTTCTTCCACCGAAAGGCTTAAGAATAATATATGTATAACTATTGATTTCTTTTATGGATATTTTTAGGATTTTATACTTTAGGCATAAGAAGGAACCTTTATAGGATATCTTTCCAGACGCTAGATAAGATGTAGATTTTAGATCCTTTTATCGAGGAGTGCGTCGTTGAGGTATTAATAAAAAAAGGGTTTCCATCAACTGACTAAATTGGTTAGCAGCTTAAAACAAAATATTTTAAGCTGCTAACCAACACACCTCACGAGTGCCTATTCCTGAATAATTTAATACAAACATTGTAGATATCTATGTCTTTTTAATAATGACTTACACGTTCGTAATGGGTAATTAATAAATAATCGATTAACAAAAACAAAAAATAAATATTTAAACGAATTGCTTGTTATAGAAGCTAATGCAAATTCGTATTATATAAATTTTTATTTTATGTGCGGCAAAATTTATTGCGTTGATATTTGTCGAAGATTAATTGACGTTGACGTTGGCCTCTGGCGTAACATGGCACCGCTGGACTCAAATTATTTGCGCGGTGTTTGGACATAAGTGATGTATGGAGTGATATACGCTTATTAAAATTTATCTTGGCATCAGGAGCATCCTGAGGATACTTTTTGATACCGGATGGATGACACGTGATGACTGAAGACACTTGAGAAATGAAATACCTAATACAGATTTAAAAATAAAAAACATCTTATGTGCTATACCATGTTTTATTGCACGTCTAAGATATATACCTTCATCTCATTTCTACACTGGTCTTAATGGGGGCACTTAGATCTACTATATGTCCGGTAGTAGGTAACTGAGTGCACGGGCATGCGATCCCGCCTTCCCCGAGCTACTATTGCTCACAACCCCATTCCTGTGACTATAGTATCCCGTCCCTCCCATCCCAACCTTCCTTTACCATCCCATAATATCCATCCCTACATGCGGTTCCCTTCCGCTCATCACACAAAGTCTGACTAGGCGATGAAGGCAACACAACGCAGATATGCAACGTGATTTGGTGGACTCGGCGGGTCAGCAAGGCAAGGTGGATGGCTTAGGGCGGCGGTGGAGGGCATATAGTCACCGTCGGCCAGACACAGCATCTGACCCCTTCTTCAGTCGTAGCGATTTTCCGTTCCACTGATCCAAGGAGAGGAAGGACGAGTGTGTGCGCCTGAGTTTGCGCGAACGCTTGCGCACCTTAATATATCCTGCGCAACTGACTGCTTCCATAATTGACTCCGATTGCGCGAAAGTCCTGTGGCGATGGGTAGAAGTGGAGAGGTCTAGCCTGATGCAAGCTAGGCTTTGTCTGATACCTGCACACAGGCGGTCTCGGGGGTGTGAGTACACGCCGTGGTCGTTTCTGCACTGCACGTTTGGGGCGACAATGCGGGTTCGGCAGGACCCGGGATGACAAAGCAGCCCTGTTTAGGGAGGCACTGCTTTCCCCGCTCAGCCGGGGAGGGGGCTAGAAAAGGCGCCCTAAACAAATGCTCGTCCCAACTTGGTAGATGGTAGTAACCGCGGCTGCCATCGCATCACTTAATTCGTGGTCGACGCAATTTCAATAGAATCATGAGAACACCTATGACTTTTGGCGCGTTGAACGTGAGGACGCTTCTTGATCGTGATGGCAACGCCTGCCCTGAACGCAAGACCGCCATAGTAGCTCGGGAACTTCATCGCTACAACGTGGATGTGGCTGCTCTCAGCGAAACACATCTTGCTGACGAAGGAGAGCTGGTGGAAGTAGGTGGCGGATACACTTTCTTTTGGAAAGGTACCGCTGCTTCCGAAAGTCGCAAATCAGGTGTAGGCTTTGCTATCAAGAATCACTTAGTAAAGCGACTACAGGAGGACCCTGTACATATCTCGGACCGCGTTACCACACTGCGCCTCCATCTGGACAAAGACAACTACCTTAATATCATCAGTGTCTATGCTCCAACGCTAGACAAGTCTGATGACACCAAGGATAGATTCTACGAGGAACTCACGCTTTGCCTAGACAGAATAAACGCCAAAGAGCAGGTGTTATTGCTGGGCGATTTCAATGCCCCGCTCGTTTCGCCACTCCAAAACCAGCTTTTGAAGCGGAGCCCGCGTTCGCCTTTGTCGCGACTTCACATGCGTGGTCTTCGCGTAACATAATTATTTTTAAAAAATTATAATTTTTACATCGTCTATTTATCTGTGTCTTCCACGCACTTAGAAACCCACGTATTGGTAAGTGTTGAACAAGTTTTGTTTTGAGTAGCGTCGTAATTGTTAAGATTAATTTGAATCATTCAGTTCGTCTAACCGTTTCCATTTTGAAATTTTAATCTTGTTCTTTTAGTTAATACTAGCTGTGCCAGCGAACTACGTTTCGCCGTATATTTTTTACCCGTTTTTGCAACATTTGTCATTGATGCTCAGCTCCTATTAGTCGTAGCGTGATGTTATATAGCCTAAAGCCTTCCTCGATAAATGGACTATCCAACACAAAAAGAATTTTTCAATTTGAATCAGTAGTTCCTGAGATTAGCGCGTTCAAGCAAACAAACAAACGAACAAACAAACAAACTCTTCAGCTTTATAATATTAGTATAGATTTGCATATTGTGTCACTAATTGTTATCAATTTTCTTTGTGTTAGCTAGCTCTTTAACAAAGCTTTTAATTGTTTTTTTTTGTAATTATTATTTTTGGTTGTAACTACGATCTGATTGTGACAAACACTCAACACGGCATATTACTTGGGTACTTCTTCTACCTAATTCACCTTCCCGTCGTGATCACAATCAGAGGAGGCAACGAGGATGCGTTATAACGAAAGCAATATGACCTAATTACAGGGTCCGAGGTTACTGGTGCATTACCGTGACCGTTGGAGCGTCGACATTGACAGAAAGGCAAATACCTATTGGTGCCTGCCGATCCTCGCAGCTGGAAGCTGGAATCTCGTTTCTTCACCTCCTCCACCTTCTGACTACCGGACATCACTTCGGAGGATTAATCAGGAGAGTACCTACCTACTACTGGCCACAGGAACGCGACGTGACGATTTTTTTTTGAATACCGGGCTTAACGGACCACGCCCAAATAAATCTGTTTACACCAAGGCAGTATATTATTTTTAATTTAAACCCTTGGGACGTAACACTGGCGTTGTTGGTCGGGACTATGAGGCTTGGCCTGGAGTTCTGGGTAGACATGGAGTAGGCAACATGAATAGCAATGGTCAGTTGTTGCTCAGTCTTTGTGCTCAATACGATCTGGCAATTACAAACACTATGTTTAGACTTGCTGCCAAGTACAAGACAACATGGATGCACCCAACATCCAAGCACTGGCATTTGATTGACTACGCTATTGTCAGGCAAAGTGATTTCAGCCAAGTGCAAATCACACGCGTTATGCGAGGTGCGCACTGTTGGTCTGACCACCGGCTTATTGTCACTAAGCTGCGACTCCGCCTTCGTCGCCCGACTAGATCGTCGACAAAAAAGCTTGCGTCTTTAAATGTGGATAAGCTAAAAGATCCTGAGGTGAGGAAGAGATATGCTGAAGCCTTGTCTGAAAAGCTGTCGCCAGCTGACGAGGTAGGTGACGTTGGTGCTGCTTGGAGAGCTTTGTCATCTCATATCATGGAAACTGCTTCAACTGCACTAGGCAAGAAATACCGTCGCAATGAGGACTGGTTTGATGGAAATGATGAAGTTCTGCGAGCAGCGCACGCAAAACATCGACACCTCCTGCAACATCATAGAAGGCGAAGAGGAAGCGTTGCGGTAGTCAAGGCTAGTGACCAGGAAATGCGTAAGCTGTCTCGACATATTAAAGACAAGTGGTGGCAGGACAAAGCTAGTCACATGCAATGGCTCAGTGACACAAACCAGCTCGGAGAGTTCTACAGTGAGGTACGTAAGCTGATTGGTACATCCTCCCATGCAAAGGTTCCTTTAAGGTCTTTAGACGGTCGGAACCTTTTAATGAGCAAGGAGGATATACTTAAGCGCTGGGCAGAACATTTTAATACCCTGCTTAATGTGGATCGATCAGCTGATCTGCAAGGTATCAGTTTAATGCCTCAACTCCCTGTTGCTATTGAGTTGGATGAGCCTCTCTTGCGTGACGAGGTTGTTACTGCCATCAGACAGCAACAAAACAAACGGGCGGCTGGCATCGACCTTATACCGGGAGAGCTGATAAAATACGACGGAGAGGAGTTGTATACGTTGATATGGGAACTGTTTGTTCGTATGTGGGAGGAAGAGAGCGTTCCGGATACCTTTCAAGTATCGCGCATAAGTGCTCTCTATAAGAACAAGGGTGACCGGTCTGACTGCAACTCCTACCGCGGTATTTCGCTCCTATCGGTCCCTGGAAAGGTATTTGCTAGAGTTCTACTAAACCGCCTACAGGACTTGTCTGAAAAGATCCTGCCTGAAACCCAGTTTGGCTTCCGACCTGACCGAGGCACATGCGAAGCGATCTTCTCTTTGCGGCAATTACAAGAAAAGTGCAGAGAACAGGGACGTCAGCTATACCTCTGCTTTGTTGACCTGAAGAAGGCTTTCGACAGCGTGCCTCGTGAAGCTCTCTGGATGGTGCTAGGATAGCTGGGATGCACGGAAAGGTTTGTGAGGCTTCTTAGACTCCTGCATGACGACATGCAATGCTGCGTCGCCGTAGACGGTGAACAGACGGACTTTTTCCCGTTACCTGTGGGGTAAAGCAAGGTTGCGTCTTAGCACCTACTCTGTTTGCCTTATACTTTGCGGTGGTAGTTAAAGAAGTCTCACAGTCTGTCTCACAAGGAGTGCGCATCCGCTTCCGCACGGACGGCAGTCTTTTCAATTTGGCTCGAATTAAGGCTCGCACCAAAGTCTCATATGCACTGATCACTGACATCATGTACGCTGATGACTTGTGCTTCTTGGCAGAATCCCCAGACGGCCTGCAACAGTTGATGTCCGTTTTCCACCAAGCATGCTGTAAGTTCGGCCTGAAGATCAGTGTCAATAAGACGGAGGTGATGTCCCTAGACATTCACGGTCACGAGACACTGACCATTAAGCTTGGTGAGAATGTGCTGAAGCAGGTAAATAAATTTCGCTATCTGGGGAGTGCACGGAGTAAAGATAGGCTACATAAGTCATCTTCGGGCGCATGAGCGCCAAATAACCGGCTAGGAGTCGAAGTGGTCGCCATGACCGAAACCGGTCGGACTAATCATCATCATCACACTGATCCATATTGAAGTTACGTCCTTCATACGACAGAGAAGTTTTTATACATACAACAAAGTTGACAAACAAATAGGCTGCCCATCTGATGGAAAGTCGCTGTACAGTCACCTATAAGTGTACATGTGGTTCCTATAAGACTTGCAAATCTATAACCCCTAAAAGGACATATTTTTACGTTGCTAATGACGTAACATAAGACGTTAAGTTACAGTACCCAGTAATTTCACTGCCTGTCTTACAGTTCAAACCACCCGGCAGGAATATGTAAGATAGAGAGACTGATGCAGACGACTCTGGAACAGAGTCTCCCCCTGGTAGACAACCATGTCTACCAGGTTGTAACCATCCCCCTGTTTTTCTTAGACGCACCGCAAGTGAGACGCTAAGGCGCATAGTAGGGTCAATCATAAAAAAAAATACTGCAGAAAAAACCGGTTCTCTTCATAAATATTGGATAAAAAAATCTTTAAAAAAGATATTCAATGCATTCAATGCATTCTTTAGAGGATGGTCTTTTTAATTTTTTTGATAAATTAATTAAAACTTGGTTAAAATGTGACCCAAACATGCCTCGATTTTAAAACTAAACCTAATCGTATCGTAAATATTGAGTTATATCATATACTTTCGTTTTCAATAAATAAGTGAATATTTTACAATATTCTAGCAGATGGTTTTTTAGATTTTTCTTATTCGCCTTTATTAATTTTTAATGAAATAATTCATCTTACGCGTAAAGGTTTGCTTAAATATTCCCCTCACTCGCCTATTGTAATGTGTACGGGACGATCGAGCAAGGTGATTAGGACCACTATGCGCCTTAAAGGCGACCCACAGCCCGTTTTGCACTCAACGTGTTAAGTATTTTATATTGTTACGGAAGTGGGTTCAGGGATTGGACGAAAATCAATAGCACCTTCTCGTTAAGAGTATGTTTATTCCATCTGTGGAGTCTTGAACACTTTACGGGGGCATCGAAGATCTATTCTCCGAAAGGTTGCGTTACTACGCAGCCACTGTTGCAATAATACATTGTTTACTTCAATATCTTCTACGTTTCACAAACTTCACTTCATTTTTCACTTTTCTTCCTTTGTTCTACTTATGTTTCTCTTCCTTTCCTCAAACTTGCTCTTAACTGAATTGACCCCATGCTTTTGCTTGGTTGGGTCCTTATATACCTACCCCGATGATTTTCTTGGACTTCAAAGAATTAATTGCCGAAATTAATTTTTCTTTCATTTTTATACTAGACAACAGTGTTGTGACTGGATTCGAATCATGGATCTCTGGCACTATAGCCCTTGCAGTCTGCTATAATGCGCAATAATAATTAGGTAGGTCCTAGGCCCCAATCATCATACCACTCTTAACGATATTGTCGAACCAATTTATGAGACTCGCTATCGTGAGCTTTCGAAAATGTTTGAAAATGTTAAATCGCTTCTAATGGAACGTGTATTTGCTAGAGGCCGCCACAATATCGTTGGGAGTGGTATGAGGACTGGCGCCTAGGGCCTACCTAAATATTTTTTGGTTTTAGTACATTATCTACATCATCATTATTTTTATTTTCAATAAAACAGTTTAATGATTTTTTTTCTAATTTTTAGCTTTTTTATAATTGTTTATTCTTAACTCCAATAGTCAAGCTCTTTAATCTTATAGGTACTGAGGGGGTTGAAAAAGAAAAAGTAATCACCATTTGTGGTGGCGGCCCTCTTGGATTTACAATGATACTGAAGATACAATATTGTATTGCCACCAGAATTAAAGGTGTTTACCAAATTTCAGATCAGTTAGTCAACAGGTAGGGAGTAACATTTTAATTACTAGATTTGACTCAACAACAACTTACAGGATAAGCTAAATAAAACTATTGAAATCTTTTTGTTCTAGTAAGTAGTCGCTGACTCGAAGGACGTCATTTTGTTAAACGGTTTTGTTTTTGATTGACGTCAGAATGTTTATTTTTTTTCGACAAAGAACTTGTTAAATTTAATACATGCTTTTATTAAAACTTATATTTTAACGTATACCTAAGAGTAATGGCCCATATTTAAATGTCTACGAAATTTAAAATGTCTGCTAAAATTTACAAATGCTCGCCAATCGTGTTTCATAAAAAATATAAAGTATTTAAGTTTTACTTTTACTTTAAATATACTTTTATTGTTAAATACTTTTTGCACGCTCTCAAAAATAGCTCTTTTTCCTTTTTGTTAATACGTTAGATACAGACAGCATAACATTATTATGTTTAAACTATGTCTACCTTTAAACAGCTGTTAATCAAAGTGAACACAAATTACTTTATGATAAAATGTTAGCGTCTTGACTCTCGAAACCAAATAAACAATAGTTATCCCGTTCACAACAGTTAAATGTGTTATTTCGCCGTAGAAAAACAGGCCAAAAAAAATTTCTAACGATCGATCGTTGTGCAAATAAATTAACCTAACGTTGATAACTAGACCATATAGGAAGTTCAAAAGCGATATGTTCAATTAATAATATTTTTTATTGATGTATTACTTCAGCCTGTTGATAAACTTATTGGACTAAGAGTATTTTCTCACTCGCCCCGTAATTACTTTGCGGTGGCTTTTCTGTGAGCTATTTCCAAAGAGCGGCCAGTAACCCAATAAAACAATTTTTGTAGCAGTCATATTTCACGTTTTATAGAGCATGACAATTCCAAGTTACAAGGAAAAAGGTGGCCAGATTTAGGAAGCTCTATAAATATACCGATGTACACGCCCCCTTTCAAAAGCAAATGCTATTTTTCACGAACACAAGAAATGATGTTGAACATTTTCATGGAATTTCACGGTCCCATAGAATTTGTTCAATTTGTTTTACTGTGACAGACTAATAAGATTTTTAAGACAAATCAAATAATTTATGAAACTATTAAAGCTAGACATTTGAAATTTGACCAGCTTTTTTAGAGCGCTAGCATCCACTAAGATAGGATTTTTGGAAATTTGAAATGAAAGTTTGTAGGGATGATTATAACAGTAAATGACTATAAAAATAAACACTTGCTTTTGGAATTCCGCAAAAGGGTATAATAAGGTTAAAAGTTTGTTTTATGCTTGCGGATCACATTAAAACTACTTAAAATATTTCGCCGGGACTTTTCTACTACCTATTAAATTTTCCTCAGTCGTATGTTCTACGTGTACAAAAGTTGTTTTATTGTTGTGTGTTGTTTGAAATAAATACGTTATAATTTGCGATTCTACTAGTCTCCTTCACATTACCTAAAATATACCACAAATCGAAGGATTTCATGATATCAATATAAATACTTTGTGCTATTATTTATATGATAACGATAATCTGTGCCACACGCCCGTAAAGTTTACGAGGAGTCCTTGTTCTGAGAAGAACTGACAATAAACTCTGTAAGTTATCTTTCAGCATTTACATATTTATGTCATCAATTATTTTCTGTATATGTGCACGCTTTTTGCGCTGATATATGAATCAAAAGTTAAAGTGTATTTTGGTGTTTGGCACAACTGTGTTTCCTACTACTTACACAATGAAAATAATGATGTGCAGTGTTAAAGGATACTTTTAAAATGTTGTGTGATATGCTCATATATTTCATTATTTGTAATCCTTAAAAAATTACGTGAATTGATAAATTTATAAAATCGTGTTATGTTTAACCCACTAATGAAATAGTACTTACCTCTTCAGTAAACTGCAATTCTAGTGTTAGGAATAATAAAGCAACTTATCTACTATACACAAAATCGCAAACACAAATAAATTAAAAAGAAAACCACAAAAAAGGCCAATAGACAAAAATTCGGGATTTTTTTATAAACTTCGAAGTGCAATATTTTGAAAACGGTTAAGTTTGGGGTACGGTATTTTTTTAGTCAAATCAGTGAAAGATGGTAGAAACTACAAGCTACTAAAGAACCTAGGTTGACTTAGCAAGTAACCCCGTAGTTACGAGTAAGTCACAATAAAGTGTCATCTAAAGAGAAATGAAGTTAAGGGTGTATCCGCGTTCAGGGGTATGTCGAGGAATAAAAATTCATTCACGTGCCACTGGTTAGTTTTAAAAATCATATTGGAAGGGTATTTCTAATATTTCGAGTTTGTGAGGTCATATCAAACTATGAGATTTAATAGACCAAATGTTCCATCATTACACATTAATTTACTTTATTGATTTATAGGCCCGACCTTATTTATGATGAGCTGGTAGGGAGCTGTTGCGCTAAAAAGTAAACTAATATTACGACTCACGAAGTCCTTTCATAGGCCAAGAGCCTTACGTCCTCAATTCCTATACCTTATTAATTACAATTGCTATGTTAAAATTTGTTACTTTAGAGAGAAAGCTACAAGAAAATAATATAGAGAAATTTTAAACTATACAGGGTGGAAACTTTCAGCGGGGCAGTAAGGAGAAGTACCTTATCTGTTGCAGCTACACGAGAATGATCTTAGGAGACTATGGAATTTTGATCCCCATTCACAGATTTTCAAAAAAATGTGCAGTTAGCAAGAAAACAGCCATCTTACATAAAAACATTTTTTGATTCCAATCGATCCTGTTTCTAATACTGATCAAAAACTTCTATGGGATCAATCATCGTTGGAGTACTCAAAAAGTCACAAATTGCAAAAAACTTTTCCCGTACATTTTGTATGAAAATTTTACGCAAAAGTTTTTTTAGTGGCGGTTGAGATCTTTTTTGTTGACTGAATAAAAAGATAAGTTTAAAAACAATTCAAATTTCGAACTCGTTATTATTAAATAAAAAACAATCTTGACAGTTTTGTTGCGTCAGAAAAGCTCTGAGTGTGTTGTGAATTTTACAATAAGTGCATAATTGTAATTAATTAATACGTTGAAACCAATTTTCAAAGCACTTTTGGCACTCTCATTGGGATATCTTTAAAACATGCATTTTGAACGCGTCAAACGGTTTCTTCGCGGGTTAAAAATTGTTGACCATGTAATTTATTCTTCACGATTAGAACTAAATAGAAGTCGTTGGGTATCATGAGAGGACTGTACGGTGGATGACCCGTTAATTCGATCTTTTGACCTTCCAAATACGGAGTTGTTTCGGCACACGTGTGGCAGCTAGCTTTGTCATGGTGAAGAATAATTCTGCGTTGCTGGTTATTCTTTCATAGTTCTTCAAAGACTTCCCGCACAAAAATTATCGTGTACCATTCAGAATTAACCGTTCACGATTCTCTAATGACACTGCAGCTATATGTCCATTTGTACAAAAAACCGGCCAAGTGCGTGTCGGGCCACGCGCAGTGTAGGGTTCCGTAGTTGCAAATGCCAAGATTGAGTTCACACTCACACCTTACAACACGTTGCTATTAAATAAGGCATTATTATTACTATTAAAGCTGCAATGATTTTAAATTTCCTTAACTTCACATGGTTCGTAAATTTATATTCAGTACTAATTCTCAATGAAATTTTACTTTTCCGAGTACATTTTATAAGTTAGTCGTCGTCTATAACTTTTTAGTTTGTACTTAGTACTCAACTCTGATAGTTTTCCTTTAAACTTCGTTATATGTATATACTACTGTTGTAATTTTTTTCACGTGTCCATATGTAATCGTTTAGCAGATATGGACACTTACCTCTAACAAAAATGTGCACTTTAAAACCAAATATTTCAGAAACAGATTCCTAAATGGTGTTATGAACCTTACATTATTTTAAATACTTATTCAACAATACCGCACACGATGGGTTAGTCGAGAAAAAAAAATACTCCCACTTTAATTGTATGGGAGCTTTTTCAATATTTTTTTCTACCACTTTTTTGGCATGATTAATATACATACATACCCATACCAAATTACAGCTTTCTAGTACTAATAGTCTCTCAGTAAAACCGCGGACAGAGAGACATGGCGAAACTATAAGGATTCCTTGTTTACTACGGAACCCTAAAAAGTTGACCATTTGCTTCAAAGTCTTTTTGCACGAACAACTTTTGTTGGGTTCGGTTTATTTTGGACCATTCACACCGTCGACTGTTATATCGTTTTGGGGTCATACGCATAGATCCAAGATTCATCACCTCTATAGATATTATATTATATTACTAGCTGTGCCCGCGAACTACGTTTCGCCATCAAAATACTTAACACAGTGTTTAGTTTTTTCCTCCATTTTATTCCATAATGATTCAACTTTATTCTGCCTTTCTTGAGCATCGGCCATTTCGAAATTAGGACAATTTTTGTAGGTTCATAATGCTCGTTTTCTAACAGTCCACAAAATTAAATACATTACATATTACTATAAACACTAAGTATTATTATTGTTTTAGAGACATTATTGATATTAATAAATTCTTCTTCAGTAGAAAGAACTACACAGTTGCAAGAATAATCTTTATCATATTCATGTTTCGAATTAAAATAAACAATTGTTAATAAATTAGAACTGTATACGAATAAAGTTTAGATTTTATAATGGGTGTTGGTAACACCAACAAAATATATTTTTTGGATATGACAACTTGGCCAATTTTGACTGGTCGTACAGTAAGCTCCTTGTCAAGCTATACTGTTTGACCTTTGAACCGTTCTTATGTCGCTCGTAATACTGGCGGTTTTCGTAGAGTTAATGTATAGCATGAATGGGAGGGTTACTGTACAAATACGTTTTCCATATTCGATATCCGATCACGGAATACAGACACGGAGTTTCGTGAACGTTTCTTCTCATTCGGGATTTCTACCATTCTACCTAAACGTACGTACAGAACGTGTTCCGTTCGTAATAAAAACGAACGTGTGCGGCAGTCAATGAGTATTATGTATAGATTTGATGCATTCGGATGCCCGCATTCAGAAAACGAATGCGATAAAACGTATTTATGCGGTTAGCCTTAAAATGTATTGAGACTTCCGTTTTTGTAACGTGTACTGTGCGATATAGTGTTGCTGGCATAGTTCGGTTAGCAAACTCGCCGTGATGACTAACATCCAACACACAAATTTGGAGTTCTCGTTAGTTAGTTCATGATCGTTGCATTATCACGGTCTCGAAGGACACTAAACACAGGTAACATCTAACATCGAACATCCAATAGGCCCCTAAGCGGTTCTCAAACTTTTTTGGTGACGGAACCCTTTTGGAAAGCGAAATACTTGACGGAACCCTAAAATAAAACAATAGTTTTTAAAAGTGTATTCTTTATTAATAAGCATAATGAAAGTACGACCAGAGAGGGTGTTTTGATTTTTCTAAATTATTGCGGAACCCCTTAGGGGGGTAGTGTGGAGCCCTAGGGTTCCGCGGAACACACTTAGAGCATGGCTGCTCTACCCTCCAGGGCCTACTTTCCTTTAATACCCCTATTGCTGGGTTTGAAAAGCAACTGTTATCCGTCTTTTTTGAGCGGCGGCCATGTTGAATTTATGTCAATGTTGCTACATTCATAGTGCTCTACTGATCAAGGCCTTTTATATGATACCCATATTGCTGGGCTTAGAAACGAACTTTTATCAGTTTTTTTTTGAGCAGCGGCCATATTGAATTTTGTGCTATTTTCCTAGGTTCATAGTGCTCTACTCTTCAAGCCCTTTATTTGATACCTATATTGCTAGGTTTGGAAACGAACATTTATCCACCTTTTTTGAGCGGTGGCCATGTCGAATTTACGTCAATATTGCTAGCTCCATAGTGCTCTACTCTTGAAGACCTTTCATTTGATACCTATATTGCTAGATTAGAAAACGAACTTTTATCCACCTTTATTGAGCGGCGGCCATGTTGAATTTATTTATGTATTGCTAGGTTCATAGTGCTCTACTCATCAAGGCCTTTCATTTGGTACCCACATTGCTCGGTTTGGAAACGAACATTTATCCACCTTTTTTGAGCGGTGACCATGTCGAATTTACGTCAATAGTGCTAGGTCCATAGTGCTCTACTCTTGAAGACCTTTCATTTGATACCTATATTGCTAGGTTTGGAAACGAACTTTTATCCACCTTTTTTGAGCGGTGGCCATGTCGAATTTACGTCAATATTGCTAGCTCCATAGTGCTCTACTCTTGAAGACCTTTCATTTGATACCTATATTGCTAGATTAGAAAACGAACTTTTATCCACCTTTATTGAGCGGCGGCCATGTTGAATTTATTTATGTATTGCTAGGTTCATAGTGCTCTACTCTTCAAGGCCTTTCATTTGATACCCATATAGCTAGGTTTGGAAACTAACTTTTATCCACCTTTTTTGAGTAGCGGCCATGTTGAATTTATGTAAATGTTGCTAGGTTCATAGTGCTCTACTCATCAAGGCCTTTCATTTGAGACCCATATTGCTGGGTTTGGAAACGAACTATTATACATTTTTTGAGCGGCGGCCATGTTGAATTTAAGTCGATTTTGCCAGGTTCCTAATGCTCTACTATTCAAGGCCTTTCATTTGATACCCATATTGCTAGGTTTGGAAACGAACTTTTATCTATCTTTTTTGAGCGGCGGCCATGTTGAATTTATGTCAATGTTGCTAGGTTCATAGTGCTCTACTTATCAAAGCCTTTTATTTGATACCCATATTGCTGGGTTTGAAAACGAACTTTTATCCATTTTTTGAGCGGCGGCCATGTTTATTTTGGGCAATTTTCCTTAGTTCATAATGCTCTACTCTTTTAGGCCTTTCAGTTGATACCCATATTGCTAGGTTTGGAAACGAACTATTATTCTTCTTTTAGAGCGGCGGCTATGTTGAATGTATGTCAATGTTGCTAGGTTCATAGTGCTCTACTCATCAGGGCCTTTCATTTGATATCCATATTGCTGGGTTTGAAAACGAACTTTTATCCTTTTTTTTTTGAGCGGCGGCCATTTTGAATTTAGGTCGATTTTCCTAGGTACCTAATGCTCTACTCTTCAAGGCCTTTCATTTGACACCCATATTGCTAGGTTTGGAAACTAACTTTTATCCACCTTTTTTGAGCGGCGGCCATGTTGAATTTATGTCAATGTTGCTAGGTTCATAGTGCTCTACTCATCAATGCCTTTCATTTGATACCCATATTGCTAGGTTTGGAAACTAACTTTTATCCACCTTTTTTGAGCGGCGGCCATGTTGAATTTATGTCAATGTTGCTAGGTTCATAGTGCTCTACTCATCAATGCCTTTCATTTGATACCCATATTGCTGGGTTTGGAAACGAACTTTTATCCGTTTTATTTGAGCGGCGGCCATGTTGAATTTAGGCCGATTTTCCTATGTTCATAGTGCTCTACTCATCAAGGCCTTTCATTTGATATGCATATCGCTGCGTTTGGAAACGAACTTTATCGGCAGTCATGTCAAATTAAGTCAACGTGGCTAGGTTCAATGTGTTCTACTCTTTAGGTTCTTCGTTCGATATCCATGTTCCTTGGGTGGATCCAAAAAAATGTGATCCGTCATTTTAGACATTAGGATCAAGAGTCCCGTCCCGTCCCTCTACGCAGAACATTGCAATCAGATATTTTTTTTAATTATCAATATTAATCTATTACTTTTAATAGTTTTAAATGGATGAAAGAGTTTGATTCCTTAGTCCTAATGTAAAAACATATAACACCTTTCAAAATACCTTGAAAAGAGTATCTTCATTTTTCAACATTTCAAATATTTCAAAAATTGTACCGATTTTGTGAAAATTAGTCAAGAAAATTACCAATCTACAAATTTTATGGTCACTCGATAAGTATTATCATAAAAAATGCTTTATACATTGGTTGTATGGCTTGATCTTTTTGCCTTACCACCACGGTACGACATAAGAAAAAGACAATTTGGTTGGCGAAATCCAGTTGGGCACAGCCATTAACAGAAAATATTGAATTTTATTTGTACTATGTGAAACACTTCATTCCTGCCTTAATTTTCGAAATCCAATTACTTAAGATCAGGCTGTATGGCGTAGTTCCATTGCCTTTCCTTCGTGGAAGAAAATACCTTCTCTCTGTACTATGTGACAGACTTTTCAAAATAATTTCACGTGCGCCATGTTGTTTTTCTACCTAAAGCCAATTCGAAAATTTTATATGGTATTTTTTCACTAAAAATAAAAAGTGAATTTAAACAAACGAAATTATGCCTAAATGTTCTTCCGGAAAATTCTAAGCATTGTGGTGTAAGCCATATCCAATTCTGTCCAGTAGTTTCGGAGATCTTTCCGGACAAACAGACAAACAAACAAACAAACAAACAAACAAACAAACAAACAAACAAACAAACAAACAATTTTTTTAAAAACTATTCTATCGTGTTCTGCTAATGATTTTAAGGCGACCTGTGTATTTTTTTTCTTAATATTTCGCAATTACAGATTTTTGTACCCCTACGATTTTATTATATATAGAGATTATGCTTTTGACGAACCACTACTGTTGTATTTTTTTGACATTTATTCGCACCAATCGACATTATTTGCACCAAACAAAAGTATACAGGGTATAAGTGACGGTGTCCCTTTTCTTTTAACAGTGAGTTCATACCATGATCGTAATTTGAAAATCACTGAAATTTTCTCCCGGAAAATTCATATTTTTTTTCCGAAATTTTGTGGTGTCATATAACTAAGTTAACGTTTACAAATCATATTCTGTCAAAAAACCATAATAAATACACAAAAATTAACTTTGCAATGTAAATCGTATAAGTTTTACATCATACTGCACGCGGAATCAGCTGTTTGGGTCATCGAACGTCAACGCACCGGTGTGAGCGGAACAAAAATGATGCCGGCGACGCCATACATTGCTTAACATGAATAAAAATTAAAAACGAAAACCCCTTTTTTCGCTTTAAGCTATTCCGGGAAAAATAAACATCGGCAAACAAATATTAACATTGGTCTGAACTCATTGTTAAATGAAAAGGGACACCGTCCCTTATACCCGGTATACGCAAGGGCAGCAAAACTGTATAAGCTTCCAGAAGCAATTAGCGATTGTACATACAAATAAAAGTTTAATTTTAGGTATGAGCTGTCCAAACTGTTAATTGATAAAGCTTATTACTCCGTAGATGAATCCCTTAATGAAAAATGGTAAGTATTATAAATAATATAATTAATCATATAAATAATACAAAATGTGAGCTTAATGTTATTTTTATATAATGATATTAATATAGAAATCTCATCCTTTTATACCATCTAACAATATTAACATGAAATACTAAATGTAATAATAATTATAATGTAGAGAAATCAATTCTATATAAGTACTTGACATAATATCAAATGCAGAGATTTAAATCTCTGATCAAATGACGTTATTTGTTGAGAGTACGGTAAATATTTTTAAATGATAATATTATGTTTAGTGACGAACAACGAAGACACCTAATGTGATAATAATAATTAATTATGTTGAAATCGAATAATTTCATTGAACATTGTAAGTAATGTGTTTGACATGATTTGTATTCTTGTTTGACATAATCGGTATTGAGACGAAAGTAATTTAAAAAATAATTCATTATAGTCATAAAATTGTTAAATACATAAAATACATAAATACATACAATATGTATTAATTAATATAATTTAGTTAAAATTGACATAATATCTTTAAAAATTCACATAATTGTATAAAAATTTTAACTAAGTAAGTAATAATTTTGCGGAAAGATGTGGTATTGGGCATTATTATGTTCAGTAGTCCCTAAAAACATCTTTCCTAAGGTTGTCATTCACAGCTGCTAAATTATAGTTTATTCATAGTTTGTCACAGTAATATGAGTTTATTTACTATCTACTGTTGTAATAGTCTCATACCTATTATTGTACCTAGTTAATTATTGATGTTAACATTGCTGATCCGTTGGTTGTTGGTGAGGGTTGTACCTGCAGTACAGGGTTTACCTAGTGCAGGGACCAGTCTCCACATAAATACTTTTTCCAATTGCTATGTTTATATTTGCGTATACTTAAGTGTGGAGAAATAAATAAATAAAATAAATATAAACTTAGGAATATATTAACAATAACTTTGATCACTAGACATGATATCAAAAAAAAAAAAAAATTTTTTATAATTCGTAATTAGCTATAATATATTGATGTGATTGCATGTTAGTTTAGTGACGAAATATGGAGATACTATGTAACTAGGTAACGTAACACCTGTAAGACAAACCCAAATTTGCAATCCAATAAGTAAATATGAAAAAATATGATCAATCCTCAAGTTGTGTGGGACCCAACGCGAACAATTTCGCGCGAACGCGAACAAATGTATGTAATACCTTATGTATGCTCGCCATACTTATGGGCAGGGACGCCTCTATCTCGCGATATGTAACATGACGATCGTGCATTATAAGTTCGCGCACAGCATCGATGTTTTGTTGACCGATTTAGGGCGACCTTAATTAATTTCGACCGTGAAAATTGTGACTCAGCCATAGAACTTAGAACCAAAATGCTACGAAATAGTGCAATGCGACGACGAGCACTGCGAATAATACTTTATACGAAACACGCTTCTGTTTAATACTAAAATGCGAAAACTAAAAGTTGCGAAACATGGAATTGCAAAACTCATTTTCTTCGACACCCCATTTTTTTATTAATATTTGGAAATACATACATTGTGTAACAATAACCCTTTGAACCCTTTTAAAAGCAATTACAGAATCGATATAATATAAAACATATGGCGCCATTGATAATTCGAAATTGTATAATTGATTTTTTTATTCCTCATACTTTTTTTTTCACAGACCCAACTATTTATATGGGGATTTTAAAATTAATTTTACAATTTTCAATTATCAATGACGCCATAAATTTTATATATCAATTCTGAACATGTTTCTAAAAGGATTCATAGGGTTTTTGTTGCACCACACTGTATAAAAAAAGTTTTTGCAGGTAGTTAGAAATAACATAATTGGTACCGTCATCAGACAGGCAAGTGAGTTGTGCATTGTGTATGTAGTGTACAAAAACAGAGAATATTATTATAAATTATCGCGTTTAAAAATGAGTGCGTCTGATATCATTACATCAAGAACCGGTAAAGAGCAACTGCTAATAGATGGATATTTATTTTGTCGTAATAGAGCTATAAATGACGTATACTACTGGCGTTGTATCGAACATTGTAGAAAGATGTGCGACAAAAACGTGTGCAAAACATAGTTCTGGCCAACATTTTATAGTAAGTAAAAATATTCGAAAACATAATCACATGCCGGACGCAGATCAAGTACTCGTACGTCAAATACAATACAATTTAAAGAAAAAAGCTGTATCTAGTATGGACACATCTACTCAAATAATTCAGAGGTGTATCCAAGATTTTCTAACATCGTCTTCTCCTGCTTTGCCTGATAAACATGCCATTAAGGAAATGTTTAACAGAGCACGACGTTGTAACTTGCCTCCTGATCCAAAATATATAGCTAATTTTGAAATTCCAGAAAAATACCATAAAATTAATAATATGCAAAAATGAAGGTGTTATCATTTTTGGCATCGAAGAAAACTTTAAACACTTAATTCATGCAGAATATTGGATTATGGACGGCACATTTAGGTGTTGCCCTAAATCTTCACTTCAAATGTATAGTACACGCCAATATTGAACTGAGACTGACCATAAAATTTTACCTTTGATTTGTAGACTGTTTTCACACAAAAAAGAACATTCTTATTTCATATTTTTTGAAATATTATAAAGACACGTTCAAAATAAGCTATCACTGGAATTAAAGCCAAATGTTGTCATCACTGACTTCGAGGTAGCCGCTATAAATGTTGGTAGTAAAAAACCTGCTTCTTTTATCTAGGGCAAAATATATGGAAACATATACAGTCTGCAGGATTGTCTAAAAGATATGGAGATGATCCTACTAAATCTTTTCTAATAAAATGAGGCACCTTGCTTCTTTAGCTTATTTATCTGAAGATGAAATTCCGGCAGCCTTTGATATACTTCAAAAAAATATCATACCAAAGCCAATAATGTTCTCGACTCGTTTTGTCGATATTATATAGGAGGATATTTTAAAGAAGTAACCAAACTAAAGAAGATGTAGCTAAAAGTGCCACCTTTATTCCCACCAAAATTGTGCGTTGTTAGTGATTCAATGGAAGCTGGGATACCATCGACCCAGAATGCAGTAGGGAACTGGCATCACAGGTGGAACTTTTTACTAAACAGAAAGAAATGGTCAATTTACAAAGTATTTGATGAAATTTTCAAGGAGCAGAAACATACTGAATGCGAAATACAAAAGATCTAAAGTTATGGTGCAAAAGAAAAATAAAATAAATATTTAAAAAACAATGAAAGATCGAAGAAACATTTTGTAATTAAAAAAAACCTGGAAGTTATTTCCTTTTTAGATGCAATAGCTCAGACATGTCACCCAAAAAAATAATACCCGAGTAATATTAGGAATTTGATTGACACTTTTAATCATCTTAATTAATGTGTGATTATAGTATGTTTAATGGGGTCGTTACTCGTGGTCCCACTACTTTGCCCCACACTGGTGGGACCAAGAGGAAATGTCGTTCCTCGTTATCCCACTGGCGAATGAGACCACGTGGAATACCATTAAACTTTCCTCGTTGACCCATTTATAAGATCCTCTAGTTCCTTATAGTCAAACTGATTTACGAAAATAGTTTGGTCACAAGGAATTATGCCCAACTCTTATTACTGATTATGCTATACAAACATATGCCGACCTACGCTTCCTCCACCTACCCCAAATAGGGAGGGAGTAATAAGAGTTTGGCATAATTCCTTGTGACCAAACGATTTTGGTAAATCAGTTTGGCTATAAGAAAATAGAGAATCATATAAATGGGTCAACGAGGAACGATTAATGGTAGGTATTCCGCGTGGTATCATTGGCCAGTGGGACCACGAGGAACCACATTTCCTCGTAGTCCCACCAGTGGGGCAAAGTAGTGGGACCATGAGTAACGACCCGTTTAATGCTATATACAATAATTATTATTGAGAGTTCGACATTTCGGTTTTATGGGGAACATGTTTATGTTATGTTCAACTATTATCGACAATGGATTTTTACTACTTCTCCATTGAATTACATCTTTCTTGTTTAAATAATTCTTTTCTCTGCAACGCGATGGACCCGGCACCCGCACGATGAATCCGTGGAATGATAAGTTATCGTCTCATATATTACCGACAGCTCGGAGAGACGGGACGACGCTGGAAAGACAGATGACAACTGGAAAGACAGCTGACGTCTGGAAAGACAGCTGAAGGGCGATGGCCTAGCAAGCCAAGCCTGGATGACTAAAACACTAAAAGTCCAAACGAGAAAAATACCCCTGGGACAGTCCCAGAGGGGGGCGGAAGAACTTCAGAAGATGCTTCTAACAACAATGGCGAGAACATGGTTTTGAAATGCCCTACGTGCGGGAAAACATACAAGAGACGAGCCTGATATCTTAAACACCTAAAACCCTGGATGGTGAAGAAGCACGACAGTCGTCGGTCAGTCCTTCTTCAGCCGCTGCGGGTAGAGTAGACCCTCACATATCCCAAAGCGAGCCATCCAGTGAAAGCTGCTAGGAGTCCATTAACATCCGGACACGACTTAATATTCCCAGCTTAAAGACATCTACGTAAAAAGTATACGATAAAAACCTGGTGGTCCTCTTGGAACATCCAGGTTCGAAACAAGATTTGGATAGTCAGGTAGATACTTTCCAAAATACAATCTACACGTATTTTTTAAATAATTACGTAGTTATTTGGTGGCGACACCAAGTAACTACGAGTATGCTCAATTAAACAAAGATAACTTTAAATCTAAGATGCGGAGGAAAAAGAGGGAGTTATTAAAGAAAAACTTCGGTACGCGAAATCCATTGGTGATAACCATCTAAGTCACCAACTATCAAGCGCATTAAGGTCTATACTCAGGGTAATCCAAGCCATAAGCATACAAAATGTTAATATCCGAGATGACCTTAATAGTACAAAACATGAAGTAAATTTCGCTAAAAACCCTTTCAGTACTCGAGAAACATATTCAAACAGCAAGGCGGCAAGCTTCTTTTGACTAATGAACAGATCTATGACCACTTCTGACGACCTAGCAATAATAACAAGAAATCCGAAACAATGCCAGTTACTACTACACGAAATAGATTAATTTTGTACGTGGACTATGGGAATGAGAACGAAACTCTCCAAATGTTACTGTCTGTGTTTCGGTAGACGAAATATTAAATTTACATTTTATGACCTGGAACTTCTGATAGGAGGTCAGAGCATTTCCATGGTTGCCGAAACAGTACCTTTTAAGTGTCTTAGAAGAAAAATAGATTACAAGGAACGTACACCGTCACTACAGGTAGTTGTAGATAACTTTACAAATGACTTAAATACGGTAGACGAACTGCCCATAAGTAATACCAAAAGTCTTGGATATACTATCTGACGTCGCGGCTTACTTGGTCTTTCCTTATATACGAATTTAATAAAACCTTTCTCCTGAAGATAGATACCAATGTCATTAAGATATTGAAGTCTTGGCTAGGTCTAGCACATTCAGCTGATCCTTCAACACTATTTGGGGATCACAATAATTTCGGTTTAAAGATGAGAATGACAAATATAGGGCACATGAAATGAACTTGGAGTTGCAAAATGACTGGATAACTATCGGTGAATTCTGCATTCCGCCGGCTCTAAAGTGGAAAACTCTATGATTGGTCGCCTGCAATTCTGAAACTCTATCTTAACGCCTTCTAGATGACTCTCCCAGACCAATGTAATCTAACATGATAGGGAATAGCCACAGAAAAAACATGCTATACGTGTGGTGAAGCACCTGGAACAGCTAAGCACATACTGGTGGGATGCAGAGTTCTTTTAGAACAGGATCATAACACGCGACGTCATGATAAGGTTTTGGGAATCATACGGGAAGTAGTCAGTCAAGCGGTCGCAAGAGCCCAGAAAGGGATGATAACAACCACAAGTCTCATCCAATTCACCAAAGAGGGCTCTAAAACAAAACCAATAAATCATGTCTTGTCTATAATTTATTATACAATTTTTTTATAATATATTTTACTCTCCTTAAGAGCGGTTTAGGCAATAAGATAATAAATAAATCTTAAAGAGTTTATTTTAAATTGTGGCGACCGTGACAGGACGATGTCTTTCACCGAAATTATAAAATAGGAGAGATAAATCGCAAAATGGATATTCACCAGATATGCTAATGCTACTAAGCTTGATAAAAAGAATGTCCATGTAACCAGTGAGTTAGTTGTCCTATTCCAACGCCAAAGGCAACAGTTTTCTTCCGTCAAGGAGTTAGATGCGAAATTCAAAGAGTTGGTCATCGAAATTATATTAGAAGAAAACTGCTGGAGATAGGAAGATTCGCTAACAAAGCGAGAAATACAGAAGTTGTCGCGAGAAGCGAAAAACCAAAGGTAACAAATTCGTTGCTCATTTTCCATTTCCATTCCAAGTTAAAGTACGAGTATCATTATAGTTTATGGCATTATACATAACTTTGGCCCGCAAATTTTGCCCACTTTGATTTAAAATGTAGGTAGTTTTATCTGGTTGTCGCCACCTACATAACACAATACATAGAATGACAGGAAGATTTTGAATCACTTTTCCTCAAGCTCGCAGCAAAAATCGATTTTTCCTGCGAGTTTTTAGGCACCAAAAGCACCTTTTTGTGGTGGAGAGGTGAAAATAATATCGGTAGTGAGGCGTGTGAATGTTTTCAATAAAAAAAACGACCCAAAACTAAAACCTGTATGTAAACAGGTGAAAAGTTGTATGTTTCACACGAGAACATTTGTTTTGTCTCGTGCCTTCAAACCACTCATTCTGCTCAGTAGTCACGTGATTCAATTCTAGACTACTTCGCTTGTTCGTGATTTAAAAGTCGGTACTCGCAGCAAAAAACAACTTTGCTCACTTGTTGAACAAATAACTATTCCATATGTATTGAATTCACGCTTCACTACAGATAATATATCCATATCATCATCACAGCTCATATACGTCCCCACCGAGGGACTCGAGCCTACCCATGTTAGGGTGATTAGGCCTTAGTCAACCACGCTGGCCCAGTGCGGATTGGTCGACTTCACATACACCATTGAATTTCTTCGCACATCTATGCAGGTTTCCTCACGATGTTTTCCTTCACTGTAGGAGCGTCAGACAAATGTACATATGAAATTCGAAAACGAAAACACATTGGTACATGTCGGTCTCGAACACGGACCTCCCGATTGGAAGGCAAGTGCCGAGTCCACAGCGCCACCGATTGAATATCCATATGTATTGAATATATTCGTAATTTTAATTTAAGTATTAATTTGGAAGGATTAACGTAAATAACACTTTGTCAACATGTTTTTTCATATTAGTTCCATAAAAATATGATATTTCCAGAGGCGTTATCGCGCGGCACTAATTAGATCGGTTCCATATCAGTGTTCAAACAGCTTTTAGGTCCCTAATGTGATAAATACGGGATTAAATGCTTAGGCCTCTTGTTGACGTAGGGCTGAGTGCTGCTCCGAAAACAAAACCAAATATTACAATTTACAATACATTCGACTTGCAGACTTGAGGTGAAGGCAATTTTTTCAAACGAAATATTGGTTGGGGAAAAAGTCTTTTCGCATTATAGTATGTATAAACTTGTAATAAAATCTCTTTGGCTATACTATTTGTATCTGGCTGGTTTTGGTATTATTGAAAGATTAAATTTTAAAGAACATAATTCCAAATTCAATTTAGGAAAATGTGTGATTTTCATTTGTTTTTCGTACCGCCAAGATGAGTGAATCTAATGAAGAAATTTGATACATTTTAAAATTTTACTACAAAAAAGGTAAAAATGCAACACAAGCCGCGAAAAAAATTTGCGATATTTATGGACCTAGTGCAGTGTCTGTGAGAGTAGCACAAATTTGGTTTAAGCGTTTTCAATCCGGAAATTTTGATGTCAAAGATGCATGTCGCTCTGGTCGCCCTATTACAGATAAAATGGATGCCATTTTTGAAAAAGTGGAGCAAGATCGGCATGTCAGTAGTTACGACGTAGCTGAAGAACTGGGAATTGACCACAAAACAGTTTTGGCGCTTTTGAAAAAAACTGGGTACACAAAAAAGCTCGACATTTGGGTACCTCACGAGCTCACTGAAAGAAACCTAATGAACCGTGTACTCATTTGTGATTCTTTATTACGACGTAATGAAACCGAACCATTTTTGAAGAAGCTGATAACTGGTGATGAAAAGTGGATCACGTACGACAAGAACGTGCGAAAAAGGTCGTGGTCAAAGGCCGGTCAGGCTTCACAGACTGTGGCGAAACCCGGGTTAACTCGCAACAAGGTGATGCTGTGTGTGTGGTGGGATTGGAAGGGCATTATTCATTATGAGCTGTTACCACCAGGCAGGACCATCGATTCTGAACTCTACTGCGAACAACTGATGAGATTAAAGCAAGAAGTTGAGAGAAAGCGGCCGGAATTAATCAACAGAAGGGGTGTGGTTTTTCATCATGATAACGCTAGACCTCACACATCTTTAGCCACTCAGCAAAAATTAAGAGAGTTTGGCTGGGAGGTGTTAATGCATCCGCCGTATAGTCCTGACCTTGCACCTTCAGATTTCCACCTGTTTCGGTCTCTTCAGAATTCTTTAGGCAGTGTCAGGTTAACATCACGAGAGGACTGCCAAAACCACTTGTCGCGGTATTTTGACCAGAAGTCCCAAAATTTCTATAGCAATGGGATCATGTCCCTACCTACAAGATGGCAAAAAGTTATCGAACAAAATGGTACCTACATACTTTAGTTAAATGTAAATAAACTATATTAAAAAATGTTTTGAATTTTCTTAAAAAATGCGAAGAAACTTTTTCCCCAACCTATTATATGACCAAGTGATAGAACTTGCAGATTTTTTCAAGATTTTTCTATTTAAGTATTATTTTATGAGATTATCAGTATTACATCAGTAACAGGTATCACTTTCTTTTTTAACTTTAAACGATCCAACATATAACAGGAGCATGCCCATCCCTTGCCCAAACAGATTATACACACAGCCATAACCAAATCGCACAGTACATACATCAAAAATTGGCAGTTAAACACAAACGTATTACAGGAAAACCTAAACCCTACTATGAATACTCACCTAATCCAGTATTAGAGAGCAATGAGGCTAAATTATATTATGATCGCGCGATTCTTACTGATAAAACCATCCATTACAATAGACCCGATATGACATTACTGGACAAGAGCAATAAAATAGCATATTTAATAGACATTACAGTATCTAACACACATAACATACAAAAGTCTATAACAGAGAAAATCAACAAATATACAGAACTCAAAGAAGAAATAACTTCGATTTGGAAATTAAATAAAGCATATATTGTTCCAATAGTGCTCTCGACTACTGGAGTAATACCCAAACATTTACACCACAGTATCCAAGTTTTAGATCTACCACCAAAAACATATAGAACCATGCAAAAAGCAGCGATACTCAACACTTGCAGAATAGTAAGAAAATTTCTGTCAAATGACCTGAGTGAATCAACAACATGATACATATAGAATAATCACCAAAAACGCTTGGTGATAAGCCCGCGTTTTTGGTGTAGTAAGCCCCGTAAATGGGAGTAAAAAAAGAGACATAATAATAATAACGTAATCAGGTAAAGGTAATGAAGAAAGGTAAAGGTAGGTAATAATATCTAATCAAAACTAATTGGCTATACTGTTTATACATCCAAGCTTCCTCAGAGCAGACATTTCTCCATAATAATATACTTATGGCAAATAAAATCTAGAAAATGTAACAACCTTGTCACGTATCCTTTTATTAGTTGAAATATGACACGACCGTCATAACAAGGACATGACAATAAAAAAGGGACTTTTACAAAATTTGAAGAAAAACACAAATTGGACGATAACTGTTAAGGGCAGCCGGATGTGGAATAGCCTAAGGCTTGGTTGACAATTTGTTTCTGAACTAGATGTTGCTTGTGGCTTTGCCGGCATGGAATTCAATTATATTGCGAGTTCGGTTCTAACACTCGTTCCCAAGAGAATTCTTTAAAATTTGGGATAAAATGTAACAGACTGACAGATTTACTTTTGCATTTATAATAATAAAATATTATATATGGTTTTATAATAGTAGGGATGCTAACATGTACCTAAAAATCAAAGTTATCAAATCAATCTTCTCCTGTTTATAAATCCGCAATTTGATATTACCTACAAAAGTATAGAAAAGATGGGCTTAACATAGATTGATTATTGTTTGTATTACTCGTAAAATTGGAAAATTGTTCTCCTTTCAATATGAAATTATTAAAAATAAATTCAAGCATATACCTATCATAAGTCACTTTTTGACGTAATTGTTTTTCCTTTAAATAACCATTTTTTGGTCTAGGTATGTGGACTATATTTTTTTGTTTTTAGTTTCTTACATAGAAACATACTATACCTATATTTAATTAATAGGACGTTGTGTACGTGTAAATAATGTAGAAAGTGCACTTAAAAGGAGAAAATATGTTTTTCTTTGCTGCTATAAATTTAATACAAAATCTTCATGAGTAAAAATAAAGCCATTGGGGCGCTCATCATTGTCTATGACGAGCGCTCCACGCATTGATTTACAGTAGTAAATCAATGGCTCGACCCGAGAATACTAAAGGTGTGTTCGAATACCATCGCGATGTCAAAAACAACTGTTAATTAAAAATGACGAATATTTTCTCGAAACAACGAAATAGTACATTGTTACCCTTTTTTTTTTTTTTTTTTTTTTTGTCGGGGGGAAATGCGTAAGCGCACCGTACCCGCCGTTGGCTAGACGGCAGGCGTGTGTGGGGCTGGCCCGGCGAAGTTCCAGGCCGACCCACTAAAACCCCCCGGTGTTCTCCCTGCCCTTGTGGGCGCGCATGGTAAGGTCCACACTGCGACTCCACTACCCACGCGCCCGGGCAAGCCTGACCACCTGGTCAGGCTATCGCCAAGGGGGGATTGCCCGAGAACACCAGGGCAATCCCCAGACGGAGGGCCTTACGGCGGCGTGCACGGGGCCAACCGTGCACGCAGGCCTCCACGGCAGGGTCATTAGACGGGCATCGCTTGTGCGAATGCCCGCCTTCGCCTGCCTATCCGTCTGCGGCGGAGGGGAGCGGCTTGGGGATCTTCCTCCCGCTCCCTCTCCGCAGCCTCCTTCTGCGAAATTACTTCTTCGCAGAAGGAGGCCACAGCCTCCCATTCCGCCTCGCCGCGGAGCATGGCCACGACCATGCTCGGCAGCGAGAGGTCTCCGCCTCCCAGCGCAGCGTTAAGTTCGCTGCGCTGGGGTCGCCAGGCCGGGCACACCAACAAGGTGTGCTCGGCCGTATCATCGGGAGCGTCGCAGTGGTGACACCGCGGCGTTTCCTCCCGACGCGCGACTCGGTGCAGGTAGTGACCGAAGCAGCCATGCCCGGTCAGTACCTGCACCATGCGGAACGTGAGGCTGCCCTGCCGGCGCCCAACCCACTCCTCCAACACCGGACGGATCGCGTCGATCGTCCGGTGGCCGGCAGCTGGGGAGGCGAGTGCCACACCCCACTGACGCAGAGCCTCCCTCTGCGCCAGGGTACGAATCCGCTCCACTTCCTGTGGAGCGGATCGTCCCCCCCGTTCACGAGTAGCAACCCGATGTCGATACACCTCCGCGAGGACGCGTGCATCGACATGCCACGGCGCTTGGCCCGCTAGAACGCAGGCCGCGCCGTGACTGACCGTGCGATAAGCTCGCACGGCCCGGGTCGCTATGACCCTCTGCGGACGTCGCAAGAGGGCCACCGTTCGGGAGGAGAGGCACTCTGCCCATACCGGGGCTCCATAGAGTGCCATCGACCGTATTACCCCGTGATACAGTCGACGGCACGCCGATCCTGGACCTCCCACATTAGGGAGGACCCGTCCAAGTGCGGCTGCAGCGGCGCACAGCCGTGGAGCGAGGAGCTTAAAATGCTCCTCGAAACTCCATCGGGGGTCCAGAACCAGGCCGAGGTACTTAAAGTGCGCCTCGACCGGTATACGAACCCCCTCCACTCGGACGCGGAGCCCCGGTGGGATCCTGCGACGGGGGGCGTGGAATAACATGGCCCTCGTTTTGTCGAGGGCCACGTCCAGGCCCAGGAGGCGGATGCGTCGGACGACCAGTGAGGCGCCGACCGACGCAAGGTGGGCCGCCTCCTCCCCCGTTTTTGCTCTCGCCGCGACGAGCGTGTCGTCGGCGAAGCAGACGACCTTCGTTCGTGGCAGAAGGTCGCCTCGCAGAACCCAGTTGTACCCCAGGTTCCATAACAGAGGACCTAGTACGGAACCCTGGGGCACACCCGCCGCCATTGTCCACGTGTGGACGCGCCCATCCGGCCCCTCGTAGAGAATGGACCTGCCTTGCAGGTAATCCTCCACGAGGGCGCGGAGGTACGGAGGCACCCGGTGGAAGCGGAGTGCCTCCTTTATGCACTCGTGGGGCAGGCTGTTGAATGCGTTGCGGATGTCAAGAGACACCGCAACAACAGTGTCCCCACGAGCTGTGGCCTCCTCAGTCCACCCCTTGAGGAGGGCCACCGCATCCACCGTGGACCGGCCGGTGCGGAAGCCGAACTGGTTTTCAGCCAAGTCCGGCCCCCGGTCCTCTAGGTGCTCGACGATGCGGGAAGCGAGAATCTTCTCGAAAAACTTCCCAGCCTCGTCGAGCAGCACCACCGGCCGATACCCAGTCGGTGAATCCGCTGGGCGACTCTCCTTCCTCAACAGGCAGAGTCTGCCCGCTTTCCATCGACTGGGGAAGCGGCCCGAGGCGATACATAAGTCAAGCACCGCCCGGAACCGCTCCTCGAGGTGTCCCAGGGCGAGGGCCAGAACCCTGCTAGGGACACCATCCGGTCCCGGCGCCTTGTTTTTGCGCCGGAACCGGTTCCTCACCGTGTCGAATTCCACGTTCGACACGGGAGGGATCGCGGCAGCCACCTCCACCGGAGGAGTGTCCGGGGGGACCATTCTGGGGGGCTGGAACGGACCGGGATCGGGGAACAGAGTCCCTAGCACCCGATCCAGCAGCCCCCTGTCCATAGCGGAGGTAGGGGGAGCGGAAGCTTTGAACTTCCCCCTCACCATCCGGTACGGACGCCCCCACGGATCATCATCCAGAAGCCGTATGAACGACTCCCTGGACTCCTCCTTGGCCCTGCAGATTTGATTCCGTAGGGCCTTCTTGGCTGCCGCATACACCCGACGAAGCTCAGCTTCCTCGTCAGGTGTAGTTCTAGCGCGCCTACGACAACGCACGTAGGCGCGCCTGGCCCTCATGCTGGTGGTACGCAGGTCCGCAATCTCCTGCGTCCACCAGTACACCTGCCCCCTTTCGGGGCAGGCCTGCGCCCTTGGCATGGCGGCTTGGCAGACGACCTTCATGTCTTCTGCGAAGAGATCCGCCATGCCGTCGACATCCCCGGCGAGGTGGGGCGGCACTTCAGCCCACGCCCGCACCATCGCCGCCTCCTCCGCCACGTCCAGGCGAAGCTTGGTGAGCGCCCATCGCGGGAAGGCGCTCACCGCGGAGCCCCTGCGGTTTGGGGCGCCTGGGGATGCCGTGGAGACCTCGTATCGGACATACAGGTGGTCCGATAGAGTCTCCACATCTTCCTCCACTCGCCAGTCGTTGATTCGACGGGCGAGGGAGGGGGTAGCAAACGTCAAGTCCACCACGGACGTGCCCTGCACCCGGACGCAGGTAGGGGTGGAGCCCCTATTCAAAATCTGGAGCCCCAGGGACAGAACCCAAGACTCCAGATCTCCACCCCTCGCGCTAGTGCGGGAGGACCCCCATGCGGTAGACCACGCATTGAAGTCCCCCGCAACCAGCACCGGTACCGGGGCCGTCCTACGGACGACCCCCTCTAGCGCAGCCAGGAAGACTGTGAAGTCCGCCCGGCTGCGATTGGGGGAGAAATAGGTTGAAACAACCAACATTCCCCCCCACATGGCGGCAACGTAACCAGTGCCCCTCTCTCTTAAAATGAGAGAGGGGGCTGTGCCACGCGCCGCCCTCATTATGGCGGCGGTACTATCCGCCGCCACCAACCAATTTGGCGACTGTGGCGGAACGTAGTACGGTTCCGACACAATCGCAAAATCCACACCCCACTCCGCCGCGGTCTGACATAGGAGGTCCTGTGCCGCGGCGCAGTGGTTCAAATTAGCCTGGAGGAGCTTAATGGGACCACTAGACATTGATGATCTCCATGGGCTCCTCCTGGGCCGTCGTTGCGGCCGGTGCTGCCTGTGGTGCCGGGCTCTTCGGGGTCACGGTCAGTTTCACTGGGGCCAAACGGCCCCTGACTGGCGGGGGGCTGCAGTTCATGCCCCCCATCCTGTGGTCGGCCGGCCTCTTGGCGTCTGCACAGACGGCACAATTTAGCGCCGCCATGCAGTCTACCGCCTTATGTCCGTCGGCGCCACAGCGGAAACACAATCCGCTGCGATCCTTGGCAGAGGGGCACCGCTGAATGGGGTGCCCCAGGCCCATGCAGCGGAAGCACCGCATGGGCTTTTGCTCCAGAAGTTGGATGGACGCAGAGCTCCATCCAACTTCGAGCCGACCAGTATCAGCTAGGCGCCGCGCTGCCTCTACAGGCACCGAGGCAAAGGCCGCCCCGACACCCCGTACCCCAGTATGCACGCGGCCCACTTTTATGTGGTGGGCCGGGCAGCCACCGGCTTGTGCCAACACTTGACACAGCTCTTCAGCGGACACTGAGTCGTCTAAACCAACGACCCGGATGTCCGCTGTTTTTACAGGACGCGACACTTTCGCCGCGTCCCCTAGCGCCTCCCCTAGCTTGGCGGCCAGCGTGTCGGCTTGGGACGGGGATGTCTCTTTAGGGAGCTCGATAATTCGAGCTCCGGTAATACCCGTTCTGAATTTGGCAGGCCCTATTCCTAGAGCGCCAAGGCTGACGGAGGCTTTGGCCTTGGCGATGGCCTCACTATAGGTGAGGCCCTTCGCCACCGCCTCCGGTTTGAGGGCCAGTACCACTGCCAGAGAACGTGGTGCCTTGGGCAGTTTAGGTATTTTCTGCGCCACGGTGGTCCTCTTGGGCACCGTTACGTCCACTGCCGGCTTTTTCCGACCACGCTTGGTAACAACGGTCCAGGGATCCTCGACCGTTGCCGTGCTTGCCGCGACCCCAGAGGTAGAGGGGACCGCCGCAGATTTCTTTTTCACCAATCTTGCTTCTTTCGGCATATTGGCCGGTGGGGCAAGAGTGGTATTGGCCACCATCGTTTTCGCTGACCGCTGCGATTGAGGCTGCGGCTGCGGCTGTCTTGCGCGATCCGACGCTAGCGGTGGCCTTCGAATCGGGGCCGGCATTAAGCGCCCATCTATTTCAAGGCCCTCTAGGCGGGCCGAAACCATTGTGCCCACTTGGGCCAGCAATTCCCGCTGAAGGAATTCAATACTCTCCAAGAATTCCCTCTTGGAGATTCCCTCAGCGGGGTTATCCCTGGCCGTCTGAGCCGCCGGCAGCTTCACCTCTGGAAGCTCCTCAAAATCGGCTCCCTCGGAATCAACGGCCTCCGGTTCGACGTCCGATATAATCGTGGGGGGCGCAACCATACCACGGCCCCTAGGGCGCTTGGACCCCCGCTCCGAGAAGTCCCGGCGAAGGGCCTTCATCTCACCTTCAATGGCGTCCAGCTGACCCCGGAGCCTCTTGTTGTCGGCTTGAAGCCGACGCACCTCCTCCGAGGTTTTCTTGGACGCCAGGGTGCGGACAATCTCTAGGAGAGAGTCGGAGGCGTCCTTAATTTCTTTCACGTAAGTCCCCTTTAAGTTCCGGGACTTACGTGTTACTCCTAATAGCGCCTGCACGCTCTCCTCGGCCTTGCTGCAAAGGAGCTCAGAAGTGGGCTCAGGAGAGTGCTTCCCTTTGCCTTTCCGCTTTTTTCCGGGGGCCTCTGCAACCACCGGCTCCTCGTCAGATTCCGACTCAGTATCGGCCTCCAGCTTTTGTATCTCCCGCCTAGCCTGGGAGAGCCCGACGCCGTGCACTAGGCCTCCTCTGCCCCTTTTAGTACGGGCGACCTTGGGAGCGTACGGCGCCGTTACTACCTCTTCTGTCTCGGTTGTTACATCTAGGTCCGTAGCTAAGGGATCCTGGAAGAAACGGCTATAATTTGGCCTCTTCCTTCCACTAGCCCGCGGTAGCGAGATATCCGCATCCGACAATATTGATTTCCCGCTAGTAATGTCTCTATAGGCGGAACAAGATTTCCCTGCGTTATTGCAGCTCCGACGGGGCGTTGCTTCCCCAGCGTTGGACAGCGGCAAAACCGGGGACATCACCCCACCAACTGCCTTCGCTACACCGCCATTGACCGGCGATCGGCTCTTTTCCGTCCGCGAGACCGGAGCCCTAACGGTCCCCCCCTCATCTGCACCATCCGTCTCGGACATGATGTCCGAGTCGGACATGGTCCAATCGTGGGCCCAGCCCAGCAGAGATTCTGTCGGCGAAAACAGAGCAAAATCTGTCTTCAGTCTAACAATACCTTTATGAAAAAAAAAATAAAAAAAAAAAAAAACAAAGTATTGGCTGTATGGGCATAGCACCCTTTGCCACCGACAACAACAAAAAAAAACAAATAAAAAATGAAACTAACCTAAATTATCTAACATAAACAAACGTGGTCTGTGATATATACAATGGCCAACGACACCGACAAATTGAAACTAATACGACAAAATGGGACGAACAACTAAACGGACAAATAAATTACTGATGCCGGGGCGGCGCCCCGCTCACCAATACCGACCAACAACAATAAAATAAGAAAAAAGAAACAAACAAACACCAAAAATACCAAACACAAAACTTTAAAAACGAAATAATTTGTGTGTTTGACTTCAAACACACAAACTAATTTATTCTTTAGACGGCACAACACTAGAAATTACGAAAACAACCTAATAATATAACAAAACGAAGTCAATTCAATCAATCGATATCGACACAACAAAACAAATCGGCAGGGATGCGTGCGCTCACAATGACAGCTCGCCACGCACTCTCAGTACATTGTTACCCTAGGGGTGAAAGTAACTTATTTAGTCCCGAGACGGTGTTTGGCGCCCGAGCGTAGCGAGGGCACCAATAGTTCGAGGGACTAAATAAGTCTTTAACCCGAGGTAAACACTGTGCTTTTCATTACGAATACAAGGAAAGTAAAAATAAAACAATGAATTTGCTAAAAAAAAAACGTGTAATTTTTTTTACATAAATTAACAACTTCTGCTTTAGCCCGCTTTTTTTTCTCTTATAAAAAAACTCCATACCTGAATTAGATTAACTCATTGTGTTAATTCTTAACACAAGTTACACAAATATAATTAACAGTTAATAAAAATGGAAGTATTAAAAAAACTCTACAAATGGAAAAAAACAAATGAAGATCGCATTGCCGCTTTCCCGCTTATTTTGTTTTTTTTCTGTGGCCGTTTCAGCCATTATTTTTCATTTTCATAATTAAAAAAATGGTAAATATTTTGCCCAAATCTATGTTATTTTAATGAAATAATTGAAAATAAATTATAATAAAGTCATTTAAAAAATATATTCTTTAAATACGTAACATTATGTTATTTCAATTTTACACTGCGCTGTAATTGAGTGGCTGTAGAAAGTCGGAACATGGTTCAATGAAAATGTGAAAAAAGAACTAGTTCTTAAAATGTGACAGCAGCTGTCAGTTGAAAGTGATTCTCCCTAGGGCTGAAAAGTATTACTTTCAACCCGCTCCTCAGGCAACTTCAGACCTACTTTCAGAGTATGAGTAATGAAAAAATATTTTCTCCTTTTTAGTGCACTTTTACGCGTAAATTTAAGCGTGCTTTTTATAAAGCTTATAGTGAACTGTATTATACAAGGCAAGCCCTTTCATTTGATATCCATATTGCGGTGGTTATACAATAGTACATTATGGTACAAGTGTGTAATGTTGGTGATTACCGCTGAGGCGCATTGAGTCTTAAGAAGCCGAGGACGGTAACCATCAATACACACGTGTATCATACAACGTTTTTCAACACACTTCTGAATAAAACAATACTTAAATAAAAAACCATTTTACATAGTAGATAAAAAGTTTACTTAGAGAAACAATTAGTAAATGTGCAGTTAGTAAAATTATAATTAACTATTTTTGATGACATAGCCGTCTCATCAGATAGATTATTTATTGAAATACTTTCATGTTCTATTGTTATTTGTGATGGTTCATTATTCGTGTAGGTAGGTGACATCCAATCATTGGACGTACTTGGTATTTCGCCAGTAGGATGCGTCTCAGAATCAAGTTTAATTCTTTTTGTGATTTTTGCACAAATTTCCTTCTTGTTTTGTATGGAATCTTCTACGTATGATTCTGCTACATTGCTAGATCGCCACCCGCCATGTCACTTCAAAGTCATTATATCAGTTCCTGAATTTGCCAGCAATGTAGCTGAAGTTCTTCTGAAACTATGTCCAGTGTAGCTCTCAGCATCTACTAAACTCAAAAACTTAGCGATTTCTTTAGGCATAGAACCAAATTTGTTTATACCTATAGGCTGACAGGTACATTTACCATTCTGGTAATTTAGAAAGAAACGGTCATTTTTTGTTTTTGGCGAACGCAAACTTTCATACTTCTTAACAATATCATAGAATGGACCGTGTATGGTGAATGACCTAGGTATTTTATTTTTCGTGATAGGTATCTTCACTAAAAGCATCTGGTCATGGTTCTCTATATCTTTTACAGTTATATTTGTTAATTCTTGTATCCTACAGGCACCAGTTACACCAAATATTAAAGCAACCTGAAACAAAAGAAACAATAATCAAGGTCAACACACAACACAAGCTGCTATTAAATATTTAATTAAAATTAATTTAACTAACCTTTGTAGCCAAATATTGGTTATCTGGAGCATCTTTAATAAATTTTTCAATATCATCAGATGATAAAACCTTTGATTTTTTGCTTCTAAATCCATCAGATAGTCTCTTTAGATAAGCTGACAAATTCGAGTATGTTTTTAAGTCCACTCCATTCTTTGTTCGGACTGTACTTTTTAACATTGAGTAAATACACCACAAAGAGCTAGGTTTGTACTTAGAAGATAATTCTTTAAAGTACGCCATGAACACATTTTCTGAAAAAGACTGCGTATTCTTGTTGTTCTGCCATTGTATGAAATTTTGGTACGCTAATAGATATTTTTCCTTTGAGTTTTCTGGTAGTAAACTTTCCATAACGTTCTGGGCTTCACATCTTATATCGGGCGGTGTACAACATAAATCATTTTCTTCATAATTGTATTTGCAGACATCTTAATTAATAACTAACTAAATAACTTCAAAAGAGAAAACGAGACGAGTTGTGAAAAATGTTTCGTAATGGCGGGAAAAATTAATCAGTTTTCCTATGCGCGCGCATCGGCCATAGACTAATAAATTTCGTAATGGCGGGAAAAATTAATCAGTTTTCCTATGTGCGCGCATCGGCCATAGACTAAAAAATGAGGTTTCTTTTTTTTGGGCTTTTCGCGGATAGCATTTTAGCGCAAGTGTAAGCGTAACTCAACCAATAATATTAAAAAAAAACTATTACTCACTCGTGAATAATAGTAATGAAAAAGTCACAGTTTGATTATAGGTGTCATTATGTGCCTAATTGCCATGGGATTAGAGCCACTTTATGAGGAAGTGTGTTGAAAAAATATGTAATCTGTCATTTTGTTGAGGTGGCCATATTGGATTTGTATTTTTTTAAATTATTGTATTCTACAAAGCAAGCCCTTTCATTTGATACCCATTCACCCTCATTCCAAACTTACCTAAGCCGAAAGCAGGACGGCATTTGGATTATAAACAAATTTATCGTAACTTCCTTAATATTCTGTTTGAAAACTCGAAGTATGTAGGTAAGTAGGTACGTGGCAGGTATGCAAGATATCATACACATATGAAATAATGAAGAAAGCTTCCAGTGACCACATAAAGTGTCTCGATTCATTTTTGTTTCTGAGTCAAGTACCTGAATGCGTCAAATTTTTATGTCCTAGTTTATTTACTCATTCTTATGATTATGATGTTCCAGGCTTTGATCGCCTTAAATATTTGCTTTTGAATTTTAAATTTTGTCAGTACCTACTAAAGAAGTGAGACGAATGCTTAATTAAAATATGCCAGTGCAAGTACATTTTTAATAGGCTTTTAAATAAAATAAAATATCTTAATTCGGGCTGTGCTTTGAATATTTGTACAGTTAATAATCGGTGTCTAAATTGAAGCTTTTTGATCGATTATTTTTTCACAGCGTTTCAATAACTATTAATTTAATAAACGTATCTAATCTTTTAATTTAGTATCTTCTGATATACCCTTTAAAAATATTTTACAGTATTAGATAGGAATTCGCGAATATATATCTGGAGAAAATAACACAATACTCGTGAAAAATGGTGGAAAGAAATTACTAGTATACTCGTAAGTACAGTAAGCTCCTTATCAAGCTTTACTGTTTGACCTTTGAACCGTTCTTATGCCGCTCGTAATAGTGGCGGTTTTCGTAGTGTACATGTATAGCTTGAATGGGAGCTTACTGTACCTACATAGTTCATGAGAATTGACCTTAATTTATAAAGTGCATCAGATATAAGTTAAAGATATTAGTATAATTAACTCTTGTTGACTTGACGGGTGCGAAGCTGTTTTGTTCCATCTCTAGGCAAGAAAAGTATATTTCAATTATATTTCTTTTCGAAAGTAAAGATATTCCTTCTAGCTCATACAGTCATCATCCGTAAAGTGTTCACCACAGACTACTGAGTAACCAAGTCCACATACCTAAATAATTTTGACTTTTAAATTTTAACACATTATGACATCATTTTTAAAGAAAGTATTTATTTCAATATTTGCTTTTACGAGTATGTTTTTAATAATTTGTATTTTGGTTTGATATTGGGTTGGCATTAATGAAGACACTATTAACTCTTGATTAGCGATTTTTGCTTAAACGCAATGACGCACGCTTTATACATCATACTCATCTCAAAAATTCGTTATTTATCACTGGGGAAATTTGCTGCTTAGAGAATATTCGAAAAACAAGAAGTTATCACCGCTAAGATACAACGGACCTATTTCATGTAATAAATAGAGCACCCCGACGATTAAGCACACAATGCGCGAGGTGCCGAACATGAGCTCACGTGCCTAATCCTGAAATTTACCGGCAAAGCTGCGTAATCTCCGTTGATTTTCACGGGCCAAAATCGTGTTACACAATATAATGCTCCATATTGTCTTATTAGAGACGTCTGGGCTCTTATTTATTCTGAAGAGGCCACAATATCTGTTATGTATGAAATATTGTGGTGTGCTCATTTAACACAGAAATGTGTTGCTAACGGAGCGTGTATTAGGTTTAAATTTAAGTGAGGAGGTAGGGGTGTTAGGGGTTGCAATTGATAGTTTACGGGAGCCTTTGGAAAAGGGACCACCCCCTTATATCTATAATGGTACCAAGGGGCTGTAGACCGCTCACCTGGCTCGTAGGGCTCCGGTGGGTTATTATCTAAGACAAAATCTATCACGATCACCTTCTATTTGAAAACCATTGCGCCGTGAACACAAGACTCTGCGCCGACATGCTATGTTAGAAAGGAGCGATGGATGGACGGTGGCTGTCAAATTGTAAGCGATCGCGATAGATTTTTCTTAGACAATAACCCCCCTGGCCTACTAGAACCTGCCCCGTAACCATGAACGCCCAAAACAATATTAAAACCGCACTTAGAGCGGGATGGCGCGATACGCAGCAAGAGCGGTGTCTCTGTTACAATATTGTTTTAACCATAAGAATAACTAATAATATACTCGTATTATTAGTTATTCTTATCGTTTTAACCTTGCTATATAAGCGATCATGGTAAGGCCCCTGTTCCTATTAAGAACCCCCGGCTAAAACCACCCCCGGAACTTCTCCATCTCCTGTGAAGGAAAGGAAAGGAAGATAGCCCAATTCACCAAGTGACAGTATAAACAAGCTAAGACTTCAAATTGCAACGAACTTACTATTCAAAAATGGATGTCTACAAGTTTTGCTCGAAGGACATTGCTCTGCGTCCATACATTCTTCGCCCTGATATCAACAGCAGTAAAAAATGCTTTTTGTATAATGATTAGACATTAGTAATAGATAGATAGATTCTTTATTGCACTCATTACAATTAAAATACAGTAGTTAAGTACAATATGGTTCTTAATATTAATGAGGGCAAAGGCGGTCTTATCGCTAAAAGCGATCTCTTCCAGACAACCTTTGGTTTGCAAAATTGGTAAAAAATGAGAGTGTGCCAATAAAAACAAAAATAAAAAAATAATAAAAATAAAAACAAAAATGGAATTAAAACAAAAAAAATATGTTGCAAGCAAGTACCCGCTACCGGCGCAGACCTAGAAGATGTTGATGCAGCTTTCGTTTAAAAATCGCTAGTGATTTGGATTTCCGAATAACAGGCGGCAAATCATCCCATAACTGAGAAGCCTTGATTGTAAATGAATCCCTGTAATTCATTTACAATCAAGGCTTCTCAGTTATGGTAATACTGTATAGTGTACGTCCATAACAATTAGCACGAACAGGTTCAAAATCGAATTATAATTCAAAATAATTCAGGTTTTGAGGTTAGTTGAAGTAACTTTTTTTTTCGTTAGAGCAATACTTAAAAAAAGTTTTTTTTTCAAAAATGACAGTTCTAGTTAGCAACCGAAGTAAGTAAATAATATATGGAGGCAAATTATTTTATTTCTTCATGCATAAACAGCGTTATTTATCAAATTTTTCCATATTATGAGTAGAGTCAAAAATATCTCATTTTCTTATATGCGGGAATGGTAAAGAGAGCTTTATATTCAAAATGCATTTTCCTTCAGGCTATTTCACTTTGACGTGGTTTCTTTAAAGGTGATGTCAAGTCTGTGAAACAGCATTTTAAAGAGAGTTGGAACGTCTTAAATAGTCAAAATCTAAATAGTAATGAATTTCGATGATAATGTTCGAGAAAAGCTTAAACATTATTACAAAAAAGAACGAGGGCCTATGTTCGAATGTATCTTTTTTTTATGTGTTTACTGATTATGCTACCATTTGTAGACCGAATTACTTTTTTAATCCAAAGAATATACTTCTGAGGTTGGTCTCATTGTCTCTTATTTAGAATCTGACGAATTCCGGGAAAATCGAGGGAAAACCTTAAATTTCATAGGAACGTCCAACTTGTTTTATATTTTTTCTAAAGCTATTCAGGTATTTACGTCTGGTAATTTTCATCATCTCGTGTTACTAAGCTGATAATGGAAGGTTTTTTTGTGGATTATGAGTTAGAGGATAGTTTTTTCAATACAATGCTAAGGTTTTGACGCGTTGTTGCATTCTTTTAATAAATTCAGGGTTTGGGATTTAATTAAGTCCGAGAATAATTCTTTAAACACTGTTAAGAGCAAAAGTATTATTTTTTAGTTATTCAGACCTCAGGTCAGATTCGAATTCGCTAAAACATTGAAATAAAAATACAAAAAAAAAGTAAAAAATTAGAATACATACAACATCACATTATAACATTGAAGTTACGTGTTAAGCGATGATCTCCTAGAAAGTCTAAAAATGTAAAACTAACTGTTGTCGTAGTTATTCAAAATTTGGTACCGACTAATATTAAAAAGTGATGTTGTAGGTATATTATGTGTTGTAAGTGATGTTGTAGCGTTTTTGTTGCTGATTTTATATCAAATATTTGCAACAACACAGGCTCTGATATCACCTGATTGTAGGTAACGATACGATAAGGCCAAATATCGAACTGACCTTCACCTGGACTCCTCAACAATAGAAGATCTGGCTATATTACGCCTCAATATCGGAACACAACGATACTATTAACATTTTTACTATGTCGATAAACTTAGGTCAGACGCTGGTAGCTAGCCAGGGAGGCTAAGAGGCACCAACAATTTTCTGCAGTTCTTTAAAATAGCCTATGCTAAAAAATAACTTTCAATGTATGGAGCTTTCAACGAGAATATTTTTTTTTACAAAAACTAATAATTTCAAAATTTGTGTTGTACCTTACTTTGCACTTTTTAACCGACTTCAAAAAAGGAGGAGGTTCACAATTCGATGCGTATGTTTTTTTGTGTGTATGTTACGCGATTACGCCGCCAATTGCGAACCGATTTTCAAAATTATTTTTATATTCGATAGAGTATACTCCTGAGATAGTCCCAAGGTCAACAAAGTCAGGTTGTGATGATAGAATTCCATAAATAAATTTTGTGTCCAACGTGTTTTGTGTGTGTATTACACGATTACTCCGCCAATTGTGGACCGATTTTCAAAATTCTTTTTGTAACTTCACGTTAACAATATATGTTCTTAAATCAACTTATTTAAACAGACATTTAAATAAATAAATAGGCGATGATCAAACCGACGCCAACGAATAATGCCAACGTTAAGAGTAGTTAGTACTTCAAACAAAACCGGCTAAGTACTTTCGAGCCACACGCAATTATTGTTTATTTTTCCATAATTTCACGCGGCTCGTTAATCTATATTTACTATCTGTTGTATTTTACTAACAACTTTATTTAAGCAAATTTCACAATTTAAGCAAACACGTTTGGCGCAGAGGTCGAGTGATCACCTACTGCGCAACGGGTCGCGGGTTCGATTCCCGCACGGGACAAATGTTTTGTATGACCTACAGAAATTTGTTCCGGTCTGGGCGTATGTGCATGTGATATTCTATGTTTGTAACTGCACCCACGACACAGGAGAAAATCCTAGTGTGGGGCGACGTTTTTAAAAATAAATAAATGGAATTACCTAGTATTATGTTATCTGTGGAATTACTACGATTTTATTTCACCAAGTACATACTCGTACATACTTTTTACAAATTAATTGGTCAACTATATTTTGCAAACTCTACTTAGCGGTGATTGTTTTCCTTTTAATTTCGTTATACTTACTACTACGATACTACTACCATGATGCTAAATTACAGTTTTCTAATACTATAGAAAGAGCTAACAGAGCTAATAGAGCTAACAGACAGACGCTGACAGACAGACAGACGGTTATGGACATGGCGAAACTATAAGAGTTCTTTGTAAACTACGGAACCCTAAAGTTGGATCTATGGTCAAAAATGGAACGGTCAAATGATTTTTATTCAATCTTCTTCTTCTTATATATATAAAAATGAAACGCTGTGTGTTTGTCTCGTAAAAACTCTGAAACGGCTCGACAGATTCTTACGAAATTTTCGGTGTGTATTTGAATAGGTCCAAGGAAGGTTTAAACGTACAGTTGGACCCGGTAGGTGGCGCTGTAATCGGGCGGGACAACGTCCGCCGGGCCCACTTGCCTATTATTCGATAATGACTAATTTATTATTTTTCGCAGCTTGTTAATTTTTGCTTCTATTGTCGAGCCCATTTCCTTAATGTTTAGTCTCGTAAGTTTAGTAAAATGGCGGAGCAAATGTAACTTAATTTACATATAAGCCTTATTGAATATTCACCAGAGCAAATTTGAGATAAAGAATCACTCTGCAGTAGCTTTCGTGTGAGGAAGCTTTGAGAAATCTAAACAAAGCTTGGGACACTAATGAAAAACCTTTCATGTTTCTCGTCTACCCGCGCCAACTTCAGATAAAAGGCTGTCCTAAGAAACTCTCAACGGCGTTTTATGGCACACAAGGGTGCTCACGCCCCCAATTGAAAAGAAAAGTATCACCACAAACTAAAGAATTAATCTAAACTTTTTATCAGGACAAGTAAGTCATACAGGATGGAAACGGTAAGTGATCTCACTGGATTTTTTCTTAACTATAGGTATAAAATATCGGAAAACTGATTACTGATCCTTAAAGAGTTTCACGAGGCCTATCAAGTGGCATCAATAATTGTTTATAAAATTAACTAGATCTATCCAAAAAATCGACGTTTCCAGCAGCCATACATTTAATATGGCGATGAGTGATTTTATATTGGTCGGTCGGAAAAAGCAAACTAAATTAGATACTCTTGAATTACGTTGTTATTTAAAATCTGATGCTGGAGCTGGAAGGTGGCCATAGGAACTCCGCAATAAAACGACACAACCCCATAGTTTACGCTCGTTTGATTTGTATTAACGAGTATTTTCCCCTTTTAAGAGTATTAAAATAAAAGCTTGTTTTTAAATTTTTTTATTAATTTATTATTATTATTATTATACAACTAAGTTGCCAAACAAGCATACTGCCCACCTGATGGTAAGTACATGTAACTCTTACTACGGTAAACGCTGCCAGCTTGTGACCTATGTTTTAAAGTCACGGTACCCAGTAATGTCACTGTCATCTTACCCTTCAAACCGGAACACAGCAATACAAATACTTCTGCTTTGCGTGTACACATTCACTTCAAACGAAAAACACATTATATTGTATATTGGACACAGCGACAGCACATAATTATTAAAAAGATACATGATTTATTTAATACAATATTTATTAACTTTGAATCATAACTAGTACACAAAATAGCATCTTGTAATCTTTTAATCATTATCAATAATTCAATACTTGCGTCACGTTGCCGTACTGTCTGACTTCACTACGCGCATGCATATGACAAATTTGCCACTTTTGGAAAATATATAATTAATATAATAGCTTGAAATCATACGGGCCTTTTTTCCACACAAATGTTTCCTTCCCGGACTTTGGCAATAGTTGCTCTATTTTTTTCGAAAAAGTCTATGGCCACTTATGCATGCATGCTCCTATGTTTTCCTGTTTTTATTAAGTTTATTATTAAAGAAGATTTTATATTTTCCACTGTATTCAAATATCCAGCAAACAAATGTGACGAGATTATGAAAAAAGCAAAAAATTGAAATCCGAAAAACAGTCAGAAAAGAAAATAACACCCAAATCCTTTCTCTAATTTTTAATGCAAAAATGTAATTAAATCGGTAGAGGAAAAACAGAGGTGTACGAAACGTCTATTTTGTATACTTTTAACCGATTTCGAAAAAGGAGTAGATTCTATGTTCGACTATATCTATTTTTTATGTATGTTTGTTGTAATATTACATTGTTACCCTAGGGGTGAAAGTAACTTTATTTAGTCCCGAGACGGGGTTTGGCGTCAGAGCGTAGCGAGGGCGCCAATAGTTCGAGGGACTATGAGTATGTGTACATATATATAATAAAGAATAGTTTGTCTATTTAATCGCTTGCACTGTGTTTCTGATTCCAGATATAAACGCTATGTAAGTATTGTTGATTAGTACATAAAAATAATTAGATTCTTTATTGTTATTTAAATAAAATTATTAACTATATAGACTGGTGTTCACCTAATTGTAAGGTACAATTGGGTGAACAGTAGAGTATCTTTAGAGTAACTATGTGTACTACTAATAATAAGTTAAATCGCAAATGAAAATGTCATTGTTCCCTTTGCTTTTAGTTAGTTTAATTACATTTGCATGCTGTTAAAATATAAATATAATTATAATAAATAACCATAAGGAAGTGAGAGTGCCATCTGCTAACAAACTGTTAAACAGTTTGGCAGAGTTGTCTGGTTTATTGGTTTTTTTGAATAAACGATTTACATACATACTCGTACATTGGCAACGTTTATCGTGGTTCGTGTTGGATTGCAGATTTGCTGCGAATCTCACAAGATCTTAACTTGCAAGATTTCATTACAGACCTCGGGATAGGTAAAAGTAAATAAAAGCTTGTAAAACACATCTTTAATATAAAATGTCATAGGTTCATTAATTCCGTTTCTGCTTCAAATAACATACTTAATAAAACACAAATAACAAATATGTGCTATGTAAAATGTTGCTTTCATTCGAAATAAGAGAGTGACACGAATCACCTCTTTTGTTTGTTCTTGATGAATGTTAGCATCGCTACATATACAAGATGAGAGCCTGACACAAAAAATGCGATTCCATTTTAGCCATGGTGATATAAATTCACGCCTAGTTTATTTAACGAATTCTGTGTTCGGTTCATGAATTCGCGAGTGAAATTATTGTGAAATTGAAGCAAGTGATAATATGTTATTGTGAAAGGGAAGGGGAAGGGGAGGGTAATGAGAAGATATTTTCACAGTAGGACTGGAGCTCTATATTTTAATGATGGTGAGTGAGAGCTGCTAGATCAAAGAGTTGCGATGCGATATATTTTTTGACATGAATGCTTACAAAGCTTCACAAACGTAAAGCGCTAACAGTATTTAAGAAGTCTTAGCAGCGTTTATGAACAATTTAACTGCGGTCGGTGCATACATTGGGAGTGGGAATTGGGAAATTCAATCAACGGAAATTACACGTAGAACACATTTTCGCAGAACTACCCGCCTATTCCTTTTCCTCCGCCTCCTATTGGCTACTTAAAAGTAGCTGATTGGAAGCCGAGGAAAACGGATAGGTGGCTGTATACGTGTAATTTCCGTGGTATTTTTAAAAAAGCGTGAAAATCAACGAAACCAAACTTCAAAACTTTTTCATATTGCTCATTGAATGATGCTTTAAATGGTTTGCGTTGTAATTTAAAAGAAAAAAAAATTGATCCTTGCATTTTTTCTAGATTTTCACACTTCTTTCACGGACTATATAGATATACTTTTCCATGTATGTACACAGTTTTGGTATACTCTTGTAGGTCCATGGGCAAAGATGTGAGTATAGGCATCTAATCACACTATAGCAAACGGTTCAAGAGCACACACACTATTACTCTGAAATTTAGATACAGAACAAATTCGTGATAAAGCACACACACACACAGTATAACCTTTTTTTCTAAGCTATGTGCAGCAAACAGTGAAAAGCAAACAGTCAGGTCATATTATACTCGTAATTACTTTGATACAGAGATTTACTAAGAGGTTAGAGATTTCATTAAAACCTACAGAAACGCGAATCATGTTAATAAGGTTTACCGGATTATTCTGCAATTGGGATGATGACTGAATTCTAATTTTAACGTCTCGTCATTAAATATTAAAATACCTTGAAAAAAGAAACAGTTTTGTGAAATTAGAATTAAAATCGTCTTAGAAATACATTAGATACAAGCATTTTAAGTTGTTAATTTGAAGGCGATTAGACAGAGAGATCCGACATCAACCGTGACGTCATTGTTGAGTACGGCCATATAAACTCCTTGTAAATTGCCGTTTTGCTAGAAAGAGATGGAGAAAAATCTTTAATACCTTATATCTTGGTTGTTTTTATAGTTATTCGAAAACCGATTTTTTCTTTCTGTTTATTATATGAATGAGCTTCTATTAAAGCAATACCCCTTGCAAGGCGCACCGCGAAAATCTTGCTAGGCGTGTTACGTACACGGTACGTACCTACTTACTTATGTCAATTAAAAGTGCTTTTTACTCACTGTTTTCAGTGAATAAAGTAAGCTTTTTAGAGGGGGAATAGTATAAAAATATTTTCAATTTGTGTACGAACCTGATTAAGAATATGGGTAAGTAATTTAAAAATATCCGCGATTTTCTGGTAGGCGGAGGGCTTGTTACGTGTGAAAAACGTATGAAATTAACCGGATTTGAAATGTTGATGCTAAATTACGTCGTTTTTATATAATTAATGTAAGTATGTGGGTTGTATAAACAATGTTATAGTAGAATTATTCATAAATTATTTATAGATGTAGATGATTATGAGTCTGTTACGCTGAAAAATTATCTGGCAAGAAAGGCCCAGGTGTTATACTCGTATATCTGTGTTAGGTCGCTTAGTCGTCGCCTGTTATGTTTTCATACGAATTCACAAAGAAGCGCTGTGTGTCATAATATGGTGGGTGGTAATGGAGCCGGCCGCAAGGGGCATGGAGCTCACTGGCAAACCGTTTTTTGAAAGTAGGTGAGCACCGCTTTGTTATCTGTGCTTTTGCTAGGTAGAAATTATAAATTATTACGCTGCGGGTGCCCGTTATAGTCGAGGCAAGGGGATTTGTTTAGATTTCTGGCATTCTGTTAATTTGAAAATATAAATATGGATAAATAAGTACAAAGAATATTAAAGAAAAATTTAAGTTGGTTTTAAATTTTTTATTAGAGCGCTACTTCCGATTCTAAGCATTTAAATCTGAATAAACATTATTGGACCCGGGTTGGAAGAATAAATGACCATCGCGGTGTAAAAATCTGCAATATAGGCACGAGATTATATACATCAGTGCACCAATCATATTTTAAGACTAATTATGTTTACCAGCATTAGCTGTGAACATGAAAAATCTTAGCCATATAGACTGGTGAATGAGTGAGAACTAATTTTTTATCTCTCATTATCACGCGCACAGTGATATCGAAAAGTACTCTATGCATTTCGAAGCATGATTTAGCGCTAAATCCCCGGTTAATTAAGTAGATAAAGTCCCATAGTTTGACCACGGTTTTTTAGTTTTTCTAGAAGTGTCAAAGAATTTTTCAAAACTGAGTCTTCAGTAAAATACAAGCTACAAATAGTGCGAGTAACATCAGACTCGGGTATTGTGTGAACACCGTGGTGTGAAAAGTCACAGAGGAGGCGAGAAAACACTATGAAAAACATCATTAAAGGCGTTACTTACACCTTCAACATTATGTTGTTGATGTAGGTGACTGTTTGTGGAATTAACCACGGTGTTTCTAAGAAATTGTAATTTTTAATTACAAGGAACCATAGATATAGAATGAAATAGATGGGCTATAAAAGCCGTCAAACATGAGGAAAAGAGATAAACTTATACACATTGCCAAAGGAAAGAAGAAGATGGCATCATTTTTTTTTGTCCTTGTTACCGTATATAGGTGAAACTGGTAGTGGGGATTGTTTATCACCAGCGTCTGGTGCTAAACAAATACGTGGAAGAAATTTGTTGTGTGAATTATAGCTTACTGTGTAATTATTTAACACTTTAATTAGTGTAATTGTGAACTATTTGAACATTTAAATCATGGTGCACTGCTCCGTTTTAGGTTGTAATAGTGATAGTGCTAGAAAACAGGAAAATATAACCTTTTACAGGTAAGACCTAAATTGTGTCAATAAAAAGCGCCAAAACTATTTTTTAAATTATAGATACAAGTTATATTGCAATATTTTATCCTTCTACTATGGTTCTCAATCATATTATGGGATTAAACATGAAATTTCAAACTAAGTAGTAAGGTTATTGTTAACCTAACAAGCTAGGAATGTCGCCATGCAATATGGCCACGTATACAGCCAACGCGTATAACATTTTGCCGGGTTATAATGATACCAGTTACGCTACGACTATTTTTCCTTGATTCGTAGGTAATTTGTTACGTGAAAGGGAACTCACATATTAGTTTCTGTGTTACATTAATATTGACATATTTAAGTATAAAATTTTGAGCATTTTAGATAACAAAGGTGATTCTTTTGAAGTGAGACTTTCCATTTGCTTGTTTGTCTGTATGTAACAGATTTCCTTCGGGGAACCTCCTTTTATTTTTAACCTGTATACATATTGTTTCAGGACGCATCGGTGTTGGATTTCGGTTCAAATTTGAATACGCCCCGAAAGAGAAAAATGCGGCTTCAAATGCTGGGTTTGAAACAATCAGCGAGGTCATCAAATAAAAAACTACGGCCAGTGCGTCAACCGCTTAGACGATTGGGAAAAAAAGTAGTCTAATTTTAGAAAATGTTTATTTAAAATTTAATATTATACATTTTCTAAATCTTCACAAATATTTAGTAAATGTGTAAATATTGGATTTTAAATAAACTGCAGAGATAAAGAAAAAACAATGATTATTGCCCGCTGTATTCTTAATCGAGCGACGATCTTCGCAAGGTACCTAGCTGGCAAAAGCTGGAAGCGAATGGTCGCGGATCGTGCTCAGTGGCGAGCACTTGGAGAGGCCTATGTCTAGCAGTGGACGCGTGTGGATGATGATTCCTAATATTTTTTCTTATATTTGTAAAGATGTTTACATAATAGCTTAAATAAATAATTAAGTAAAATATTTTAAAACGAAATATACTCGAGTAAATCCGAAAAGTGTAGTTTTATTTAAAAGTGTAAATAACTTTAGACTGCGGCGAAGGTTGAATGAAGAATTCAATAAAAAAAATCGCATCTTCCTCCCACTTTTATTTTTTGAGACATATTATTGAGCGAGGGGCGCTCATTAAAAAGTCTCAAAAAAATACGTAGATCAATCAACCCTACTTTATGTTTATAGTGGTAAAAGCCACTATAAACATAAAGTAGGGTAAAACTTAAAGCAACACTGGTATACCCATCTACTTTAGGCAGGTATGACGTCATCTATGTCTGTCCCTTACGGGTATACGGTCACGTCCTATCTATTCATTCTTTATCTAAGCAAGGAACAGACAAGTATTCTTAAAGTTAAACAAAACATAGAATTTCAACTTGATCATAATAGTGATTCCTCAATCAGCATAATTGCAAAGGATCTAGGTTAGGAAAAGTTTGCTATAAGATTATACATATTTTGGCAATGTAAATTTCGACAATTTTATCGATACCCATTGAGCAAGTGTTGTTACAGTATACAGTTATTCGGACTTTACAAGGGTTTGTTAGTTTGGTCAACACAGTGAAATCTCTATACGTGTTTTTGCATCATCACACCACTACTTTTCTTACAAAGGTTTGTGTTGTGTGGCTTGTTTTTGTTTGAGCGTTGTGTTTTGGCCAAGGGAGCCATCTGCGCTACGTTGTTGAAACTGAAAAGTACCTACTTCTTGTTATGATACCATCAAGATTATGCGTAAAAAAATAATTTTAAAAATATTAAAACCTGACTTCTTTAAAAGTAAACTTTGAATAAAAACTGAAAAGATCAATCAAATCAATGTGTATTATAAGACTTTGCTTCTTGCCAAATTTTATGATTCTAGGTCAACGAGAAATAACCTATCGGCCTTATTAATAAAAAAATTACTCCTTGGATCATCCTCGGATTAGTTACTCCGTGTTTTGTCTTGTTTCCGCACATGTCGGCTGTCATATGTCAAAACAAGACAAAACACGGAATAAATAAACCAAGGATGATCCAAAGAGTCATTTTTTTATTAATAAGGTTTTGATTCCTTTGTGAAATCGCAAAATCAAACTTGTAGGTTAACGCGATCAAAAAATATGTGCATGACTGTTTAAGTCGATTAGAAAAGTTTGTACGAGTTGGACTCGCACATCCATGTTTCCCCTGTAGTGTTGGAGTGGTTCTCTTCCTATCTTCAGGGACGACAACAATCTGTTATCTGTGAGGAGTCTTCCTCCACATGGAATAACCTTGTAGCGGGTGTCCCTCAAGGCGGCATATTATCCCCACTTCTGTTTTCAATTTTCATAAATTTTATCACTCACAGTCTTCGTTGCGCGTATCATTTGTATGCCGATGACTTGCAACTCTATGCTCAGGCAGTGGTTGATAATATAAATGATGCTCTTGATGCAATCAATCTGGACCTTGACAGAATAAGGAGTTGGTCTGTACAGTTTGGAGTCCTTATCAACCCTTCAAAATGCCAAGCCATAATTATTGGTGGCTCCAGAACTATGTCGAGTGTGGACCCTGATAGGATACGATCTGTTGTTTATAATGGCAAAATTATCCCCATGAGCAACACAGTGAAGAATCTGGGCTTACTTCTGGATTCTAGTCTTAGTTGGAGACCACAGATTGCCAGTATATGTCATAAGGTAACAGGTGTACTAAGGTCGTTGTATCGCCTTAAAAACTTCTTGCCCGCTTGTACAGACTTTAATTTTCCCTATTGTCGACTATGCTGATGTGTGCTATCTCGACCTGAATGCAGATCTACTCAATAAACTGGACCGCCTTCTGAATAACTGCATTCGATTCGTTTTTAATTTAAGGAAGTATGATCACATCTCTGCGTACCGGTTACGCTTGAAATGGTTCCCAATACGAGAGCGAAGACACATGAGAACCTTAACAACCCTATATTCTCTGCTTAATGAACCCAATACTCCTAATTATCTTAAAAATCACCTTCAATATCTTAGTACATCTCACAATAGATCCCTCCGCTCCACTTTTAATGCTCTCCTCATATGTCCCGCTCACCGGTCTGAGATCATACATTCCTCGTTTATAGTCCAGTCAATCCAGTTGTAGAATGCTCTTCCACTTGATGTCAGAAAGTCATCTAGTAAATTGGGTTTTAAGAATAAATTAAGGAAACTGTATCAGGAAAAAATCCGGATATATAGTGAGGCTGAGGTTATACTTATATTAAAAGTTGGATTTAGGTATCTGTATTCAGTTGTTATATTTAGTATTTATATTGTATGTAATTGCATTTTATTTATACATAGATATATATTGATTATTTAATTATACATATAATATATATATATATATATATATATACACGGTTATTTTTTTATCATACTGGAAAATTTTAGAGGCAGCTCGGTAGACGCTAGACGACTCATATCAATAAAAAAAACATGTGGTTATATTTTTTAAATTTTATCCGCCAATAATATTAAATTATAGACATTGTTCTTGTTTACTACAAGATAAGGTAAGATTATGAATGAATAAAGCATTTACTACTACGGGCTTAGGCAACGTCGCATTATTAATTCAAGCAAGATCAATTTACAACTAGTTTGAAATAAGAGTTATTATTGCACTAGACACTACAACAGTGAAAGACAGAGACAGTCGGCGCCGGCGGCGGCGTTTTGTTGTTTGCTGTCGCTTGTCGGCACGAGCCGACCGGCTTTAGTTCGCCTTTGACCCCAGCGCGTGTTAACGTATCGCGATGTCGCGCCCGCGCCTGACGCGCGGCAATCGGGCGCATTCGGAATTTTAGTTTCAAGTTAACACATCTAGCGAATACACAGACCTTACTCCGGTAGACCGTAGACTTTTACTTGTGAAGTGAAATTAAGTGTTTGGTGTAAGAAAGTGAACCCACAAACGTAAGACTTGGAAGCGAAAACTGCATTTCGAGACGTTAAACACTAACCAAAGTGATATGTTGTTGTGGTCATGTATAGTTTTAAACGTGCACGACTATGTATGAGTTAGAGGACTTCCTTTAAATTTAGAACTCTTTTGTTATTAGAACTAAAGTTGATTTAAATTGTTTCCTAGGTAGGTAAGTATTTAAAGTTGATTCCAATTTTTTAACTACGCCAAAACAACCTACCATAACCGTAATACCTACTTAGTACTGTTTGTTTTCCTTAAAAACTTTCTTTTGCCGGTCCTAAGCCCGTAAAGTAGGAAGGTGAAATTGTGATCAACTCAGTGATGACTTTGAATCGGCGACGTTGTTGCCAGTTCGCATTCATTCAATGTTTTGCCTACAACTTCACTCAGTGTCCATACCAGTGCAGTATTTTTTGGATATTTTTGATAATAAATATCTAATTAAACAGGTGAGTAAATTTTATTATTAATGGTTAAATAATTCTTCTACCGTGTCCTGAAGCCACCCTTAAAATAACCAGGGTGATAAAAAAATAACCGTGTATATATATATATATATACATATATAGAATAGAATAGAACTAACAACTATATTAAACAAGGTTTTTATTATCACTTGTACATCTACCTCTTTTTTTTTTCTCTGCATCACCTGAAGGTTGACTGGCAGATAATGCCCCAGGCATTAAGTCCGCCTTTGTATACAAAACTGTACATAAAGAGTTATAAATAAATAAAAATAAATAAATCCAGGGTTCCGTCCTGGATATGCGAGTCCAACCCGTACTTGACCGGTTTTTTCTTGTTAGATTTTATTCAAAGCTTACCAATTATGCTTTCGGGATTTCTCTATACACGGTGTTTCATAATAACCAATAAATAATCAATTCCTTATCGAAGACTCATTATTAATATGTGTTTACACGTAATGTCATTCAACCCAAAATTTTCATGTAAATCATGTCCGTTGCCGGACTCCCCGCCTAGCTCTGCTGCTTTGTGGAGCGGCGCAGAATTGCGCCACTCTACACCCCGAATTAGTTTTTTATTGTGGTTGTCTTCGACGCGGCCTGACGCTCAGTGCGCCAGGCCCCCGGCCCGCTTAGTAACGGGTTGCCCGACGGCAGATCCCACTGCATCCGCCGCCGCGCGGGTGAGCCGAAGCTCGGGGAAATCCCCAACGGGCGCGAAGCGCCACGGCGAAAAGCTCGCCTCATGCTCCCTACCACCAGTGGTAGCCGCCGGAATCGTCTTTCAGCGAGAGCCACACCTCTTCTTAACATAAGAAGAGGGGACTTCGCCCCACGAAGTGGCCCGCCGGGATAAGCCCGGCCATCCCACGCCCCCCTTCTATGGGGGTCCTCTCGTCAGACTATTAGCCCGCGGCTGAGAATCTGCCGGGTTGCCCAGGGTGCACCACGAGGAGGTTGTCTGACATCGCACCCCAGTTCGAATTCTAACGTGATAAGAGAAATTAACTTTGATTTTGAAGTGCCGCTTATTCAATAGTAACCCGCATAACATAACTAGTGAGCCGATTTTAATATGTCCTTAATGATGCTTGATAAATCGATTGACGTTATGAATCATCAAAATCTGCTCACGCGTTTCGAACAAACATATATTCGTAGATCGGCTGAAAACATTTATCGCTCCTTTGCGTCGCGCACTCTGGTAAATAAACTATTTAACTGACATTGGAATCATTTTACTGTTACAATGCAATATTAAAATTTCTCGGAATACGAATAAAAAACGACCGTTCAGAATCCACCAGAAAGTCGATTCACGTAAAAACCTAACGATTATCTCCGCCACTTAGTCGGTGATACCATTTTGATATCCATAATCCACATCGATTCCTTTAAACTAACCTATTTTAAAGTCGTTCTATTGAAGTGTCGTTAAACATTCCGTTATTGTCCTAATCTGAGTTCTCTATGAGCCTCAGATAATTTTAATTATTTATTAATATACAACTGCATTTAGAATAAATTAATGTAACAGTTTGATAGATTAGATCAAGATATTTTAATTCTCTATCCCCTTTTGTAAAATGTATTCAGTTGAACTTTTTGATTTCAATTGTATTTCAAATATTAGTTTTACGTGATTTGACTCTTAGCATCGAAACAATTTGTATATTAAAACAGTCAGATTGTCGGGATTTAAAATTATTTATTTAAATTGATTAATTATGAAACGATTTAAAAAAAATATAAAACATAAAGTTATAGTTGATTTATTTTAAATCCAATTCGTGCGCTAGTAATAACGTACGGAACTGAGACGTGGCTGCTTACAATGGGACTCATAAGAAGGCTCAACGTTACTCAAAGGGCAATGGAGAGGGTTATGCTCGGGGTTCCTCTATGTGATCACATCAGAAATGATGAGATCCGTAGAAGAACTAGAGTTAACGACATAGCCTAAGAATTACAAATCTTATGAGAATTGTGAAGCTGTAAAATTTCATACAAAAAGCGATAACACTTTTCTACCTCTTTACATAATCCAATTTACATAATTTTTGGAAATGTTGTAGATATAATGAAGATCTAGGTCTGTACGTTTTGATTTTGAAGTAATATTGCTCAGAATATAAATTATTAGCATCTAAATATTCATATTTTAGACTTAAAAACTACCTCGACCATTTTTTTTGTCTAAAATATTATGAATTACAAAAAAAGCAAAACGTATGAACATAGATTAAGGTATACTGAATCTAATGAGACCAAAAGTGTCTAATTTCGTAAAGGTTTAGGGGGGTAAAACAGATAACGCCCGAAATAATATTTCAATGAAAATTGTAGGCACTTGCCTCGGACTTTCAACTCTAAGCGATGAGCAACAAACTGCATTTTTGAAAGTGCATACTCGAGCCATGCATTGGCACTTCACAGTCCTCTTACAGTGGCAGTAGGCAGGACACATCGCTCGCAGAACTGACGGTCGTTGGGGCGGAAATGTCTTCGAGCGGCGGCCGCGTACCGGGAGATGCAGCGTTGGTAGGACCCCTTACAAGGTGGACCGACGATCTGGTGAAGGTCGCAGGAAGTCGCTGGAGGCGGGAGGCGCAGGATCAATCGGTATGGAGATCCCTGGGGGAGGCATATGTCCAACATTGGACGTCTTTTGACTGAAATGATGACGATGATGAAATCCAATCTATTTTGTTATGGCTTACATATTTAAATCCCTAAACTTAAGTCAGCTAGTATTATATTATCTGTGTCAATAGGAAATGCTCATACGGGTACGTACGATTAACTTGTCGCATTAAGAGTCACTCTACCACACCATGACTCCAAAATGAATAATTCCACAAAAACCTACAAAATCTGAATGGCTTTATTTTTATCCTATTTTCTAAAGTAGGTACCATTGGCAGACCTTGGCGCTTAGGTTGTGTAAATCTCGTTGAAGATCTGAAAGACTTTTATCGAAAAAGGATTTATGTGGGTTGGTAAGTACGCATTTAAGGCCTACATTATAGACGAAAACATAATCACAAAGAGTAACGGCGCTTTCCCTTTCAAAACAATGAGTCCCGATATCGTTCTGTCACTAATCTGTGATCAAAACGCTGTTACAGAAGCCATTACGTAACTTTTCAATGGAAAATTAACATCGTTAGTTACCGCACCTTTTCAAATAGGTACTTGTAAATTGGCAAAAGTTTGCACAGCAAAACTGCTGACGTAATACGCCTCCAGGTCGCATAGGTATTAAAAAGAAATCTCATGGAAATAGCTGAGCATTTTGAATCTGCTTATAACATTGAATTTAAATTATACATGGAGGTTTAATTGGTAATTGCACTGTTTTGTATTTATAACGCAGAGGATGGAATTTTAACACATACCTATGAGTTAACGAATGATTCGACATACGAGCTTCAAACTTGAAACTCGACATGGATCACGACGTAACCACAGAATAAATAATACGTAACGTAGCTCGCGTAATTATGACAAAGCTTATCACATTTTTATTTATGGCTAATTTTGCTATATGTAATTTGGTAGATTATATAATCAAACATCTCAAATATTTAAAATAATCTGTATGTAATAAATAGTTGTGAATAAAAGATAATATTTATATTAAGTTTACTTTAAACATAACATGGAATCTGGCTAGAAATTTTAGATACGCGACAGTCAATCAAACACAACTTTCATGCATTTCATTTTTTACAAAGTTTTAACACGCTTTTTGTGTTTAAATTCAAATTCAATATCCTTTATTCAATTGGGATTTTACAATCTCTTTTGAACGTCAGAGAAGCTACGCCATGGGTTCACAAGTCTACAGTCGGAGACCTTGTACTGGAAAGAACCAGCAATAAAACCAGCAAGGGTAATTTTTTTTCCCTGTATTGTTACAGAGTCGTTAATTGGAAGCAGAACTCGAGGTAAAAGATTGAGCTCAACTTCCATTACAAGATTAGATATGTCAGTGTACATTATACATTTAAATCTATAAATTAAGTCTACAATTAAGACCAAGCATTGACATCATTCAGATAATTATTAACTTTATAATATCCTTTACTCATTAGAGTCTTTTTTACATGCCCTTTAAACTTATGAAAAGCTAAATCAGTAACACTCTGTGGAATTTTGTTGTGAAAAGATATACATTTCCCCATAAATGAGCCTCTAGTTTTTTGGAGCCTGTACGTTGGAACGGCAAGATTATTTTTATTTCTTGTATTTAAGTTATGAAATTCAAAGTTATTATCGAATGTGTTATAATTTTTATGAACATAAATCAAATTTTCATAAATATACTGTCCTGCTAAAGTCAATATATTAATTTCTTTAAATAAATCACGTAGAGAATCCCTTGTTCGTAAATTATAAATAGCCCGCTTACAATTACAAGAACTATTTATAACGTCAGTATTTCCGTTTCCTCTGTCAACCTTAAATATTAAAGAAGTGTCATCTGCAAATAGTACTGTATCGCACAGATTATTGGTGAAGTGTGGGAGGTCATTAATATAAATTAAGAAGAGCAGAGGTCCCAGTATTGATCCTTGAGGCACGCCCATAATTATTGGAGCACCAGAAGACTCAGTTCTGTTAATTACAATGGACCCTATTGGACAAATAAGACGCAATAAGTTTAATTGCCTCTTCAGACACACCATAATGCTTGAGCTTATTTAGAAGAGTCTGATGATCAACGCAGTCAAAAGCCTTTGACAGCTCACAAAATATACCGATCACATCCTGTTTACACTAACAGACGGCAAAAATGTGTTTGAGAAGTGCAACTCCAGCCTCTGTAGTGCAACGACCCTTAGTAAAGCCAAATTGTTTCCTATGTAGGATTTTATTAATTGTGAAATGATCTGATAGCTGATTAGAATTATTTTTTCAAATATTTTGCTAAGTGCTGGTAGAATCGAAATCGGTCTATAATTTGCAGGATCATTTTTATTTCCAGATTTAAATAAAGTTTTTCTTTTGATTTAGTAACCCTTAGAATTCTAAGTAGTAACCATACGCACATTCGTTTACATAACCGGTGTCCGGTTGAAAAACACCTGCATGATCCAAATGATCATAATATAGGATGCTCCTTTAAATATTAAGAGCATTATAGTATCACTACAAAGAAAAATGTAATTGAAATTGATTCATTATTGTTCTCGCGTTGTGGTCGCAGCTCCTAACCTAATCTACTGATTACAATTCAATAGTAATTTAAAAACACACGCTGCAACAATCAAGTGGAATAGGTGTTCGTTGTGATCGCAGTTCTAATCTATCCTAACGACTTGGGTGCAGTGCAGTGCAAGTAGTGCAACCGACTAAATAACTAATTTAACCACAATTTTATGTTTACTTATTTTTGACATAAATTCTTAACTTGTGAATTTCAAATTTTTGGCATTTGAAATTCACAATATCGTTTTTTGGACCAATAACACTATGATTATTTAATTCTTGGTAATTTTGTACTAACGAAAGTCGGAAAATTGAAACTTATTGATTTATGATTTCGGTAAATGATGTATCACGTTTGAAATACTTGAAATTTTATTCCATATCTCGGAATTTATGACTGTTCCCCGATATTATGTATTTTATCTAGTAGATTTGGCCGTGATTCTTGGTAAAACAGTATTGAGTACCTACACTTAGTCCGAAGTGCTATCTCCCGCAGAATAGCTCGTTATTTGCATACTTACCAAAGAAAATGTGATAGAAAGGTCGTAAAAAAGAATTTTACTGGCCATTCGAGTAAACTGCTATTTGATTCGTACTTACAAGACCTACTGTTGTGTTCAGTTGTTTAAAAGTAACAACGAATTTTGTATCGGATTTCATAAGATTATATTTAAAAACTTTAATAAGTAATTATAATAATGATGTCCTCCGAACCGATATTCGGTCATGGCGGCTAAACTCAACAGAGACTGCGCGGACGATATAGTGCACAACTGACTATGCACACGCAAGTGCACTCTGTTCCTTAGGGCCGAAACTACGTTATACCGTGGTTAAGCGTAGTCACGCGACAGGCGCACGTCGCGTGAGCACGCGCGTTGGCACGCTTACGTGCTCCGTGGGCACGTGACCCGCCTCATAGCGGGGCCCGTCGCGTAGACCCGCCTTACGCAGTGTCAACAGTACAATTTTAACAGTTTGATGTACAGTCGTGTCGATGGAGAACATAATATTACTTAGCGAAACAACAAGCACAAAAAACCGGCCAAGTGCGAGTCGGACTCGCCCATGAAGGCAAGTAACATAATATAAGAGTTCTTGTAGTTCGTTGTAACTTTGATCGATGTTTTAATAATAGTGTATATTTTTAAATTAAGTTATTGATAAGTAAACATTATAATTAGGTACCTAAATGATGGGATTATTATTATTAGAAAATAATGGTTCACGGTTAATGCTTATGAAGGTTTATGTTTAAGAAATTAAATGATTTTTTTTTATTACGATGAAATCCTCCAAATAACATACAAGAGGTACCGTTACTTTTATAATAACCTTTAACATAAACTTAAAAATGAGTATGACAAGAATAATTTGATTAGCAATAAGCAAAATCCTAAAAAGCTTTGGAATAGCATAAAGTCTATTTGTCATGTGAAACGGAAGGGAAATCAAGCAAATAACCTGCTTGTAAGCTCCGATAACCCATCGAAATACCTAGATCGTTGTAATAATTTCTTTTCATCAATCGGTGAAAACTTGGTAAATAATATTTTGTTCAAAATGCATCAAACAGAGGATGGTCTGGCATCCAGAATTAAAACAACCGGTGGACCGCAGTCTTCTTTCTTCCTTTCTCCCACGGTTGAGTCTGAAGTTGATGCTCTCATAAAACAGCTTAAACTGGACAGTGTTCCAGGCCCAGATGGATTTACCAATATTCCGATCAAATCAATTGGAGACTTCATTCTATCCCCACTCACGTTCTTATTCAACTTGAGTATGTCATCCGGCAAATTTCCTTCTGTCTGGAAGACGGCAACCGTCACGCCAATACATAACGAGGGGTCCAGGGATGCTCCTAGCAATTACAGGTCAATTTCTCTCCTCAGTGCCTTCTCTAAAGTTTTAGAAAAAGTGATTAACAAGCAATTCGTAGCTTTCCTTGAAAGGCATAATTTACTCTCTGCAAGACAATTTGGTTTCCGCAAACATAAATCTACTGAGGATGCTCTTACTCTCCTAACCAATCTTACTTCAGCACAGTTAGATGAAGGCTCTGTGTGCATAGGGGTATTCTTGAGACGATGAGAAATCTTAAACTGTACGGTACGGAAATACCATGGTCCTCTGAGGTCAAATATCTAGGAGTTACCCTAGATAAAGAACTTACGTGGAAAGTACATGTAGGGCTCACTATTGAGAAGGCCACAAGGGCCTTCAATATGTGCAGCTCTACCTTTGGTAAAACCTGGGGCCCCAAGATCCTGTATTGGATCTATAAAATAATGATACTTCCGATCGTCACTTACGGAAGTATAGTCTGGTGGCCCAGAACAGAGCTGGTCTCATGTAAGGGACTCCTAGGAAGATTCCAGAGACTGGCCTGTATGGCTGTAACGGGGGATTTCAAATCTACTCCTACGGCGGCCCTAGAAAGATTTCTCAATCTCGAACCACTGCATATTGCCATATACAGAGAGGCCATGAGTGCACTATACAGGCCCAACACCATGGGACTGTGGAACGTGAACTAGCCACGTACAAGACACACGGGACTAAAACCTAAAGACGAGATTCCATTGCTGGGCATGACCAGCGACAGAATGACACCTAAATACGTATTTAGGCGACTCTTCGAGGTTTATATTCCAACAAGGGAAGAGTGGGGTAAGGGACTGGTACCCCCTCGGGGGAACAGCATGATATGGTACACGGATGGATCAAAAATGAAATCCGGTACAGGAGCAGGCATATACTGCAACAAAACGGAGATATCGGTCAGCATAGGCAAGCTGGCAACTGTGTTTCAAGCCGAAACATATGCTATCCTAGCCTGTGCACAAGAGAATCTGGACAGGGGTCGTAAAGGCTTGAATATCTACATTCTCAGTGATAGTCAAGCAACGCTTAAAGCGCTCTTGTCACACAAGGTGGAATCCAAACTAGTGATGAACGCGATCGAAGTACTAAACAAATTGAGTAAAGCAAACACGGTTCGCCTAGTCTGGATACCAGGCCACAAAGGTTTCACTGGAAACGAAAAGGGTGACTATCTGGCAAGAAAGGGTTCGGAAACACCAATGGTGGGACCTGAACTATTTGTCGGAATCACTCCAAAAACAGTCGGGACAGGCCTAAGAGCTCAATCACAAAGAAGGCATTAAGAAGAATGGGCCAACCATAAAGGAATGACACACGCCAAGCTCTTTATGGGCATGGATAACTGGCTCAAATTTACACTGAGCTCAAGCAGATCCCAGACCCGTCTAATGGTAGGTGCCTTAACCGGCCATTTTGGCACTAGGATCATGCTTACCCGGATGGGACATACCAGTTCCAAAATTTGTAGGGCCTGCAAAGAAGAAGAAGAGAGCATGGAGCACCTTCTGTGCCATTGTGATGCTCTTGCCTGCAGGAGATTAATGCTGACGGGAATGGGATACCCAAAACCGGAGGACTACAGGGCCATGCCACCGAGGGACATCATCAGGCTCATGAGCACGATTGACTGGACCTAAGGTGGTGATAGCTTTAAGGACTAAATATGGGGAAGCACAAAAGATCCACGATGGGTCGAAGTGCGAAGGCTCTTATGCTGAGCCACCCCCTACATTAAGATAAGATAAGATAGGGGTATTCTTGGACCTGGCTAAGGCTTTTAATACCGTGTCAACGAAAATTCTACTACGAAAATTGGAGTATCTTGGGCTCCGTGGTTTAGCTTTGAGCAAGTTCAGTAGTTACCTGTGCGACAGGAATTAGACTGTAAAGGTTGATGCACTTAGAAGCGATTTAAGACCAATCAGATTCGGCGTTCCTCAAGGCAGCATCCTGGGGCCGACATTGTTTATAGTGTATATGAATGATATTCATAATTTAAAAATTGCATTAGGGTTTGGTGTGGCAGCGCGAAATCTATAATGTTGACTTTAGAGCGAGCTCAGCGTGCGGTCCTCAAAACGATGCTGGAAAAACCTTTCAGAAACTCTACGGATTTATAATACCAGGAAGCTAGGGTACTCAGAGTTCGGCAACTGTATTTTTCATCAGTGTGTCTGTACTTAAAGGCGCAGGGTGGAGAAAGAGTCCGACATAACCCGTACAGCCGGCCGTGCGGGTATCCATGAGGATTCTCCACCTCCGCTCCGCATAACGGTTAAAAAAATCTGTGCTTCGCCCTATAGCACTTTATGATTAGCAGGACAAAAAAGCTGTCAAAGTTGTATATAAATACATTTTGTAGTATATTTAGTATCAGCATTGCACCCGTGCGAAGCCGGGGTGGGTCGCTAGTTTATAATAACTAATACATTATGCCTGCTTATATCGCGCCGACGTCGCGCCGTCCCGCCCCGCCCGCTGTCTGACTGAAGCTTTAATTCGCATAGTCCACGACCGAGGAGAGATCAGGCACAGGACCCACTATTTAACGTGCCTTTTGAAAGCTCGAGATATTTCATTTTGGTCACCTATCACAGGACTAACCACAGCCAACGTTGCTTAATCATAGCAATCGTTCGCTAAGCGCAAATCCAATGCGCCACCAAAGGTTCCCACTCATCATATCTCGGTATCCAAACTTCCGTAACCTGCTTACGGTACTAAACTTTTTATTTAGGTAAATATAAAACTAACAGCTTATTACATCAAGTAGAAGTAAATAATAATATGTATATTTGTATTAGAGTATAGCAAAAAGTATGCAAACTAAATCTAGTACATTTTGAAAAATCAAGTATTAGTACTTAGTTATTTAGGTAATAGAGATTTCAATAAAACAAGCAAATTAAAAATAATTAAGTGTAACGGGATATAATAAAAAGTAGACGTTGCAGAATCACACTGATTTAATTTCGATTTACAATCGGGCAGAGTTCCGTCTTAGAAACAGTAAGACAGAGAAGTGATCTAAATATGAGATGGCGCGGCATTTTATAGTTTCTCCGGTAGTAAGGCGCTAGCTTGGCTTGGCTCTGATTGGCTGGCTTGGGCTGGCTGGCACATGGCTGCACGTGCTTGGCTCTGATTGGCTGGCTTCGGCTGGCTTGCGATTGGCTGAGGCAGTGTGGCGCGTAACATAAGCAAATATAATTATGTTTAACGTCATACCTCATCATACCTACTTAATTAGAATCTAATGGGTGTATAATTATAGCGGGTAATTTGAATTATATACGAGTACTTTATTTATTCAGTTTCTTCATTTACGACTACGTTGCTATGACCACTTTGCTATCGAAGCGTCACAGAGTTTGAATAATCAGTATATGTACAGTCGGCTCAAAAGTAGATAAGCATTTTAGTACCATGTCACACCAGCTATTAACAACGCAATATAGGTATAACAATACTAAATAAAAGGAATAGTTGGTGTGACATGGTACTAAAATTCTTATCTACTTTTGAAGCCGACTGTACATATTTAGATACCGCTGTGCCCGCGAACTTCGTATCGTCTTAATTGGCTCCCTAATTATAGGCATAAAATTTATTGTCATAAAATAATCATTTTGATTGAAATAAAGATCACGACGCGTAATAATCAGGCAGCAGAAAGTTAATAATGATAATGTTATGTGGACGTGACTATAAAATTGAAGGTTCCCTCGATTTTTCTGGGATCTTCGACTTTGGTGACAATCAATCGGGAAGTGGTTATAGGTACCTACTTCCCGATTGGTTCCATCTTAAACAACAAAAATCCAAATCGGTTAATATAATACACAGAGCTATGAGGTAACAAACATAAATAAGGGTTACCTTTGCTTTTTCCCGGGATCCCATCATAGACACCGACTTTGGTGACAATGGGACCAAATGGGAATACCCTCTTGTTCAGTGCTACTGCAAACGAACAGCTCAGCACATTATATAATTTAAACAATTTTCAAAGATTTTTATATTAAAAAAGGGGATCTATAGGGAACCATACCGCCTATAGAACCTTTTTTTAGACCTCTCAAACAAAAGAAGGATTTTCTAAATCGGTTAATAAATGACGGAGTTATAAAGGAAAAAAAAAACGTAAAAAAGAACATACAAACGAAATGATAAACTTCTCCTTTTTGTGTAGTCGGTTTAAAAACGAAATTACACCGTAACTCGCAATTGAAACGTTGCGTTAAAGTTTATTTTTTAATGTTGTTATTTTATTGTCAAAAATAGTAAGAACGGGCTACGGGCAAAATAATTCACCCGTAGCACTACCGGCCGCGTGAGTAGTACTACAGGCAAAAAAATACCCGTGGTACTACCAGTAGTACTGTGTTCTGTGGTACCAACGGTAGTACGATGGGTAAACACTGGCAGAAAATTGTTTGTCAAAATCCATAAACTCAAAACACAGAACAACTTGACGCATTATTTTTCAAAGCATCATTATTAATGTCTAGCATATTAATCACAAAGATAAATACGTTTACACAGAATTTCTCAAAGCATAATAAATTAACAGTAAGCATGCAAGCGAGCAGGCATGCCGGCATGCATGGCTTCTGTCACGGCTCCGGCGCTGCGGGGCTCCGTAGGTTTAATGCGTACTTATCGTCGTGGCTTACCACCGCAGCTTCGGCACGGTAATTATAGTATAATTATGTCGGTAAGCGAGCAGCCCTACCACGGGCCAAGCACCAAGCGATGTCGAGCGGCCGTAGGTATAAAATTTCAAAGAGGGGCCGAGTCCACATACTGTATTACCGTGGCTTCGGTGTGCTGGGCAGCTTCGCCGGCCAGCCTCAGTTGCCCTTAGCATGCGGGTCACCTTATCCCTATGCGCCTTCGTGGTTCTAAATAATACTGTAGGGGTACTGTAGGGCAAACAAGACTACGTGGTGTCGGTTTTTCAACATTTCGTTTCTCACTGAAACCTGTGAAAATTAAAAGGATAAAAATACTTCAGATTTTTATACCAGATAACTATTAATTATTGTGTCAAATATGAAATTTGATATAAACATAGAGATTTCTATAATTATACTTTGTAATATAAATGCATATAGATAACTATATATGTATATGCCTCATAAAAAATATGCAAAGAAAAATTATGAGACATTAATGTTATGCCATTTGATGATTATGCCTAGTGATTTATGCTGTCTTTATAACAAACAACATTATGTGAAAAAAAGGTCCCCGTATGAATTTTAACACATTGTCGTTGGCTTAGTAAGTCTTAAGTCTTACTTTGTCCTTTAGAATATCTTTACAATTAGATTTTATATATATTTTTAATAAAAAATGGGTTTTTAATCTTGTTATATTCAAAAGAAAAAAAGGGGCGCAGGCTAGTAGGCCGCAGCTAACACTGCGTCAGACGGAGCGGAGGGGAAAGGAGGGTGCCATTGGTTTTCATGTTGGGTAGTGACTGGAGTCGTTATGTCCCGTGGTGGTGTCATTTAGGCGAGTCACGAGGGCAAGGACCGAATTAAGCGGCAAACTACAAGCCTAAACGACACGAGGTGTCATCAGATAGTGGTATCGCCATCGGCGGGCACGTGATAGTGGTGGCGACGGTGGTTAGTCACAGCTTCTTCGCTCTGGGTGACAGCAGGTTGCGGGGCAGCTCCGGTCCGGTCCAGAGTTTGTAGGTCTGGAAATATACGGAACAATATTAAGAAGGTGGAGGTGAAGGTGTCGGCGCTGTCGAACATTCTATGCGCCAGTCGGACGAACTCCTTTACTGTCGGTACCCGAATGTCCTGGACAATGACGTCATTCCTGACGTAGCGCCCCGCGTTCGTCACGACCTGAGGAAGACGTTCTGGACCACATGTAGTCTAGGACGTAGGGTTTTTTATTTAGGTGTTTATTCACATAATCAAAATATAATACTGGCTTGCCAATGTATTGCCAAACTGCTATACAGTTTGTTGGCGAAGATGCACTCCGTTCCATTTCTGGTTGGGTCGAACGATCAATTTTGGCTACGCATGGAGCGTCGGGATGCTGTGGAGTCGGTATTTGCCTTCCAATCGGGAGGTTCGGGGTTCGAGACCACCATGTACCAAAGTTTGTTTTTCAAATTTCATATGTACATTTGTCTGTCGCTCCTACGGTGAAGGAAGACATCGTGAGGCAACTTGCATACATCTGCGAAGAAATTCAAAGGTGTATGTAAAGTCGACCTATCCGCACTGGGCCAGCGTGGTTGACTAAGGCCTACATACCCTAACTTAGGGTACTGTGAACGAAAGAAGGACTTGTAGACCATCAATTTCGTACTTAGCGGTAGCCGTGATACCGGGCGCAGAATGCCACGGGTAATCTTAGCCTGGTTGATCACGTGATCGATCTTGGGCACCATGCGCAGGTGGTGATCGATGCAGTTACTTGTCACAGGTGTCTACGCTGGAGAACGATATATGAGATTTTAAAACTATTAACATAATATATCTATAAACAAGTCATTATTGCGCCTTTTTGTGATATTAAACATAAACAAGCGTATTATCTAAATAAGCACAAGAAGAATACAACCAAAGCCACATACATAAAACTAAAACGCTGCAATCTCGCACAACGACAATGCGTGGCAGAATGACGAATTTACTCTCGTCTTGTGGACGATTTAGGCAGTAGTTATTTACGGAGGCAGGGCTCGGTGTTGGCAGTAACCGGGTATAAATAGATTATACAATGAGAGCTCGTAGATTTAGGGTCATAGTATTTTGACATGTGTGAAGACAAACAGAAAAGCCATTAAACGTGATGTCGGCCAAAAGTTATGTCGCTCAAAAGTACGTCGGTCAAAAGTCATGTCGGACAAACGTGGTGCCGGCCAAAAGTTATGTCGCTCATACGTGTGTCGGGCAACGGTTTGTCGGACAACTGTTCCACACTCATTTGAAACATTGCACAATTTAGCAGTTTTAGCACTTCAAATATATTTCATTTCTTAGCTGTGCCCGCAAATTACGTTTCACTTTAATAAAGCTCAACACTTAAAAATTTCTCGAGAGGGCCTCCCTTATCACCTAAAGCAATAAAAATAGCCTACGACCTATTCTCAGGCCCACCAAATATACACAAAAATATTCATAAAAATCGGTTAAGCTGTTTTAGAGGAGTTCAATAACAAACATTGTGACACGAGATTTTAATTATCTATACTTACTAATATTATAAAGCTGAAGAGTTTGTTTGTTTGAACGCGCTAATCTCAGGAACTACTGGTTTGAATTAGAAAAATATTGTTGTGTTGGATAGTCTATCTATCGAGGAAGGTTTTAGACTATATAACATCACGATATTGTTATTTTCGGACATCCACGCGAACGAAGTCACGGGCATAGCTAGTATTAGATAAAGTTAAGGATCGCATTAATACATGTCAACCAAATCGAAAACGCAACAAAAACGCTATCAAATCACAAATTCCATATCGCACTAAAGTAACGTTTCACATGCGATGCGTTTCAACTTTGGTCGAACGTTCGTGAAAGGTTTAGACGTTAGCCGCTGCCTTTCCGTTTCGCACAAATTTTTTGACAGCGCTTTTAACCAAAATAGATCGAAAGCGTAGAAGTCATAACTTTTCCGTGCCTCTTGCTATCATAAATTATATTACTTATGAAAATGAGTAAGTAAGTGGTGGAGTAAGTGGCATTACCGTACTTGGTCTGCCGCTCGTGACGGCTCGTGCCATGCAAGCATGCATTTGTGGAAATAATTTCTTTTCACCAGACATTTCACATCATTCCAAACCTATTGTTTATAGTATTAATTGATTAGTGAGTTATTAGTTATTTCATACACATAGAGCTTGAAGAGCTTGGTGGCGCATTATGGTGCGCTCAGTGAACGATTGCTAATGTTAAGCAGCGTTAGCGGAGTTCAGTCCTATGATGGGTGACCAAAATACGAAAAATCTTGAGCTCTTCCGTGCTTCGGAAGGTCCTGACTAAACAGTGGGTCCTGAGCCTGATCTCGCCCCGGTCGGATCGGCTAACCGTCCCATCGGACTAGGCGAGCGAAGGAACAAGAGAGTGCACTTGCGGTTGCGCAGTCACTTGTGCACTATACCTAATATCTCATCTGGGAACACTCGTCCCACAGCTTCTTGGCGAGTGCTCGGCCTTATTTAGATACATTCACACGGCCTAATGGGAGGTCTTTGTGCTGCTACATATACGTGCACAGCATTACGTCCCCACCCAGGGGCTCGAGCCTATCCTAACGTAGGGATATCCGTGTTTAGGCCCGTGGGAGTTATTGTCTAAGAAAAAATCTATCGTCATCGCTTACAATTTGACAGTCGCAGCTAGAGTTGCCAACCGTCCCGCCTCAGGCGGGACGTCCCGTTTCCAGGGCTCAAATAATGCGTCCCGCAACACATCTGTGCAGGACGCTAATTGTCCCGCTTTATGGTAAATCCAGCCCGGTTAGACAATTATTTATCAGATAATAAGTACTCTTTCATAAATTACAAAATAAGTAGGTACTCTTTCAAAAATAAAAACTAATCGTGATTTTGCTCAGTTAGTCGAGAAAAGTGCTTTATTTACTGATTAATATTCCTATGTGGTGTTATAATTATCATTTTGTAATAGTAGAAAGTTATTTTTTTTAATTTAACGTTAAATAAAACTGATTTAATTTATTTATCGTTCTTTTCTCGTTTCTGCACATTTGTAGGCACTAGGCAGGTCCCGCTTTTTTTGCCAAGTCCGGCATAAAAATTTGTAATGTCCCGGATAGCTGTGAATGGGAGCTGGCAACTCTAGTCGGAGCCCATCCATTACTCCTTTATAAAAAGAAGTCGGTACAGAGTCTTTATGTTCACGGCGCGATGACTGTCAAATTATAAGCGATCGTGATAGATTTTTTCTTAGACAATAACCCACCTGGTGGTTCGGAGAAATTGGGTCTCTTAGTTTTGGGACAAGATGGAACCAAGGTGGTTTAGTGGGTATACCCCGAACAGTGCGGGGGGTCCCACACACGCCTGTCGACTGGTCATCGGCAGGTATGGTCCGCAACAGCATTCCACCTCGTATTTTTTTACAAAAAAAATTAAATCGACTTCAGAAACGCCAAAAAGTCAAAAATAATATGAGAATACAAACAACATCACAGTTTTATATTGAAGTTGGTGCCAAATTTTAACTAAGTACTTACATTAATTGTTCTTATTTTTTTTAAGACTTTCCAGGTGATCATTGCTAGGCACCTTATGCTCTAAGTTTGGCACCGACTTCAATGGAAAACTGTAGTGTTTGTATTCTCATATTATTTATGACTTTTTGGTGTTTTTGAAGTCGGTTTTATTTTTTTTTTTCAATCTTTTTAGTTAATTTATAATACCAAAACCTTCTCCTAAATGTAACAAATACTTTTCTAAAAACCGCATCAAAATCGATTCAGTCAAACGCGAGATAATCGCGGACAAACATACCTACATACAAACATACAGGTCAAACTGAGAACCTCCTTTTTTTGAAGTCGGTTAAAAAGGGTGTTTAGGCCTTAACCTAAACGGTAAATGGTCAATAACCATGCTGGCCCAGTGCGAATTGATCGACTTCTCATACACCTTTTAATTTCTTTTCAGAAGTATGCAAGGTAGGTTGATTCAAAATGTTTCCTTCGCCGTAGTAGTTTCAGACAAATTAATGTACATATGAAATTGGAAAAACAAAAATTGGTAAAAGGCAGGATTGAACCCCAGAACTCTCTGTTGGAAGTCCAGTACCGAATCCACAGCGCTACCGACGCTCCCTAGCCTTCAATAGTAATAATTAAAAGAATTTCATAATTTTAGTCGTTATTATATGAAATAGTAACCAAAAATTCTAATCATGACAAACAATGTCAACCCAACCGTGACCCAACCACATAAATATGCACAGACGAGTTAGTGGTCTGTGGGTACCAATATTTTTATTTTTTCTCAGTCTACAGCTTATAAATCCAGCTTGCCGAAATAGAAACTGTCAAAACTCTGTGAAACCTAAAATTCCACATAATGTAATCAAAGAAAACCAAGTTGCAATTCTTATGGGTCTTACTAATGGGTTGTTACGTCTTTACTTTGGTGAAGGTTGCATTTCGATTCGGTTGAAAGGATTAGTATACTTACTGATTTTCCTCGCAACCAAATTAGAATCGAAACAAATGCGAAACGTTACCAAAATCAAACCTAAGCCTTTGCAATTGGGCTGTAATTTGCTGTGAATAAAAATGTTGCGTAATAATTATCACACAATGTCATATATTAACTGTTACTGAATATTTAATATCATTATCATATTATTTATCATTCGATATCAAATCTCGAAATAGTACCTACCTAACCCCGTAGTTTCCAAATTAAGTTTCTCATTTATAAATCAACGTAATATAGATACAAAGACTCTTTATTGTGCTTCATTTCTTTTAATTGGAAAAGTTAAAAACGGCAAAGGAATCGTTGCTTTATCAAATAAGTTAGATTCAATGTGATTGTATTATTTATGAGTTTCCTAATTTTAAGTCATGCCAAGTCAAAGTTTTTGAATTGAAGCAGTTGTTACGTAATATAAGATTTTTTGAACATTATGATTGCGCTGTTTTGTATGCCATCATTACTTTCTGTAATGTAATGAATTGCATTAAGTGAATCGTAAAGTAATTACAGTTTTTTAAAGTGTTTATTGTTTTAATGCATATTATTATTTGTCATTTGATAAATATTAGGTCCTTACATATGAAATTGGCGTTTTGCCGTACTGGCCACTTTGATGTCAAATATCTCCTCAATGGTTAGGAATTCCAAATTCTAATTTATACAGCGATTTACTCTTGTATTTGTGTTTCGAAAATTATTATTCACTTGTTTTTTCCTCAATTGTTTTTTTTTCTTTGCGTCACTCAGCTTACAAAATGAAAACAAATTGAAATATCGCGTTATTTACGAGTACGAGTTCCACCGTGGCACCAGTGCTGCAGAAACGGTTTGAAGGATTAACCGCTTTGGTCCTGGCGTCCATCTCAATGGACATTAATTTCTAACCCGTTTAGTATGAAAATCCGTTAATAAAAACTAAATGTAAATATTGAGGCGTACGTCACTATTACCAAAGAATATTGTTTCAAACAAAACGTAATAAATTTTTATATGGGTAAATCGTAACATCCAGTCAAATGATGGCATTCGCCATGGCTGCGCGCAAAGCAGGTAAGGCTTCATTTCTATGAATTTTTTTTCTTCAAATTTGATTTATTGCTCTGCCAATTTTTTTTCTTATAATTTAGGTTATTATTAATACGTAACAATCATACATAATCGTATGTGTATACAATATAGTATAGAAATATGTAATCAAAGATGTGTCCATTTCAGTGGACATCAGCTCTCAATAGTCGTCAAGCTAAAATATTTATGAAGTAAATTTGAGTTGCATTTTTGTATTTTTTATGCCTTATAGGTATTGATAGCTCAAAAAGTCAAAATGTCAACAATTTACTCAATTTATTAGAAAACAGAGCAGTATCAGACCTTTTTGAGGAAAGGGACGACGAAATAATTCAAAATACACCACAAAACGTAGTTCGTGTGGGGTGTGATGATGTACATCCAAACGAACCTCCAATTGCTATTGATTCGATGATGAAGGAATAAATCGAGGAAGAATAACATAAAGCTGAATCAAGCATCAAAAAATCAAATAAGCCTCAACATGACACGCAGAAAACATTTCCTCTTTGATACACCTCGATTTTTCTGATCAGCTCCACCACCTTTTGATAAACATAGCCCACTTGCACCAATTGAGTGGTTTTGACAATACATACCTTGAATTTCTTGCTTTTTAGACAAGTTTGTATGCTACTAGAAAAACGTCGTGTAATTTCAAGCTCTGCACTGTTTCATAACTAAAATATGTTTGAGACTACATATCGTAATATAATTTCACGTTCTGAGTTAGTGCGTTTAAAAATATAACAATGCAATGGGGGGCGTAGACAAAACAGATCATCTTATTAGTTTACACCACATCTTTATCAGATCAAAAAAATGGACATTAGGGATGATATTCTACGCCATCGATTTGGCACTAAGTAATAGTTGGCAAAACCTGCAACATTCCAAAATAAGATGTTTCAGACTTTTTCCACTACAGACAGCGAGTCATTCATGTTATCATAAAAAAAGGACAGCCGCTGATTGTTAGAAAACAAAGACTGGCATTCAATTCAGTTCTTTTGACTCCAGTGCCTTCAATCAAAGAGGCGTCCTAGCAGTGGTTCTGAAATTTGGTAATCAAGGGAAATTCAATTGGGTATACATAATTTGCCTGAGTATGATAAAAAGAAGGAAGCAACACGATGCAAGAAGTAGGCATGCAAATGTAAAACACTTGTGTACTGTTTGAATTGCGACATATATTTGTTTTACTAGTGTAAGAAGTTGGTATTGAGAATTCCACCAAACCATAGATTTTTAGTTAGAAAAGGTTATTGCGATGTTTCTCTCTATTTAGCAAACTTAAAATCAGCACAACATTTCATTTATTTCATTATTATTGAGGAAATACTTAGTATTTGAAGGTACCTGAAAATTGTATATCAAATAGCAGTGTAGACCTGGTGTTCATATGAATGGACATGCCACTTTTCAAAAAACTAAAATAAAATCATACATTTTTTCTACGTAAAATCATCAATATTTAGAAAATCAACACAAATATTTTTTCTGCTGCGTTTTAAAAATTCAGGTCTGTAGGGGTTAATGATGTGTATGGCGACGGTGCCGCATAAGAAAACACTGTGCGTTTTTGGTTCCAACGATTTCGTTGTGGAAATTTCGACCTGCAGAACAAGCCCCGTGGACGGTCGGAGACCAGAGTTGATAATGAAGAATTGAAGGCTATTGTGGAAGAGGATCCATTGCAAACCACGTCTGAGTTAGCTGCAGGCTGCGGTATTAGTGATAAAACTGTTTTAATCCACTTGAAGCAAATTGGGAAGGTGAAAAAGCTTGAAAGGTGGGTATCTCACGATTTGAGTGAAGCAAATCAACAAACGCGCGTTGACTGCTGATTTGCATTACTCAACCGGCACAATAATGAAGGGATTTTAAATCGTATCATTACTTGTGATGAAAAGTGGGTCCTGTACGATAATCGGAAGCGCTCATCGCAATGGCTGAACCCTGCCGAACCAGCCCAACCATACCCCAAGCGAAAATCGACTCCAAAAAAGTTGATTGAAAACAAAACAATTGATTGAAAAGTCAAAAACAATTGAGGAAAAAACAAGTGAATTATAATTTTCGAAACACAAATACATGACTAAATAGCTGTATACATTTGAATTTGGAATTCCTAATCATAGAGGAGATATTTGAGATCAAAGTGGCCAGTACAGCAAAACGCCAATTTCATATGTAAGGATCTAATATTATGGTTTTATTTAAATTTGACTAATTAGTTAATTATTGTGAGTGCAGAGTTTCCGCCTAACCCTTTTTACAAGCTTCTTTTTAAAATATCTAATAGCTATATGAACAGAATGATGAAGACACAGCGTCTTCATGAGATAACCATTGCTGAGCAGCACGTGACGTTCTACATTGGCAACACAGCGTACAACGTTGTCAGGTAATAGTTATCAGTTAGGGAATTTCCCAGTATAACTACTAATTAACATAACAATAAGTATGCTGCGCAACATGGCGCGCGCCGATTGATGTCTATCGAATAAATGTCAGAAGCAAAGCATTCACGAATATTCACAAAATTCTGTTTAGCCTTTCAGCTTGTTTCCCACAGCAGTTATTTCTAATTAGTTAAAACCCACACCTTTCGCATCCTAAAACAAAATGACCGCATTAAATAAACAGCCGGCAGCAAATTTTTTGTCACACCATAAATCACGACAAAGCAGCGCGACTACGTTTTATATCACAACCGGATACAGGCTTGGCACAGTATATTCCAGCAAAGCAGTATAACGTCCGACGTTGCGAGAAAGTGGAATTCTGTGTTAATTTTCTACATGAGATACTGGGGTAAGGCTCAGCAATCGTGCTGTAGGATTTTAGAGCTTACGATTCGGGACGGCTGGATGGCAAGGATTAATTACTCTTTCCAGTTTTATAATTGGCCAAGATCCATTTTAGTTGCGATTGTGGGCTTTAACTACGGCCCAAACTACGCTTTGCTAAAATCAATTCTAGGAATTTCATAAGTAAAATCAAAACTATTAGAGAATTTTAGATCTCTCTAGGTTTCGGATTAAACTCTTCAAACCGATAAATATTAATCGTTTTATGTTTCTGATAGGTCTGTTGATGACGGTTAAGAAGAAGCACATAGGTACCGTTGGAAATTTTTTTAAAATCTCTTAAACCTTAGAATAGTTGAAATTTATAGATTGTGTTCTTATGGGTCAGGTTTATTTATTTTGATACCTATTACTTGTGACTTTTGTATAGCTTTGTATGCTTTCTTCTTCAAAACTGTTACATTTAGCCAGCACTTCGCAGTTTGTCGTTATCTGCCGTAAACAATCAAACCGATCAGAAAAATTTCCGCCCCCGCGGGGAATTAAGCCCCTAATCTCCTGATAAATACCTGCCCCCCTAGCACGTTCACCAAAACACGATATGATAAAGCGGTTTATCGCGGCGAACAGTCAAAATACAATAGGGTTTCGACGTATTTTGACAGTTCACCGCGATAAATCGCTTTATCATATCGTGTTTTGGTGGACGTGCTACGGGGGCAGGTCGCCTAAATCACAGTTAATCTATTAACTATCCAAATTATTCTCAGTGTACGAAATTTTCCTTCAACAAGTACATTTTATAAGTTGGTTGAATATAACGCTTTAATTTGTAAACCCTGCTTAACTGTAATAGTTTTCCTTTTAATTTCGTTCAACATATTATTACCGCGAAATTTTTCACTTATTCATAAACAACAATTTAGCTGGCAGGGTTGGGCACACTAGACTAACAAAAGTTTGCAAATTTGCTTAAAAATCTAATATTCACAAATGGGTAGCTGAATCGAAAAATGGTAACACCCATTATATTTTGTAAAGGACCTAGCCAACGACACTCCACACCATGGGATAGACGAGAAAAAAAATAATCTTCACATTACATGTAGGGCAGGCACGCAAAATTTTCATTTTTTTACTACTTTCTCGGCGTGATTAATATACATATATTTATATTATATACCCATGCCAAATTACAGCTTTCTAATACTGGCTCGTATTAATAATCGCATCTCAAGAATGAGATCGATCTTAAGATACTGTTTTTGACAGATAATTCATACATTAAACGTCAAAACTGCATCTAAGATCGATCTCAACTTTGAGATGCCATTATTACTACGAGCCAGTCTATGAGCTACGGTGTACAGACAGGCAAATGTCACGAATTGACCACGGAACCCTCTAAAATATTGTATGTACATTTGTACTATTAAAGGTTGGCTATTATTAAAGATGCAAAGGGAGTAATTAACAGAGACGTTTATTTCAGAGATAAGCCAAACCATATGTAACTATAACTTTTTACGATTAAATAAATATTGTGTAAAACGTTACTCTTAAGCCTACTGACATAATTAGTTAATAGTTAAATTCTGAGCTTATCTGATCAGCTAACATATTCTAATGTTGTTGCCATGTGATTTTTATCAAGTTGGCTTTGATATAACGTTCATAATACTTATATTCAAGTACCTACTTATATATGACTATTATTTGCACACGCTGATATTGACATTAAACAAAAGTTAATATAGTGACGCATTCATTCAGTTACTACGCTCAGCTGCACGATTGAAAAAATACTAGGTTCAAGATAACTAGTCTTTTTGGTATTCATTTTTTGAGTAATTTCATAGAAAATGATAATTTGGCATCATGGCATATTGGCATGGCCCGGGTCTCTAAGGGTTAAGAGGATTGTGAAGCTGTAAATTTTCATACAAAAAGCGATAACGCTTTTCTCCCTCTTTACATAGTTCAATTTTCATGATTTTTGAAAATGTTGTAGATATAATGAAGATCTAGGTTTGTACGTTTTGATTTTGAAGAAATATTGCTCAGAATATAAATTGTTAGCATCTAAATATCCATATTTTAGACTTAAAAACTTCCTCGAGCATTTTTATCTTTTTTGACTAAATTATTCTGAATTACAAAAAAAGCAAAACATACAAACATAGATTAAAGTATCCTGAATCTAATGAAATCAAAAATGTCTAATTTCGTAAAGGTTTAGGGGGGTAAAACAGTTATCGCCCGTATCAATATTTCAATATGAAATGTAGGCACTTGCCTCGGACTTTCAACTCTAAGCGGTGTGCAACAAACTGCATTTTTAAAAGTGCATACTCGAGCCATGAATTGGTACTTCACAGTCCTCTTAAATGACTTACTTGATGAGTAATAGGTTGTCTTAAATATCTTTTATCTTCGAGAATAGGTTTTATTTGTTTCTTTACTTGAAGAACTTGAGCTAAAAACTGAAAGTTGCTGTCGTTCAGAATGAGCACATTTCCACATATTCGTTTCTAGGAAACTGATAACAGTTTAGTTATTGAGACACATTTATCGCAAAAACCTAGTAACTTTTATCTTTGAGCATTAAGTATTTTATTGATGGTACGCGATGAGAGCTCGTTACCAGAAGGACGCACTTAACCGATAGGTCCAGAAAGATCTGAACAAAGGAAGCATAAATATTGAGCGAACTAGGATCGGTTACTGAATAGATTTTATCACACGTACGTAAGTATATCGTAGAATTTGTATTGTATATGCAATATGTAATTAGCTCAGAAGGTTTTTGGTTCATATATTTTGGATGTTCCATTTATCTCGATATTTTGAACTACTTGGGTATCCCAAATGTAAGACTAGATGTCTCTAAAACTTGTAATGCTTGAATTTTTAAAAAAAAATTTTAACCTAAAAATTGGACATTAAAACGGATTTTGAGGGGCGATATGGGAACACGGTTGAAAGGAGGTATACAGGGTGTCTCAGAAACAATGGATAAACCTTTAACTGTTGATAGGTTTCGTCGAGACCTCTCTAATCTCAAATTTTGACTTTAGTAAAAATATCTCGGTTTTCAAGATATTTGATAGTTTATGATTTTTTTAAAAAATGCCACTTTTGGTTGGTTTTTAATGTGCCATTTTTACAAATACGGACTTTTTCTGATTCAGTTTTTTTTAGCTTCTAACGGAATAGTTCAGCTATCAATAACAGTGGTTAAAATTGAGCTAGCTAATCACGAAGTGCTTGGAAAAAACAATGTTCCAAAAAAAATTAAACAAGAAATTATTTTTCTTCGTGTTTGGTCAGCTACCATGTAAAAAAAATGTATGACGCTCATCGTGCCCATTATCTTAAAAAAATGCTTAGTTATTCTAGTTTCAAAAAAGGTATGATAACCTATGCTTAATGTATGTCTTAAATTTTATTACTGCTTGAATAGCAAATGGTATGAAATTTTAAAAAGATTTTTTCGGAATAGTTATTAATTCTTAGTTTGAATAAAGAATTTGAAATAAAACAACATGAAATTTTAATTTTTTATTAAATTTACAATAAATGTTCGAATTGGCGTCCTTGCGCTCTGATACACGCCCTACATCTTTTTATAAAAGAAAGTTTGATGCGGCGCGCGTAACCAGACGTTTTTATGTGTGCAGCTGCATTTTGTATGCGAGTACGCAACTCTGTTATTGAGTATACTGGCCTCGCGTAGACAAGGTCTTTCAGACATCCCCAATAAAAAAAATCCAAGGGATTTAGATCCGGCGATCTGGGCGGCCATAAAATAGGGCCGAGCCGGCCTATCCACCTTTGTGGGAAGTGTTGATTTAAATAATTTCTTACTACTATTGCGTAGTGAGCTGGGCACCCATCATTTTGAAGCCACATTCTCCGTCTCACTTCTAAATTGACATCTTCTAGCATGCCGGGTAAATCATTTTGTAAAAAATTAAGGTAAATTTCACTATTCAGTGTAGCTGGAAGTTCATATGGCCCGATCACCTGTCCGTCAATAATCCCAGTCCACAAGTTAACTTTAAATTGAACTTGGGACCGATCTTCCCTCATCAAATGTGGGTTTTCAACTTGCCAGCTATGTAGATTGTGGATGTTGAAATATCCATCTCTCCGGCATGAGGATTCATCCGTCCATAAAATTTTATTGAAAAATTGCGGGTCCTCCCTTATTTTATTCAACATGATTCTACAGAATGCAATCCTGCGCGGATAGTCAGCAGGCTGTAGAGTTTGGACCCTTTGAATATGGAAAGGGTGCAAAAGGTATTTTTTCAATATGCGATGCACTTTGCTTCTATTAATGCCGGTTCGACGTGCAATTCCACGCACAGAACGTGTTGAATCTTCTTCTATTTCGTCGAGGACTACTACTTCTTCATCGTCGTTTCTTTCTGGTCTTCCTGGCCCTGCACCACCAATGCCTCTTCCTGGAAGCCTCCCTTCGCAGTACGAATTATGTACCCGAGCAAAAACTCGATAGTCCGGGTGACGTGCGTTGGGGTACCTAATACAAAAAATGACGTTATTAAATTTACTAATTCATTTAATTTTAAAATCTAATTAAACACGGCGTGTGACTATTTTTAGAAGGATAACATAATGTAAGACCCATCCTGATACGTTTAACTTAAGTTGCAATAAATGTGTGTGATTTAAAAAAAAATAAGATTGATTGAATTAAGGAGAAAATAAATAATCTTACCTCTCTGCGTACAGACGAGCAGCAGCGTTAGCATTTCCTCGACATTCGCCATAAACGAAATGCATGTTTGCATATTCGCGCGACGTGTACTGATGTCTAGGCATGTTCAGTGTTATGTATTGGTTGTCAGTTAGGTTTCACGGCACAAACAATATCCAAATCGTAAAGCTAGCCAAGTCCATATGATCACCAGTTGTCAATAGGTTTCACAGCACAAACAATATCCGAATCGCAAAGCTAGTCAAGTCCAAAATCACAGCAAAATGTCGTTTAAAATCATCGAAGCTCTATCGAATCTGTCGAATACAGAAAACACGCGTGGGTCACAACCGGAGTTCAGAAGGACACTAACAATCGTAACAAAGAACCCAATGATCAGACGCAGGTAAAAAAAGTCCTTCCAGAAAATTCGATAGCAGGAAAGGTTGCAAATGCTTATGACTCATGTGCTGTTAATGATAAGGCTCCTTTTTGATTGCGCATAGTGGATGAGACATGTGGCAGGCAGGGGCCACAAAAAAGAACACGTTTCTCAACTCTGTGATTCGCAAACGAATGTTTACAAATAAGCTTTAAGTGCTTATTAGTGGAAAAAAAACCTTTTTTTTTTCAAATTTTCATTTTATTTGCTATTCAACCAGTCAGAAAGTCAAAAAAGCATAAACTTAATACTGGAAAACTAAATTAACCGAATAAAATTAATCCGAAAAATAATTAATCCGACAAACAATCTTTTTAAAATTTTCATACCATTTGCTATTCAAGCAGTAATAAAAGTTCAGAGATACATTAAGCATAAGTTTATCATACCTTTTTTGAAACTAGAATAACTAAGCATTTTTTTAAGATAATGGGCAGGATGAGCGTCATACATTTTTTTTACATGGTAGCAGACCAAACAGGAAGAAAAATAATTTCTTGTTTAATTTTTTTTGGAACATTGTTTTTTCCAAGCACTTCGTGATTAGTTAGCTCAATTTTAACCACTGTTATTGATAGCTGAACTATTCCGTTAGAAGCTAAAAAAACCTGAATCAGAAAAAGTCCGTATTTGTAAAAATGGCACATTAAAAACCAACCAAAAGTGGCATTTTTAAAAAAAGTCATAAACTATCAAATATCTTGAAAACCGAGATATTTTTACTAAAGTCAAAATTTGAGATTAGAGAGGTCTCGACGAAACCTGTCAACAGTTAAAGGTTTATCCATTGTTTCTGAGACACCCTGTATATAGCCTTAATAGGTATAAAAGCAACATAAATGAAAACACACTGCTGTTACATTATCTCAGCGTCTTAAAATTTCATCGTTATCATGTCAGCTGAGAGACCACTGCTTGACACTTGACCTACCCCAAGAATCTCCAAAACAATCGGTAATACGTTGCTTTCTACTTAATATAGGTTACCGACATAGCCCAAAAAATTATTAGCCTTAAGTGGCAGTGGGCACATTGTTCGCAGGGTTCTGGGCCGCTGGGGCAGAAGAGTCCTCGAATGGTAGCCGCGCTCTCCCTCTCTCCACCTTGGATCCACCATCAAGCTCCAACAGTGGATCCGGACCAGCTCCACCGGGCACCCGTTGAGGTATTAAAGTATAAACATAATTTGGAATGCCACTGTGATCCACCATTTGAGACATCCAGATATAACCATTTATTGGAATGCCACTTCGATCTATTATTAATGGCCCTCTGTCCAGTTAGATCAATCGCCAACAAAAAAAATCATAATTGGTATTAGAAAAATAAAGAAAGAGAAATAGGGTCTACTTCGTGGTTACACCAGTGTATGTTGCGTAACCACGAGTAATGAGTCAAATAAAAAGAAAAATATTATTTCATTCTACGATACGTACGATAAGGCGGCGAGGATCGGGTGCCAAGTGGCTCCAATGAGCTGTCACCTTCATCCAAGCGGACGGAGGGAAGATGCCACTGGTATATTCAAGAGAAGAAGTTAGTTTTGGCTCCACTGGTGGAACCTGGCGGTAGATGTTGGATTCATTAGGAAGATAAATTCCCATTAGTCTAGCGTCTAGAGACCCTAACAAGTCAGCGGGACCCGACAATCTACCATCTCGTTTTATCATCAACTGCTCTGCATTACTCTCAAAACCCATCTCGCTGCTGTTCAAACTCTCACTTTCTCAATATTGTGTCCCTGATATTTGGAAAAGAGCATATATCACCTCAGTCCATAAGAAAGGATCCAGATCCGAGATATCCAATTATAGGCCAATTTCAATATCATTGCTAAAGTTTTTGAAAGAATAATATATAGGCAAACCTATTCTGCTTTGGGTCATTCTCTCAGTTTATCACAACACGGCTTTATAAAGGGGCGTTCAACGGTGTCTAACCTGGGCGGTGATTTTGTAACTCATCGATAGATCGGCAATCGTTATCGAAATGGATGACTTAATGAAAGAAGGCGGAACTATGTTCATTAGCTATACGTATTGGTTGATTTATTCAACAAATTTACCACGATTACTCAGACAACGACGTTACATAATGTTAAACATATTAAAAATTAATATTAATCAAACAAAATTATCAAATCTATACGATGGCCGATTGCCGATGTGTTACAAAATCACCCACCTGGTCTTGCTGGGTGATTACCTTACAAATGCTGATGATGGTGGATGTCAGGTGGACGTAGTCTATACCGATTACAGCAAAGCTTTTGACCGGATCCCGCATGACATCCTTCTTAAAAAGCTAGATTTGTTGGGTATTTACGGTGACTTACTGCGGTGGTTTGCTTCATACGTAGACAATCGTTGTCAGGCAGTTGTTGTAAACAATTACATGTCTGGATGGGTTACAATCCCTAGCGGCGTACCACAGGGTTTGTTGCTTGGACCACTTTTCAATATTTTCGTAAACGATATTGGCTTGTGCTTCCAAACATTGAAACTTCTTTGTTTTACAGACATCATGAAGATTTTCGCAAGGATATGCACATATGCTGACGCGATCTTACTGCAGGAAGATCTTAATCGGCTTGAAGCGTATTGTGTTAAGAATAGACTCGACCTCAACTCGGCAAAATGTATGGTTATGTCGTTTAGTCGTAAAGCCAGCACAATTTCGTTTAATTATTCATTACAACAACAGAATCTTCCGCGGGTGCATACCATGCGAGATCTTGGCGTTACACATGACTCCAAGCTTCTGTTTAGCGATTATTTTGACGGCATGGTATCTAAAGCGTCTAAGGCTTTAGGATTTCTGATTCGTAACAGCAGAGACTTCACTGATGCTAAGACGCTGAAAATATTATACTGTTCCCTCGTCCGGAGTGGCTTGGAGTATGCCTCTCAAGTTTGGAATCCAAGGTATGTTGTCTATATAGATAGGATTGAAAATATCCAAAAAAGATTTTTAAAATACTTATGTTACCGTATTGGAATGACTTACAGCTCCTATCAATATGATCGACTTTGTCAGCAGCACCATCTCTTACCACTTAAAAATCGCCGCAAAATAGCCGATATCCCATTTTTAATTAAGATTGCGTCTAACTATGTCGAGCTCTTTTGAATTGTTGTAATTTTATGTAACGGTTGACTTCTCGGACGTCCGATTCTCCGGTTGTGATGGACTTTCCTATCTTTTAGACCACCTAACATAAGCTTGTCACCATAATAATAACGTTAACACTATTGTAAGTTCCAAAATGAGAGGTAGATACTCGTAGCCGATGCAAGATCAGCGGTTAAGAAATTTTGTTGTTTATAGAAAATACGTAAAAAGAGCTGATCGGCCGTCCAATGGCTGAATGCGAGGTCGTCGCAAGAACCGAAACACAGAAATTACAATGGAACCAAAAATATTTTTATGGCAAAACTTAATCGAGTAACTTTAATCGCCTAAGTAGCTCATGATAAATTAATGGCCATACTTTTTCATTGTCTTATAGTATTAAAACGAGAGTATGTAAATTGCAAATAATTTCATAATTGCTCTCAACGTACAGGTTTGTTATTACTCCTTAGACGATTATAATTCTGTGCCTCCTGTGAAAGCGGATATAACTCGACTTATATCGTTTTTAGTGTTTTTATTGCACCTGAATCAGAAAAAAGTTCTCTATTTTTCTGTCTAATCGACATTTTGATACAACTCATAGTTCGGAAGATAGCGTGGTACAAGTAAGGCAAAATGGCGTGTCTTGTTCAATATTTTTGTGTAAATAAATTCAACTAGACATATACCGCTTGTAATATTTCGTTTGTAAGAAAAATATTTGTATCTAAAAATGTATGTCAAGCTCTATCGTTATACACAATTTTTATTTCTTTTCAAAAAACGTGGCATCTGATATAAGTCTTGTTCTATCGATATACAAAAATCAAATGTGGCTTATACAACGATACAACTAAAGTTGAATAATTTATCACGACAGCAAATAAATTATAATTAGTGTGTAAAGTGGTATAAGTATAGATATACCATCAACATTAAAAAAATTAAAGTGGCACTCAAGGACTGCCGCGGTAAAGCTATTGCATAGCATTTTTTATCAACTTATGCAATTATAATTATTTATTTATTTTATTTACGCAGTATTTTTTTTCTTTGATATTAATTCAAGATTTTTCTTTGATATTAATTCAAGTTACACTTTTTGAGCGTTGTGACCGATAAGAAAACATTTTTTTTTCTTTTATTGAATAAATGAGAAGTTAATATTGTTTCATTTTATTATCTTACAATACATGTAGGTTATTCAGGAATTTTTATCATAGAAACTATAGGTTTATGTTATGAAATAAGAAACATAAGTTTGAGACTTGATATCCTCTAAATATCTGGAAAATACCGCGTCAAAACACCGTGCCCAAGTCTGCCGAACTGAAACGACGTTAGACGATGCACGGCTTCCAACGCCGCACCGCTGTGCCGCAGGCCTATTCTCTAACTTCGATTGCTAACTAGTACTGTCATTTTTGAAAGGAACTTATCATCCATTACTGCTATCATGAACGCTGCCGTAAGACATAAGATCACTTAACTAGTAATGGATATAACATGTCTTTCAAAAATGACAGTTCTAGTTACCAACCGTAGTTAGCGAATAGGCCTGCCGGTCGGAGTGGGAGGTGTTAGGTTTTTTTTTGTTACAGAATTTCTTGAGTCGGTCGCCGCGCTCAAAGCCCGCGATAAAAGCTATGCAATAGCTTAAAATCTCACCTCATCTGGGTTCACAATTATGTGCATAGTGATACAGCTCAAGAAACGTGCAGGCAGCGCGGGTGACAGGAATATTGTTACGGGGGGTCCGGGATCCGCGCGGAGTTGATGCCGCACTTAGCTTTTAGATAAGGGGAATGCGCGCACTGGCGTAGTGGTATAACATGTCTCACAAAGTACGTATTAGATGTATCATTTTACACTATGTTCGGACAATTATTTTTGTTTCACTTATCAAGAAGTAATACCTTAAGACACAAAATAATCGGTGAGTTGTATCAAAATACACGACACGTTAGAGTTGAAAGATTTTCACAGTTTTGAGAAAGAATACTATTTCGTGTATTTTTTATTACTATCCTTTACTAATGGTGACTTATGATGACGGCCTAAATTGTAAACTCTGTTTATTGTTGCAGCAATTTTCTCGCTGTACGGGACGCATGTTAGACATGTTAAACATTAATTACAAGGAGAATAAAAATGTTAATAATGCCTCTGAATATTATTGTTGGTCCCACAAATTTAATAATACTGAGGACATCAGTCCACAGTTCCTCAAAAATTGACTCTGCATTAGCGAAAGTATACAAGGGCGAGAATGAAATCTCTAAATCTCATTCCGGGAAAATATCAGACCAGAGTTTCTCCAAAAAATCTTCAAAGGTTGTACCTACTCAAAGGTTCGAGGCTCAACACTGAAAATTGTTGATGAATACGTTTACTTGGGTTAAACACGAGCTGGACTCGGTAAGTCCAACTTTCAGAAAGAGCTAAATCGACGAATCGAACTCGGCTCGGCAGCGTTCAGGGAGCTACACGGAAAAAAAAAGATATCTTGATTCAAGAAAATATGCGGTTATATATGCACTATGCAGTTAAATGTCTTGAATTAAGACGATGTATTTTTTTGAATTCAAAAATGATATCATTTTGAACGAATGTAAACTGCATTCAATCAAAATAACACTGTCGATTCACTAAACATAACAGAATCTTGAATTAAATAATGATTGTCTTATTCCAATGAATTAAATCCATAGGTATGAAAGCGAATAAAATCCATAGGTATTTCTCCCGTTTTCCGTGTGAATTTAATTTGAAAAACTACAGTGAATTTTCAAAAGTCAGTTATTTTTGTTTTCAGCTTGAAGAGTAAAAGCTCAATCATATTTTTAATCGCCGGCGCGCGATTCATTAAATTAATTGAATGAAATAAATTTTATCAATAGATAATACTCCGCCGATAAGGTATCTAATTGACTTATTATATTTCATGATTTAAAACAGATTTTGTTAATTTTATTTTTATTAGTGGGTAAATTGATTATTAAATCAAACATATAACATTTCCAAAATTCGCCTGTTTCATCCCCTATTTCATTAAAAAAACCTGATAGTAAGCGGCATCTTAGTGGGATTAATGAATGTATTGAATAACAATTACACATTTCATGATAAATTCTAGATTTTCACTATATTGAGTTTCACATCATACTTTGGCAAATAACTCACAAATTAAGCGGTTTTCTTTATATTAATAGCAATAATTATACATAAAATATGTGCTCTCCCCTCCATGTGTCCTTTTTATAAATCAACTATTAAGACAATTTGTCAATTTATTAAAAATTATGTTTTAGAATTCATTTGCTATGTTTATTACATGAAGTTCAAATGTATTGACTGGGATTCCTTCAGAACTCAGTGTTAGACCCACTGACCCTAAGATCATAGGCATATTTAATTATATTTTTAACCTAACACTGTGCTATGAATCTCCAGGGCAGTTCCCGGAGGCCATAGGGCTCCGCTGCTTGGCTTTTAAGCTAGGGGCACTAACCTAACACAAGGAGGAATTCTGTGGAATTGTACATATATAGAGAGAATGATCTAAGGAACTGGAATATTATATCTCTGACCCGTGATCGCGGAAACTTAGCATCGAAGGTACGCTCTACTAACAACCGCTCCGGGGAAAGCTACTAATTTAAAAAAAAAGAAACCTATAACTATTTGTTGGTGTACTTTATTGCCCCTCATTTTATAGTTTTGTACCCAATTTGTACCTGATTTTTACCTGCCGAGATTGATCAAACAAACCTGGACCATTCTGCCCTTGGCTTGTATCAATTAAAGATTTAGTTAAGTGCTTTGCGTTGATTCTGCAGGGATTTTGTTTACTTCAGTAACATTATGCATAAGTGAATTATAATTATGTACCTACAAGAATAAAGCTTTTCATTTTGTATCGGACTAAAGGAATAAGTTTGTTTTTTTTTTAACTTTAAGATTTCCCTATATTTCTACAATTCAGCAAGAAAAAGCACGACAATTTGGCTGAAAGCACGACAATGAGTTTTCAATAATACTTTAGTATAACACGATCACGCCATTCAGTCAAGACAACAGAGATTTAGTCCTGAACTCTTCTGCCTTTAATTGAATGAAATAATTTTTTGATTCAATGATATCGGTTTTCTAAACCACTTTATTTAGACGATCATTTTTTTCAGTCAAGATAATATTATCTTGTGCTCATCTCTACACAATTAAATGAATTAAATATAAAGTATTGAATGGAGATTCTGTCTGCCTTGGTTCAAAATGATCGATATGATTGATTCAAGTCATTACTTCTTTCAGCCAATATAACTGAAATCTTGGTTCTAAATACCATCTACTTTAAACTAAGTAGATATATTATTGTTCTGAACAATTATTTGTTTTGCATTATAACATCAGCATATTAGCTCAGTACAATATTTTGTTTTCGTAAGATTTAACATTTTGAACCAAGCATATCGACTTATCTGATGGAAATCTAGGTATTCGAGTTAATATAATTTTTTATTGTCTTAAAAGAATAATTTCTATTTAGAAGAAAATATTCTCTCGGTTTAAAGTATAAATGATCTTCAAAGAAACTGACAAAAGCTTGACTTAATGGAATAAATTTATCAGAGCAAAACCCCACTAAACAGCACCGTTTACATTCCTTCTCCTCATAGGTATATTAAATGTTTTTGTGGCATTATTGCTATTGTTACGTACACTTTAGTTACACGGCGTATTTATAAATAATGCAAGAACTCCAAGGGTGCTACACCACTTCTTAGATTTCTACACGACAATTCGGAGATGCGATAAATAAAGTTGTTGCATCTGAGCAGTACTATAACATCTTCGGAGCTCTTGCATTATTTCTGGTTACGTCGTGTAACTGATGTGTGGATAGCAACAATATGCCACAAAAAATAATAAGTATGAGGAGAAGAATGTTAAACGGTAATGCTTAGTGGGGTTTTGCTCTGATAAATTCATTCCATAGAGCCAAGTAGAGGTACAACTGGATCTGAAACATTAAAAATAATTATCACTACAAAGTACTTCGATCATCAAAAACAATACTAAAGTAAAACACATTCTTTTACTTTAGTATTGTCAGTTTCTTATTTAATTCATTCTGGGAAAGAGTTTTAAAAATGAAAACATTCTTAATAAAGTATAAAATATTATTTATTTATTAAAAATTAACTTAACAGTAAGCAATTTCCTTAAGATACACAATAAATTTATTCCCATTTTTATACAATTTTATTGCTTAACTATATAGTCAATATTTTATATTTTTTTTACAGATGCAATAAAATATTACTGTGCCGGTTCTCTATTTTGTCTCATAATTTTTTTAGCCATACTCTAACGTGTCATAATGTTTTTTGACATAATCATCATATGTCCGAATGATAAGCACCCCTAACTTAATTTCTCATAATATCACTTGCCCGAAAACCGAAATCTCTAAATATAATATGACCTAATTTTGCTATAAATATCACAATCTATAATATTTAAAATTCCTAAAAACCTTTTCTATAATAGTCATAAGTCCTAACGTAATATCTCATAATATAACGTGCCCTGAAATCGAAATACCACAAATATAATAGTACATTATGGTACAAGTGTGTAATGTTGGTGATTACCGCTGAGGCGCATTGAGGCCCGAGCCGTCAGGCGAGGGTCTTAAGAAGCCGAGGACGGTAACCATCAATACACACGTGTATCATACAACGTTTTTCAACACACTTCTGAATAAAACAATACTTAAATAAAAAACCATTTTACATAGTAGATAAAAAGTTTACTTAGAGAAACAATTAGTAAATGTGCAGTTAGTAAAATTATAATTAACTATTTTTGATGACATAGCGGTCTCATCAGATAGATTATTTATTGAAATACTTTCATGTTCTATTGTTATTTGTGATGGTTCATTATTCGTGTAGGTAGGTGAAATCCAATCATTGGACGTACTTGGTATTTCGCCAGTAGGATGCGTCTCAGAATCAAGTTTAATTCTTTTTGTGATTTTTGCACAAATTTCCTTCTTGTTTTGTATGGAATCTTCTACGTATGATTCTGCTACATTGCTAGATCGCCACCCGCCATGTCGCTTCAAAGTCATTATATCAGCTCCTGAATTTGCCAGCAATGTAGCTGAAGTTCTTCTGAAACTATGTCCAGTGTAGCTCTCAGCATCTACTAAACCCAAAAACTTAGCGATTTCTTTAGGCATAGAACCAAATTTGTTTATACCTATAGGCTGACAGGTACATTTACCATTCTGGTAATTTAGAAAGAAACGGTCATTTTTTGTTTTTGGCGAACGCAAACTTTCATACTTCTTAACAATATCATAGAATGGACCGTGTATGGTGAATGACCTAGGTATTTTATTTTTCGTGATAGGTATCTTCACTAAAAGCATCTGGCCATGGTTCTCTATATCTTTTACAGTTATATTTGTTAATTCTTGTATCCTACAGGCACCAGTTACACCAAATATTAAAGCAACCTGAAACAAAAGAAACAATAATTAAGGTCAACATACAACACAAGCTGCTATTAAATATTTAATTAAAATTAATTTAACTAACCTTTGTAGCCAAATATTGGTTATCTGGAGCATCTTTAATAAATTTTTCAATATCATCAGATGATAAAACCTTTGATTTTTTGCTTCTAAATCCATCAGATAGTCTCTTTAGATAAGCTGACAAATTCGAGTATGTTTTTAAGTCCACTCCATTCTTTGTTCGGACTGTACTTTTTAACATTGAGTAAATACACCACAAAGAGCTAGGTTTGTACTTAGAAGATAATTCTTTAAAGTACGCCATGAACACATTTTCTGAAAAAGACTGCGTATTCTTGTTGTTCTGCCATTGTATGAAATTTTGGTACGCTAATAGATATTTTTCCTTTGAGTTTTCTGGTAATAAACTTTCCATAACGTTCTGGGCTTCACATCTTATATCGGGCGGTGTACAACATAAATCATTTTCTTCATAAATTGTATTTGCAGACATCTTAATTACTAACTAACTAAATAACTTCAAAAGAGAAAACGAGACGAGTTGTGAAAAATGTTTCGTAATGGCGGAAAAAATTAATCAGTTTTCCTATGCGCGCGCATCGGCCATAGACTAATAAATTTCGTAATGGCGGGAAAAATTAATCAGTTTTCCTATGCGCGCGCATCGGCCATAGACTAAAAAATGAGGTTTCTTTTTTTTGGGCTTTTCGCGGATAGCATTTTAGCGCAAGTGTAAGCGTAACTCAACCAATAATATTAAAAAAAAAAACTATTACTCACTCGTGAATAATAGTAATGAAAAAGTCACAGTTTGATTATAGGTGTCATTATGTGCCTAATTGCCATGGGATTAGAGCCACTTTATGAGGAAGTGTGTTGAAAAGTTCTTTAATTATATGTATTACCAAATCCATGCATACGTTTAAAAACAGTCACTTGATGTAATGCAAGCAAGCATGCAGCATGCAAGCGAGCATGCAGCATGCAAGCAAGCATGCAGCATACAAGCAAGCAGCATGCAGCATGCATGGCTTCTGTCACGGCTCCGGCGCTGCGGGGCTCCGGCGGTCCCACGCGACCTTATCGTCGCAGGTGGTTTTAACGAACGCCGCCGGGGCTGAGGCTGGCCGGCGCAGCCGGCCAGCAAGCCGAGGCTGCGGTCCGCCTCACCCCTCCGCGCCTACGCGGGTTTAAATAACACTCTAGGGGTAGGGCAGACAAGACTACGTGGTGTCGGTTTTACAGCGATATATTTCTGTCACTGAATTTGAAAACGTAACGGTTGTTAAGGTTCATAAGACAACATTTTAATTCAATTTGTTATTATTGATAGTATGTCTAAGCTTTATGATATTGATAACATAACCAAGATAAATCAACTTTTAAACATGTTTTAGGACTAACAAATTTATTATAAACCATCATTCGGACTAACAATATTACAATATAACACTTAGGACATGTGACTTTATAGCAAGTAAAATTAGGATATCTTATTATTATAGCACCCGGTATTATGACACAAAAGCATTAGAACTAAAGACGATTAGGTAATATACAATTTCGTATACCCGAACATTATGGAAAGTGATGATTATAGCAAGCGTTTTCGGGATTATGATTTTCGGACGATCGATATTCGGAGAAGAAAGGGACTACCTACTGTGCCACATACATCAAAAGATCTAATGACCTCAGCCATCTCGATGATCCCTACGTGCAATACCCTATGCGGTAGATCACTTATCTACATTTTTTTTTATTCGTAATAGGTCTACGTTTGACCACCAACTCGCCTGATGGTAAGCGACGGTATGGTCGAAGATGAAGCACGTAGATCTAGATAATATCTATTCACTTTAGCCTTGAAAACCCCAAGATTATAGCTCTCAGGAAACAAGGAAGGCGGCAGAGAGTTCCAATCCTGTGCAGTACGCACAAGAAAAGTGGACCTAAAACGTTGTGTACGGATTTTAGGAATTTCGATCTGAAATGGGTGGTAATGAGCCGACCTTCTGCTCGTCCTGTAATGGAAAGGAGAGGGTGGAATAAGGTCGTGAAGCTCTTGCGCACACTCACCGAAATGCAATCTATAAAATATGGACAGACATGCCACTTTACGGCGATGCTCGAGACTAAGCAGTTTCTTGGCAACTAGTTTCTCGTCTCTGATTAACCTCACAGCTCGGCGGTCCACCGCCTCCAAAGCCTCTAGCTGATACTTAGCTGATCCATCGAAGAGGTGGCAGCAGTACTCTACGCATGGTCGGACTTGTGCTTGATATAAATGAAGCAACTGCCCTGGTGAGAAGTACCGCTTAACCTTATTGAGGATGCCCAGCTTTCTACCAGCCAGTTTAGCCTTAGAGTCGAGGTAAGGTCCAAAGTTGAGTTTTGAAGTTAATGTGAGTCCCAGCAGCTCAAGACGGTCTTTCAGAGGTAGACTTACATTTCGGAAAGTCGGAGACGTTGGGAACTGACTCTTTTTGGCGGAGAAAAGGCAAGCCTGTGTTTTGTTAGCGTTGAATTGGACAAGATTTACGTCACCCCAGTCGGAAACAGCTTTTAAAGCTTTATTCATACGCTCAACCATGCCTTCTCTCAACGCATCGATTTCCGTCTTTTTGGTCTGTGTACCGGAAGTATACTTCTCCACAACTGTGCTGTCATCTGCATACCCATAAATGCCGGGCTTCAGCAGGTCATTGATGTGTAGCAAGAATAGAGTTGCAGATAGCAGCCATCAATAACCACTCGAATCAATCGCTCGAATGTGCACAAGGATGCAGGTAGTCCGTAAGATGGTAGCTTGTTAAGGAGACTGTCATGCCAGACCCTGTAAAAGGCTTTCGATATGTCGAGAGACACAGCTATAGCTTCGCCATGTTTCTCGATAGCCTCGCTCAGGATGTGAGAGGCATACACGAGAAGATCCCCAGCTGACCGGTTTCGGCGAAATCCGTACTGTCGGTCGCTGAGGAGATTATTGACTTCAAGGTATGCCATGAGCTTCCTATTCAGTACACGCTCCATAACTTTACACAAGATGGACGTCACCGAAATAGGCCTGTAATTGCTAGGATCGGCACGACTTCTTTTTTTTGGAACATGTTGAACGTTCGCAAGCTTCCAACTCCTGGGGACTACACCTGACTCTAACGAAAGACGGAAAAGACGAGTCAAAACCGGAGACAACTCAGGCGCGCATAATTTCAACACAATGGCTGGTATACCATCAGGACCACTAGCTTTGTTCACGTCTAAGCTTTTGAGTGTTTAAGCACCTCCTTTTGATGGATGTGGATGTCTGGCATAGTAGCGCCACAATGAGGCAGACTTGGAGGTGTTTCACCAGAGATATCTAGACGCGAATTGTCCGCAAATAGAGAAGCAAATAAATTAGCCTTGTCTACCGCGGTGTGAGCTAATGATCCATCCGGTTTTATTAATGGAGGCAGAGATGATCGACAGAAATTTGATTCGACAGACTTCGCCAGGGACCAGAAAGCTTTGCTACCCGTTGGGTATGAGGACAGCCTTATCCCAATTCGGCGTATGTGCTCGAAACGCGCTCTGCGAATTGCCTTCCTGCAGGACTTGGCAGCTTTGTTAAAAGCTTTCTTCTTTAGACGAATATCCGCGGACTTGCACATACGAGCATCAACCCAGGCTTTATACGCTTCGTGCTTTCGCGCATCGGCGTTAACACATTCGGCGTTAAACCATGGGCGAGCTGATCCAGAAGGTGATACATCCGAAAATGGAATAAAGTATTCCATAGCCTGACCAATCACCTCCGTAACGGCAATGGCGCTGTCAGTAGGGTCACTAGAAGAGAAGCAGACTTGCCGCCAGGGAAAGGATGCAAAGAAGTGCCGCATCTCATCCCATTTTACCGACTTGTATTTCCACACACGCCGAGTGCCTCTAGGACTTGTATCGGGCGGTGTGTAAGAGGATACAGTCTTCACCAGACAGTGATCAGATCCACCGATCGGTGAAGATACCGAAATGGAGAATCTGTCCGGCTCATTAGTCAGCAAAAGGTCCAAGCAGTTGGCAGTGTGGCTATCAACATCTGGTACTCTCGTGGCTTCCTGGACCAGTTGGGTCAGGTTTAGTGACATCGCCAGTTTATATGCTTCTCTTCCTGCATGGTCTGTCTCACGGTATGGGAAGAGCCACTCTTGGTGGTGGCCATTAAAGTCCCCCAGGAGAACAAGCTGAGAAGTAGGATATCGACGCTGAGCCAGATCTGCCGTCTCATTAAGGTGTTGAAATAGCTGAGTTGTCTCTTCATCTCCAGTGTGCGAGCGATAAACACCGGCATAAAGAATCTTCTCTAAGCCAGTGTCGACCAAAATCCACAGAACGGAGAATCTAGAATCTTCAAGGTCACGGAGACGCCTGTAGCAGACGTCGTTGCGCGCATGACAGGACATAACCTGGGTAGGAAAGGTATGCTGCGTCCGCAGGGCATCTAATTTGGGTCTCCGAGAGGAATAGCAAGTGTGGTTTTGCAGTCTCGAGGTGATGGTGGACTGGGTCGATATTTGCATGCAGACCTCGGATGTTACTAAGCACGTGGAGTGAGAGGGCGTGCTTCCGCTGTTTGCACAACTTACTATTTCTTCCTTTTGCCATTTTTTTTGTAGAGTGGATAGATTAGTTGAGAACGGTAGTTGGGTGAGGCACCGGTCACTCTGCCCAATAACAAACACGAATTGACACCAAACCAAAAGGTGACTAGTTTGGAGACTGCGGGGACGCCCGTACCCCCCCGAGGATGTCCTTGTGGCCCTCTCGTCCGGTCGCCAACCGGCAACAAGGCGCATCCCCAGGATTTTTCGCTAGATGGCGGGGCAGCCTTTCATGTGTGGCTAGCACACTACTTGGGCCCCCAACTATCTGCCGTCGGCCAGCGGAGAACCGTGCTACGGATCCCGCTACCCTCCAGAACTAACCACCGGGACCGGCGTCAGCGCGTGATGTCATGTACGGACTCCTGTGAAGGTGCAACTACTCAGACCCGTCTCTCACAATGGTTACATCGGACTACCTCCTGAAACACGACTAGGTCGCTTCACGGGAAGACTCAGTCCGATGGGTGGTAACTAGCCACGGCCGAAGCCTCCCACCAGAGTTTGCTGCCTGTTTAGCACCAACCAGGGGCTACGTGTAGGGAATCGGTTTTTATGGGTCTACTCCTACGGACGCGGGCGGATTTTTTTGTGGTCTTAATCTACAAACCTTACATTTGACAGAATAAGTCTATATTGGCAGACTAAACTTTAAATCTAGACTCAAGTTTCCCTTAACTACACAATATACACAATAACATATTTTTTTCGTTTCTCGCCTTTTTCATCATCTGCTTTTATATAGAGGCGTTATTATCACCAGGATTCTGAAAGAAAAATGAAAGTAAAATACAATATTTTTGCCATCATCATAACAGCTCATCTACATTACGTCATTACGTCCCCATCGAAGGACTCGAGCCTTCCTTAAGTTACGGTGGTTAGGCCTTAGTCAACCACGCTGGCCCAGTGCGAATTGGTCGACTTCACATACACCTTTGAATTTCTTCACGGATGTATGCAATGTTTTCCTTTACCGTAAGAGCGCCAGACAAATGTACATATGAAATTCGAAAAAAAAACACATGGGTACATAGCGGTCTCGAACCTTGAACCTCCCGATTGGAAGGCAAGTGCCGAGTCCACAGCGAAGTTATTTTTGTCCAAATGACTAAGTTTTTAGGCAATTTTGTAGCTGACATATTCATGTTCAGTCCGATCTGCTGATTATGTATGTGCCAGCTATAAAATTGTATAACACTTTTTGGTCGACCAAACATTTTTTTAAAGTTATGTTATGGACAATATAATCCAAAGGTGACTCGATTTAGGTGTTCCGGAGTGTATAAACGACCATGAGCCATCGGACTCGCCCACCGAGGGTTCCAGTAACATTATAGAGATGCAACCGCATATTATTGTAAGCTTAGAGGTTTTTAAAAAGTTTTGAAGGATTTTTTATGATTTCCAAAAGCAAAGTAAAAGAATTCAAAGAAGTTGTATTCTACGTGGCATAAGTGTTGACTCACCTCAACTAATATCATGATACTCTCTGACATTCTTGAGTGAAAGCTTCCCAGTCTTGGATGACTCCCAGGATGTCTTTCCATGGATCCTGGGACGGGTGGGATAATGTAGGCTTGCGTCGAACCCATGTCAACTCCGTTGGTAATTTTGTATCTGAAAATTTATATTTTCAATATTATTTGGAAACGTCATATGTCATATACGAGGTGTAACAAAGTACCTTACACTAACACTCAAGGAAGTGAATGAATGTTAAAAATTTCCAAAGTAACATCTATCGAAATATGAAAAATTTTTACTACAAAACAAATTTAGATTAAGTATATTGGTATACTCACTGCAAAACGTTGAATTAAATCTTTCGGAATTTTCCAGGACTCCAAAAGAACAGCAATAATATTTTTTGGTACGGTCATTGTAATAGCGCGCTGCTTGCTTCTTGTTTCACTAAATTTGATCTGAGAACTATTAAAATTATCACTAAACTTATACATTTACATTATATTGGCACAGTATTTGTTGATTTTCATACTCCAAACACAGAAAGAATTCATCAGACGAAGGCTTCTTCACTGAATCAGTCAATCAGGAACGCGTAGTGTGGTATGGTTGACGCATTGTGGAAGAATACTCGTACAAGTTCTCTGTGGAAATTGTGTTTTTCATCCAAGCATTGTGTATTACATATGGAAATCTGACATCTTGTTTGAAAGTAAAAGTTGTAAACCGAAAGTGATATTGCCTTAGTTGAAAAGAACATTTGTTTTCAAAGTAAGATAAGAATTCTTGTGCTAAAGCAATATCGCATTAGATTAAAATTCTATTGACTCTATTCAAAATTCACAATTTATTTACATTAAAACAGTCATAAATTTTCGTCCAAGAAAAATAAAAAGTTGGACGGACAAAAGATGTACTTGAAACAAAGAAAACTACGGTCTTAAGCAAAATTTTCAAATATTTTAATTGAAGAACTTTTTACATTAAAATAATATATACACACTCTTGAACGAAAACAAAGAGAGTTGTGATAAAAACCTCAGTGTATTCGAGCCAAGACAATGATTTTCTTGTGTTAAAGTAATGTTGCATTCTATTAACAATCTGTTGAGTCCATTCAATAATGTCTTTAAATTTCATCAAAAAAATAAAAGTTTCATCGGGAAACAAAATTTACTTTCATCAATTGGCTGTGATATTAAAACAAAATTTTGGAATAAGTATTTCAGTCCAAGAAGTTTTTGTATTGAAATGAAGCACACACACCCTTCAACGAAAACAGAGAGAATTCTGATGTAAAACATCACTCTATTAGAACCAAGACATCGGTTTTCTTGTGTTAAAGAAATATTTAATTATATTAATATTCTATTAGTTTCGTTTAATATTATAACTGAGTTTCGTTGCATATTTATAAATACTTGATCTAAAGGCATATTTTGTAAAACAAGAACATGAAAGTATTGAAACAATTATTTGAGATATCTTCGGTCAAGTAAGTTTCATGTTATTGAAGCAACGAAATTAACTTCAGGTTAAAATAATATGTTCGAATTGAATTAAGAAAATGAACATTCTTAAGTCAATTCCGTGGCATACTGTTTCAAAGTAAATTATTTTGTCTCAAGAAAATATGTTCAAGACAATATAATGTTTTGAATGAAAGAAATCCCGGGACTCTTTTTTTCCGTGTATGCAGCATATTCTCGGCCCATTTACTGCAGTGTCTCAAAACGAAAGTCTTCAATTAGTGCATGTTCCTAGTGATGACTTATGGAACTTAGACGTAACCGCTTACAATGGGTCTCATAAGAGTGCTCAAGGTTACTCATAGGGCAATAAATACGGCTTCTTCTCTACGCAATCGCATGAGAAGTGATGAGAGCCGTAGAAGAGCTAGACTCACCGACATAATCCAAAGATTGTGAGCCTTAAATGGCAATGGGCAGGATACAGCTTGCAGGACGGACGGCCATTGGGGCGGGGCGGTGCTCGAGTTGCGGCCACGTACCGGAAGAAGTAGCGTTGGTAAGCCCTCCACAAGGTGGACTGATGATCTGGTGGAAGTCGCGGGAAGCCACTCCATGTGGGAGGGGCAGGGCCGTTCTGTTTGGAGAATCTTAGGGACGTCTTTGTCCAGGAGGTGGTGACTCTTGGCTGAAATGATGATGATGAATGATTAACTGGCCAAAATAAATGAAAATTATTCGGCTCTCTATTTATGGGCATGAAATTTATTGCCATAAAATCATATTCCATAATTTCGATTGAAATAATCATCAAGACGCATAATACAGAAAGCAGAATGTTAATAAGCATAATATTGTGTGTGTATTTGTAATAACCATGTAATAACATCATGCCAAATGAAAGGTCCCCAAATTATTCTTGTATTCCCTAAGTTAGGGTATTTAGGCCTAGTCAATCACGCTGGATCAGTGCGGATTAGTCGACTTCACATACACCTTTGAATTTTTTCCACGATGTACGCAGCGAGATGTAAGAATGCAGAGTTAAATTAACATTATATTGGAAAAAGTGCCTCTTAAGTTTAGTATTTGTTTTTTGTAACCCTAAAAATAAATAATGACAAATTAGATTGTTTTCCAAAAAATCACGTACTTTATTGTTCTTTATAATACCACTTATATCATATTACACATACACATTTGAATTAAGATATAACTGTACTTATATAAAAGAAACTGACGACTGGTGATGACAAGTCTTGTGTAAAATGATCTAACTAATGAAAAATCAAGTTTGACGGATTTTGTGCGTATAATTATTTTGCTAGTTTAAAAACATATTTGGTTTGTTTTGGCGTTTTTTTTCTGGGCTGATATTTTTCAGTATAAGGGTGTCCCAAAAAATAGTGTCAAGCGTAAGTCCAGAGTTAGAGCACCTCTTGGAGTACCCGAATCACCCCCATGTATGTTCCGCGATTATTCGTAGTTTTCGAGTAATCATTTTTTTTCTGACTTTTTGAAAATTTTGATCCAAAGAACTTAAAAATTTTAAATAAAAAAAAGTAGAACATATTTTAGTGTTTTTCTTTTTGCCACTGAATCATATTTAGTGCTTCTTTTATGTCTAAAATAATCAGCTTCGTAACTTTAGTGGAAATTTAGAAAACAGTAGTGTAAAGTCAAAGATTGAATGTTAGTGAATAATTACTTAAAAATTCATCTTTAAATTAAAAATCTAAACAGGCGAATTCATGGTTTCTAAGTATGTGTAAAAACTTCTCTAGACTCTCTGCTTTCATAATCATTTAAAAAAAGAAGTACTTAATAGGGCTACTTTGTGGAACTACTTGTGGAATACTGCGAGGGCGCCAAACTGGATCTCATTATCTGCACCGATTCAAACGCTCATCACCAGCTCTGGGGATGCGACACATCAAACACCAGAGGAGAGGTATTATCCACTTATTTATTCTCAACTAACCTTAATATAGTAAACCGGGGCTCGGAACCCACTTGGGTTATAGCCCGGGGACAATCCATTATTGATCTAACGCTTGGCACAGATAACGCAGTAAAACTCATATCTAACTGGCGAGTATCCAACGAACTCACTTGCTCAGATCACATGAGAATTCGTTTCACAATAACAGTAAACACAAAAAAACCCACCCCGAAACGAAATCCGCGTCGGACAGACATACCTGGCTACAAGCGTCTTCTCGATTCCCTGATAGCTAGAAATCTACCACGCACAACCATAACAGATCCCACACAAATAGAACACATAGTGACAAAATTGACACTATACATCACAGAAGCTTATCACAAATGCTGTAAACAAAGAGTTCCGCACACCAAATGTAAAAACAACTGATGGTGGAATGCCGAACTTGAGAAACTCAGAATAAAACTACGTAAACAATTCAACCGAGCCAAGAACTCGAGACAACCAGAGGACTGGGAACTATACAAAGAAACCCAATACATTTACAAAAAACAAATCAGACATGCCAGGAGATTAGCCTGGAGAAAGTTCTGCGAATCTATCGAATCAAACAATGAAGCTGCCCGAGTGAGGAAAATCCTATCTAGCGACCAAGATCGCAGCCTTGGTGCACTGAAAAAGCCCGATAACACTTTCACACAATCAGACCACGAAATCAGCAAGGTCCTTCTTGAGACGCACTTCCCAGACTGCAGCCTCTTAAAGGATAAGGTCTGGGCAGACGACATAAGAATGGAACCAACCAGAAACGACTGGACTATAGCCCACGAAATAGTGACAAGAGACCGAATAATGTGGGCTATCAAGTCTTTCCAACCATACAAATCCGCAGGCCTGGATGGCATCGACCCCTTAACCCCATGGCTGGAGAAAGTCTACCGAGCCTGTATCGCACATAGATATATTCCCCTCGCGTGGCGGGAAGTGAAAGTTATCTTCATTCCAAAGCCCGGAAAAACCGATTACACACAGCCCAAGGCCTATAGACCTATAAGCCTAACATCATTCCTACTAAAGACCCTCGAAAGACTATGCGATAGACACATCAGAGATGGACCTCTACGCATGGTACCGCTACACAAACAACAGCACGCGTACTCCATAGGAAAATCAACAGAATCCGCTTTACACAGCGTGACTTCCAGAATTGAATGCGCCATAGAACACAAAGGCTCTGCACTAGCTGCCTTCATCGATATTGAGGGCGCTTTCGATAAAACAATGTTTCACAGCATCGACATAGCCCTTAAAAGACATGGTGTGGCCCCAACCTTGTGCGATTGGATCACCAATATGCTCAGGCAGAGGGCCATACAAGTCACGGTGAATGACACCACGAGAGCCATCGTGGCGAAAGGATGCACACAAGGAGGCGTCCTCTCGCCTCTACTGTGGAACCTCGTTGTGAACAGTCTTCTAGACCGTCTAAACGACAAAGGCTTCTTCACCGTAGGCTACGCCGACGATATAACCATTATAATAAATGGCACTCACGAAAACACACTGTGCAACCTCATGCGCCAAGCCTTGAAAATAGTAGAGGACTGGTGCAAGGAGCACAAACTAACAGTCAACCCCACAAAAACAGAGCTAGTCCTCTTCACCAAAAAGAGGAAACTAGCAAATCTACAATTACCAAAATTCTACGGATCCACCCTAAGCCTAACATCGGAGACCAAATACCTGGGCATCTATTTGGACAAACAACTGAACTGGGCTAAACACACTGACTACATCACCACAAAAGCTAGTATATCACTGTGGCAATGCAAGCGACTGCTTGGAAAAAACTGGGGCATTAGTCCCAAAGCCACTTACTGGCTATACACTACGGTTATTCGACCAATTATAACATATGGCTCCCTAGTCTGGTGGCCCAGGACAGACCAGGCAAACGGCCAAAGAGCACTAGAAAAACTACAGCGAAATGCCTGCGTGGCTATCACTAGTAGTATGAGAACCGCACCCACAGCCGCATTGCAAGCTATGTTGGGGCTGCCACCTTTGCACCTAGTTGTTAAAGAGGAGGCAGCACTAGCAGCGTTCAGACTCCACAATGCTGGCACACTGAGAAAGGACCCCAGAATCAAACACATACGCATAAAAGAACAAGCTACCAAACATCACCCGATGATGACATCACCCAATGATAGGATTCTGAAGAGTTTCAATTTAACCAGAAGCACTATAATATACAGCTCGAAGAGGAATCACACGATTACTCAGGCCCAAAAGAGCTCAGAATATACACTGATGGCTCCAAGACCAACTCAGGAACCGGGGCAGGCGTATACTCAAATGAGCTTAACATCAAGATATCCAAACCGCTAGGTAGATTCAACACCGTATTCCAAGCGGAATGCGTAGGTATTATCCTGGCGGCCCTCGCCATAGAATCTAAAGGAATGGATTTATGGATTCTCACATCCGCATAGTCTCTGATAGTGCTTCGGTACTCAAATCCCTAAACAAAACCTATGTCACTTCGGAACTTGTATTGGAATGTCACAATGTGTTAGAACGAATTGTGATTTCCAACCGGAGCACAGTGACACTACAATGGATAAAAGGACACAGCGGATCACTGGGCAATGACGCGGCCGACGAGCTGGCTAGGAGGGGATCCGACATAACGGCTTTCGGACCCGAGCCCATCGTACCAATTCCCTTCAGCCAGATTCGCGGATGGCTGCAAGAGCTCACCCACACACAAGCACAAGACCACTGGTTCTCGACTCCAGGGTGCAGACAGTCAAAGGAAGCCATGCCAATCCTAAATAACAAACTGACCAGACGCATATTGCGTCTGGACAGGAACAGTCTGCGGCTGGTGACGGGAACCATCACTGGACACTGCTCACTAAACAAATACTTCCACACCATAGGCATAACAGATAGCCCCCTATGCAGAGCATGCTTAGGGGCCGAGGAAACGGTGTCACATGTGCTCCTTGAGTGCACAGGTGTCACCGAAATACGGAAAAACACCCTTGGATCTCCCAATTCTGTTACAGAATCTCTGGACAGACTCGGAGATCTCATACGCTTCTGGAGGGAGGTGGGCTGGCTGGAGTGACGGCCGCCCTCACGTACAATGGTCCACCTTAAGGATTAAGTGCGGAAACCGACCCCGATAACATAGAACATAGGGCTACTTTGGCTTAAATGAGCCATTAAAGACAGCGAGGTGAAAATTTCATAAAATTTACCAAATTCCTATCAGATGATAAAAAAAAATAATCTGGTCTTTTTATAATTTCTAAGGTTCAGATTAATTACAATTTAGCAAAAATTAACTACATGAAACCCATATTTAAATATTTGTCTCGCGGATCACATCGGTTGTAGTGTTGGATGTAACGCAGTACTTACCTGCTAAAAAATTGCCCGAGTGAGAGGATATGAAAGAGACCGCATTATTGCTATCTCTCTCACTCTCATTGGCGAAATGGATAACTGTAACTGAGGAATGCTATTCTTTGTGACAAGGGGATGAGGCGGGGGGTGTAGTCCGAGCGCCTATTGTGTTCTGGCGCCAGTCGTTTGCCTGCTTTTGTTTGCGCCTAACGTACGATACGCTCATTTGTGATTATTTGACGAACTTTGCTTTCTTTACGGACCTTGAGTGCGATTACGATTTGGTTTTGTGTGAATACGGGATTTTGACAAATTTGGCATTCTTAACGGACTTTTCAAGCTCTTCATTTTGTGATGTCTTTTTCATCGCAAGAATATGCTCTTATGCATTACTTTTATGGATATGCAAGAGGAAATGCTTCTGAAGCAGCCAGGTTGTTCCGGTAGCAAGTACAACATGGAGGTGGACCTCAGCCTGAAACTTGGCCTGATCATCGCATGATTTTAAGAGTACATAACTCTTACATGGAAGGACGCCTACCAGGTAGAAGATCGGGGCGCCCATCTGAAATGAGTGACCCAGATACTGTCCAATCAGTGGTCGAAGAAGTGGTGAGAGATCCATCAGTTAGTGTAAGAACAATAGAACGTCGAATCGGAATTCCGAAATCACAAGCACATCGGATACTTAATCAAGAGCGTTTTCACCCATATCACATCCAGAAAGTTCAGCAGCTCAAGCCCGCAGACTACCCGAGAAGGGTGGCATTTTGTCAGGAAATGTTACGGAGACAAGCTGAAAACGAAAATTTCTTTAAAAATATTCTATGGACTGATGAATCACATTTTTAAGCGATGTGGGGTGTTTAATGCGCATAACTACCATTCGTGGAGTATTGAAAATCCACACCTCACAAGGGAATCTAATTTCCAAGAACAATTTAGTATCAATTTGTGGTCAGGCATCCTAAACGGACAGCTGATTGGTCCGTTCGAACTACCGGACCGACTGAACAGCGAGGCCTACTTGCAATTTCTACGACGTGATCTCGGCGTCTTATTAGAAGATGTAGACCTATTAACGCGGAGAAATATGATTTTTCAAAACGACGGCACTCCATGCCATTTTGCTAGAAATGTTAGATAACATTTGTCTGAAACATTTCCAGGCAGATGGATCGGTCGTGGAGGGCCCATTGCGTGGCCGCCACGGTCCCCCGACTTGAACCCCATAGTTTTTTCGTCTGGGGATACTACAAGGAATTAGTATACGCCAAGGACATTACAAACGTCACTGTGTTAAGAACAAAATTAAGACAAGCGGAAGGAACAATAAAAAACAACAGAATTGCATTTATAAATTTAAAAGAAAACTTTTTTAGACGATGTAGAATTTGTATTGAGCACGAAGGTCGTCATTTTGAAAACTTTCTTTAAGCGATCGAATAATAAATACTTTGAAAATAATGTTTTGTTTAATTTATTAAGTTATAATAAATCTTCAAAGGTTATTAAAGATGGCAGCAGGAACAGTTATTTTTGACCTTCAAATAATAAATTTTTAGCTTTTCTACAATCATTTTTGGTTTATTAATAAATAATTGGAATTTAAAAAAAAAATTATTCAGAAGTCGAGTTTTATGAAATTTTCACCTTGCTGTCTTTGATGGCCGATTTAAGCCAAAGTAGCCCTATTAAGTACTTTTTTTTTAATTATTATGAAAGCAGAGATTCTAGAGAAGTTTTTACACATACTTAGAAACCATGAATTCGCCTGTTTAGATTTTTAATTTAAAGATGAATTTTTAAGTAATTATTCACTAACATTCAAATTTTGACTTTACACTACTGTTTTCTAAATTTCCACTAAAGTTACGAAGCTGATTATTTTAGACATAAAAGAAGCACTAAAGATAATTCAGTGGCATAAAGAAAAACATTAAAATATGTTCAACTTTTTTTATTAAAAATTTTTAAGTTCTTTAGATCGAAATTTTCAAAAAGTCAGAAAAAAAATTATTACTCTAAAACTACGAATATTCGCGGAACATACATGGGGGTGATTCGGGTACTCCAAGAGGTGCTCTAACTCTGGACTTTCGCTTGACAATATTTTTTGGGACACCCTGTATAGAGCAAATAAGTACGACAATATTATCTTTCACAATAGCTTCATATATTGTGTAAAGTGATATAACTTATTATAAATTATTATACACAAATGTCTTGTTGGTGTGTTTTGGTATATCTAACAGTTTTTCTTTTATATTTCCCGCATTATGTAACCAAACAAAGCAAAAACATTATATATTGTAGAAAATACTCTAGTGATACAATCTGTGTAATAGATTTTATCAAATAATTAACCAGGCTCATTTTATAATTTTTTAAACACAAAAATCGCTCTTCTGAAAAGTTTATATTTCGGAGATGTACCGGCTTTCACAGGAGGCACAGAATTATTGTGATTGTGGATTGTGAGTGTTGTGTTGTGACGCTTATAGAATATACTTTTTTGCACATGAACTATATTCTTTGCTAAAATCTATTATGTAAAACATGACACGTAACGTTAATTACCTACGCAATATTTAAAAACATACTAGTCAAGTTTTGACAAATGATAATAGCGTATTGTAACGCAGATTCTCTCACAGAATAGCACAAAATAATTGTTTAATAAACCCGCCATTTTCGGTTTCGGACGCCATTGTTATTGTATGTCACACAGGGCCACGAACCACAAAATCAATTTTGGACTAATTATGATAGTATGTTTACCATGACCGCTAATAATAGTTGAACCGCTGCATTGTACAATCCAAATTGAACATGCATCCTTCATCTTTATAATGAAAAATCTCTCGTTATATTGAGCAGTATAACAGTTTGGATTTTTTTGTCCATTTTGTTATATAGTATAACTAGTTGGACTAACCTGTTTTATATAGCCTGATTTTAAATCATGTAAATCGCAAAGTTCTCTCTGAAAGAGATTTCATTTCTCCAAGCTCGTAAATTTAGGTCGCCGAAGCTGGGCAGATTATCAGATTGTATCGACGATATTTTGGTCCTATATCCCACTACTATTTAAGAGTAAATTTAGGAGTTAATTGGCAAGGAGGAATAATTTGGCTTCCAGCCGTGAATAATTATAATGCCCTACGAGCTACTAATATTCGCAGTTTTCCACTTCACGTTTGGACATAATTTTGTGCAATAGCCGTTATGTAAAAAGAAACTATAGAGTCTAGAATAGAATGTGTCCGTAGTATGCAATGCTTGTTCAATTTACAGGAGATTTTATCGAGTAGTGCAGACGGCAGAGTAATCCCCTAAGGCCCTAAGACAATGCGGTGGTGACACTGAAAATGGAGGCCAAGTAAAATTCCGAACATTTTCAATTCTTTTTCTTAAGGCAGGTAAATGTTTGTAGTAAGCTTCAATGGATTTGTTTTCGTTTATATCTAAAACTGAGCATTCAGGGAGAGTATGATGATACAAGATACAGTGAGAAACTCAATCGATCAAAAAGTAGAGATTTGTGAGTGTCAGTCGAAGTTTTATCTTAGAAAATCATTTTAAAAAATCTGAATTATATAAATTCATGAATTTTGTAACTTTTGGTTATCGTTGACATTTATGTGAAACGTCTGTCTGAAAGCAGTCATATCATTTTAACCTGATTTTAATTTTAAATTTCTGTATTAAAAATTATACAAAAAAATATACTTAAACCTATGCGATTGTCAGGAATTTTATTTTTAACCAATTTCTGCGACAACTATAAGGATATCTAATTATGTGAATATGAAACTAAAATAGTTTAACAAAGTAAAAAGAAATCCATAGAATATCCCTGTAGTGGAATAGTCCTCGTAGGTGTAGTGGTCAATGGCGACAACGCGGTCAGACGTTGTGAAGTGAGAAAATCTGAACTTATGCTCGGAAATGTAGGCATTATTGTAGTAAAAAGAAGACACGAAGTTTGTAATTCTTGGCCGATGCATTACTATACCGGCCTAGGCCAGGAAAGTAAAAAAGTAAGAAAGCAAAAGAGATACAACGAAAGTAAGAAAGTAAATATGAAAATTAATTTCGGCCGCTGCTAAAAAAATTTTTAATTCATCTATAACTTGAATTATGTAACTTGTCATACAGCCAATCGCTACCATACATTGATTTACTACCAAACGTAGATAACGCATGAACGATCGAAAAGTAGGCCGGTGAAGAACTGCCCAATCGCGACTCGTGCAGTTCCTTTCCATAGTGAGTAATTAGCTGTCGGCACGTAAACATGCTGAAGTGCGCATTCAAAAGTTGTGGTAACAATAGTCAGAAACGGCAGAAAAAAGACGGGATTTCATATTTTGCGTGAGTAAACTCATGACACATCTTATCATGTATTCAAATATTCGATTTATACGTAAAAACCAATCAAAAACAATTATTTTAATCATAAACATGTCGCTTCGCGTCAGTGTCAGTACATCACAATCGTCTCGCTCGCACGGACTTCGTATCACGATGTGTTATGTCATTCATGCGTTGGAGCGACAACGCGATAAGCAATTTCAAGCATTATGTTTGAGAGTATAAAGTTGATATTTTCTTGTAGCAATTACTAAAACGTCGCTTAATCTGTGGCTAGGTATGAAATGATGTAACTTCCCACGGTTGTACTTAAAATAGTTGCCGTAATAATGCAGAATAAGGTTGAATTCGATAAATACGGTACTTTTTTTATGTTAATTTTCATTCGGGTGTGCATATTCAAGTATATATCAGCGAGTACAAATGTATAGTCGATTAGGTGACAGATTTCAAGCGCCTTTTTGTATGAAGCGCTCTATCTACGTTTGGTAGTAAATCAATGCTACCATATTATAAAAAATTCACTCTTCGAGCATTTATATGAATAATAAAATATGACAACAATTTTATTAAAATGTTGGTATAAAATCACACGAAAATATCCTTAATTTTCGTTGCGAGAGATTAAAGCCATAATCTACAGTATTACATTTTTTGCGTAAAATATGACTGGACTGTATACAACGTGTCTCATATCTCATATAAAAATTATAATATTTAATTTTATTTCAACTATGAAAAGTCCCAACCTAAAACTGTTCTAAAATTGAATTTTCATAAATTTGACAATTAAATTTGATTATATGACAAGTTGACTCTTTCTTTTCGGTTAAATAAATATTATATTTTTTATGGGGAGTTATGAGACACGTTGTTTACGCGTAAAATAAGTATATCAAACATTACATTTAACATTAATAAAATCTTTATTCGTTCTTTTATTCATATACACGGTTATTTTTTTATCACCCTGGAAAATTTTAGGGACGCTTCAGGACACATCCAATATTATATAAAAAAATAAAAAAAAATGAAATAAAAAATAAAAAAAAATATAAAAAAAAAATTAAAAAATCTCTAAAAATGCTGCTCACAAGTAGTGCAGCATTTTTTGTATTTTTTAAAAAATTAATATAAAATTAAGGAGGGGGGTTATTTTTTTTATTTATATTTAAATCGTTCTAATACCATGTCGTGAAGCGTCCCTTAAATTTTCCAGGGTGATAAAAAAATAACCGTGTATACAAATGAGTATATCATTTGTTTCCAGTATTACGTCTTTCATTATTTCCTTATATTTATTGAGAAAAGCACTACATACCTCGGCGGGAATGCGATTGCCGGACTCGTAATTATTGTCAAGGCCTCGCTGACGCTCGGACTTGAAAGCTGACTCGTCCGGCAATCCCTAACTTTCCGGCCTCTGCAGTAATGTAGTATTTCTCAAACATGCTCGGAAATGTAGGCATTATTGTAGTAAAAAGAAGACACAAAGTTTGTAATTCTCGGCTCATGCATTACTTTACCGGCCTAGGCCAGGAAAGTAAGTATGAAAATTCATTTTTGGCCGCTGCTCCATTGTTTTTTAATTTATCTATAACTTGAATTATGTAACTTGTCATACAGCCAACCACATTATAAAAAATGGACTCTTCGAGCATATACAACGTGTCTCATATCTCCCCATAAAAATTATAAAATTTAATTTTGCTTAAACTATCAAAAGTGCCAACCTAAAACTGTTCTGAAACTGAATTTTCATAAATTTCACAGTTAAATTCGATTGATATGACAAGATAATAAAGTTTATTAAAATTCAAGACACATTCTTTTCGGATAAATCAATATTATAATTTTTATGGGGAGTTATTATGAATATACGTTGTATATGAATATGACAACAATTTTATTAAAAATGTTGGTATAAATCACACGAAAATATGCTTAATTTTCGTTGCGAGAGAAAAAAGTCATAATCTGCAGTATTACATTTTTTGCGTAAACATAATTGGGCTGTATGGGCGTTGTTTCCTTTGCACTAATTGAAAATTAAAAAGTATTAGTATGCTAGGTTACTATAATTAATAAATTGCTTGATTTGTTTTTTTATTCATATTATACTCATTTGTTTCCAATTCAATTCAATTCAAAATCTTTATTGCATACCATAGTGTGTAAAATAGGTAGTTCACAAAAAATAAGATCATTAGGGACCCGTTGGGCCCGCAATCGTTGAACAACAGAGAGGAAGCTTATTATTATTAGGTACCTACCTACTATTGTCTTATCTATAGGTCATGAAGCTAAATTATATGAAGATCATGGCAATTATAAATATTTGAATAAATAGACAACATTAAACAATATTAAAATATGAAAGGTTTTTATTTATATGGTATTATTATTACACTGAATTTCATAATTAATTCTAGCATTACGTCTTTCATTATTTCCTCGTAATTATTGAGAAAAGCAGTATACATACCTCGGCGGGAATGGGATTACCGTGTGGGGTATATTACTAAGCAGAGGATTGTTATGCAGATAAACCAGGAAAACGTATATTAGGAATTTATTTCAATGTTTACATGAATACTGATTTTGATCGACTGACATACACAATGTAAACAAATAAGTCATGGAACGGTTGCTATACAAATACAAATTTGACAAGGCTCCATCTACTGCCAGTACTGCGACCTCATATAGTAGGTGCAACATTATCACATTACCTATACATACGTAATATCTCAATACGCCCCCTTAATGTGCATATTCAAAATACATAAATGGAATCACAATAAAATACATAAAAAATCTAAGTGATATCAAAGAACAACTATAACAAAATAAACAATTAACAGGCAATGCCTAAACCTCGCATACACGTAACACGTAAAAGTGGGCAAAGCCTTAGTTAATATGTCGGCGAGCATTGAGTCAGTTGGCATATACTTCAACTCAATACCCCTATTGTCCTTTAACACACTTCGTATAAAATGGTACCTTATGTCAATGTGCTTACTCCGAGAATGAAAGATTGGATCACTGGCAAGGGAAATCGCCCCCTGATTATCTACATGCAATAATACTGGTGCAAACTTACGTAACCCAATTTCAGTAAGCAAGCTATTCAAATAGATGGCTTCCTACATTGACGACGCCAAGCTTACATACTCTGATTCACAGCTCGAGGTAGAGACACATTTTTGCTTCTGCGACTTCCACGACACGCATCCGCCTTCTAACATAAAAACATACCCTGAATAAGACCGCCTATACAGGGTGTCTCAGAAACAATGGATAAACCTTTAACTGTTGATAGGTTTCGTCGAGACCTCTCTAATCTCAAATTTTGACTTTAGTAAAAATATCTCGGTTTTCAAGATATTTGATAGTTTATGATTTTTTTAAAAAATGCCACTTTTGGTTGGTTTTTAATGTGCCATTTTTACAAATACGGACTTTTTCTGATTCAGTTTTTTTTAGCTTCTAACGGAATAGTTCAGCTATCAAAAACAGTGGTTAAAATTGAGCTAGCTAATCACGAAGTGCTTGGAAAAACACAATGTTCCAAAAAAAATTAAACAAGAAATTATTTTTCTTCGTGTTTGGTCTGCTGTCATGTAAAAAAAATGTATGACGCTCATCCTGCCCATTATCTTAAAAAAATGCTTAGTTATTCTAGTTTTAAAAAAGGTATGATAAACTTATGCTTAATGTATCTCTGAACTTTAATTACTGCTTGAATAGCAAATGGTATGAAAATTTTAAAAAGATTGTTTGTCGGATTAATTATTTTTCGGATTAATTTTATTCGGTTAATTTAGTTTTCCAGTATTAAGTTTATGCTTTCTTGACTTTCTGACTGGTTGAATAGCAAATAAAATGAAAATTTGAAAAAAAAAAGGTTTTTTTTCCACTAATAAGCACTTAAAGCTTATTTGTAAACATTCGTTTGCGAGTCACAGAGTTGAGAAACGTGTTTTTTTTGTGGCCCCTGCCTGCCACATGTCTCATCCACTATGCGCAATCAAAAAGGAGCCTTATCATTAACAGCACATGAGTCATAAGCATTTGCAACCTTACCTGCTATCGAATTTCCTGGAAGGACTTTTTTTACTTGTGTCTGATCATTGGGTTCTTTGTTACGATTGTTAGTGTCCTTCTGAACTCCGGTTGTGACCCACGCGTGTTTTCTGTATTCGAGAGATTCGATAGAGCTTCGATGATTTTAAACGACATTTTGCTGTGATTTTGGACTTGACTAGCTTTGCGATTCGGATATTGTTTGTGCTGTGAAACCTATTGACAACTGGTGATCATATGGACTTGGCTAGCTTTACGATTTGGATATTGTTTGTGCTGTGAAACCTAACTGACAACCAATACATAACACTGAACATGCCTAGACATCAGTACACGTCGCGCGAATATGCAAACATGCATTTCGTTTATGGCGAATGTCGAGGAAATGCTAACGCTGCTGCTCGTCTGTACGCAGAGAGGTAAGATTATTTATTTTCTCTTTAATTCAATCAATCTTATTTTTTTTTAAATCACACACATTTATTGCAACTTTAGTTAAACGTATCAGGATGGGTCTTACATTATGTTATCCTTCTAAAAATAGTCACACGCCGTGTTTAATTAGATTTTAAAATTAAATGAATTAGTAAATTTAATAACGTCATTTTTTGTATTAGGTACCCCAACGCACGTCACCCGGACTATCGAGTTTTTGCTCGGGTACATAATTCGTACTGCGAAGGGAGGCTTCCAGGAAGAGGCATTGGTGGTGCAGGGCCAGGAAGACCAGAAAGAAACGACGATGAAGAAGTAGTAGTCCTCGACGAAATAGAAGAAGATTCAACACGTTCTGTGCGTGGAATTGCACGTCGAACCGGCATTAATAGAAGCAAAGTGCACCGCATATTGAAAAAATACCTTTTGCACCCTTTCCATATTCAAAGGGTCCAAACTCTACAGCCTGCTGACTACCCGCGCAGGATTGCATTCTGCAGAATCATGTTAAATAAAATAAGGGAGGACCCGCAATTTTTCAATAAAATTTTATGGACGGATGAATCCTCATGCCGGAGAGATGGATATTTCAACATCCACAATCTACATAGCTGGCAAGTTGAAAACCCACATTTGATGAGGGAAGATCGGTCCCAAGGTCAATTTAAAGTTAACTTGTGGACTGGGATTATTGACGGACAGGTGATCGGGCCATATGAACTTCCAGCTACACTGAATAGTGAAATTTACCTTAATTTTTTACAAAATGATTTACCCGGCATGCTAGAAGATGTCAATTTAGAAGTGAGGCGGAGAATGTGGCTTCAAAATGATGGGTGCCCAGCTCACTACGCAATAGTAGTAAGAAATTATTTAAATCAACACTTCCCACAAAGGTGGATAGGCCGGCTCGGCCCTATTTTATGGCCGCCCAGATCGCCGGATCTAAATCCCTTGGATTTTTTTTATTGGGGATGTCTGAAAGACCTTGTCTACTCGAGGCCAGTATCCTTAATAACAGAGTTGCGTACTCGCATACAAAATGCAGCTGCACACATAAAAACGTCTGGTTACGCGCGCCGCATCAAACTTTCTTTTATAAAAAGATGTAGGGCGTGTATCAGAACGCAAGGATGCCAATTCGAACATTTATTGTAAATTTAATAAAAAATTAAAATTTCATGTTGTTTTATTTCAAATTCTTTATTCAAACTAAGAATTAATAACTATTCCGAAAAAAATCTTTTTAAAATTTCATACTATTTGCTATTCAAGCAGTAATAAAATTTAAGAGATACATTAAGCATAAGTTTATCATACCTTTTTTGAAACTAGAATAACTAAGCATTTTTTTAAGATAATGGGCAGGATGAGCGTCATACATTTTTTTTACATGACAGCAGACCAAACACGAAGAAAAATAATTTCTTGTTTAATTTTTTTTGGAACATTGTTTTTTCCAAGCACTTCGTGATTAGCTAGCTCAATTTTAACCACTGTTTTTGATAGCTGAACTATTCCGTTAGAAGCTAAAAAAACTGAATCAGAAAAAGTCCGTATTTGTAAAAATGGCACATTAAAAACCAACCAAAAGTGGCATTTTTTAAAAAAATCATAAACTATCAAATATCTTGAAAACCGAGATATTTTTACTAAAGTCAAAATTTGAGATTAGAGAGGTCTCGACGAAACCTATCAACAGTTAAAGGTTTATCCATTGTTTCTGAGACACCCTGTATATTAAACATCCTCCCCAATCTGCATCCGAATAACCATGCAATGATTTACCTGTCTTCTTATATAGAATTCCATACGTTTTCGTATGTTTTAGGTATCGCAGTACACGTTTAGCGGCAATCCAACATTGCTCATTTGGGCAATCCAAGAACTGACTTAATATAGCTACGGTATTCGTGATGTCGGGTCTCGTTCCCGTAGACAGATACATCAATGAACTTATAATTTCGCGGTACAGGTACTGTTCACTCTTACTGCACTTCGTAATAGATTTTTTCTATCTTATGTTTAAATTCCATAGGCGTAGATATTGAATTACATTCATCCATGTCGAATTTAATTAAAATTTGCTCGATATATTTTTGTTGTGACAATTTTATTCCATTATCACTTCTGTCAAACTCTATACCTAACATGTATTTCGCAACGCCATAATCTTTCAACTGGAACTTAGTGGCCAGTTCTTTTATAAAATTTTCTATACATTCATCTCTTAGCGATGCAATCAAGATATCGTCGACATATACTAGTACAAAAAGTTTAGTTTGCGCATCTATATCTTTAAAATAAAGACACGGCTCATTCAAAGAGGCTTGCAACCCCATACATTTCAGCTGCACGTCCAGTCTGATGTTCCACTGACGCCCAGCTTGCTTAAGCCCGTAGAGTGACCTCTTGAGTCGGCATACATCGCCTTCAGACTTCAGGTCGCACAACACCTTGCTGGCTCTCTCATGTATAGTTGAACCTGGTTGTTCCGAACGTGTTAGATCTTGTAGGCATTCTTCTAAAAGATCTGGCACCTTCATGTATATCCTGGACACTCTTATAAAGATCTGGCACCTCTTATAATAGCCCATTTAGATATGCCGTATTAATGTCCAACTGATGAATTTTAAGATCTAGTTCCGCTGCGAGTGCAACTAACAATCTTACCGATTCAAGCCTGGCAACTGGCGCAAAAGAATTCTGGTAGTCAATACCGTAGCGTTGGCTGAAACCTTTTGCGACCAACCTAGCTTTCCTTTTCTCAGTTTGGTCTACATTAAGCTTTGTTGTTAATATATAACGACAACCAACAACATTTTGACCCATAGGTTTGTTAACAACGTCGAAAGTATCGTTTTTATTAAACTTTTTACTTCTGAAAGTATCGCGTCTTTCCATCCCTTTCGCTCATTACCAGATAAAGCTTGCTTAAGGTTAATTTCAGCAACTCCAACGAAATCCTGACAGTCTTCATACCCCTCAGGCGACTTGACGTATTATTCCATTGGAACTTGTGGCGCTACGTCAACCATGTGGTGTATTTTCCGTGGACGTCCGACATGACCTGGCTGCAGTCGTGGTCGTCCTGGACCTCTCTTCATAGCCCTCCCCCCATCAACATGAACTTTATCCTGATACAGATCATGTTGAAATGGCTCCGGAACAATAACTGAATCGTCTGTTATTTGGCGAGCTTCAATGTGAACTTCATCTCCTCCCTCAGATTCAGGCCCACGGTCTACGTGTCTGTCCGTATGATCGGAGATCTGTTCGACCGGATTTTCATTGGTCTGCGTAGGATGGAATTCTACTTCCACTGTCGAAATTTGGTTTTGAACATTGACTGATTCTCCTTTATCAATTTCGAAGGGGTCAATCTTCAGAATCGTGTTTTCATTTTCTTCATTCTTTACTTCATGAAATTTGACATCTCTTGACATGATAATTTGTCGCTGTTTCGGCATCCATACTCGATAACCCTTTCGATCTCTAGGATAACCTACAAAGACTCTTTCAAGACTTCATAGAGCGAACTTATCCTTCCCGCTTGTCTTGTCCAAGACGTGTACTTTAGACCCAAACTTGTGTAAGTAGTCTAACTTGACAGGTCGTTCAAACCACTTTTCGAAAGGTATTTCATCCCCAAGACTTCTTGTTGGACAACGGTTTCTGACGTGGCACGCTGTAGCTACAGCTTCAGCCCAAAAACCCGGAGAGAGCGCCGACGAAATTAGCATACATCTTGCCATTTCTGTCAAGGTTCTGTTCTTCCTTTCTGGAACAGAAATCTGTTGAGGAACGCCAGGAATTGTCAGTCTTCTTGCTATTCCCTCTTTTGCCAAGAACTCATCGAAATCTCGGTTACAGTATTCACCTCCATTATCCGTATGAAGATATTTTATTTTTCGTCCAAATAAATTTTCTACGTGATTTTTGTATACTTTAAACGCAGTGAGGACTTCACTTTTCTTGCTAAGAAAATATACTTCACACCACCTAGTATGATCGTCGATAAAGGTGACGAAATATTTCGCCCCATTTATTGACGTATGCTGCATGGGTCCCACAACGTCAGAATGAATTATTCTCAACTTTTCATCGCATAGCCCATTCGACCTATGAAAGGGTAACCTACTCATTTTTCCTTGCGCAAATACATCACAATCATATAAGTCAGTTACGTCTGACATCTGTAAGTTCATGCCAAATTTGTTTAAAACTCGGACAAGATCCTTCGCATTTAAGTGTCCCAACCGTTCATGCCACAACCATACGTCAATCGTTCGCTCAAAAGTCGCTGACACTCTATCACAATGTTCCTCGATGTAATATAAATTACCTTTACGGTTTGCGACAAGTTTAGTGTTACCATAGCTATCTTCGACACTAGCTATGTTACGCTTGAACGTAACGCTAAATCCCTGATCAGTAATTTTGGCTACTGAAATTAGGTTACATCGCAAATCCGGAACAAATAAAGTATTTGGCAATTGAACCACAGTTTTAGAACCATTATTACATGTAGGTAATCTTACTGTCCCCTTACCTTGTACGTTTGTGCTCGAATTCGTCGCTAAATTTAGCTTACCGGACAAGGGTAATAGTGTAGTATTAAATTTGCCTGCTTCGTTGCACAAATGTGACGTACACCCGCTGTCAATGATCCAATTTCCATTACCGTTGCAAACAACATTAGCATCTGAAACACAATTAAATGTAACAAAATTGGAATCGACATCTGATAATTCATTTATGTTCGACACATACTTTACAGAATCACTACATTGGTCCTTTTTCTTCTGTGTTTTACACTCAGAGGCTTTATGACATTTAAAACATTTGTATCTAAACTTCGAATCTGCTTGCTCAGGGGCATCACATGCGCGTTGCCGTTGCTCCATGCCACTCTTTGGTTTAAAAGATCTCTTACCTTTGACAAGAAGTGCCCTATCTACACTATACACTTTCTTTTCGGTTTCTAGAGTGTTCTTCTTCCAATATCTTGACCTTCAGTGCCTCTGGTGTCGGCAATGAGTCTCGAGATTCTATGGCACATCTGAAGTTGTCAAAACTAGACGGCAAGCTATACAGGAGCATTATCGAGGTCAGATCATCATGCAGTTCGATATCTATGTCAGCTAATTGGCTTTTTACATCGAAAAATCTCATAACATGTTCTCTAATGTCACCACCTTCTTCCAATTTACGAAGCAATAATTCTTTTAATAATGTCGCCTTTTTCGCAGGACCCTTTGATGCATGAACGTTTTGCAACTTTAACCATACATCTCGCGATGTGTTCTCAACCTCTCAAATGTTGGAAGATTGTGATGCTGGCCTCGTAGGACGAATATTGTCTATGGTAAATAGCAAATTCAAAAATCTGAATGGCGATAATATGTGTGACACTTGACTTATTATTGTTTCACGAAAAAATTAAACACAACTTCTATGTTATAAAATTATATGTTTTAATTAACCTTTTCAATATTGCCTTCTCCCAATATTCCCTAACAGTGGTAGCAGAGCGTGGTTGGGCAAATGAAAGAGCAGAAATAAAAACATAGAAGTAAAAAAAAGTGAGAAAACAAAATGGGCTCAAATTTTCGAAGCATCGAATCGTTGACAAAATCGAACTACGATACTTGGTGTCTACAAGCACAAGCGATTCTCATTAAGAATGATCTATGGGAGTACGCGAGTGGTGAGAAAACGTTAATGGTGACTGCGACTGCTGAGCAAAAGAGTGCTTTCCTGAAGGAAGACTTAAAGGCAAGGTCAGAGCTACTGTTACTCATATCTCCACCGGAACTCAAACAAATCAAAGGCTGTAACACGGCTAAAGAGGTATGGGATAAATTAAAGTCAGTTCATCAAAGTTCGGGACCAGCTCGAAAAGCTACACTTCTAAAGCAACTAGTTCTAAAGAAAATGACAGCTCAAGAAGATGTAAGAGATCATCTCAGTAATTTTATGGACGTTGTCAATAAACTTGAAGATATGGATGTCAAAATTCATCCGGAACTGCTAAGCATAATGATGTTGTATAGTTTGCCTACAAATTTTGACAGTTTTAGAACAGCTATTGAGTCAAGAGATGTCTTGCCTGAACCAGAAACCCTAAAAGTAAAAATAGTTGAAGAATATGAAGCAAGGAGGCAAAATGAACCCCAGACTTCAGAAGCACTTTATGTCAAAATAAAGAAGAAAGAAGGACTATGGTGCATAAACTGTAATAAAAAAGGGCATTCAACACAGGATTGCTGGTCAAAGAATAAATCTAAACGAAATATCAAGAAAAGTCAGGAAAAATCGAATAATATTTGCTTAACAACTGAAAAGTCAAAAAACAAAAGCAGATCGTTCTGTCTTGACAGCGGATGCACGTCGCATATGACAGGCGAAGAAGAATTATTCTCAGAATTAACTGCTGCGTCAGATACGTTAAAATTGGCTTCGGAGAAGCACACTGCCGAAGTTCAAGGAAAAGGAAAAGTCATACTCTATACCGACGATTGTAAATATTACGTAAACGTGTGAAACTTGCATTAAAAGCAAAATGTCCACTCTTCCATTCCAAAGCCATGGAGAAATTCTGTCTACCGAACCCCTCCAAATAATTCACAGCGATGTATGCGGTCCTTTTGAATGTGCATCATTGGCCGGATCAAAATATTACGTCACATTCATAGACGACAACACAAGATACTGCTGTGTCTACTTCATAAAAGAAAAGAGTGAAGTAATTGAAAAATTCAAAGAGTATAAGAAAAATGTTGAACTATTTCACAAGAAAAAGATACAGAATCTCCAATCTGACAATGGAGGTGAATACAGGTCAAAAGAGTTCGAAAATTTACTTAAGCACTGTGGAATAAATCGAAGGCTATCCGCACCCTACACTCCCCAACAGAATGGTTGCAGTGAGAGAAAAAACAGATCACTGATGGACAAAACAAGATGCTTAATGACAGATTCCAATGTCCCACCATATCTATGGGCAGAGGCGGTAAATACTGCTAACTATCTGATAAATAGAAGCCCAGCAAAAGCTTTACAAGGGAATTCACCCTATGAAAAGTGGGTAGGGAAATCACCATCAGGAAATCACCTACATGTATTTGGAAATAAAGCATTTGCGTTAAACAAAAACCGAAGAGGGAAGTTAACAGCCAAAGCTGTCGAAGGCGTATTTATAGGATATGCAAGGAACACCAAAGGCTTCAGAATATATATTCCAGAGAAAAATGACATTATTATCAGCAGAGATGTACGAATAATAGATATGATGTACTATGACAGACAACCTGTTGAAAACAATAATGACTCTAAACTGAAACAACTGTACCCTGAAACAAAAAAATAGAAATAGAGTTAACGCCAAATAACACTAATGAAGATTTAACTTTTCAGGAACACAGACCGCCCTCTACCCCTTTCCAGCCCGCCGACAACGTTAATCAGAGGCCAACTGAACCACTTCCGTCCACCTCAAGTGACAGACCACAAAGAGAAGTGAGACGACCGGTATGGACCAAAGATTATGAGCTAAGTCGTTGCGTAACAACACCCGTATATGGGAGTAACAATGACTATTCTTTGCTTACATATAAAGAAGCTATGACAGGCACGGATAGGAAAAATTGGGAGAAGGCAATACAATCAGAAAAAGAATCTTTGGAAAAAAATAATACTTGGGAAATTGTTGATAAGTCGGAAGCTAAAGGAAAAAAAATTCTATCCAACAAATGGGTATTCAGAATCAAAGATGACGGAACGTACAAGGCAAGATTAGTCGTACGTGATTGCGAGCAGAAAGTCATTCTGGATTTTGAAGAAATATATAGCCCAGTTGTATGTCAGTCTGCACTAAAGAGTTTACTAGCCATTGCCGCATCCAAAGATTATCACTTCATGACTTTTGACGTCAAGACCGCTTTCTTATACGGCGAACTGACAGATGAAGTGTACATGAAATTACCTGTTGACTATGACACTGGCTGTAATGAAACGGAACAAATTTGCCGATTGCGAAAGTCATTATATGGTCTAAAACAAGCTCCGTTCACGTGGAACAAAACATTTACCCAAGCAATGTCAGATTTTGGTTTTAAAGCTATTAAAACCGAGAGATGTGTTTTCATAAATGAAGACAAGTCAATAATAATTGGATTATTCGTCGATGATGGTTTAGTCATTGGACGTGATAGGAAAAAGATAAATAATTTGCTGAAAAAACTTGAAACAAAATTTGAAATGAAAAAGAATGAAAATCCCAAGACTTATCTGGGTATGGAGATTGAAAATTGCAAAGAAGGAATAAAATTAACTCAAACTAGCTACATAAAAGACATGCTACGGAAATATAATATGACTAATGCAAAACCTTGTGCGATACCTGGAAGTAACGATGAAAAGTCGACACAGGAAACTGCCCAGGAGAAGGTATACCCCTACAGGGAAGCAGTGGGAAGTTTACTGTACCTATCTACCAGAACTAGACCAGACATCGCCCAGGCTGTAAATCAAGTTAGCAGAAAGGTCGAAAATCCAACTACTGAAGATGTTACCAAAATTAAGAAAATATTTAAGTATCTTGTTGGAACCCAGGAAAAGGGAATAATGTTCAGACGGCACAGCCCAATCGAGAACATAGATGCGTACTCAGACTCGGACTATGCAGGAGATCCGCTTACAAGGAGAAGCACATCTGGTTCCGTGCTGTTGATAGCGAATGGACCGATCACGTGGGCATCCAAGAGGCAACCTATAGTTGCCCTATCTTCTACGGAAGCGGAATTTATAGCAGCAGCAGAATGCTGCAAAGAAGCGCTATACTTAAAATCCTTGTTAGAGGAAATAACTGACACAGAAGCAAAAGTTAACTTGCATGTTGATAACCAAAGTTCGATTCAACTTGTAAAATCTGGTTCTTTTAACAAGCGATCGAAACACATAGATGTGCGTTACCACTTTATCCACGAAAACTTCGTGAAAGGCCTGATTAACATCAGCTACTGTCCCACAGAGAACCAGCTAGCTGACATAATGACAAAGCCACTGTCAAAGGTCAAGTTTGAAAGATATTCTTCCAGACTGATGTATGAATAGTAGTGTCACAGGTACAAGAGTCCACATCAGGAGAAGGTGTTGGAAGATTGTGATGCTGGCCTCGTAGGACGAATATTGTCTATGGTAAATAGCAAATTCAAAAATCTGAATGGCGATAATATGTGTGACACTTGACTTATTATTGTTTCACGAAAAAATTAAACACAACTTCTATGTTATAAAATTATATGTTTTAATTAACCTTTTCAATATTGCCTTCTCCCAATATTCCCTAACATCAAATGTCGTAATTCGCTAGGGGTTATAGATAAAATGAGATCAGACTTAGCTTTAGAGTCTCCGACTTCCCATTTGGTTGCTTCGGCCGATTCTGCTGGTTTTTGTATACTTCCGTTAACAAATCCCCAGGCATCGTTTTTTATTAAGATCGCTTCCACTTGGATTTTCCACGTCTCATAATAGGCTAGTTGACCCTTTTTTAAAGTAGGGCTTAAAATGTTCATAATTGTTGTATTAGACCATAGCACATGAATATAATTTTTTTCGATGCCTAAAAAGTGCAAAAAATCTATTTTAAATTAAGATTTTAAATTTTGGACCGAAAACACGGTCAGCCATGATAGTCTGTTGATTATCTGTGGCAATGACGTCAGTCTTATAGTAAACAAAGCACCGAGGCGAAATAACCTCACAAAAACAATGCTTTTTATTAAATATCACAAATATAGTAAAACTGTAGTATATGGAACGGGACAATAGAACAGGAATTACCTCTTCAAAGACTCCAGGAAAGCTGTGGCTGTGGATTAGCCGTACTGCCGTACCCAGTGATATAGATAATATGCGAAATAATTCTCGCTTAAAATTGATTAGCACTCGCTTAAAGAAATCCTGTAACTATCTACTGAAACTCAAATGTATTTTTGCGAAAATCACATTAATGTAAGTACTATAAATGAATAACTCAATCTGTGTAGGTACTTCAGTTTCAACTTAAACAAAATAGACGTTTTTAGGTTGTATGTAAAATCATTAATTAAATTTTTATCTTTCAGTTAGAATGAAAACTGACTGCAGCCGACCAACCAAATTTTAACGCCAGACGTAGAGAAAACTTGACCATTCACGCCTTTTTGATTTAATCTAAGTTATACACTGACACTAGATGACGTTTCAAAGAAAAGAATATGTACTTATGTCCAATTGAATAATGATGTCATGATGTAATTGAATATTATTTAAAAAGTAAGTATGTAATACAAACTATTCCAGTTTCATAATAATGAATATATTTATCTAAACAACTTTTACTTGAATTTACTGAGTACCTAATTAAAATTTGTTGCTTTCAGAGGTTACTTAATGAGAACTATTGCGTACTACCCTGTTCTCCTCTTTACAACGAGATTGATAAGGCAGTAAAAGTTGTGCAACATAATACAAAGCAGTGCATGCTCAGCCACATCAAAATGTGACCTGTCAACTAGAACAACATTATGTCAACAAAATAACACAAGTATTCATATACCAAAGCACCATAGAAGTAAATAGGTCCAGTTTGGTAAAACTGAAAGATGTTAAGTATATCTTCACTGATTAAACCTGCTGCCCACCACCAATCAACTGCAACATCTCCCAATAAATTGTCTGAAGTAAAGTGCTGCAAACCACCTATATCTGGCCAGACATTATTAAAAATTATTATTTCCAAGTGAGGAAAATTATGATAATGACATTTATTCATTAAACCTTTTAACCAAAAGCACAATAAAAAAAGTTACTTCTAGTGTTTCACCATAAGCATAAAAGGGTAATCATAGATTGCTAAGAAATGAAATTCAAAAACCCAATGAAGTCATTTAACGAGCACTAACTTGGCCCGAGTATAAAAAAGCAAATACTATTGAATATTTATTAGAGTGACTACCTGATGGTTTAGTCAGCTTAATATATACAGGATATGAAAGCAGTATTAGTGATATTAACTTACTAGAAGAAAGTAAATTTCAGAACGGCTTACGAAGAATATGCAAGTTATCCATTTTAAAGCCGTATACAAATATATTAAATGTGATTGCTGTGTTGTCAGCCTTTGCTCTTCCTAATTTACAAGACCCTTCTTATTAAATAAATAATAGAAATATTTTTTTTTACGTACTTTATACATAACATCTAAAGATGACATAACAAATTTTTGTACTACATTAGACATTATGTTCTTCACTAAAAAAAACGTTGAATGTTTATTTGACAATAATGACTTGTAAAGGTTTAAGTTGAATCAAAATTTTTTAATTTGAAATACTCGTACATGTGTTTTATTTTTCCCTTACACCTTAAAAGATAATTTTTTTATAGGTTTGTTGTTCATATTTATCATTGTTACTCAAATATATATGTTCCAAAAGTACAAATAGGTTTGAATAGAGTTAAATTAAATTTATTAATTTGTCATATATTGCCTTAGGGTCGCAGGTAATAAAAGTCCAAATAATAGTAGTGATTTATTATGAAGTATAATATATACTTTCATATATTAGGAAAAATGTAGTACTTATAGTTTCCAAAATGGCACTATTTGATAAATCAGTACCTATTATAGCTAATATTGTCACCTTTTGAGTGTTCTCAAAATTACTTAATACACAAAAGTATATAAGTTTCGCTTTAGCGCAAAACATCTGCATCTATACTTGAGTTAAGCATACTGTTCACAGTTTTCTGTCTTTGATAATTAGCATTTTCTTCAGTTAAAGAGCATGACAATTTTGTATTAATCTAATTTTATGGATACCGTTTGTTGAACTGACTATTACAGGGTATTAATAAAAAATGAAGAGGTCACATATTGCAAATTTCAACCCAAATCCTTATCTTTTAACTTTTATCCACATTTCATTATAGGTGTCTGCAACATATCCCACCAAAAATCTTCCCAACGAAAGAAACATCATGTGTTATGCACTGGCTTCATAGCACATGGAAGCTGTTATTCTTCATAACAAAGCTCAAACTAAAGAGCACTTCTGTATTGATGATTCCTGGTTTAGTTTTCTATGCACTTTATTCTTTCTTCATTGAAGAGGTCTTTAATTTTTTAAGAAATATGTCACAATCTGTGTCTGTGAATGTATATATATTTTTCCTCCAGTAATTTTCTTCATGCTTGACAAATGAACAACTGCCAATCTTTCTCTTTTTATGTTAATTTACAAATTCTTGCAGTACTACACTGGTATTTGACACATGATCCTGATGTTTCTTTTGAACATTTCTCTTGAAGTAAATACTTTTAGTGTTTATTTCACTTTTGAGAGATAGGATTCTATCCAATAACATTCAACTGCTGTACAAAATAGTTCCTCATTGTGATGGTGCAACCACACCAAAAATGCATGTTTGCAACTCTCTTCTGCCGCTTGACAATCTTGACAAGTACACTTGTAACCTGTTCTTCATTATAACAGTATTGAAATTGTACTTATATTGTTTAGAGCGATACACAAAGAATCTCTTGACCATCAATCTGTCGATTTTCGGAAGATTTGTACTATCTGCTCTCACAAATCCAACATCAATGGTTGATTTTGCTATTAATGCAAATAATTAACGATATTTACACATATAATAACGGAGATTTGGACGATTTTTTGCCAGTTTCAGGAAAGAATAGAGCAAATCGACGAGTTGTTGAATCAAATTTGACATTTCTTTGTTTACTATATATGTGACGTCACGGCCCTGACCACAGGATATCAAAGCGTTTACGGCGTGAGATAAAAAAAGTTTATTTCTAGCATTTTCAAATTAAAATTTTACAGTAATCATTCATTGTTATTTATTAAAATCGGTATATTGTGGAACCTTATGCCAAATACTGTTAGAAATAAACAATATTTTAATAAATTTTGATATGAGTCAACTACCCTATTGCTCTCATTGAGTTGATAAATTTTCACAGTACTACTCATTTCGGTTGAATATTTCTTCCTCTTACCGTTTAAATTCTTGAATCGTAACCTGGGCCCATAACCATTGTGGGGTATATTACTAAGCAGAGGATTGTTACGCAGATAAACCAGGAAAACGTATATTAGGAATTTATTTCAATGTTTACATGAATACTGATTTTGATCGACTGACATACACAATGTAAACAAATAAGTCATGGAACGGTTGCTATACAAATACAAATTTGACAAGGCTCCATCTACTGCCAGTACTGCGACCTCATATAGTAGGTGCAACAATATCACATTACCTATACATACGTAATATCTCAATATACCGGACTCGTAATTATTGTCAAATATTGAAAGCATTACTCGTCCGGCTATGCCTAGCTTCCCGGCCTCTGCAGTAATGTACTATTGTTAAAAAATGGTAATGAAAAATTGTTAAAGCATTTTTAAACAAAAAACAAAGATACAGATATGAAACGAAATTGGTATTTTATGATAAAAATTTATAAAATGAAATCATTTGGCAATGGTATTTCATATAAATTCGCACTTGTCAATTTTATTTAGTTAACTTTGACAATTGACCCTAAAAGAGTTATATAATAACAAATCAGATGGTTGAGACACGTTTAATATGAAATGACATGTGTACCTTTTCAAGTCACAACAATAATCACGAAATCACAATCTATTTGACCTATGAACACGAAATCTGTCACAAAGGTTAACAACCTATTATTGTTACCTTTTATTGATAGGCTATATGACAGCTATGAACGGATTTTACGAAATTCAGCCGTCAAGAAAGTGAAAAATGGGTAAGAAAAATTGTATGGAAGTCCATCATATTAGAAGTAAGAAGTAATATGGGCTGAAGTTTTTTTTTTTTTTGAGTATCACACTAACAACCGCTCAAGGTTTTATATCGGGACTTCTTAAAAAGCTTCTGTTTTATAATTCGAATTCTTTTCGTTACAGGAAAATATGGAAAAACCTTATTAATGCGTGCGAAGCTGCGTGCGGAAAACAATTGTTTAATATTCGCAGTTTCGTTAACGATGTTGTCAAATGAGGTTGGCAATCGACAAATATAAACAATAAAATCCAATTTACATAATAAACTGATAAAGAAATAAATCGACAATAGGTAAAATTCATCTCGGGCAAGATTCGAACTAGTGGCTTTAACGTACCGAGGTGACGTTTGTAAGTTCTCTGTAAGTGCTCAGTGGCCTAGATAATGGTGACAACACAGCATGAAAATGTGGTAGACGCAGGTACGAATCGGTTTATTAATTTATATGGTCACCCTACACATGAAGTTTAAACATATTCTAAATAAATAGAATTTTTACTCTTAAATGTTATAATTATTCTAATGTTATTTACATAATATCAAAAATAATATTATATTGAATCACTGTGCTTTCATTAGTTAACGTTCAGCAGCAATAAAGGTATATTTTACACTGGTTCATAACAAAAGCAATATTCCAACGCTGCTTTATTTCCAGTTGAGTTCACTTCTACAACATAAAACAGTAATGAAATTTGTTCGTTTGTATTTTTGTGTAGCCAAATGGTCTTACCCGTATATTACTGTGTTCCTCTCACCATTTTAAAAGCAAATTGTGTTTTTTTCCTTTTTTTCCAGTTCGATGTTTTGTACAGCACAAAATATGGTATTATTGTTTCCTAGGGTTGAATTGCTGTAATTAACATGTCCAGCAAGTAATAAAAAAAATGGGTTGAATTTTTGATAAAAAAAAAGGAGAACAATTAGGTTTATTTTAGGTACAATAATGAATGACAGTAACACTTAAATATAAATGGCGAAATAAGTTTGTTATATAAAATAATCTTAATCGTTTATGAGGCAAATGAGTGAAAGCTATGATATGATCATCAAAGTACTTATATATTATTTTTTATATATGCAATGGGCCTTCAGTAATTCGATTTATTGCTACAGGAAGAAGATGGAGTTGAATCGTTTAGGGTAAATCGTAACATGATTTCTATTCCTCGAATTTTACAGTCAGAGCGCCGAACCGGCCTTTACATGCGTAATTTTCCTCCTTTTTGTTAGATCCCGAATTACGATACATTCAGCCCTGGAAACAAGCGAACGGAAGCTCTGCCGTTCCCGCTTGGCACTGAATAGGAAGCAATGAACTGAAGCCAATTTATATAAAATGTGTTACTTAATTTGATGTGCGATCGCTTTGGTGATAACCTTTTGTTTAAAATCACTTGTGCATATCGATATTGTCTTGTAGTAGTTAATGTCCATATGAAATTCGAAACGAAAAACACATTGGTACATGGCAGGTCTCGAACCCCGACCTCCCGATTGGAAGGCAAGTGCCGAGTCCACAGCGCCACCGACGCTCCCTTTCGAATTTCGTATGTACATTTGTCTGACGCTCCTACGGTGAAGGAAAACATCGTGAGGCAACCTGCATACATCAGCGAAGAAATTCAATGGTGTATGTGAAGTCGACCAATCCGCACTGGGCCAGCGTGGTTGACTAAGGCCTAATAACCCTAACATAGGGTAGGCTCGAACCCCTCGGTGGGGACGTATATGAGTTGTGATGATGATGAGGAGTTAATGTCCCGTCTGTTTTAGCCTTCAAACCAGAACACAGCAATGCAAGTGCGCAGACGGAATAGTATCGAGTCTTTCTGGTATTCGCTCGAGTAGGTATTCGCCTGTGGGAGGAATTAAAAAAAGCTTATGCTACTTCTCGACAGAGAAAAATTAATGTCTTTAGGGTTCCATACCTTGAAAGGAAAAACGAAAACCCTTATAGGATCACCGGCAGGAGACTCTGTACCAGGGTCGTGTGCACGGGTACCTCCGTCTTACCTATTTCTGCCGCAAAGCAGCAGTGCTTGCATTGCTGTGTTCCGGTTTGAAGGGTAAGTTATGGCATTGAAATTACTGGGTACCGTGACTTTTGGCAACGTACACTGTGGTTTATTTATTTATTTATTCTTTATGTACAAAAGAAGTACAAAGGCGGACTTAATGCCTTAGGCATTCTCTACCAGTCTACCTTAGGGTGGTTCTTGTGAGGGTTGCAGTTTTGCTGCGAATTTCACAGGAACCACATGTATTATATGTGACTGTTACCACTTACCATCAGGTGGGCAGTTTGCTTGTTTGCCAACTTAATTGCAATAAAAAAAACTTTGTTGTCCGTCTGTCTGTCTATACGTTTTCTCGGGAACGCGTAGAGGTACCTATCCAACTGAAATTTATATCAAATACTCGAGTCTCGGTCTTTTTCCGTTGTAAAAAAATCGCCATAAACAATTAGCCATTGAAACGATTTACCAGTAGGCGGGTAGGTGGTGCATAGATTACCGACGAAAGTGGTTTGGTTACTTTTTACTTAACTCAAAGTCTTGTTATCTTATCTTATAATGGGGGGCCCCCAGGGGGCCCTGCACTTCGACCCTTAAGGATCCTTTGTACTTCCCCAAATTCTACATTCATTGATTGCTATCACCATTTATGGACCAATTGAGTTCACTCATGAGTCTCACAATTGGTCCAGGGGGATAGCCTTGAAGTCTTCGGGTTTGGGATATCCGATCCCGAAGAGACTCATTCTCCTACGAGAAAGGGAATCGCAGTGGCACAACATGTGTTCCATGCTTTCCTCTCCCTCATTGCAGGCCCTACAGGTCTCTGTGTTGCTCAGACCCATTTTTGTAAGCATACGATTAGTGCCAAAGTGGCCAGTCAGAGCACCCAACAAGAGTCGGATTTGCATTCTGCCTGAATTCATTGCGAATTTGTTGAAGTTATTCAGGCCCATGAGCCGCTTGGTGTGCGCCATTCCTTTCTGAGCGACCCATTCATTTTGGTGTCTTCTCTTTGCTTGATCTCTGATGACAGAGTTCACTGAACAGTGTGCCAGACTCGCAAAAGGTTCCGGACCCACAAAGTTGGTTTCCGATCCTTGTCTCGCGAGACTATCGGCCTTCTCGTTTCCATAGAAACCCTCATGTCCTGGAATCCATATCAGATGTACTGTATTTTTCTTCGCAAGCTTGTTTAGTACATTAATGGTATTCTGGACTAGTTTAGAATGCACTTTGTATGACATCAGTGCCTTTAGCGCAGCTTGACTATCGCTTAAGATGTATATGTTGAGTCCATTGCGCCTTTTATCAATGTTTTCTTGCGCACAGGCAAGGATTGCATACATTTCTGCTTGAAAAACTGTTGCAAGCTTGCCCATGCTAATACTAGCTTTAAAGCCTTAGGAATAAATTCCTGCACCTGTACCAGTGTTCATTTTGGAACCGTCTGTGTACCAAATCATGCTATTCCTATCAGGAGGCGGTAGTCCTTTGTTCCAGTCCTCCCTTGTTGGGATTTGTATACTGAATGACCTCCTAAAGATGTACCTGGGTATCATCCTGTCAGCGACCATTTCCAGTAGCCAATCCCCTTCTTCTTTGGCAAGTGCTGTGTGTCTCATGTGGGGCTTAGTTGCATTCCACAGATGTACAGTCTGTAGTCTGTGGAGCGCTTTCTTTGCTTCACTACGTATGACAATGTGCAGCGGTGTGAGATCCAAAAATCTTTCCATGGCTGCCGTTGGAGTGGTTCTGAAAGCACCAGTGATTGCCATACAGGCAAGTCCCTGAATCTTATTTAGTGCCGTTTTGCATGTGGTTTGGTTTGTCCTTGGCCACCAGACAATACTTCCATATGTTATAATGGGAAGTACCATGATTTTATATATCCAGTAAAGTATCCTCGGTTTAAGACCCCAGGTTCTCGCGAAGGTAGATCGACACATATTAAAGACTCTTTGTGCCTTTATTAGAGTATCTTCTACATGCTTTCTCCACGTAATTTCTTTATCAAGTACTACTCCTAGATATTTAACCTCTGTGGACCATGGTAGTTCTTTACCGTACAGAAAAAGGTTCCTCATATCACTGAGTTTCCTTTTCCTCGTGAATGTTTTCCTCGTGAATGTGAATGTTGTCCCATTAATCCCAACAAAACCATCGTTTTGTTGGGATTAATGGTTAGATGTGTTTCCTCACACCATCTCTCTACCTTGCGCAGTGCTTCCTGCATTAAGCCGGATACTACACTCGGTACTTTTCCATTAATCAAGATGGCCAAGTCATCCGCATAGCCTACTGTGCGAAATGGCCCTTCATTCAGTTGTGAGATCAATGAATCCACCACTAGGCTCCACCATAGTGTCTTGTTAACTATCATTCGTGAAAAAATCTGTTATTTCCAAGTTCAACTCACCGGGTAATGGATCGATATAATAGTGTTTGTTTAGTTTGATCATCTGAAAAAAAGAATACACCACATAGCATAGATATATGCAATATTATGCATATTTTTCCAACTCTATTTCAATCGTCGTTTTAAATTTAAAATATGGTACAGCTCTCGGTACACATAAAGTCAGCTTGCGATTAAGGCATTCATGTCTGCCGTCCCATCAAAATTCCCTTTTAACTTGCAAATTGGTCCGCTACGAGCTGTATTATACGGTTAGTGGAAACAAATATTAACCCTGAAAAAGTTTCCGGTAGCCACAAAACCTAAAATAGAACAGCGTTTATGATATTGAAAAGAAATGAGTAACGTACGAAATTAGTCGTAATTTAATAGATTCTAGACTTCTAGCATTTCATTTTCAGTCTATGAAAAGGGAATGAGGGATGAGAAATTGTATATTTAATATTTTTTACAATGTGAATGTGTATTTTAAGATGGCTGTGGATGGATATTCTTTACTTTTTCACGCATAACTATTGAACAGTTTTTTTTGTGAATCTTTACATCTGTTTTACACTAACACATAAACTATATGGATGGTGTCTACATTCGCAAATATTTATTTACTACTCAGTACAAGAGACGTCTACCAGTGGGAAAGTCCAGGACGGGTCGTGACCCCTTTTTTTACATATTTTTACCGAAAAGCAGCAGTGCTTGCATTCCTGTCCCGGTATGAAGGGCCGATAGGCACTAGGCAGTATGGTGATTTGACATCTTATGTTATATGTTTATCACGTACTGTGGTCTACGAGTATGTAGGAGTTGCAGTTCTCACACCAATAGATATGGCAGTTACCTATTTCTGTCGTAAGCAGCGACGCTTCCATCGCTGTGTTCTAGATACAGTGCCTTGATATCTTTTGTCACAAGTTAGCAAAGTAGATTGGGATCCTTGTAGGAGTTGTAGATTTTACCTGCACCAGATAAGACGTGAGCTTACTCCCCAGGGCCATCACTGCCACGCTACTGAGGACCTAGCGCAGCACACCCCCGAAGAGTGTGCTGCCTTTTCCTCCCAGCTCAGCACACTGGTTTCGTGCGTCGACCCCGTTCAATTTCCCCGTCCTTGATCACTGGAATGGTCGGGAGTGAGAAAGCCTGGAACGCGATGAACTCTTTCTGTGTCGAAGTCATGACACGGAAAGAGATGGTAGAGCACTCCAGGGAAGACAACCCACAGGCAGATCCATGCCGTCGCAGGAGGACAGACTGAAAAAGGCGGCAATATGTCCTGACTGTGACCAGCTGCACCCAAGTCTGGTAAGCTCGAGTCCTGCCTTGCACAGATCACTGTCAGTCGTCGATGCTCCAAATGCGCAGGAGCATCGGTCTCTTCATTTCGGGAAGATGTGTGGGGCTTGCCATAGGCGAGCAGACGTTGACGAGATCATGGTAGTATGCGAAAGGGCTCCCATGGCCTGGTCTGGTGGCGACGCGTCCCCCTCCGGCGGGTCCTCTTCATCTATTGATGGGGAGGAAGCGGCGGTGAAGGACGTGTCCGCACCAGGGCTTATGCGATGGGTATCGTTGGGTTTTAGACAGTAGGCCGCAGTCTCTGGATGGCACTCTGCCTCCAGTGGCCGCTTGCAGTCAGACGTAACCACTTGCTTTTTTCAAACATTAAATAGAAGGGTTATAGATTTGCAAATCTTACAGAAGGCATGCACAGGTGACTGTAGCCGCATACCATCAGGTAAGCAGCTTATTTGTTTGCCAAGTTAGTGCGTAAAGAAACTAACAACAAGTATGTTTACATCAAAAGTGACTTTTTGTTTATTGTATTATTCATCGAGCCTTAGGTGGGCATGCGTGTATCTTCGACATAATACCGCCGTCGCCGCCTGCAGATGTTGTCACAGTTAACAGCTTAAGCACTGCGAATGAATGGTGCTGAATAGGTGGAAATGGGGTTGTGTGTTAGCGTTAGTGAATGCGACACGCGACATATCACACTTCGGACCACATTTTGGAATCATTTTTCTGGCTCAAGCGCTCATCGAGCGTTCGTCTATGCTCGATTTCTTTTTTTTTTTTATAGTTTATAGGTAGACACTTGTCCTCATCTTGCCTGATGGTAAGCAAGGTGGGGACTAAGGTGGAGCGTGCCTACTCATTAGATTTCTATTGATTTTCATCGCTAAAGAAACGAAAATCAATAGAAATCTAATGAGTAGGCACGCTCCACCTTAGTCCCCACCTTGCTTACCATCAGGCAAGATGAGGACAAGTGTCTACCTATAAACTATAAAAAAAAAAAAGAAATCGAGCATAGACGAACGCTAAAAATTATGACAAAAATCAATATTATATTGATTTTTGTCGAAATCAAAACGAAAATCAGTAGAAATCGAACGAAAATTTCTTTTGACGAGCACTCAACGCCCGACGAATGATTCAAAAATAGAGCACCAGGTCTGTGCGGTAGTTAATGCTCGCATCTTGCACTTGCATGGTTTAAGACCCACAAAAGCAGTAAGGCAGATTTAGCAATAGCAATTATTATTTCGCAGGCTAAATAGGAACTTAAGAATGTAATATTCTACTATTAAATAATGATTTATTTTACGCTATACATGTTTCGAACATTTGTCGTTTTAACTTTAGACGTAAAGAATAAAGTTAAACTGAAATCGTAAGAAGTAAGATATTTTGTGTTATTTTTTACGTTTGTGTACTTGCGGAGACGACAGATATTTCTGTGTGAATTATATGTGAGGCGATGAATATAATATATTATGTAAGTGTAGTCATCACCCGCTTCCCTCTGCCACTGTACGGTGTCGAGTTTTCGCGATATGTTCGAAAGAAACGCAATGACGAAAAATCGTGAACGCCACGCTCTAAATAATCTGCCTGTGAACGCGAAGTTTCGTCTCCGTGCGGTCTAGTGGTTGAAACCACTGGGTGATAATCTGGAGGTCCGGGGCTCGATTCCCCATGGGGCCAGAAATTTATCTGCTCGGTTTGGTTGGTGGAAGGGTTTCTGGGCTGGCTAGTTACCACCGTCTTACCTAAGTTTATCGCCATAATAACAATGTTGATAGCATGTTGTGTTTTGAGAATTATAGAGGTAGGTAATATAGCCAGTTCTTCCATTGTTGAGAATTTCGGGTGATGCTTGTTTCTATCTTCGGCCTAAGCGTTACTTACCATCAGATGAGATGAAGGCCAAGAGCTTCCCTGTCGAAAAAAAGTCCGCGCGAAAATGTCGACAAGTAGGAAATAACGTACATTTTTGAAAGTAGAATCAGTTCAGATACTTATTTTATGTACTTATTAATAAAATAAGAATCTAGAGTACCTTTTTTTACCTAATGACCCTGTACAATAACCACTGTATAATGTTTTTGGAGAACATAAGCAATAAAGAATATGTTAACAAACAATTACCACACACACAATTCTGTTTAATATTCCATCGCATGTCCTGAAGTAATTTTTGATTAGCCGCAGGTATCTCTAGCGCCGTAATTAGCTCACAATCTCAGTATTACCTTGAAACAGTTAATTTGATATAGGCAAAAACACAATTCGTTATGATTTGTAATACATTTAGCGAAAAGAAAACAGAAGGTAAAAGGTGAACCTTCTGTTGTGATTATGACTATACAGTATCAACCTGCTACAACTTATCAGATAAGAAGTTGCTAATATCCTTGTCAGTGCCACTTCATCTTTGACATTATCAGTTTGTTGTTACCTATTTGGTTGTTATGGTTACGGGTTTGTCCAAAAGTAACATGCTAAATAGTAATCATTTTCAGTCGGGGAATGGGAAGGTTCGTCAGTTTTCATAACGTGTCGCGAGCACATAATAATAACCTTTTAAGACTGTCAAAATAAACATATTAGTTCCTTTTTTGTTTATTGCATAAAGGAATAAACATTTTACCTATAATATAAGTACAATTGGGATGATGACTGTATTCTAATTTTTACGTCTCGTCATTAAATATTAAAATACCGTGGAAAAAGATGCAGTCCTGTGAAATTAGAATTAAAATCGGCTTAGAAATACATTAGATACAAGCATTTTAAGTTGTTAATTTGAGGGCGATTAGACAGAGAGAACCGACATCAACCGTGACGTCATTGTTGAGTACGGCCATATAAACTCCTTGTACTCGTAAATTGCCATTTTGCTAGAAAGAGATGGAGAAAAATCTTTAATACCTGATATCTTGGTTGTGTTTAGAGTTATTCGAAAACCGTTTTTTTCTTCCTGTTTATTATATGAATGAGCTTCTATTAGAGCAAAATTTTTTTTTGTCATCTAGCCTATTGCAGACACCTAAGTTGGCAAGAACGGGGGATATTATTTATTATCTTTATACACGTGTCCCAAAATTCAACGATAAGCGGGCACCAGTAGGTAGGCCTGCTCATGACTCCTCGAGATAAAAATAGAAAAAAAATATTTCTCAATTTTTTTGAACGTACAAAAAAAATTGGAATTCTTTGAAATTTGACACCTCTTAAGATATTTTTAACTACCATGACCACAATTTTTCAAATATTTCTGTTTTTTTTTGTATCAGCAACCTAAGCAGCACGGCTATCCACCACAACCCTTAAGAATCCATGCCTGTAAATGCCTGTAATTTTTACACAAAAATTAATCAAAATTATTATTTTTCTAAAACTTATGAAAGATTTTTATTTTCAGTCCACTTTCACTCATAGTGGTGTAAAAAAAAGTATGGACACTACTATGGCAAGTTTTTTTAAAAGTTTACGCACCTAATCAAGAATTCCAAAATGGTATAATACTCTAGGAACACTAGCCACAAAAAAATATGCGTACTATTTTAAACAAGAACCAAATTTCATAAATTATTGTTGTTGACAGTAATCACTTTTACTATGTGCACAAATTAGGTTTATTGTTGCAAATTCTTGGAATTGGAATGGAACTTGTGCACAGTCAATAAAATTTAGAAGTTAGAGAGAGATATATAAAGATTATACGCTAGAGAGAGAGAGAGTAAGAAGATCATTGTTGAATAACAGTAGGGCAGGCAGAGAAATTGCTGTTCTCAGCAAGTCAGTACGCTCCGCTCCTTTGTTTACTGTGCACCGCTCTGTATTCAATTTACGTGGTTCTCGTACTATAGTCTATTTAAGATAAGAAGGTTCCCCTGACAGCTCGAACTTTTCCGTTTCATGCATACTAGATTCCGTGATTAAAAATATTATGTTTTAAAAATATAGCATATGCTTCGCTTATTTTTATCAACAATGCAACAATTAATTCCACATTAAATAGCAACATTAATGTCAGTCCAGTTAAATATAATTATTTATAATTCTAATGAAATATTTGTATAATTAAATATTTATTTGAGTCGTGAATCGGAACTTATACTTTACACAAATATTTTATTTGTTAACTTTAAACAAATATTTTTCCTAATTATAATTTTATTTACGAGACTAATATTCTTGTTTCTATTTAATGTGGAATCAATTGTTGCATTGTTAATAAAAATAACCGAAGCATATTGCTATATTTTTAAAACATAATATTTTTAATTACGGAATCTAGTATGCATGAAACGGAAAAGTTCGAGCTGTCAGGGGAACCTTTTTATCTTGAAGGGACTATAGTACAGTAAACAAAGGAGCGGAGCGTACTGACTTGCTGAGAACAGCAATTTCTCTGCCTGCCCTACTGTTATTCAATAACGATCTTCTAACACTCTCTCTCTCTCTCTCTATCTATCTAGAGATTATACATCTCTATCTATCTCTCTCTAACTTCTAAATTTTATTGACTCTGCACAAGTTCCATTCCAATTCCAAGAATTTGCAACAATAAACCTTATTTGTGCAGATAGTAAAAGTGATTACTGTCAACAACAATATTTTATGAAATTTGGTTCTCGTTCAAAATAGTACGCATATTTTTTTGTGGCTAGTTTTCCTATAGTATTATTATACCATTTTGGAATCTTGATTAGATGCGTAAACTTTTTAAAAAACTTGCCATAGCAGTAAAACCACAATGAGTGAAAGTGTACTGAAAATAAAGATCTTTCATAAGTTTTAGAAAAACAATAATTTTGATTGATTTTTGTGTAAAATTACAGGCATTCGTGGATTTTTAAGGCTTGTGGTGGATAGCCTGATACAAAAAAATAATCAGAAATATTTGAAAAATTGTGGTCATGGTAGTTAAAAATATCTTAAGAGGTGTCAAATTTCAAAGGATTTCAATTTTTTTTGTACATTCAAAAAAAATGGAGAAATATTTTTTTCAATTTTTTTCTCGAGGAGTCATGAGCAGGCCTACCTACTGGTGCCCGCTTATCGTTGAATTTTGGGACACGTATATAAAAGGAGATGTTCCCATCTATAGACGCACGGACAGCCGTAACCGCTAATGATAGAAACGTGAGATTTGGACAGATGTTTTAATTCAAAATGCGGACGCACACTAAGAAGGGATTTCAAAAAAATTTAACCCTAAAGGGATGAAACAGGGTTTGCAAGTTTGTATGGAAAAATCTTTAAATTAGCAACGATTTTGATAAAACTTGAGAATAATGCTCTTAAAAATATTTCATTGAAACGTGTTTCATGGTTTATTGGAATTCACCCCCTTAGGGTGCAAAATAAGGGTTGAAAGTTTCTATGAAAATTATTTAAAATTTTCTTCAATTTCTATGAAATTTAAATAGGCTACAAAATTTGTTTTCCTACGGGAAAATATAAATTCCCACGGAAAAACAATAATAACGCGGGCGAAGCCGTGAGCGGAAAGCTATTAAAGAATAAAATAAAAATATTAAAAAATACAGCACTAAATTAGTGCAGTATTTTTTTTAATAATTTTAGAAAATTTATATATAAAATAAAATAGGCGAGTAAATTTTTTTATTAATGTTCTTATCATTCTACTACCGTGTCCTGAAGCGTCCGTTACATTATCCGGGGTGATAAAAAAGGAGCCGTGTATAATTAAATATTAGCAGCATTGTTTCGTGCTCTGATATGTTGATAGTATATTAATTCTTATATTGGTGCAAGCAAAAAAGTCTCTAAGGTGACGAACCTATTGCACCTTAGAATAAATAATACCTACTGCACCTAGAATAACCCGCGCAGCGCGCATCCTCTGGGCGCGGATAATTGAAATTTTACACAATCCGACTGACGGGAAAATTCGCAAATTTTGCGTCATAAACTTCGACCCGCTATCAATTTTTTAGTCATTTCCTTAATGAACTTTGATCCGTCATTGGCTTGAAGCGGTGTCAGGTGACTTTATGAAATTTCAATAGGAACCGCCTCAGACACAAGGCTGATCGATGGAATACTAACGCGGTATATGATATCGTTACCGTTATGGCAAAAATAACACAGACCCTTATTTTTAACCTACTTTGAAAAAGGAGGAGGATTTTATATTCGACTGTACCTATTTTTTTAATGTATGTTCACCGATTACTCTGAGATTTGTGAAACGATTTTCGGAATTCTTTTTGTAGTCAAAATTTGGTCCCATCGGCACCAAGTCTTGAACTGATGATGGGTTTACAGGAAAATCGAGGGAAACCCTTAAATTTCATAGACATGTCCAACATGTTTGCTTCTCTTTAATTGACCTATGTAATAGAGGTCACAGCCCAATTTGTAAATGATTGCATCATTTGGTACTTGACAGATCGCAGGTATTGGTTTATCTTCTTAGGTGGCTTAAAATTGTTTTTAATCGAAGCACGCCTCGGGATATATGGCAGGTGTACGTTCGACTGTGGCTGGCTTCACGCGGTCACTGTGACGCTGCCGTGGTATTTGAAGCTTGTTTTTCTTATACGTCTCCGATATATTGAAGCTCTGCCGGCAGATGTTTAGCGTCGCAGATCCCTCGTGCTCTCTGGAACAAAAATTTACTCATGGTAGATAACTGACTAGGGTAGTGGTGGTGGTAGAATCATCATTGAAGTACCTATCAGTATGAGTGGCTTTGCGATACACTGTGTGGCGCAAACTGTTTTAAGGATTCCTGATTATAAGAACATGTAAAAAAAACAACAAAAATACCAAAAAGTCATAAATAATATAAGAATACATACAACATCACAGTTTTATATTGAAGTCGTGTTCATGTTCAAGTTTATGGGATCCCATCATCAAACCATGACATGGTGCCAATGGGACCACCTCGAGAGTATAATGTCCTCCTAACCGATATTCGGTCACGGCGGCCAATCTCCACAGAGACTCGCCATCTGCGCAGGAGATATTATAGTGCACAAGTGACTGCGCAAACGCAAGTGCACTCTCTGTTCCTTCACTCGCCTAGTCCGATGGGACGGTTAGCCGACACGACCGGGGCGAGATCAGGCGCAGGACCCACTGTTTAACGTGCCTTTCGAAGCACGGAGGAGCTTGAGATGTTTCTTATTTTGGTCACCCATCCTAGGACTGACCACAGCGAACGTTGCTTAACCTTAGCAATCGTTCGCTGAGTGCACGCGCCAATGTGCCACCAAGCTCCTCGGGAGTATACTCTTTCGATTACAGAAAGAATTTTGAAAATTGATCCACAATGGGGGAGTAATCGGTGAACATATATAAAAAAATAGACACAACCGAACAAAGAACCTCCTTCTTTTGCGAAGTCGGTTAAAAAGGCTAGCTTATTAATAATTGGCCTCTAACTTCATGGTAAATTGGATTTTAGGGGTAATGGAGTTAAGGTGGTTTATAAAGGCTGGTAAAGATAGACAGTTTACGTCATAGATTGAAAATAAATATTTGTTGAAAATAACATTATATGATGGAGCTAATTATGCTATAATAATTTCATTCCTTGAAACGCCTACATCGCTATAGTATAATTAGTTATTTGCCGAATTGAAACTCCAAATTACGGCTTCTGTTTTCTATATTAAACTCTTTAGTAACAGTCTTTGTTGTCTATAAATAACGATTATATTTCCTGGTTAGGTTTCCATTCCACTAACATGCACCTGGTGGAAATCTGAACAGCTTAGAGTTAAAATATAAGTATCATTTTAAAAAACTTTATTTTTCTTGTATTGTGATTTCCTCTGTGTTTTTTAGGCATCAAGCTAACAGTTCGCTGATCCATTTAGCAGACACCTGTTCACGATATTAATAGATAACATAATACGAGATTTATTGAATCTAGGCGCTGATTATAATTTGTAGATGGTGCGGAAGGTAATACTGGTCTGGGACTTAGAATCATAAATATGATTGGTAATCTTCGCTTCGGTTTTGCTGTACCAGCTAATGCTAAGGCTAACTATGAACGCGCCAATTACCTTTTGTCACATTACGTTCCTCAGCTAGTTTTACCATTTTGAATAAAGAAATTAATATAAGTCCTCAAATATTACATTTTGCTTACCTACCGAGTACCGTCTTTCAGTTAACATTATTTTAATGTTTTTTATTCGTGATATTTAGATGTAATCTGTAAGTTAGACTCTCGTCTTCTGCTGGGTTGTTCATTGCATCATAAAAGCTATGCATTTTCTCACAATATTGATAGGTCTATTGGGTTTGCTAGTTTTATTGTAATATTCTTCCAAATAAACTACAGCATGGCCTAGACATTTTCGACTGAACATATTAATAAGTATTTTTGTCAATACTATAGAACATGTTAAATACACAGACTGGAAACAATAAGTAGTCTCACTTAAATTATTTCTAAACTACTTATATATCAGAAAACTGATACCTACTTAACTCATTCTGAAATTAGGTACTTCATGGGTTTTATCAAATAGTAAATAATGATATGAGTCTATATCAAAAATATTGTATATTTAATAAAATCTCGGTGTCCACATAACTTATACTGGTGTTAAAAATTCTATAGCGAATAAATAAACCATATTTTTTTAATAAGGCGCTAAAATTATCATGCTTTGGGATAATAGATACCAAACCAACTGAATTACACTAAAGAAATACAATGAAAAACAAATCTCAAAATTGATATCAAGTTTCTTTTGTCATACTAAAAAAGAGTGTCTCCGCGTGCCAATGCTAGATGAAAAATTCATTCCTTTTTTAACCAGCAAACACACATATTTTTTTATTAAGTGTACTTGAGAAACGATCATTAATTATATGGGCAACCTTTTTATTTTATTAGGAATGTAATAATGAATGAGGAATCCGAAGTTACAAGATGTCTCCATATTTTGTTCCTTTGTGTGACGATTGCTCCGAGGCGTGACAGAAGCCATGCCTGCTTGCTCGAATGTTTGCGTATTTAATAGCAAACTTCTCAAATAAATAACAATTTCAGATTTGAGGAGTATAGAAAACAATTTGCGTTAATTTGTTATGCTTAAATGGAGAACTTTTTGGATGGGGCTTTTTCAGCTCCCTGTGGGAATCTTGGAAAATCCTTCCTTAGTGGTCGTTTACATAAAGAAACGAACCCCTGTACCGAATTTCATGCTTTGAGCTTTAGTAGTTTGGGCTGAATGTTGATAACTCATCAGTCAGACACTTACCAAAGTTATGAATACTGAATCTTTGAAAAATAATGCATCAAATTTGTTCTGTGTATCGAGTTTATTTTAATATATATGAAAAAAGATTTTCTGCGACACAATATCATGATTATTGACATACAAATCGAAATTTTGGAATATGATTTTGACAATAAATTTTATGCCCTAAATTAGAGTGTCGAATAAAATACCAAAATGGAAACACTACGAAACGCTAAACTCACATACAATTTATTTACGGCCTTACTATGATGAAAGTCAGTACAATCGTTTCTATGTCACGGAACAAGATATTTTTGGCGCCATCTGGAAATAGAGAATAATAAACAGTTAGGTATACTTGTATAACACAGCTGCTTTTTACTGTGCGTATGTCATAAAAGCCAACTAAAAGTAGCCCGTTTCCGGATGACGAGCGCCAGCCTGACAAAACGGATCTACATACGAGTATTATAGTATTTTTATATGTATGCAAGAGTTAACTCTCTTTAGTACCTAATGTATACCTGAGATTTTGAAGAATTCGTATGCGTGTTGGAGATCAGAAGATCAAATTTCTAAATCGCTATCCTTGAATATTCATTTTGCGCGCTTTCCTCATGGACCAACGATGTATGCACAACTAGTTGTGCCATCCAAATACGTGTTCCTGATGACACAACTACGCACAACTAAGCACAACTAACTTTCTGCAACTATTCCTTGTCACACAACTACAGTCGAAATGTTTTTAGATGATGGTGGTATATTGTTATTGTTGTATTAAAACCAGACTTCTCAGTACGACCCGTACTTGACAAACATCGCAGACAGCGTCAGTTTCGATGTTTAATTCATGGCTGCTACAGTTTTTGCCACTGCCTTCACGTCCGTATTAGGTATAGTCGGTAAACCAGCGATTTCGATGAACGTGCTTAAGCTTCTCCGATCTGTTTCTTCTAGAGAGTTGGCGTTGGCAGAGATACGAAGTTCCATATTTTTTTGCATTAAGTAGTTTTAAGTACCTCCTAAATGTTCGCTACTTGATTTCCGATAAATTCAAGTGACGCCTGTAAGCTCTCAAACACTTCCTTGATAGCCTTCTTAATTTCAGCGTTCCTCATGAGCTTGTGCATATCGAATGGTATCGAAGATGTAGCTTCTTCGGAGTCTTCGGTCTGATGAGCGTCTGCTAGTGCCATGAAGGCAATATCTTCGCAACTCCACTCTAGCCCTTCTGATGCTCGAAGAGCTGCTAGGTGCTTTGATGATAATTTCGCACAGTCAGTTATGTGTACTACCTTCTCGCATCTGCTGCATTGCAATACAGTGGCTTTCTTGGTAATATTACTATCACATTTTACACATTTTTAATTACCATTTTTACAATTAGGAAAGTGGTTGCGGGTAACTATTTATTTACTCGGGTAATCGTAACACAAGTGTTCGCTAAGACAACGGAAGAGTGAATGCTTTCGACTCGGCTGTAACTTATTAGTAAAATTGGAAACAATTTAAATCTGCGTTGTATCAGGTGGTTGTACTTACTTAGTTGTGCATCGACGGAACTCATATTCAATAACAATAACTTAGTTGTGCCTATGGGAAAGATTTAACAAAGAAATTCCTAATGGCACAACTAGTTGTGCATACATAGTTGGTCCATGAGGAAAGCGGGTCATTTTGCATATTTTATAGCGAATATTCCTCACCAATTTAATATGGCAATATTCAAATGTTTGCGCTAAAAAAACTTTTGTTTTCACATTAAATTATTCGGTATTGATACAACGGAAAGTTAGTTGAGGACTGTTTCAACAATTATGTTGGCATTCGTGATTCAAAGATACGTCGTAAAAGGGGCGTCAGTTTTGTGTATTAGAATGGTGTCTATCGGAAATTTAAGATTATGCATCTGTAAGATGTTGAGTTTGGTGGATAAAAAGTGTTAACGTAAATAATATTTTATTAAACTTTGGGAGTTTATGTAGAGACATCGAGATCAGATTTTGACAATGATATACATAACAGACAGCAGCTTAGTATTTTGCGTGTCTTCTGTGGAATATAAGTATAGTAATTTTGTTGAAAATGCCAAAAAAAAAACATAAAAAGGTAAAATAATAACGTTAGAATACTAACATCACATTTTTTATTTTGAAGTTGGTGCAGATGATCGATGATCACGAGTTAAAATTTAGCATCGACTTATTAAAAAATGTAATATTGGTATTCTTAAATTTTTTTTAACTTTATTGTGTTTTTCAAGTCGGTTTTTATTTATTGTTAAATATTTCTCCTTATTTTAATATTATTTTCAGTGAATTTAATACCAGCCCTATAACGAAGTAACTTGGAAGAATACAACTGAGGCTTAATATGTGCCTTAAATACTGTGCCTAAAATATTGGCTTAATTTTACTAGACAACCGACTAAAAATAACATAAAGCAAAAACAAAAATATATATTTTAAACTTAAATTTTATTCATACAGAGTTATTTATAAATAAGTATGTATGATAAAAAGGTAATAATAGTAGACATACTATGTCATATACTTTAATATAAAATCGTTACTTAATGATCGCCATAATTATAGGCAAAGATATAACAATTTTAGATATCTGCAAATTAAGACAAGCTTTACTTCCGAGAGACAATTAATGAGGTGCTGCTGTGACGAGCGAAATGATTTGAACATCCTGCTTTATTACTGCTTAATTAAAAATGCTCTCTCGCAACGTAGTGTCTTTTAGATAAGATTTATCATGTGTAATACGTCGACATCATGATATCTTTGTCATTTTGTATTATACTATCAATAATCTGATTAAATGATTGGTGCACTCATTTTCGCTTCAACGCGATTTATTTGTGCTGTGAATATAATGTTGTTATGATTGTATTTATAGTGAAAGGGATCTAAAGTATTGACCTAAACTTTTTCTGCCTCACCTATTCCAAGTCATCAAAGGAAAAATGTGCCATGATAATTTGGCCTGCTGATGGATTACTTCTTCTCACAATTGGGCACCTTGTTTTTCCTCTCAACTTAAAGTCAAGTGGCTTCTTCTTCTCAGTCGGTACACTCTTGCCAGAGTGGTCGTGGTCATCATTGTGAATCACGATGAGTGATGATCTTAGTAATACAACGCCACTCGTCGCGGACTACAGCTTTCCGTGTGCATTCGCAAACCGAGCACTTAGTTGCGGCTTTGATCTGGTCCGTCCATCTCATTGGTGATCTACCACGGGGCCCCTGGTGCCTTCAACCCTTCCCTGCACTACGAGACGCTCTATGGAGTCATTACCATTTCAAAATGCGTGACTGAACTGTGGTTGATAGACGCTGTCTGATGCAGAGTTCTTTTAATATGGAATCATTTGTGCGGAACTCTGTCCACCATACTCCTAGCATCCGTCTCCAGCACTACACCTCCAACGCGTCAACTTTCTTCTTCTCAGTCATACACTTGTTTGATTTTAAGAAATAAGGGTTCATTATCCCTAAAGCAATGTAATACACAATTACAAGTTTACTTTAATTAAGCAAAGGACCACTTTTCTGTGGAAAACAGAGAATATTTTATTTGAGTGTAAAAGATGAAGTATATTATATATTAACCCGATATTGCGGGAAGCCGGCATCCATTATGTCAATATTAGATTATTTGATTCATCGATATCTTGTTTCATTTCATTCACGATTGCTGTAATATTTTGTTTTCGCCTATATGATTAACGTACATCTATTTAGTATAGGATCGTCAATTATTTGGTACCTAACTAATCTTGAGCATTGATTTAGTAAATTCCAATTAATATTAGGAACTATTTATTTGTAAATTAAATGTATATCTCACACATCTACCACACGTAGTCGTGTCAAAATGTTAAATGAATGTTTTCACATCGGAATGTGTAAGCGATACCAAATTAGCTACAACATGATTTTAACCAGAAGCAATTATGCGGGGGGGAATTAATGTTTTTAAAATTAAGCCCGGAAAATCTAAACATTGGGAATGGACGGACACTGTGCTCTGCGTTCCGTAAGTCGCTATTAATAGCCCGTTCTTCATTATGTAGACAAATCGCCGTTACATTATATATTAACGTCTTGTTTCGTCACTGTCGGAACTTATTTCGAACAATTTTCGTGTAAAATGAAAAAGAAATAGATTTTGTTTGATTGATCATCGGTCATTCATCACTATTTTAGGACAGGTTTTAAGAATATTTTGTCGTATTCCATAAATGCCGAAGCTTTCGTCAAAGTTTCGGTATATGCATTCGCTATTATGAATAGAGCAGCAATGTATTTACAGGCGAAACATGATATAATGTATGTCACGTGGTTTTGTAATACCATTCCAAATGTACGTACCTATTCGTTTATATCAATGAAAGCCTAATTTCCTTTCACTAGAGGTTCTAGTTGCCGAATAATGAATCTTTTTTGAAGAATTCAATAGTTGGTAAACTTTCAAACAACGAGCTCTTTTGAAGAAAACCCGTGTGGTACAAACAGCCGATAGAAAAAAATCAAAGTGCTTCGTGTGCGTCAAGTATATCCTGAGATCCATTGACAGCAATCACTACAAAATACTGTCTACCAAATGCGTGTTTAGAATTCCCGTCCAGACAGCTAAAGTTAATACTAAAGCCAAAAGTTTCGCGCAATATTGCTATTCAAAGGTCTAACAATGTGGCCTCTCATTGTGATGTGACCTAAGGCATAGCGTACTCAGGAAAATTAAGACAAATATGAATTGTTGATAACATAATATTATTATGGCTATAATTCAACGGAGTTCCTTCTACAATAAGCAAAGGCACCTATTTCAATATAAGTATTGCAGATTTACTGACGGAGCTAAATAGAAAAAAATCACAAGATACTCCACATATAAATATATAATATACTCACCAACCGTCGACGAGCGTCGGTGGCGCAGTGGACTCGGCACTTGCCTTCCAATCGGGGGGATTTTCTTGTTTTACAGTAAAATTACGACTAAAAATGAAGTAAGTAAACAGTCCCTGACATAACACTTTGAATTAATTTTACTTACTTCACTTAATTTGAATGATCAAAAATGATTAAACAATCCTTTGTCCACCCAAATCAAGGTGCCACAGTAATTTTGTAATATAAATTAAAAAGTTGTTTTTAATTTTAATATTTTATCATAATGCCGCGATTGACTATCAAAGCGTCAGAGCTAACAAAGTTGCGGACGCTAGGTGGCGCTGAAGTCGTGTACACAGCCAATAGCCGCACAGCCCTCTGACGAGGTACCTATATTATTTAAAATCGTATACGTTTTATGTAGGGTAAAAGCCGGATAGTTGCCACACTTTTTAAAAAGCTCCTTTAAAAAATGTGTACCAATACATTTTTTATTTAAATTCAAATTCTTTATTGCATTCCATAAGTATTCTCTAGCTGACATATACAATTTGTATCATTATGGACCTTGTTAAGGCACAGCAATTCTTGAGAGAAGCATGCACTAATTACATATAAAAAATTATTTATCTAAATCTAATGTCCATCATATTTAGAAACTATTATCTAAAAACTAACACAGGTACATTTAAATTTAATTTATTATCACAGCATTTTATTATTATTATAATCAGAATATGTCATTATTAGAAAATATGTATATGGAATAAAATTAATATTATTAATATTTATAGTGACATTGAACAAAATAACATTTATATATTACAATATATCTTAATTTGGAGACTTGTAAACATTTATTAATATAGGTAATTGTATTTTAATAATTACATTTATATTTATTTAATTGCACTTTATTAAATAGCTATCTCTGCTTTTTAAGTTTATGTAACTATATCATTACTTTTTTTAACATATATTTGTTTCATTATATTTATAATATTTAAAGCTAAGGTGTAGTTGAAATTTATATTTACTTATACATTTAATTTTAACTAGTGCTAGGGTTAGCTGGTAGAGATCTCTTAACGAGATAAGCTCGCCTTTTTAAAAATATTTTGTATAAACAATCGTAATTTATAAATGTACAACTTAAAGCTAGTTATATCTCGAAACATATTTATCAACATAACTTTATATTTATCTATTTTGAGTAATATTATGCTACTTAATAGCAAGTAAGTAATTAACGTAATTATATTATGGTAGGTCTATTTAATATTTCTTTTTTTATTTGTTATTCATAAAATCATTAATTGTGTAATAGCATTTTCTAATCAATAGTTCTTTTAATAACTTTATACTTTTTTTGTCGTTTTCTTCATTTTTTATATTTTCTGGTATCTTGTTATAAATTCTAGTGGTCATGGACAAGGGGCCAGACGAATGTAGTCGTAGGTTTGAGGTTGGTGGTACTAATTTATTTTTGCGTGTAGACCTTAGCGAGTAAAACATTTTTAGGTGTTCTCGTTTTGTATATAGCTCAGGATGTTTTCGTACAAATTTAAAGGCTTCAAGTATATATATGCTTGGCACTGTCAGGATCTTATGCTTTATAAAATGTGGTCTACATGTATCGGGTCATTTCTATATTTGCTATGATTCTTATCAGTTTTTTTTGAGCAGTAAAGAGAGTGTTCAAAGTGTGTTCTCAAACATAGTTCATTAATCTTCTAACATACCCTATCTATAAAAATATTATAAATATTAAGTAAATCCAGTTTAATATGACCTCTAAAAAAGAGGATAGTTGCCTACTATAGCGGATACTAGCCTAACGTTAAAAATGCTTGGGGGGATACTTGCCCAATGTGAGGATAGATGCCCGTCTGTTTTTTTTTTCAAATAAAAATGAACTTATATAAATTTAAATAATCAGTTTTTATTATTAAATACAATCTTTTATTAAGTATTAATTAAAGTTAAATTATAATTATAAAATTATTACAATAATAGACTCCAAAATAGTAAATAAGTGTCCAAAATAAAAATGTAATGTTATTATTTATTTTGAAAATAGAACAATAAACAAAATTAGAATTATCTTTGGCATTAGCCTCTATTAAGTAAGTATTCAGTCCTTATAACTTACTGAGATCCTTTATTATGTACTAAGTACTAAGAGAAATTAAATTATTACCTAATCAATACTTAAAAATACTAAGGTTTTAAATTGTAAGTTAGTGAACATGTAATTTTTTAATTAAATATTCGTATTTATCTTAAATATTAAAAATATGGTAATCAACTTTGGCATTAAGAGAGCAACGCCCACTCCCGGTGGCCCCAACCATTACAGAGGAGGCCTGGACCACGGTGGTGAAGCGCGGCCAGCGGAGACGAAAGAAAGGGGATGGTATAGCGGAATCTACGCCGAAGCAGTCTCCTCCGCCCCCGAAAAAGAAGGCTCCTCCTCGGCAGCCTAAACTGCACACGCCAAAGACGGCGGCAGTGGTGCTGACATTACAGCCAGGCGCCGAGGAGAAGGGCCACTCATACGCCAGGGTGATTGCGGCCACCAGAGCCAAGGTAAGCCTCGCGGAGCTGAACATAGAGGGTGTTCAGTTCCGCAGGTCTTTGACTGGGGCGGCCGTAATTCTCGTCATAGGTAATGAGAAGGAGGCGAGCGCGGTCGACCTAGCTGTCGCCCTTAAAAGAGTTGTTGACCCGACCGTCGTGCGTGTTACAATCCCAACTAAGACGATGGAAATGTTGATTTCCGGACTGGACGAGTCCGTCCAGACGGAGGAACTGAAGGAGGCACTCGCAAAGACCGGCGAGTGCCAGGTCGAGAAGGTTCGGGTGGGGGAGATCCGCCAAGGCCGCTACACCATGGGCACGGCGTGGGTGTGCTGCCCGGTGGAAGTGGCCAAGAAGATAAGCCTCTGCCAAGAGGCTGCTGGTGGGGTGGTCCGCTGCGAAGGTAAAGCTCCTCCAGCCCCGTGAAATGCGGTGTTTTAGGTGCCTCGAATCGGGGCACCTAAGGGTTGACTGCAGGGCGGAGGTAGACCGGAGCACGTTGTGCTACCGATGTGGGGCGGCAGAGCATAGGGCGTCGTTGTGCTCAGCGAAGCCCAAATGCCCTTTGTGCTCGGCGTCCGGGAAACCGGCGGACCACCGCCTTGGAAGTAAGACATGTTCTGCCCCTAAGATGCCTATGGACAGGAGGAGGAGGAGGGCGGCGCGAACCCGCCAGCCCGAATCATCAAGAGTAGAGGCGGAGATGGAGGTCACCGAGGACATCGTTGGGGCCCCCATCCTCCAGGAGGAGGCGACAGCGGGAGGGGAAGTACCCCGCGAAATAAATAGATCCCCAGCTCCAGGGCACCTAGTGCCGGGATATTCCGGGGTGTGAAGCAGCACACAACACCTGCACCGCCAACAAAGCAGCAGAGCCACGTGCCTTTCTGGCGTAGCGCGAGTCCGGCAACGGATCATACACGGAATCAGGGGGTCAGTGGGAATAAGGCCTCGCTGTGGTCCCCTTCCCCCTGCCTCGTGACGGACGGAGGAGCTGCTGGGGGGTTTTTAGTGGGTAGGCCTGGACCGATATGGCCCGGGAAGTCCCACATAACCTCGTGGTTTGGCTCGACCACGAGGGATGCGTAAAAGCATTTTTCCCTATCAAAAAAAAAGGGCAACAATCCGCAATAGACAGTAGGGCAACTATCCGATTTGATACGGATACTTGCCCTTTTTATTTACGAAATAAATAAAACATATTTAACAATAAAACCTAATAAACAGTGCAATTTAAACTGTAATGCACTCAAAGAAATATATTTTTGACTGAAATCGCAATCAGTTATAAAAATATTTAACAGAGATTACTTACCAATATAATTCTGGCGCTCGTCAAAGTATCGCCGCGGAAGATGTTTTCTCATACGGACAAAACACGTGCGCCTAATTCAACGGCTTATGTGGCACTGAGGCCTGCGCGGGGGACGCTTTTAATTATGATCAAAAAGAAACACTGTCAATACGTCTAAAATAGAGCATTTGAAACTGAGGCATGTATCCGTCCGAGGCAACTATCCGGCTTTTACCCTATATGATTTATATAATATGCATTTATAATGTATACGGCGATATTTTTGCAAGAGTACCTAGGTATAATTTTTCTGCAATTGTGACTAATAAAAAAATTCAATGTTTTGTTGAATCTTCTGTTTCCTTTTACAGTAACGAAACGTCGTACCTCCGGTAAGTGGCAGATATTCTTGCCTTTAAATAATACATTAATTAAATTATCGACAACTCCAGCGGTATAGTGTTGGTGCTAGAAAAGCTTGATCTAGTTGGTTGGTTGGATCTTAGAAGTGAGAGGCCCGGAATTTTATGTATTTGTAAAGTATTGAAAGTGCCCCAGGGATTTAATCTGGCCGTGACAATGGAGGAAACACACAAGTTAATTTATTGCGAAAATCTTGTTTTTAACACAGTTTTGGTCTTTAGCACAGTTCTTGTCAACACCTTATTCAATTGTAAAAAAAAACTGACAATCGTAAATAGATAGGCACATTTCAATGAAAAATTAAATTAATACATGGATTATGTTTGCTGCCAAAAGTATGTATGACATAAAAATACAACAACAAACAAGTGATTCTTTCATTGCAAGATTACCCTCTTATAAAAAGAGCCTCGGTACTCTGCGCTGAAAAGCTCCTCGATCTTTGCTTTATTTAACACAAAAGCAGCAGTGCTTTCATCGCTTTGTTCCTTTTTGAAGGATCATGGTCTTTGTAGGAGTAGCAGATGTGTGAAACTTACAAGAACCACATTGTTATGGGTGACTATAGCTACCAAAAACATAAAATATACTTTAAATACCTTTTGTTGCCACTGACCATCAGGTAGACAGTCTGAATAATAATAATAATAAGTTTATTACGCACTCTGGAGGGAGACTCTGTACCAGGGTCGTCTGCTTGGGTACCTCCGTCTTACCTATTTCTGCCGCAAAGCAGCAGTGCTTGCATTGCTGTATTCCGGTTTGAAGGGTAAGATATGGCAGTGAAATTACTGGGTACTGTGACTTTACATCTTGTGTCACAAGTTGGCAACGTACACTGTGGTTCTTGTGGGGGTTGCAGTTTTGCTGCGAATCTCACAAGAGCCACATGTATTATAGGTGACTGTTACCACTTACCATCAGGTGGGCAGTTTGCTTTTTTGCCAACTTTCTGCAATAAAAAAAAACTCAATGAAGTTTACATTAGCTTTATTACATTCGGGAACATCTTAAAGTATTAATCGCATAGTGACCAGAGGTTCCCAAGCTAGGCTGAGCCAATCTCTTGGGAAACCGTAGATATCTACCAGGTTGTTAATGAGGGTGACTATCTGTACGTGTCATTAAATAATAGTTAACATATTTATCTGTTCCTGTATCGTTTATAAATTAAATATCGTTTGTAGATCGAATTAAATATCGAATTATTCTAAAGACCTAATATTAATTATTCTAAAGAATTGTGAGTATCACTCGCAATATAACATTTCAATTTTCAACCACAAACCTCTAAAAGAAAATTGTTGGTATCTGCCGGACATCGTTTAACCACCTTCGTGGTCTAGTGGTTGAGACCACCCGGTGTTGATCAGGAGGTCTGGGTTCGATTCCCCATGGGGGTAAACAATTTTATGCTCGGTGTGGTTGGCGATAGGGCTTTCTGAGCCCGCTTAGCTACTCACCACCATCTTACCTAAGTTTGTCGCCATAATAACAATATTAATAGCTTTGTTGTGTTTCGACAATTAGAGGTAAGATAGTCTGTTCCTCAGTTGTTGAGGAGTCCAGGTGAAACTCGCTTCCACCTTCGGCCTTATCCTCACTTACCATCAAGTGAGATAAGGGCCAAGAGCTTCCCTGTCGTAAGTGTGTAAAACATGTCCGGGATGTGGAGGAATTAAGAACAAAACAGAGACAAAGTTCAATAATTCTAACAAGCATCATAAGACAAGCATCTATTACTTTGACACGTTACAAAACGTTTTTAAAGGTAAACAATTAATCTCCATCAGTTTGATTGAGTTTTATTTAATAGAGACGTAATATATTCATTCATCATTCGCCAATATTCATTTAATTGCAAGTGTAAAATGTGATTGCGTCTATACATAGATATGACAGATGACAGCTTACATTATTTCTACTTTTAGCCACCATGAGCGGTGCGATAGATAACGGGGACCTTTCATTTGGCATAATGTTGTTTGTCATAAAGGCGCTTGGCATAAATCACTAAGCATAATAATCGAAAAGCATAACATTAACGTCACATAATTTTTTCTTTGCATAATTTGTATAAGGCACAATTATCCAAAGGCATAATTTCATGAAGCATAATTAATGAAATCCCTAATTTCTTTTGACATAATATTGGTAGTCCTAAAATGTTTTGCCATAATTTTAAGTGTCATAATTAATGATATCCCTAATATTTTGGGGCATTCCTTATAATTAGAAATGATTTTATTTTAAGGGATATCACGTTCATTAGATACAATGTTTACTCTCTGTTTTACTAAACTTTTTATAATAACATTTCATATATTATTTTATTCAAATATGATACTCGAATATTCAATATTTTCATTTGATATATTTTTTCATAGTATACACGGTGTTTCATAATAACCAATAAATAATCAATGCGTTATCTAAAACTAATTAGTAAATTGTGTTTACCCGTAATGTCATTTAACCCAAAATTTTCATGTATATCATAGTATGAAAATTTTGGGTTGAATGACATTACGTGTAAACACATTTTAATAATTAAATTTAGATAACGCATTGATTATTTATTGGTTATTATGAAACACCGTGTATATTGATTTTTTATTTGACAAAGTAATTCATTCATGCTACTAGTGACAGAAACGAATCACTGCAAAACCGACTCCACGTAGTCTTGTTTGTCCTACCCCTAGAGTGTAATTCAAACCCGCGTAGGCGCGGAGGGGCGAGGCGGCCCGCGAGCTGAGGAGCAGGTGGTTTTAACGCTCGCCGCCGCGGCTGAGGATGGCCAGCAATCCGAAGCTGCGGTGGTGAGCGAAAACCATCTGCGACGATAAGCTCGCGTGGGACCGCCGGAGCCCCGCAGCGTCGGAGTCGTGACAGAAACCATGCATGTGCATGCTTGCTTGCAAGGTGCATGCTTGCTTGCGTGGTACATGCTTGCTTGCACTGTGCATACTTGCTTGCATGTTGCATGCTGGCTTGCATGTTGCATGCTTGCTTGCATGTTGCATGCTTGCTTGCATGTTGCATGCTTGCTTCCATGCATACTGCATGTTTGCTTACATTGCTGCATGCTTGCGCGCCTTTTATGTCTAGAGAAATTCTGCGTAATTGTATTGTTCGTTGTGATTAATATGCTAAACATTAATTATGCTTTGAAAAAATATGCGTCAAGTTGTTCTGTGTTTCGAGTTTATGGGTTTTAATACTTATGATAAATGATTTTCTGCCACACAATATTATGCTTATTACTATTCTGCTTCCTGATTATTATGCGTCTTGACGATTATTACAATCGAAATTATGGAATATGATTTTATGACAATAATTTTTATGCCTAGAAATAGAGAGCCATAGATAACATTACACCCACCTAGTACTTCGCACCCAGCGAATAAGGCAGCTCCGCTAGTATGCACTCCAAGATGAAAGCTATTATTATGACCTAAAATATGTTTTTTATGTTTCGCATTACGCATGAAAGTGTTTGGCAATTATTGAATTTGAACAAGTGCACATTTACACTTATTTTTTCAAACTTTTAGCTTATTTTGGCGAGATATACTATTAACATCAACAATAGACTTCTTTAAACTTTTAAAACGATTTACCGTTCTCATTGTCACGCCAGACTCCATAATACAGCTAATGATCGGGCATAAGGCTATCGCCTAATCAAACAAAAAAGGATTAGCCAAATTGAAATTACGGCTTAGTTGAGTAAACTTTGACAGTAATTGCTCCAAATTTTGTTACTTTAATTAAACGTTAATAACATTGTCTATTAGCACAAACTCGACAGAGTGTATGGCCGCTACGATAAAAACTCAAAATAAACAAAAGTATGTGTAAACTCAAGAGTGAAACCAATATAAGCATGATAAAAATGGAAAGTTTTCTTGTTTGATTTCCTCGCATCCGGACTATAACAACTTAATAATGGTGAAGATTGCGAAATTGTGATGAAAACAGAATGAATACAATTTTATGTGATTTTGATAGTGTATAAATAAACAAACTTATGTGAGATTGATCAATACAGTCGAACGACTATTAAATGGACACCCACAATGCCAGTAGTTTTTTTTTCAACTATAAAATTGTGCAGGTAAACCTCAACCACTGCGCTGCGGCACAGAACTTACTGTGCCAATCAATGGCGCAGTGAGATGTAGACCTGGCGGTCATATCAGAGCCGTATTATGTCCCCCTTATCTCCTAGATGGGTTGGTTGGAGCAACCGACGGCTCTGCAGCCATTATGGCGCCAGCTAAGAGCAACCCCCCCATTACAATATTGGGGGAAAGAGGGCTAGGTTATGTAGCGGTGAAGTGGGGAGAAATCGTGGTTATATCTACATACTTCTCCCCAAACCGTAGTCGGGCGGAGTTCACCTCTTATTTGGGAATCGTGGAAGGAGTTGTGAGGGGGGCGGCCCCGTTTAAAGTACTGTTGGTGGGGGACCTTAACGGGAAGTCTCGTGCTTGGGGGTCACGTTACACAGATGCCAGGATTGGTGAGTTAGCGTCATGGGTTTTCAACCTGGGACTTGATATCGTGAATCGAGGCACCACCCCGACGTGCGTACGTTGTCAGGCCACGTCAATAGTTGACGTTGCCTTTGCCACCCCACCCCTGGCCGCCTAAATCAGGAACTGGCAGTTGGACACGAACGTGGAGTCGATGTTTGATCATAGATACATCAGATACTCGATCTCCGCGACGTCTTCAGGAGCCAACACAAACTCGGATCCTACAACTGGTTCTCCACTGTTCCTACGGTGAGCGCTTGCTCGATTCCGCCCTGAGCTGGCATTGGAGGCAGCAGAAGTCCGAGAATGGGCTGATCTGGCCTCCCACCTAGCAGGCAACGTCGATTGCATGGCGGAGAATTTTGCAGATGACCTGCGGGTCATCTGCAATGCCGCCATGCCGAAAGCGCGGCCCTGCTCCGTGAGGAAGCAGGTGTACTGGTGGTCTCAAGAGATAGCAAACCTGCGTACCATCAGTATGCGTACAAAAATTCTCGTCTCGCGTGGGAGGACCTTACTTCTCCTTGATTTAACTTACCAGTAGCAGCGCATTGTTGTCTACCTATGCTCACCTCAAAAATGTATAAATGTCTGAGATGCTTTGTTTTACAATTATCTGTTTTAAATTATAAATTTACTTTCAAAATCAGTTTATATTTGGCTGAATAACTATGCAACAATTGACAATTGATTCAAGTTCGAGATTGTTTGTCACAACGTGGCAGATGGGAATCGAACCAATATTGTATTTCGGGCATGAAGATAATTTTATTGCCTCTTGAGATCCAATAAATCAAAATAATATTCATTTCATAATAATATCCCTATATATATATCATTTCATAATAGTTAAGAATCAAACGAATATCTACCTACTCCAGATCTAATAACAGCCTAGACGAATTTGCAAAAATCAAATAAGATCAAGGTGTACCTAAAAAAGACTTAGTACTGGTTGTATTGTATTACTTCATAGAAAAAATAATAATATTCAAATAAGTTTCGTTTATTTCAATTGATCATGGTAGGTATTCAATATTGTTTTATGAGATTTATGACAAGAGGAATATGAATATGTCTAAGTGTTATCTTTTTAAAAACACTTTTGCTATATTGTTCAAAATGGGAACAAAGAAAACAAGTAAAATATACTTTAACAAATTTTACTGCTTGAATTTGGACAAAATATAATAGATAGGTTGTTTTTAGATGTGCGTTAGTCAGTGATAATTTTGATGTGTCTTGATTGGCCAAGTCAAAGTAAGATGGCAGGCGTAAGACGTCCTTCGATTGGATAACTCATAGCAATCAACAACTATACGTCCTGTGCAAAGATGATAGGGTTCGAATTGGCGTAGACATCCTCCCGGGCCTTGAAAGCTGCTGGAGATTTCAAGATGACTCTTCCTCCATCGTAGGTAAAAGACATATGCGATTGATCGCTCTTCTTATAGTTCCCTTAGAAGTTGCAATGTCAGCTACACGCGGAACACCATCAGAGCCAGGAAAAAGCTTTGTTACTCTTCCTAGGTGCCAACAAAGAGGTGGCAGGGCATCATCCTTCAACAGAACGAGGTCATCAAACTTCAGTTCCCTGCATTTTGTACGCCATTTGGTTCGCTGCTGTAGTTCGGAAACATATTCATTAGTCCATCGTTGCCAGAAGTGTTGTCTCATCTTTTCAAGAAACTGGAATCGATCGAGGCGGCTTTCATCGTAGTTCAATAAATTTTTTGAAGGTGGTGAAGTAAGCGGCTTGCCGATAAGAAAGTGTCCCGGGGTTAAGGGTTGAAAGTCACTGGGAGAAGGACTGAGAGGACACAGAGGACGGCTATTTAAAATCGCTTCAATTTGTGAGAACAAAGTAGACAATTCCTCGAATGTAAGATGTGAATTACCTAACACTCTACGAACGTGAAACTTTGCTGATTTTACCCCAGCTTCTGCTGAACCATTGAAATGAGGAGCATACGCGGGCGAGAACTTAAATTCAATATTTTGACGTGAAGCAAAGTCACAAATGGAATCTTTGTTTGAACGTAAGAAATCACTCATTTCTTTGGCTGCGGCAACAAAATTGCGACCGTTGTCACAATAAATTAGGTTAGGCACACCTCTGCGTGCGATAAATCGTTTTAAAGTTAAAATAAATGCGTTTTTTGACAATTCACTAACAGCCTCTAAGTGTATGCATCTAAAACGAAGGCAAACAAAGATGCATAGATAGCATTTTCGAGTTATTTTACAACCGCGTCCCTTGCGATCTGAGATAAAAAATGGTCCAGCAAAGTCAGTCGCAACAGGACTAAAAGGATAATCTGGTTGAATACGTTGACTAGGTAAGTTGCCCATAATATTAGTTAATGTTCGACCTTTAAATCGCCGACAAGTAGAGCAATTTCTTGCAGTAGCTCTGGCCAGGCTGCGTCCACCAATAGGCCAGTATTGATCTCTGATTGAAGCCAGTAGTTGTTGCGGACCAGCATGTAATAAGCGTTCGTGTTCATTTGAAAAAATAAGTTTTGTTATGTGGTGCTTAGAACATAGCAAAATAGGATGTTTTTTGTCATAGGGGTGATTAGAATTGTCGATTCGACCACCAACTCGAATCAAACCCATCTCATCTACGAATGGGTTAAGGGATAACAACATACACTTGGCGCGCAAAGGTTTTTTGGAAATTAGTTTATACCTTTCTTCGGGGAAAGTTTCAATTTGTGTAATTTTTAAAATAGTGTACATAGCTTTGGTTAACTCATCTACTCTAAAATTACCTGTAATTTTGTCTTGGGGGTGGCTACAGTTGTAAATAAATCTATATATGGCAGCTATAATTCTCTGTACTTTGATTAATTTTGAAAACCTTTTGAAGTCAATTATAGATAAAGACATAACCTCCGCGGCCAAAGCGGTGATCGCTTTTAGTTCAGGTAGCTCTACAGAAATACATTCAAATGTAGGCCATAATGTTTCCGTCTGCCCAATAAAGGCAGGTCCATGCCACCACAAAGATGTTTTGTTGCTGTCAAGAGAGTCTACACCACGTGAGGCAAGGTCGGCAGGGTTTTCAGCCGTAGGCACGTAGCGCCAAGATGCAGGATCAGAAAGCTCATGTATCGCAGCAATTCTATTTGCAACGAAAGTTTTTGCTTTATTAGGCGAGTTTATCCAACCCAGAACAATGCGTGAATCTGTCCAGAAAAAATGTCGTGTGATATGACAACGAATAGCAGAGGTGGCGAAGGAACTTAATTGAGCACCCAACACCGCGGCACATAACTCTAATCTCGGTATGGTAGTAGCCTTTAGAGGTGCTACGCGAGCCTTTGCGCAGAAAAGCCTTACTAGTACATCGCCGTTTTGGTTCACAGATTTGATGAAAACACAGCTACCATAAGCTCGCTCGGATGCATCGCAAAAACAATGCATTTCAATTGTTTTTGCGTCATCTATCAGTACTCGTCTTGGTATCTTAAATTCATTTAAATTAGTTATTGTTTTTGTAAGATTTAACCAAATAGTATTTAGGTCCGAAGGTAAAGCTTCATCCCAATCTAGCTTATAGGTCCAAAGTTGTTGAAGAAAAATTTTAAATGTTATTGTGTAGAGTGAAAGTAAACCAAGTGGATCAAAAATTTTACTAATGACAGACAAAATTGATCTTTTAGTTAGAGTTTTAGGCAGAGTGAGTTCAATAGGAAAATGGATTTCATCTAATAAAGGAGACCACCCAATACCGAGAGTACTGGTAGCATTACTTATTATTAGGTTTCCCTTTTCAACATTGGTATTATTAGAGTCCAGGAGATGGGGAAGATTAGACCGGAATTTCCGGAGATGAAAACATCCCTTAGCTAGTTCACTGGTGACTCTACGCTGAATGATACGCAGCTCGTCTTCTGAATCAGAGCCTGTAAGCAGATCGTCGCAATAAAAATCCTTTTGTATAATAGTTTTTAAGTTTTGATCACTACACTCCTCCCCCAATTGCCAAATACACCTCGTACTTAGAAAACTGGCGCTTGCGAAACCATAAGTTACTGTATTTAATTGAAAAACAGAAAGCTCATCAGTTTCATTTTCCCGCCACAATATCAGTTGTAAGTCTCGATCAGTCTTGTCGACATTGATTTGGCGATACATTTTTTCAATGTCGCCTGAAAGAATATATTTGTAAGTACGAAATCGAAGAAGTATGTTAAATAGAGAATCTTGAATTGTAGGCCCGACCATTTGTAAATTATTTACTGATAGGCCGGAAGTAGTTCGAGCCGATGCGTCAAAAACAACACGCAATTTAGTCGACTCACTTTTTTCCCTCAAAACGGGATGATGAGGTAAGAAGTATAAAATTTTATTGTTTGGCATATGAAAGTCAGATAAGTGTCCTAGGTGGCGATATTCATTAATAAATTCCGAATATGCCCGTTTAAGTTCGGGTTGTTTTCGAAATCGAGCTTCAAGATTTAGGAATCTCTTTTTCGCAATTTGGTAAGAGTCACCCAAACAGTCACGATTATCACGAAGTGGTAGACGTACACAAAAACGTCCATCAGATAGCCGTGTATAGGTGGATAAAAAATGCTGTTCACATAACCTTTCTTCTAAAGTATAGGGCGAGGCTTGTGGAAAATTTTCTAATTCCCAAAATTTGGCAACTTGGTTTTCAAGACAATTAGGGTCTGCAATTAGGGCGTGGCATACAACAGCGCTATTTAAGAACTGTTGACATGGTGCCATGGCTAGGGGGCCGGCAATCAGCCACCCGAGCTTAGAATTTCGCAATACTGGCATTTTAGGACCTAGTGAATGCTGCTCTGAGCTAATCAAATCCCAAAATAAGTCCGCCCCGATCAACATATCAATAGGAGAGGGTTTATTAAACTCGGGGTCAGCTAAGCTAAAATTGGGTATGTTTAACAATTTAGCCTCAAACGTCTCTCGGGGCAAGGAATCTGATATTTTAGGTAAAACTAGGCAAGTCATATCGACACTGTAGGCACTTACATTTGATTGTAGTCGTAGGAAGCATCGCTGAATATTTGAATTTAGTGGTGACCCGCCAATGCCAAGAATATTGACATTAGACGGTTGAGGAGGCAGGTTAAGTTTATGCAAAACGGACTCAGTAATAAATGATAACTGACTGCCGCAGTCCAGCAAAGCACGTGCGGTTATAATCGTGTTGGTGTTTGGATTACAAATTTTTACAATAGCAGTACAAAGCAAAACCTGCGAAGAGGGGACTAAAGCCGCCATGACGTGAGCTTGCGAAGTTGGGTCGCTAGTCTGTGGGAGCCCTATTTCAAGATGCAGTAAAGAATTATGTCTTCTTTTACACAGGCGACAGGTACCAGGTAATCTACATGCGGAAAGGTTGTGTCCAGGTCTTAGACAGTTTTCACACAGACTCTGTGACTTTACAAAAGAAATCCTATCATCAGGTGTTTTAGATTTAAATAAATTACATTCATATAGACGATGATTACCTTTACAAAAAATACATTCAAAAATCTTGGCGGTTTTAGTTGTGGTTAAAAAAGATTTCACATGGGATTGTTGCTTATTGTTTTGAGACACCGGTACTAAGGACTTAGGCTTATCTTGCTTATTACGATGGACAACTTCCAGCACATCAGCCCGATTTTTCAAAAACGTGAAGAAATCTGAGATACTAGGAATTTCGGGCAGTGAATTTCTATGTTCCTCCCATTAAGTACTGTTGTCTAACTTTGCTGTGACCATGTAAATAATTAAAATGTCCCACTTGTCTGTTGGTAGCCCTAAAGTACTAAGAGCTCGCAAGTTTTTAGTAATATGATCAATAATAAACCGTAGCGACTTATCAGTCTCTCGCGTTGTTTCAAAATTAAAAAGAGATTTTAAATGGTTATTAATGAGTTGTCTTTTGTTGTCATAACGTTCGCACAGGAGCTGCCAAGCTTGACTATAATTTTTACATGAAACTTCTAGATTACAGATTACTCGGCTGGCTTCACCCTCTAAGTACGAATTTAAATAGTGAAATTTGTGTATATTGTTGATTTTGTCATTGTCATGTATTAAAGAACAAAAGGTTTCTTTGAATTCCAGCCATTTGTAGTACGCTCCATCAAATGTAGGAATTTTAATAATTGGTAGTTTAAATCCAACAATGTTGTCCTGTGCTTGAGTTGAAGCATTAGTATGATAATCGGAATGATTCGAAGAAGAGTTCGACTTTATTATTATTTTAGCCAAAGAAATGTTATGATCAAAATCCTGCTCAATAGCATCACGGATAGCTAATTCACTCTCTAAATTTGATGAATTACTTGATTCTATTTGTAACTGCAACTCGTCAAACACCATGAACAACGCTTCAATTCTAGACAATTTCATCATAAGTTCGTTTACTCCCAATTCTGGTATATTTTCTTGCCTTTGCAATGAGTCTAAGTAATTTTTAAACTTAGTAATTCGTCCCTTAATATTACTGCGCTTTATCGTGAGTTCCTTTACATTTACGTCTGTAACCGTAGATTCCATTATGATGAAATTATCGAAACAAAAAAATTGTTTACAAAATGTGTACGAACGATACGCTCCCTCCTCATTTCACAGCCAGCCGGCCGCACGCAGCACCTTACTTATCGGCCTTTTCAAGTTCTCAGGCAGTCTCGAATGCGCCGGCGCATAGGCCAGCCAACCGCTCGTACACGAGCGATGAATATTATACACTGGAATGTTAATATATCGGAATGCTTAGATGTGCAATAAAGTAACAGTTTAAAATATTCAGGTTGGGCAAATAAAATTGGGTAGTGAATGTGGAGAAATGGGTAATACTCGTACCTAGTGATTAAAATCAAAATTACAATGACATTGAAATTGAACAATTATTTTAATTTAAAATGCTTTCGTAAAGATGTTATCTGAACCTTTAATAGAAATGAAATATTAAGAAATGATTAAATATTGGTTGAATTTACGCACAATGGAGGTAGAAACGTATAACGTATGTTCACTTTCACTTTTAGGTAGATGATTCACGATTACTATAGATATCACTACGAGATAATAATTAGGTATTTAAACATACTGGCACACAGTAAAATGTAATAATTAGGATACTTGAAATCTTAGAAGTACAACATTATGTCGTTGTACACGTAACTTTGTTCACACAAATTAAGCTAAGTATAAATTAGGAAATGGAAAAAAATTTAGGAAATAATAGGAACGGGCTCACATTCAAGTAGGCAGGCAGGCACTCGATGTTATGACTTCTTGATGTTGTGAATGCCGTCTGTCGGTCTAGTCTCGTAGTCGTGAAGCTCCTTAAATTTGGTTGATTTCCGTTGGGTGATGAGACCTATTAGGTACTTCGAATTCCAACAAAGTATGCAGGTCCTGTCACGGTCGCCAATTTCTTTGTTCAAAATGGGAACAAAGAAAACAAGTAAAATATACTTTAACAAATTTTACTGCTTGAATTTGGACAAAATATAATAGATAGGTTGTTTTTAGATGTGCGTTAGTCAGTGATAATTTTGATGTGTCTTGATTGGCCAAGTCAAAGTAAGATGGCAGGCGTAAGACGTCCTTCGATTGGATAACTCATAGCAATCAACAACTATACGTCCTGTGCAAAGATGATAGGGTTCGAATTGGCGTAGACAATTATGAATTAATTTAACTTTTAATCATGAGTTTTAACAAAGAAATTTTAAAAAATCAATCACATCCAGGAAAGTTCTTGCGAACAAAAGGAACATTTCTAAAACGGTCGTCTCTATAGTCTAGTGGTTAAGGTTCACATCTGAACGTGTGCGCATCGATCACTTGAGGACAGAAGATTTCCAATTCAGTTTTTTTTGATGATTTGACTTCTGAGTCCGGTTTGGTAGCTATCAATATCTTATCTCATTTGGAAGAAGCAATAAAAATTTTCTAGTAACAATTATTTTGTGGTTGTAAAATCGACTCATCTTTGGCAAACTTATTGTAACTTAATTATCAGGTGAAATAAACCCTAGAGCTTTATACGTATCATGTGACATAGTAATCCTACCCAATCGACATTCGGTTACAGCAATCAATATAAACAGAGACAATTTAAGTCATCTGTGTGGAATATTTACAGTGCACAGAGTCTGTGCAAACACAAATGCATAGTCAAAGATGAAACGGTTAACTTCATCAGATGCATGACCTTTGTTTTACGTGTCTTCCAAGCACAAATTAATTGTATGTATATATATAAAACAATCGGTCACCCATCACAAGTATTACTACGGTTAACGTTGCTCAACTTAACTAATCCGCTAGTGCGGCACTGAGCTCATCATGATACTCGTACCTATAAAGATATAAGAACCGGAATGTTCTTATCCCACAGTTTGACACAGTGGCGAGATACCAAACAATTAATGGTCTACAACTTCCTGTTACTTTTGCTTATACTGCTATTCAGCCCCTCCGGCGCTGTAATAATTACTGGTCTGTGTTTGTAGATAAAAATCAGGGGTAGATTTATAAATATAGTAACTACTTATAATAGAAAACGATTAAAGTTAAGCATTGTTAACTGAAACAAAAAACATAATATTAGACTTTGATAAGAAATTTAATAATTCTATTAAGTTGCTATGGTTTTGGAGTAATTTATTCCATTGAATTCTAAACTACAAATGGACCGATTAACTTTAGTTTTCAAAACGCAAAAGTGATGTAAACATTATCAGAGATAACGAAAATCCTAAGATAAGCTGGGGTTGTAGTTAGCGTTTTCAGGTGTCCCGTGACGGAAAAGTCCCGATTTTTGACAAAAAAAAAAAGATTTTTTTTATAATCAAGCAGTGACTAAATACTATGACTTTATAATCTTGGCATACTTACCTATTTATCCCTAAAATATTCAAATGAATGCTTATAGCACTGGGCTATGGGTACCCATCGGTTCCATTCTCTTTACCTTGCTACACGCAAGAACACACAAAAAAGAAACAAACGCAGTTTTGTTCAATCAAATCAAAGTTAACTACTACTTACGTTAACTCTGTTTTCTTATGTTAAAATCTGGTTTTTTGCTGTCCCGCCTTGAAAGTGATAATCCTGATTTTAACAAGGTTCTGCCTCGAAATTTCGCTTTCAACACCTAGCAACTATAGAAGTAGGAGTCGGATATCCCTTTTCAACTCTTTCGTAGTTCACCTGACAGTGTCTTTTGAAACTTCTTTTCACAGATATGCTTACGTAAAGCATACAAGACAATCCAATTTACACTTGTCGCACTGTACAATTACGATTTCCGTCAGGGCATAAACAAAATTATTGGTGTACCTATGCTAAATGTAAGGTGGTGGAGGTAAATTTGGCCTGAAATAGAGCAATATATATATATACTAACGATTTAAAGGTTTTAGTCTGTAGCATCGTAATTACACCACATAATATTATTATCATATAGGTTAATAGATGATCAAACGAACTTCTCAAGTGAAGTTCGATCATTATTATATGATTCGCTTATATGTGTTATTAGTTCAAATGCATTAAAAAAAGATCATCTCATAATGTTGAACGTCTGTTTTCCCTAAGTGCCCGTTTAAGAATAAGCGCCAACTCTTTGAGTTTGTTACTTCATATTTCGTAACTTTGCTGCTTACGGAAGAAGGCGGCCTTTTAACTCAAGTAATTAGGTATTAACTACTTAAAAGGAGTGTCTAATATTTTTTAATGGAAAGACGTGACAGGTCTCCAGCGGAATATATAAAACGACCTGGTTTTAGGAGCTTCTTAGTGAATAAGCAACAACTTGAAGACTTTATTTTACGATGTTTTTTTTTTCATTTAATAATTCCTTCAGTGAAGACGTAGGTATTCCATACTTATTAACATTTTCAAAACTTACAATATCATTGATAAATTCATTGTTAACTATAACCAACTTTGATGACAGGCATCAGTCTGTCAAAAAACTTTTGTTTTAATCAAAATTTAATTGATGTGATAGACGTCAATATTTATCTAATCACTTAAACTAGCTGAAATGTACAATAAGAAAAGAACAATAAGAAATGGGGGAAAAAGAGATCTTAATGTATTTTCGGCCAATTTTACCCTTCATAAGTCTTTTTTCCCATGATGTCAACAAACCTTTGTAAAAATGTGTAGAATCAGTCCGACCGTTTTGGTGCTTTGGGTTGTATCGTCAATTATTACAAATTACTGAGCTATTATGTTTGTAATTGAAAACCGCCATTATTCTTCTCCCTACCACTTATATGCAGATGATCTACAAATCTATAGGCACTGTAGTCTGGCTGACATCCCTGTTACGATTGACATCATCAATACTGATCTCGTGGCTATAAAATCTTAGGCACACTCATTTGCACTAAAAGTTAACTCGGAGAAGTCACAGGTCATGATAATTGGTAGTCAGGGAATGTACAGTAAAATAAATTTCTCTTCGCTCCAACAGGTGTTTTTCGATGGTGTTGCTTTGCCGTTTTCAAAGAAAAGCAAAATTTTGGGGCTGATTATCGATAACACATTATCTTGGGGGGCCCATGTAAACGAAGTTAGCCGTCGTATGCATTATTCATATCATTCTCTCAAGCGATTACAATATTTTTTGCCGATCAAAACTAAAATTATGCTCGCGCAGTCCCTCTTATTACCCATTCTCGACTACGCTGATGTATGTTACCTAGATGCGACAGAAGTACTTCTCAATAAGCTCGAAAGACTGCAGAATCTGGCGATCCGTTTCATCTTTAGTCTCAAAAAATTCGATCATGTATCACAGTATAGATCACAACTCAAATGGTTACCAATTCTTTTACGCAGAGATATGCACATCCTAGCCCTTACTTATAAAATCCTGGGACATCCTAATTTTCCTGAGTATTTACGTTGCCGATTTCATCACATACCTCCTTCCTCTCGCCCTACACGTTCATGTGTAACGAATACCCTTATCCTTCCACCGTCAAATACCAAATTCTTTTTCCACTCCTTTACCGTACGTGCTGCTCAGTTGTGGAACAAATTGCCGGCTGATTTACGAGAGAGCTCATCGCTTGACTCTTTTAAGAAGAGATTAAAAGAGTACTTTCTATCTCTTGGTGTATAATATTTATATGTATATATATTATATATAATTATTTATGTATGTATAGTAGATATTAGTTATTATGTGTATTCTGTAGTTTATAATATGAAATAATTTGGTTTAAAATATATTGTGTAACGTAGTTTAGGTATATCTTGTATAATATATTTTTTGTTCTTTTTTTTTAGTGCATAGTACATTCCCGCAATAGCAGTCTCACTACACCTGTTAGGGTTGGCTGGCAGAGATCTCTACCAGAGATAAGCCCACCTATGTACAATATTTAATTAAACCAAATTTAATTGTTTATGTGCAATAAAGGATTTAATAATTATTAGTTCGCGTATCTCGCAAATGTGACAAATTAAATGTATCACGTACCTACTACCTAAGTGTGACAAATAAATACGTTCAGTTTAACGGTTACACTCTGATTCCAATCATCACTCACTGCGGTCACATACGACCGTATGTGAACGCAGTATGGGGTCAGAAATATTAATGCGAAAATACATTTTGCATGAAAATCAAAATTAAATTGAGAGTCTGCAAAGTGTTCCACAAAAATAGGCATTGCAAATAATAAAAAGTTCAGGAGAAAACGGTAATGATCAGAGATTGTAAAGTTTCATCTATCACTTTGAAACTTTTAACGATGATCGTGATTATTACGGATAGTAAGAATATTACTAAAGTTGTAAATTTGTATTAATTTAATTATGCCGTATAAGCCGCTCTGGAAATCTATAGAGGTAAACAAAAGGAAATTTAATTTGTTAAGGTTTAAGGAAATTAACAAGGCGTGAAATTTGTCAGCAAATGTAGCAGAAAAGTGATTTAAAGCCAATTAAATTATACCCCCGAGGGAATCAAACGAAGTTTCCTCCAAGAAAAGATTGAATGAGCAAGAAAAATACCCGCACGCTCTTTGTAAAGGTTTTCAGTAATTTATTTTCTGGTTTATTTATTTTCTATGAGACTTATTAAAAATGTGAAATGAAATTTACGTTCTTATATTGCAGTCGGTACCAATCGATGATCTGGTGATCGCTTATGATCTACACCAGATGGGATGTAAGGTCCCATCCTTCCTTTTCGCCAATGGTTTTAGCACCGGGGGCAGAGCCTATACGGTCATTTGAAAAGTTACTGAAGCTGGCTCACCCAAGCTCTCCTGCTGTGCCCTGCTCTTTCGGAGTTAGCCTACGGGCCCCATCCCTCGCCTCTACTCGCACACGGTAGGCTGCCACCACGACATTCACCACTAGTTCCCATGGGGGAGTGCCGGCGATTACGCAGGCTGCCGCACTTTGATGGCAGAGGTCATCATGGAGCGCTGCGCTCATCTCAGTGATGCGATGGCATAGGCACTTGGGCACTAACCCACACCGGAGCCCCGTAAAGCGCCATGCTGCGCACTACTCCCGCATATAACCGTCGACAACTGGCGCTGGGGCCACCCTGGATCCGCCACGACATTGGCGGATCCAGGGTGGGTTAAGGAAATAAACACTTTATTTTTTATTGTTTACTTGTGATTTTATCCCTAGCTCCAAGTAGGAACTTTCGGAATGTCTCCCCCCTCCCCCCCAAATTGACTTATATATGTTTAAAAAGTATGCTACTTTTGAAACATATTTAGGAAAATACATTTTTAATAAAAATCTTTGATTTTAAAGTTTTTTTTTCAATTATTTTCAACTAGCAGAAGACATTTTAAAAATCATCTTCATCACTTCAACCCATGTACTTTGTACGTGCCACTGCTGGACACGGCCTTCGTCTTCATCTCGGGCTCTTACCCGCCTTAACGAAATTCCAATTGTATTGATTTCCATTTTGATCTTTGCTAAGCCAAAGTAGACTTTATTCATTGTTAATAACTACGTACTAGCATTCAACTTATAAATCATTACGGATTGCGTGAAAATTGGTTAAGATGAAGCAAACTACCAATTCATGTATTGATTTATTTATGTTCCCAGTTATTTAGCATTTTAAGGAAAATGCAATGTCACAAATATAAAACACATCATGACATTTTTATATTGAAGTCGGTGCTAAATTTTAAATTAATTCGGTGTCGGTGCTACATTTTAAAGTGCTAAATTTTAAGTAATTTTTTTTTATGGGAATTTAATTTATGGGATCAAACGCAACTGTTCCGCATCGAACCAAAAAGATTCGCGTAAATAAGATCAGCAATCACCGCGTAATTAGTGTACATGCATAAAGAACATACGCGTCGAATTGAGACCCTCCTCCTTTTCGAAGTCGGTTTAAAATTGTAACTCTTCTTAAAATGCAAAGCAATAATTCGAATACGTTTTTAAACTACATAACTATTAGGTTTTAAATTCTGTAATTTGTAAGCTAAAACACTTTATGACATTATAGTGGATACTGCAGTTTTTCTTTCTCATAAAACAGATTTTTTTTCGTGATTACATCGTTAAAGTTAAGGGCACATGGGACGGTCGTGATGAACTTCAAGACACATTAGACTGTCGAGCCGGTCCCTTTACACGAGCAGTTAACTGCTATCACAACGCCCTTCTTCAATAATGCACCAAGTTTATGTACGTATAAATTTTTATTTGTGGAGAAATAAAGCTTTTTAAGTCACACAAGAAAACCTTTGTGATTTTTATTTCGAATAAAACTTCCTAGTACGACATTATTTTATTGTTTTATATAGGTTATGTATCGACAGATTAACTGACTGACTGATTTATCATCGTCTATAGCGTAAATTATTAAAGCGAGCGACACGCTAGCATCCGCTAATAAAGATTTTTTGGAAATTTAACCCATTAGAGGGTTTGCAGTTGGCATGAATATCCACTTATTTTGAAGCAGCAGCGTGAAACTCTGTATTTAGGCTAACTGAAAAAATAAGCGGTTTTCAATCTCAATACGTAAGTATTAATGGGATTTTTTTTGAAAGCTTTTTAGCCGATATTGTTTGCACTACGAAAAACCTAGGAGCACCATAAGAAACAAATAAGTATTTTTATGTGTCAAAAACATTTAGATAGTAGGTAAGGCAGTGGTAATTTTAGCAATGCTCATTACGACAAGATTCCTACTAACTATTTCGTTTATTTATCCACAGATGCGAGAGGCGCAGGATCGTTCAATATTGTAGGAACTGAAGTCAAGCTAAAGTAATACGGAACTTCGCAATTAACGATGAAGTATTTATGTAGCTTCGCAAGTTGAGCATAACGTCACTTTGTGGTACCAAACTATGGAAGATTATTTCATACCTAGTGCTAATCACATTGTTTGTTAAGGTTAAAAGCTAATATGATACGCATTTTTTTTCAATTAATGGAAATTTTGATAACATTTTATGATTGGGTATTTGTGGTAAGGTGTTTACATGTAATAAAGTTGACTCTATATTATTAGGTTAAGCTGGTCAAATGACTAGAAAATTAATATAAATAAGGCAGACTCAGCTGCGTGTGACGTTCTGTTTCTTCATGTAAGCAATGAGGAAATTAAAGGAACAGTTTATATATGTATTTGTTATTTATGCATCGATAATTAAACGGATTAATAAAACTCATTGTATGAAATTTATTTAATACTTTATTCGACAATAAATATAATAATATTAATTACAATTATGAAGTCATGATAAGGATAGACTTATTTCTCAAAGATCTTTTCCAGCCAACCACAACGGTTGTTTAGTAACATTTGCACAGGAAAACTTTATGTGCAAAACAGTTTAAATACACAAAAAAGACACATATTTTATACGTAGTCATCATCACATCATCATTTTAGTCAAGAGACGTCCACTGTTGTACATAGGCCTCCCCCAAAGATCTCCAAACTGATCGGACCTGCACCTCTCGCAAATAGCTGCTTCCGGCGACCTTCAACAGATCGTCGGTCCACCTTGTGGGGGCCTACCAACGCTGTGTCTCCCGGTACGTGGCCGCCACTCGAGGATCTTTCCGCCCCAACGGCCGTCACTCCCGCGAGCTACGTGTCTTGCCCACAACCACTTAAGGTTTGTAATTCTTTAGATTATATCGGTGACTCTAGTTCTTCTACGGATTTCATCATTTCTGATGTGACCGGGTAGAGAAACCCTGAGATAGCCCTCTCTATTGCCCTTTGAGTGACCTTGAACCTTCTTATGAGACCCATTGTAAGCGGTAACGTCCCTTAGTTTCCCAAACGCTGCCCAGCCGAATTGGACTCGTCTTTGAAGTCCAGCTCAGACTTAGCGAGCTGGACTTTTTGCCTCCCCCATAGCTAAATTAATTAACGCTAGCATACAAAAAAGCATCTACCCGGCATATTTAAAAATGGGAATAGTAAGGCCTGTATTTAAAAAAGGTAGTAAAACTGATTATAACAACTATAGACCTATAACAATCCTCCCTACAATTGATAACGTAATAGAAAAATATATAAGTAAACAAATATACACATTTTTTAATAAAAATAATATACTTAGCAAAAGTCAATATGGCTTTTAACCACAAAAAAATACTACCCAGCTTCTTTCTACTTTTACCGATGTCATTAACGATCAACTTAATAATAAGAAACATGTACTCATAGCATATATTGATTACAGTAAGGCATTTGATATGCTGCAACATAATGTTCTGATGGAACGATTAGATGAAACTGGAATAAGAGGCCCACTACTTAATTGGTGTCGAAAGTATCTCAATAATCGTTCCTTCCTAGTCAAAGTAGATAATGCATACAGTGATCAAATGCCTGTGGCTGCTGGCACGGCTCAAGGATCAGTTTTAGGACCTTTACACTACCTTACTTACGTAATAATAATAATAATAAGCCTTTTTATTTCTTCTTTTACGATAGTTGGTAGTTACAATATTACAATTAATTCAAATTTGATTTGTATTAGTAAGTTAGCTTAGATTATGTTAGTAATATGTGTTTTTTAAAAAATATTTATATATTAACAGGAACCCCGGTTTGGGTAAAGGCCTCCTCCAAAGATGCCCATTTTTGTCGGTCTTGTGCTATGGAGTACCAGTTTGTGCCAGTTGATCCTTTCAGATCATCTTCCCAGCGGGCTAAGGGTCTCCCCCTCCCCCTCTTGCCTGGCGGTCCTTTCCACTGGGTAACTCGTGTGGTCCACCTTCTGTCAGACATTCTCGCTACATGTCCAGCCCAACGCCATTTTAGTTTTTGAGCAAAGGTTAAAGCGTTTGTAACTTTAGTAATGTCTCTTATCTTTGTGTCTTATTTTGTCCATTTTCTTTATGTTTAACATGCTTCGTTCTAAGCCTCTTTGGCATGTATTGATTTTATTCTTAGCTTGTCTAGTGAATTTCCAGGTCTGGCTTCCGTAAGTTAGGCTTGGTAGTAGACGTGAGTTCATAACTTTAGCTTTGAGAGTTATTGGTAAGTTACTTTTAAATATCTCTTTTAGGCTTCAATACTTATTCCAGGTTTGTTGGACCCTTCTCTCTATTTCTATAATATTGCTATTTTTCTCGAAACTTATTCTTTTTCCCAGGTAGATATAACTATCTACGTATTCCAAAGGGTTACCGTTGATAGTTATAGGTCTCATTTGTGTATTAGTCATTATCTTAGTCTTTGTTAGATTCATTTCTAATCCAACTTTCGCACTCGCTTGTTGTAGAGCTTCTATCATAGATTGCATCTCGTTGGCTGTCTCTGACAGAAGTATCAGGTCATCGGCGAACCTCAGATGACTTAGGTAGACGCCTTTTATATAGAGTCCTGTTTTACTCCAATCCAACTTGTTCATAATGTTTTCGAGAATGGCTATGAAAATAGTGGGTGAGAGCGGGTCCCCTTGTCTTACCCCTCTTTCTATATGGAAGGCGGGGCCTAAAGCTTCGAGCTTTATTCTTCCTTTATTGTTATTGTATATACTTCTAATCACATTTATAAATTTATCTGGCACCTCTTGTTCTTTTAAACTCTCTCATATACTTATGTGTGTGACCGAATCGAAAGCTTTTTGATAGTCAATGAAAGTTATGTAAAGAGGTCTCTGGAACTCTTGATATTTCTCTATAATTAACTCGATGGTGTGAATGTGGTCAATAGTAGAGTATCCTTTTCTGAATCCTGCCTGTTCTACAGGTTGTTTTGCCTCTATTATCGAGCTTAGTCTATTATTTATAATCGATGAGAAAAGTTTGTATATATTTGGTAACAAACTAATTGGTCTATAGTTGCTGATATTTTTTGGATCTCCCTTTTTATATATAAGTATGATATTTGCTTCCGACCATTCTATGGGCGTTTTAGAGGTTAGAAGTATAGTATTAAACAGTTCAGTTAAAGGTTTTGCCAAAATTTGATGAGCATATTTTAGTGATTCATTTGTGATGTTGTCCTTACTTACGTAAATAACATTAAAAAAATAATAAAATACTGTGAAATCTTTAAATTCGCTGACGACACCTGCTTAATGAGAGCTAATTGTGATATAAATGTAGCACTAACACAACTACAACATGACTTTGATAATTTAATTGCATGGTCACATGATGCAGGACTGGTCCTTAATGCTAACAAAACCAAGCTAATGTATATGAGCTCGAGTTAAAACAGAAGACAACAGGAACTGAATATTGTTGCCCACGACCACTCGTGCTTACATTCTAAAAAAAATCTGAGTGATGCATGTAGGTGCCCTTCAATCGATGTTGTGGATAAGCAGCTATATCTAGGTCTTGTAATGGATAAACGACTCAAATGGACAGATTACATCGATACCGTGTGTGACAAACTAAGAGCAATTCTTTCCAAGTTTTCAATAATTAAATATAAAATACCTTACCCAATATTGTTAACACTGTATAAATCTCTTGGGGAATCAATAATAGGGTATGGACTAAGCAGCTATGGACTAACAAGTAAAAGTCACCGCAAAAATTAAATGTAAATTTAAAGATGATTATGATGGACTGTTCCATTATTGCCAAATACTACCTGTCTATGATAAAATAAAGTATACGCTACTAGTGGAACATTTTTTTAACACTAGTTTATAGTTTATTCGTAGTTATGGAGAGAGATCGCGTCATACAAACGAGGCTAAACTGTCCATACCTTACTATAATAACTTATATGGCAAAAACCTATTAAAATATAAAATACCAACATTAATGAATGAATTACCATGTAATCTTAAAAAGGAAATAAATACCAAGAACATTAAATACAGGGTGTCCCAAAAAATAGTGTCAAGCGTAAGTCCAGAGTTAGAGCACCTCTTGGAGTACCCGAATTTTCGAGTAACAATTTTTTTTCTGACTTTTTGAAAATTTTGATCCAAAGAACTTAAAAATTTTAAATAAAAAAAAGTAGAACATATTTTAATGTTTTTCTTTTTGCCACTGAATCATCTTTAGTGCTTCTTTTATGTCTAAAATAATCAGCCTCGTAACTTTAGTGGAAATTTAGAAAACAGTAGTGTAAAGTCAAAATTTGAACGTTAGTGAATAATTACTTAAAAATTCATCTTTAAATTAAAAATCTAAACAGGCGAATTCACGGTTTCTAAGTATGTGTAAAAACTTCTCTAGACTCTCTGCTTTCATAATCATTTAAAAAAAGAAGTACTTAATAGGGCTACTTTGGCTTAAATCGGCCATCAAAGACAGCGAGGTGAAAATTTCATAAAATTTACCAAATTCATATCAGATGATAAAAAAAAATATCTGGTCTTTTTATAATTTCTAAGGTTCAGATTAATTACAATTTAGCAAAAATTAACTACATGAAACCCATATTTAAATATTTTTCTTGCGGATCACATCGGTTGTAGTGTTGGATGTAACGCAGTACTTACCTGCTAAAAAATTGCCCGAGTGAGAGGATATGAAAGAGACCGCATTATTGCTATCTCTCTCACTCTCATTGGCGAAATGGATAACTGTAACTGAGGAATGCTATTCTTTGTGACAAGGGGATGAGGCGGGGGGTGTAGTCCGAGCGTCTATTGTGTTCTGGCGCCAGTCGTTTGCCTGCTTTTGTTTGCGCCTTACGTACGATACGCTCATTTGTGATTATTTGACGAACTTTGCTTTCTTTACGGACCTTGAGTGCGATTACGATTTGGTTTTGTGTGAATACGGGATTTTGACAAATTTGGCATTCTTAACGGACTTTTCAAGGAAGATCGGGAAGGAAGATCGGAAGATCGGGGCGCCCATCTGAAATGAGTGACCCAGATACTGTCCAATCAGTGGTCGAAGAAGTGGTGAGAGATCCATCAGTTAGTGTAAGAACAATAGAACGTCGAATCGGAATTCCGAAATCACAAGCACATCGAATACTTCATCAAGAGCGTTTTCACCCATATCACATCCAGAAAGTTCAGCAGCTCAAGCCCGCAGACTACCCGAGAAGGGTGGCATTTTGTCAGGAAATGTTACGGAGACAAGCTGAAAACGAAAATTTCTTTAAAAATATTCTATGGACTGATGAATCACATTTTAAGCGATGTGGGGTGTTTAATACGCATAACTACCATTCGTGGAGTATTGAAAATCCACACCTCACAAGGGAATCTAATTTCCAAGAACAATTTAGTATCAATTTGTGGTCAGGCATCCTAAACGGACAGCTGATTGGTCCGTTCGAACTATCGGACCGACTGAACAGCGAGGCCTATTTGCAATTTCTACGACGTGATCTCGGCGTCTTATTAGAAGATGTAGACCTATTAACGCGGAGAAATATGATTTTTCAAAACGACGGCGCTCCATGCCATTTTGCTAGAAATGTTAGACAACATTTGTCTGAAACATTTCCAGGCAGATGGATCGGTCGTGGAGGGCCCATTGCGTGGCCGCCACGGTCCCTCGACTTGAACCCCATAGATTTTTTCGTCTGGGGATACTACAAGGAATTAGTATACGTCAAGGACATTACAAACGTCACAGTGTTAAGAACAAAATTAAGACAAGCGGAAGAAACAATAAAAAACAACAGAATTGCATTTATAAATTTAAAAGAAAACTTTTTTAGACGATGTAGAATATGTATTGAGCACGAAGGTCGTCATTTTGAAAACTTTTTTTAAGCGATCGAATAATAAATACTTTGAAAATAATGTTTTGTTTCATTTATTAAGTTATAATAAACCTTCAAAGGTTATTAAAGATGGCAGCAGGAACAGTTATTTTTGACCTTCAAATAATAAATTTTTAGCTTTTCTACAATCATTTTTGGTTTATTAATAAATAAATGGAATTTAAAAAAAAATTATTCAGAAGTCGAGTTTTATGAAATTTTCACCTTGCTGTCTTTGATGGCCGATTTAAGCCAAAGTAGCCTTATTAAGTACTTTTAAAAAAATTATTATTAAAGCAGAGAGTCTAGAGAAGTTTTTACACATACTTAGAAACCATGAATTCGCCTGTTTAGATTTTTAATTTAAAGATGAATTTTTAAGTAATTATTCACTAACATTCAAATTTTGACTTTACACTACTGTTTTCTAAATTTCCACTAAAGTTACGAAGCTGATTATTTTAGACATAAAAGAAGCACTAAAGATAATTCAGTGGCATAAAGAAAAACATTAAAATATGTTCAACTTTTTTTTATTAAAAATTTTTAAGTTCTTTAGATCAAAATTTTCAAAAAGTCAGAAAAAAAATTTATTACTCTAAAACTACGAATAATCGCGGAACATACATGGGGGTGATTCGGGTACTCCAAGAGGTGCTCTAACTCTGGACTTTCGCTTGACACTATTTTTTGGGACACCCTGTATAAGTTGAAAAAATATCTAAATTGATTGAACCAAATTAAAATATAATATAAAATATGGTAATTAAGTAAATCAATCGAATTCCTAATATATTTCCTAATGTTGTGTTCCTAACTATAGAGCATGCAATAAAAATAGTTTCCGCAGCATTTTTGCTAACACGCTGTACATGATTACCTACATGACTATTAGTGGCGGTGGCAGCTAATAAGTGATAGATAACGCACACTTCCCCACACATAACATCGCTCCGTTCCGTTTGTCATTGTAATCGTGGCTCTCGCTATTCATTGCACATTTTTATTAGATACCCACATGTTTGTGAAATTATTTTGTATGAATGCCTACTCATATTTTTTTATAAAACTGGTGTCCACCTATAATCTACAGTATATAGAAAAACTTTGTGTAGTTTATAATATACTGTATTATTTAAGAACATTGTATAATATTAGACAAATAAAGGAAAAAAAAAAGGTAAACATATTCTTCAAAAACTTCCAGCGTAGAGCCTCCAACATTTACAGGAGTGGGTACTACATGGGATTATACATAGTAATACAAACTAATTATAAAAATTATATATTTAAAAATAAATACAGTACATATAATGTTCTGTCATGGCAGTGAGACTAGATAGTAAAAGATTTATCTCTTCAGTGCTCCTTCACAAATGAAGATTTTAGAATAGGTTATAACCTATATTGAATTTAGGATACACCTAATACTAGTGATGGTCAAAAACACATAGAATCCCTAAGCAGCATAAAATCAGTAAGTTATTTAGAAGAGGCAATTATGACTTTGTAAGCTGTCGTATGTCTTATTTGATTTGTTTAGTTGCCTACCTTCGGCCGTTCTCATTTAACGGTTGTGGTAGTACGTGCCAGGTAGGGTCAGTTTGACTCCCAATTTACAATTTAGCGAGGTTTTACGACTGCCATAAAGTTCACCGTTGTCTATGGCTCCACTCCACGCAAATCTGAACCGTAATGCATCCAGCTTAAATTCGGTTATTGAAAAGAAAAATACAATCCTTACATAAGATGCAATTGATTTTTATTTATGTATTGATTATAAACTTTCGTCGTTAAATATTTTTAATAAGTGATTGTATTTTAATTTTATTAAATGGTGGTTTCAGAGTACAGAAAAAATATATTTTCATCTCACCAGCTCGTTAAGGCTTTCTTTATTCTACGAAATCTGCGTAAAAATTTCTACTTTACTCATTGACGTATATTATACAATAATATACGTCAATGACTTTACTCTCATTTTGTACTCGATGTTGAATTGTTTTATAATAGTATTAGGTATTTTCCGCTGAAATGACGTGAAAAGTTGTTATTAGCCTATCGTGCCGTGCCTTTATATTCCTCGTTACGCTCAGGATCTACTTTTGAATCACTTGCTTCGCTCGTAGCTCAAACTTAGAATCCTTCGCCTTATCGAGATTCAAATTCAGCACTCGCAACAAAAACTAACTTTGCAATCATGTATAACAAATAACTATTTCCTGCTTAACAATTAAGTGAAAGGCTAAAAATAAATTAATGTTCTTGCTAACTCTTTTGGGTAGAAGGTTTTCACTGAGTCTTGGCCCTTTGGAAACTACAGCACGCACTCGCATTGTTTTCGTATAATTCGTTATGGTACACACACATAAAAAATACAGCTTCCTTAGCTGTATTTTTCAATTTGTACATAGCTGGACTTATCTCGCATAGAGATCTCTTCCAGGCAGTTCCAGCCAACCCAACTGGTTGCGGTATGTGTGTTAGCGGGAAAAATGTATTTTTTTAATATCCACTAATTCAATTATTGTCCACATTTAGATTTTTTGTGTATGTGTGTTTTGTGGATTGTTCCACTTGAACTCGTGGGTGATATCACCCAGGTGATAAAATTCCACATTTTTGTGTACTGAAATCACCCAGCACCAAATCACCTGGGTGCTTAAATTCCACAAAATTTAAATTTACTTATTTTGTTTCCTTATGTATATCCTGGGTGATCTAATTATTTATGCCTTAGAAAGTTATTTTAGACCTTTCACATTTTAAATCAATCACTGCACAACGCTTTATTATCGTTATCTACTTATTTTAAAATATAAAGGGGAATAAAAAAAAGATCGAATAAAAGAATACAAAAATTAACTAAACTCACGACGAGTATTAATTTATAATAAAATCCGAAACGAGCTACAAAAAGTGGGTTATGAATAATCCACTTTGGATATAACAATTCTAAGCATGCGAATAAATTACTACGTGAACGAATAGAAATACAGAGCAACTTCAATATAAAGATAGAGACGAATTGAGGTTTTATATTACGAACTACTAAAAGTCGACTTTAAGCACTATATCGGCTCAAACTCACAACACCACCTCTAGAAACAAAAGTGACACCCATTGGGCAAAAACAAAACGAGGCCGTCCCGCTAAGTCCAAACTCCAAGCCAGTACTTATTTACCAGTGACGATAAGTAGTAGGGCTCCTCATACCTATCAACGCTCCTTACTTGTTTTTAGTTAACTGAAGCATCTTATTTTATTTTGTTTTTTGTTCATTTGAGTAAATACATATTGTAGTATTTCTTCTGATTGATATGGCATCGATAAGGTGTCATATTGGAAAAGAGGAAAAATCAAAATTTGTTAAACTACAATATCATGTGTGATATCATTAGACATTTAAAAATTATTGTTATAAAATTAATAAAGAAAAAATTTCGTCTCGGGCGGGTTCATTGTTAACCCGTCGACTCAATATTAATGGGGAAGTTGTAACTTTATTTTAATCGTTTAACATATCGAATTATATTATTCAGAACAGCGGGCCTAAAAAGGCCGCATCGCAGAATCATAATACGAATCATATTATGATTCATATTATGAATCGAGTGTAATTCATCATAAGCAAATTCTATTTGACTGCTTTGTATGAATATTCGTAATATGGTCCCAATTGACACTTAAGCAATGCCTAATTTGGGGACAATTTTACGAATATTCATACAAAGCTATCAAATATAGTAATTGCTGATGATGAATTGCACCTTATTCATAATATGATTCGTATTATGACTCTGCGATGCGGCCTTTTTAGGTCCGCTGATATTTAGCTTTCAAAAAAATTTATTAAATAAATAAATGTTACTTTTTATCAGTTAAGGAAAGAAATCCTTATACAGGGTGTAACTGAACACCCCAATAACATTCAAGGGTATGTGTCCATCAGAAGTAGAGATTCTGTAGTAAAGATATTAGGACTAACAAACTTACTTTTTTCCCATACAAACTAAAGAAATTATTTTTTGGTATTAAGTACCGACAGCCCTACGTAAGCGTAAAAGGAATAGTACGCTCACGTCATACAAACTAAATAAAATATATTTTGGTATTAAGTGCCGACAGCCCTACGTAAGCGTACGAGGAATACTACGGTCACGTTTGTCACGTGTCATTTTGTGTTTAAATTTCTTTTGGGTTAAGAGTTGATTATGGTTATCACTTGAAAGTTTTTGCTTTCAGTTTAAAATCAAATAACTCTGAAAGTATTGGGGTTCTAGGTCTCAGACAAGCACATGCCCCTTAAATGTTATTGGGGTGTTCAGTTACACCCGGTATAAGTATACCAAGGTTTTATGTAATATTGTCACTGATAGAGTCTGGCCAATGAAAGCTGAACCTGACATTTTTTCAAGTTGCAACACTGATACAATGTGCCTTTGTAGTTTAGTTGAACATTGTGATTTTGATACTTTGTAATAAAAATGTAACATTGTTATTTAACTTTCGGTTTTGGTACAGAAGCACAAACCTGTGCCAATATATGAGAAAGACGAAGTTTCAAGGGAGCATGGTAATGAAGTGTTGAGAATTCCTCCATACAATTGTGATATTAACCCTATACTTAGAGGTCATAATGGAGCTTAGGCTAGTACAAGGTTGCAAACAGAATCATATCTATTTCAGCGTCGGAACTAGAAGAAATTAAAAAAAAAAGCATTTCTTAAAAATACAACGCATTTGCTTTATGTTCAAAATCGGTACAAAAGCAGGGATAGGATCACGGAAGAGATGGAGCATATTTATTCAGTGAATAATAAAATATTTTTTTAAATGTATTTTTATTTTTAACAACAATATGTACCAATTGACTTGTCTTAGTTTTCAACATTTCATAATATTTTTTCTTAGCTTCTGTCGACAACAGAAATTAAGTAATTTTAATTTTCATTGAATCCAAATACCACGATTTTTTTATAAAAGGTTCATTGTTGGTAGTTCGTTAAAACTAAACATTAGTATTTAATAAAAAAAAGTATCAACTCCGTTTTTTCCTACTTTATTCAGTATTGCACTCCCCAAATTTTTTAAATTTCCCGCGTTTTGCTAGGTTCAGCTTTCATTAGCCAGACTCTATTACAGCTCTTCAAAAGTGAAACGAAAAGTTACGTGCGACATTCAGAAATGTGACATATTTTTGTCAAGCTACAAAATTTTAATGAAATAGTAATTTACATTCTCAGAAAATTGGTTTTGTCTTGGCATTTCACGTTAATATTCAGCTTCAACAGTAAATATAATGTTTAATAATTTTTAATTAAACGCGTTTCGCTTTGGCAGATTAAATTTTGGTAATAAATTACCCTCTCTAGTTTATCTGGAAGACATTACTTTCAGCGGCATTATTGCCTAATCTGCTTATTTGTCGTATCTCTTGAGCCATTGTATTTATTTAAACTTAGTTTTACTTACTACGTAATTTACAATTACAGTATCAATTAAAGTCATTTCTTCGAGTAAATTTTCTGTATCTAACATTTATTCGTAAGCCGCATTGAGTCTTATCAGTCTTTTCTCTAAGTGCTGTAGATGCATTTTATACTGTCCGTTTCTAAAGATAGCAATCTATGCCTTTCCTCTTTTAACCTAAATGGAATCTCCAACAACACTCGTAGTAACAGATGCTATCGAGGTTTTGAATAGTTATTTAGTACGCGCTAAAAGATAAAATTGTTTACGTTAAAGTATTTCTAAATCTCAGCAGCGCAGGCCGCTTTAAATGTCTGAGAACATAGCGTAAATCTTCTACAAGATACGACTAAATGGTGATTGATCTATGAATGAACGTAGCTCTTACCTACAAGTAGGGATAGAACATTGGTCATTCGCAATTCATTGAAGAAGATAATTTTTTTCAAGATTTCACGAATTTTTACATTGGCAGTCCTAAGCTTGTTCAAGCATGAGCGAAAGTTCATTGCTTAAGAAAAGTGCACAATACACAGCACTTGTACAAATACACTTGTAGCGCGAAAATCAAAGAATTAAACATCAGTTTAAATAGCATTGGCAGCAAATCACCATCATTCATCATTAATGATATTTCATTCTAGAAGCCAACAGATGAATTTAATTTCACATGCAAAGCAATATGAAAAAAATTCATCAATTTTTTATGAAATGAAAATGAATGAAAATTAGCAATCATTTCCATTCCTACTCACAAGCATAATAAGAGAATCTTGTTACATGTTGAAGTTCCAGCAATTGATACATGTTGAAAATAATCGTAGTCTCTAAATGCGTGCGTACACACTGACAATCGGTAACCGATTCTTTGTGCGGTTACGTCTTTTAATGGTGGTCTTTTTTATCACAATTGTACAACTGGTTTCCGTGGTGAATGTTTTTTTTTGTAGCGAATCCGATGGCTAGAAAGCTGATAAATCTAAATATGGTTTCGTATGCTGAAATACACAGCATTATCAAAACTAGAAGTGAATTTTTATCGTTCCTTTAAATTTGTCCCTGAGTGTAGTTACGAGTACGAACGTTCCATTTTTCATCGATATTCGGGTCAGCCGGGATACACGTTGCAACATAGAAGTATAGTATAATAACATGTTTCATTTTTCACCATCAAAAAATCAGTCCCCAATAAATCGGTCGTGTGCGTTCGCGCTAAAACTAATTGCTTTATTCAGAAAACTTGTGCGCCGCTGTTTTTTTATGGCGCGGAGCAGTTGTCATTAAATACTCGTACCTACTAAGCGACTGACCAGATGCTAGCATGTATTTTGGCCAAATCTCTGCTAAAAGGTCATAGTGTTGTTCTTTTTGGTTTATATGCATTGTTTTACTTATAGTAGGTAGGCTATTTAGGCGTATTGAAGGTTGCTTTTAAGACATTGTGTGTTGGTGTTGTAATTTGGAGTGTGTGTCCTTTAAATAGCATAGTGCATAGATAGTATTTTGAAAAGGAAATTAACAGTTTCTTTCTTTGCGTTCCTACCATTATTAGAAAAAAGATAAATGAAACGCTATTATTTTATATACAATCATTATTTTATTATCATTATGTTTGAATGAATAACACAAAAAGTATTCATGTGCGACTTCACCCGCGTGTATTTTTGAACATTGGTAACGTTAAACGTACATTAGTTAAATTACATTTACTAGTTTTATTTCGTATCTAAAGGGAATCGCTGCTAATACAGAAAGCAGAAGCTTCTTAAGAAATTCAACAACGTAACCTTTGTGGTTTTCTATACTATGCTTTTTACTTTACAAATATTACAAAGCTAACGAGTTTGTTTTTTGTTTGGTTGTTTGAATGCGCTAATCTCAGAGACTACTGATTCAAATTTAAAAAAAATCTTTTTGTATTGTATAGTCCATTTATTGAGGAAGGCTTAACCTTATATTCCGACATCTACGCGAACGAAGACGCGGGCACAACTAGTAAAAGATAAAACCTAATTTTAAATCGATAGCGTATTTGTAAACAAACAAGTATCGCCTCTGTCAAATACAAATATACATAAACGCTGCATTTGACAAAAACCTGAGAGCTACATTGTAAAAAAATCAAAGACTAGAAAAATGTATTTAAGCCACTAGTTAATTGGCTTTGCTTGTTTTTGCCAGGAAAAAGAGATACTTTCTTATAATATGGCACTTAAATATTCAGTAGGAGTTCGAAAAGAAGCTTCATTGCATAAGTTAAGCGATTAGGGTCCTTAAATTCGGCTTTTAGTCTGTTAAATGGCCCAAGAAGATTATTCTATAGTATCGTATAAAAAACGTTATGGTAGCACGATTCATCATCTGTTTGGATCCCCTCAATAACTGATACGTGTGTGGTAAATAAACTAAATGGATCCATTCCACCAGATTTGTTACATACGCTTGGTTTAGGATGATCATTCATACAGTTAAAGCCAATATTTTCTTCGTCTAAAAGATGCTGCTCAAGTTAAGCGTTCAAAGAACAATATTGAGATAATATTTTTCCGGTTTTCAGAAAAGCTTCAAGTTAGTAGAATCGAATTTTCACTGTCGTTTACTATAAGTTCGAGCTTGAAATAGTACTGATTACGACCAATATTGTTGTATTTTGATGTATATATGATTCTGTCTGGCTGTATAGTATAATATATATTGAGAAAATGATTGTCGGTCGGTCAGAATTTACGTTTTGGTAGAACTTATATTTAATATCACAATCTATTCACATATTAATGAACATGATTTTCCCTTGAAAACTGGCGATGTAGTATTACTCGTTATAATAATAAATATAGTTTTAATTAATTATAAACAATTTTATTAAGAGTCTACCCCAACAGGCGGTAATCCTGTACGAATAGGTATTGAAAATTGTCATAAGCCTTTAAACATTTTATAATTTTTATTATTAGATACTAGCTGTATCTGCGAACTACGTTTCGCCGTAATAATCACCTAGGGGTATAAAAATTAGTTGACCTATTCTCAGACCTACCGAATATACACAAAAAATTTCATAAAGGTCGGTCAAGCCGTTTCGGTGGAGTTTGGTGACAAACACTGTGACACGAGAATTTTATACAATAGAAGATTAGATATACGTAAAACATACCTAAAAATTGTTTTAGATCTGTTAAAATAAGGTGATATCTCAAAAAAAAATCTTAATTTTGGCAGCGACCTAGCAATGTCCCTCATATTGGCGTGGACCATAGGTGGAGGTTACTGTTTACCATCAGGTGGGCCGTTTGAATTTAAATTTTGCAACAGAAGCCCCCGATGGCCGGCTGTCGCGCGTGTCGATTATTAACTAACTACCTTTCTGCCCGCATCTTCGCCCGCGTTATTTCTATATTTTCCAGTAGAAAAAACAATTCAAACTATACAGCAAACTTTAAAGAAAGTCCCGTTAAAGACTGTATAACCAAAGACTGTCATCGGAGTTTCAAAATAAAATTGCCAAAATTGTATTTTCATACAAACTCTCAACTAAAATTACAACATAAGTACACAACATAAGTACACAGTAAGCTCACAAACAAACTGGCTTATGTGAATACAAGTCTCACATGAGTTTTTATAAAAAAACTAGTGGGTCCAGCGGACGTAGTCCCGCCCGATTACAGCGCCACCTACCGGGTCCAACTGTATGTTTAAACCTTCCCTGGACCTATTCAAATACACACAGAAAATTTCGCAAAAATCGGTCGAGCCGTTTCAGAGTTTTTGCGAGACTAACACACAGCGTTTCATTTTTTATAAAAAAAAAACTAGTAGGCCCGGCGGACGGTGTCCCGCCCGATTACAGCACCACCTACCGGGTCCAACTTTACGTTTAAACCTTCCTTGGACCTATTCAAACACACACAGAAAATATCGTAAGAAGCTGTCGAACCGTTTCAGAGTTTTTGCGAGACAAACACACAGCGTTTCATTTTTATATATAAGAAGAAGATATATCTAAGATTCTATTTTCTAACCTTAGCTAAAAAAGTTTCATACAAACTTTAGCATACTGTATAATTAATGATTAAACGAACTTACCTGTACGTGAAGTTCAATTATAATTATACGAAGGCTTCGTCCGAAGGGATTAGCAAATAATACTTGTAGTAACGCCTAGTGATACGCCAGTCACGCACTTTATTTGAGGGTATAAATAAAATTTAAAATGAGTCTCACGTCAACAAGGTGGGCGACCTATCCGCTCGCTTCATTTAGTTTAGAGTAGCCGCATCCGGAATATTTCACACAAAAATGGGGACTTGTAGTTGGGAGGGAGGGTTGCTAATCCCTTCGGACGAAGCCTTCGTATAATTATGATTGAACTTCACGTACAGGTAAGTTCGTTTAATCATTAATTATACTCGGCTTCGTCCTCGGGATTAGCAAATAATACTTGTAGACTTTTAGAGATAATAGTGTGAAATATTTTGTTTATTCCTGAATTTTCATTAATTTATGTTAATAAGAATAAACATCAATCATCATTTGAATTACTCGTATTATTAACAATTGTTCTGGCAAAATAATTATTTCCATTAGTATTGACATTACTTATGGTTCTATTATAGAATCGATAGAATGTGCTTGAAGATCCGCTCCATCCAGCGGTTCGTCTTATTTGATCTAGGCCGACACCTAGGTGATGAGCCGCGGATGTAGCGGCGTGCTGTGCGCGGTAAATATGTTTAGATCAAAAACGCTATCGCGCAGTGTGTTCTTTATTCACTGACTTAAGGTTTGGGAACCGACAGCATTATAAGGCTTTTTAGCACTTATGAAGAGAAGGAAAGATTTCAATACTTTTAATATTAATCTAGGACAATGTTTGTACTTTGTGTGCTGTCAACAGCGCAATGAGAGTGATGAGTTTTTTCGAAAGTTTTTCAAAAGACAATGTTTCATTGGCGTAAAATTGGCTGACATAATTAATAACTATTGAAGTATCCCACATATTTGGGCAAGGGAGGGCGTAACCGAAATATTCCTTTAAAATATCTTCTTACTCTGTCATCTTCTCGTAAATTATTTTCCCCTAAGCAGGGCGAGCGTGGATCTATAGGAGTTAAGCGTGCCATATTGAGCTCCCTCTTCATAATAGTTTGTTGAAATAAATTATTTGTGGAATTGAAGGATTATACAAGTCACAATTATTGTCGTTACAGTAATTGAACCAGCGCCGTAAATAAACATTATATTGTTTAAAAGAACTTTGGAATATAGATGCTAATATCGGCGGTACACTCCACGCCGTCCGCATAAGTTCCCCGCTATACAATGACAGAGAACGGGGTGAAAGCATAAAAATTAAAATCGGCCCAGGAAATGCATCTGGGTCCCTATGCCAGGAGACATAATCAGTGCATTTAGTATTTATTTGACTAGCGAATAAGTCTACTTGAGGTGCCCCATACGATGAGACAATTTCCTGATATGCCCAGTCCGCTAACTCCAATTTTTTTTTTTTTTTTAATTCGTCGCCCTACACTAGGATTTTCTCCTGTGTCGTGGGTGCAGTTACAAACATAGAATATCACATGCACATACGCCCAGACCGGAACAAATTTCTGTAGGCCATAAAACATTTGTCCCGTACGGGAATCGAACCCGCGACCCGTTGCGCAGTAGGTGATCACTCGACCTTTGCGCTAAACGTGTCGTCGATTCTATGTCACGATGTACCCGCCTTGATTCGGCAACTGCCGTTATATTATCTGATAAGCAAATGTAATAAGCCATAACATACAAATTGCGACATTCACACCACTGCCATAGTTGACGAGTGATGTCAGTGAAGTGGGGGAACTGAATACCCCCCATTGTATTGATGTAAGAGATTACTGTAGTGTTGTCGATGCGGAGAAATTTGACAATTAGGTACTTACATTTTTGGCGAACACTTTTAATCTTAGAAAAGCAGCTAGAATTTCTAGGTAGTTAATGTATTGTGTTCTCTCCTGAATGCTCCACAACCCGCTAACCTTCTCTTTGCCACGTACATCCCCGTATTTGAGGCGTCTGAGAAAATTTCCAGATCATGTGTATCATGTTTGATTTTACAAAACGGTATTTGTATTGCGTCATTCCTAGGGATATTTATAAATTTATCATAATTATCATTAATGATGATTTTAAGTTTAATTTTTAGTATAAGGCTAGTGTATTCTACAGCCGGGCAAACTGAGACTAGTAATTCGACTATTTGTGCGAATTGACGTATTTTAACCATTTTTTTTTTTTTTTTTAATTTCTGATATGTGATCTGGAAATTTTTAGTCTAGATTAGAACGAAACCTTAAAAATGTACATATATTACTAGGTATCATTAAACTTTTGGCCTCGTTAATTAAAATCAAAGAGAGGTAATTAATTTTTTGGTTTGTATATTTGGCCAATAATTATCTAAATAATTAGTTGATTTTAGGTCCGCAGAACGGAGTAATCGGACAATTGGTTTTATTGCCTTGATGGTGCAGTACTCAAGCCAAATAGTTCTTGTTCAATTTGAAATCTTAAATATTTTCTTGAATTAGTTGTCATCTTTTAAATCTATTTTTGTCATGAAACAATTTTTTGTTTTAAATTTTAGCACTGAGCGTAAATTTTCAACTTTTAAATGATCTGCTTTTATAAATTTATTAAAGTTTTTTTTTTTTTTTTTTTACTCTGCACCCTATTTATTTATCGCCTTTGCAGTCTTAATAATTTCTGACAGGTTTTTGCCTTATGAATGAATAAAAAATGGTTAAGTATTTTGAAGCTGGTCTTTCATGTCCTTTTTAAGGGAAGACAATAAAATTCCGTCGTATGACTGAATCCGGTATTGTAAGTCACAGAGAATACGTTCTGTGTCCATCAACATTTTTATTAATTCTGGGTCACTGTTATTTTTCGAGGTCAGCGAATTAATAGCTTGGTTCAAGCATGAAATAGCCGTAGAAACTTGTTTTTGCCTAATTTCGATATTTTTATAACGTTTAGCGTTATATCGGAGATAGCCACCTTAATTTCGGCATTCAGTACCTACGGGAGCATTAATTAGTTTGCAGTTAGTCGGCGAAAGGTATTTCACATTAATGTGTGTTCCAACTTAACTGCAAAGTCTTTGTGAATGTTGGCTCCAAAAGTATTCGAAATAGTTGGATCCTCGCCCAATATTTCAAGTATTGTGGTGTTTAGCATCGCATTAGCTGACCCAGGCTCGTCGGTATCCGTCACTTGCTCAGGCGCGCCGGTGGCGGCGGTGGTGGCGGTGGTGGCGACCACCACGGGGGTGACCGTCATGACGGCACAGAAGATATAAACGGCGGGCGTAGCCACTTCGGCGGGTTCTGGGTCGAGGTCGACCTGCATCTCCGAACGTGGCTCAGAACCAATAATCCCATCGAGCAGTAGGCCAATTATAAATCTTTCATCGTATGACATGGCATAATAAATCATGAAATGTTTCATTTCGTATTACCGATCTCCAATGATATCATTACTATGGCATAATTTCGATGATGTCAATATCATATAACGAACGAATGATCAAAAATCTGACCGAAAATCATAATTTTCGCTTTGCACTATGATATCATATGATATTATTTGAAAACCGTGAGATCGTAATAGGCCTGCAGGTTTAAAACGTTGTTATTACGTTCTTGCTCTGAAAACCACCGATATCTCCATTAGTCATGAAACAGACCAAAGTACTGTTCGCGAGACTAATTTATAGGGTAGTACAGCTCCAAAGAGAAGTACGCAAACCCGGATATGTAACCATTGCCACTATGAATACACCGATATCTCCATTAGTCATGAAACAGACCAAAGTACTGTTCGCGAGACTAATTTATAGGGTGGTACAGCTCCAAAGAGAAGTACGCAAACCCGGATATGTAACCATTGCCACTATGAATACACCGATATCTCCATTAGTCATGAAACAGACCAAAGTACTGTTCGCGAGACTAATTTATAGGGTGGTACAGCTCCAAAGAGAAGTACGCAAACCCGGAGAGGTTACCATTACCATAAGGTAGTACAGCTCCAAAGAGAAGTTCGCAAACCAGGATAGGTAACCATTACCACTATGTATATACTGTATTTGTTCTTTAGTATATAATCATAAAAAGTAGGTGCATGTTACGATTGGATAATTATTATTACTGCTAATCAGTTAAGGAACAATCCTAAAATATTGTTCGCAAAATTATTATTGGGTAGTGCAACCCCAAAGAGAGGTACGCAAGCCCAGTTTAGTGAATAATCACTGTAGCAATAACTATTATTTAGTAAACTTTCTTCTTAGAGATATAGTGTCATAAAAATTCATACAAAATAAGCCCACTAGGTAGGTATGAAATAAATCTTATTTAACAGTTTTCGTAAAACTATTTCATTGGATTATAAAACTTCATTTCAGAGGAAACCAGTAAAAAATAAAAACGTGACAAATTTACCATTATAGGTATAATTCGTCATTAACTAATTAAGTTTCTCTAGTACTTATGAGAATATAACAAGATGGCTGACTTATCATACTTCTGCCCATTATCAAACGAGCATTGTACGGGCAGCAAATAGAAAATGACATTTTCGGCCATAGTCACTAATAAATGCACTTATTCACACAATGACTAACCTTGAGACTCCGCGTACGGCATCTTCGTAACACTTCGAGTTTTTTAAACTTACACAACAGATTTGACAATCCTCCTCACTTTTCCGCTTAGGCATTATAAATAAGCACTACCTCACTTAAAGTAAAAACTTTTAAGACGCGAGAGTGTGATCGTGGCGAGCACTAAAAAGCGAATGAAGCGAGCGGATAGGTCGCCCACCTTGTTGACGTGAGACTCATTTTAAATTTTATTTATACCCTCAAATAAAGTGCGTGACTGGCGTATCACTAGGCGTTACTACAAGTATTATTTGCTAATCCCGAGGACGAAGCCGAGTATAATTAATTAAAATCTTCATATTTCAGTCTTATCGACCTTTACGTCATCGTGGGTACCTATATTCCTTAAAAAAGTTTCTCTGTCCATCACGCTGTTAAGGTCCTGGCGACATCAGTCGGTGGTCAAGCAACTTTATAGTTATAGACGAATGTAAGTGCGTGTACCTTGTTTTAATGTGAAGGATATTATTTTTTTTCATAAAGCAACTTAGATGGTCAACTTGCAGACGCTTGTAAGATAGGATGACCGTAGTTCTGTTTTCAGTGCTTTTAGACTAGCTTTTATTTAATGAGAGTTTGATAAATAACGAGCAAAGAGGATTTGCATTCATGTCGGACTAATGACTTCAGCCGAAAAGGATAAATCGTTTTGAATTATTCAGTCTTTAATATCTAAGGACATTTTACTAAAAGTTGATGACTAAGTCGAAATCTTTTATTTATTTATTTATACACATTCATAAAAATTTAACAAAACAAAAGGAGGCACAAGAGAAAATATATAACGAACAAAGGAACTGCAAATTTCTTCCGAAATTTCTTCCAGCAGTCCTGCGACTGGAAAACCAGAAACAAAAAAGAGTGACATGACGTGCACCGAAAAAAAAATAAAAAATCTTAGTAGTGAAACTAAAATCAAATACTCATGATGAGGTAGCGGTTTTTTATTTAGTGTTTCTAAAATATCCATCCAGCAGATTGGCTCATTTTTATATAGGTACTTATTTTATATACTGCTAGCTTTCCGCTCGCGGCTTCGCCCGCGTTATTATTGTAATCCCGTGGGAATTTTATATTTTCCCCTAGGAAAAATAATTTTGTAGCCTATTTAAGCCCGGATAATAAATTTCGCAGAAATTGGAGTAGATTCTGTCAAGAAAGAAAAAGATCAATAATACACAAAATGTTGGTTATTCATCCAAATTTATTTTATCGCCTTCAACGTATGCTCCTTCAGAAACGATACACTTACGCCAACGAATAATCTAATCATAAAAACATTTTTTAAACGCTTTTTCCTGAATTGAATTCAGTTCTCGCCGCAAATTCTCCTTTATATCTTTTACCGAATAAAAATGGGTGCCCGAAGTGGTAATTTGACTTTAGGAAAAAGAAAGAAGTCCGCTGGAGCCACATCTTAAGGTGGTTTACTCGATGGTATTTGTTGAGATTTTGGTCGAAAATTCGTTCATTTTTTATTTATTTTATACATTAAACGTCGCCCCACACTAGGATTTTCTCCTGTGTCGTGGGTGCAGCTACAAACATAGAAATATCACATGCACATACGCCTAGACCGGAACAAATTTCTGTAGGCCATACAAAATATTTGTCCCGTACGGGAATCAACCCCGCGACCCGTTGCGCAGTAAGCGATCACTCGACCTCTGCGCTTACCATGTCGTCAATAATCACAATGATGGCCATGTTCCAAGGCGCATTATCGTGGTGCAAAATCCAAGAATTTTCTTCCCACAAATCTGACCCTTTCGTCGAATTAGCTCTAATAATATTTTTTTTACCGTAAGACTTTCTGTCAAGAGTTCCGAGTGCACAACAGTAAACATAACTTTCACTTTTGATCGATTTTGGCGTTGTTTTTTTCAGTTTCGGTTCAGTTGGAAATCGCCACTCCGTCCCTTGTTGACTAGTTTGCATGTCAAACTCGAAAACCCACGTCTCGTCACAAATAACAATGCGTTTCGTGAATGTTGGGTTGGCGTTGACTCATTCTAGCATGCATGTCCTCAAGGACTTTTATGTGTTTGAGTTTTTGGACAAAATTCTGGTCTTTTGGTACTAGCCCAGCGGCGGATTGGAGTCGCTCACGTCCGTAGGTTTTACCCTACGGACGTGACCCCCGGGTGGTGCTAATCGAGTGACCAACTTCTGGTGGTAGGGCTTGAAAAACCCGACTGGCTAGCAACCACCGTGCGCATGATGTAAAACCCGTCAAGTGGCCATTTTTGTCCGCGTTTCGGGATCAGTCTGCGCACAGCCAGAGCTTGAGGGGTCATTGCTGCGATTCGTGTGGTTTGTGCGGGCTTCCGTCGAACCAGTGCCAGGTTGACTGCGTTGACCCTCCGCCCAGGAAGACCCGAAGAAACGGCTGTTCCGCTGGCCGCCCGTGGTATAGTACAGGGGCCCAAGCGGACCTAACCAGTCCGTGAGGCTGCCCCACCATGCCACGCATAATCTCGGAGTGGTCCGTCGTGCCGGTTGGTGACCGGACGGTGGGTCCCGGCGACCACTTCCGGGGGGGTTCGGGGGCCCTTCCGTGCGGAGGGTCAGCGCAAATCAGCTGTCGGCTGTTCCCTGGCGAAACAGGCCTACACACATTAACTATGCGAAACGCGGCAAGGACACCTCAGTTTCACGCCTCTCACTCCAATAATTATGGCAGCGCCAAATATTAAGACAGGTCGTACAGCGGTGCATTATCCCACCAAAACACCATTATTCGAGGTAGGGCTCGCTAACATCTGCGGGCTCCATTCTAACCTCTTAGCTGTCCACCACCATCTCGAGACAGCCCGTCCAGCAATGCTGTTTTTGACGGAGACGCAAATTATCTGCCCGGCCGATACAGGCTACCTTAATTACCCCGGCTACGCTCTTGAGGAGTCCTTTAAGGCGAAGGCTGGTGTTTGCTTGTTCATCCGGGCGGATGTTTGCTGTCGTCGCCTGCGCTGTTTGGAGGAACCTTCCTTTTCCATCCTTGCGGTACACGTTGATTTTGGCACTCATTGCCGTGTCTACGTCTGCGTCTACCGTTCCCATCGTGGTGACTTGGAGACAACTCGACTTTTTGAACATCTAAGTCGGGTGGCAGATGACGCGCAGGAGCGATTTCCTTCCGCCGAGCTGGTGTTTTTAGGGGACTTCAATGCTCACCACGAGTTGTGGTTAAGTTCCTCTAAAACTGACCATGCGGGTAGGACTGCCCACGCATTCGCTCTCACGCACGACCTGACACAATTGGTCACCCAGCACACCAGGGTACCAGATATTATCGGTCAAGCGCCCTCTTTATTGGACCTACTGCTGACAAATCGCCCTGACGGATATCAGGTGGTGATTCGAGCTCCACTAGGATCTTCGGATCACTGTCTGGTATCCGTCACAGTGCCTCAGGCGTCGCGACCGTCACCTGTGGTTGCAGCACGCCGTCTGTGGCACTATGCGTCAGCAGATTGGGACGGTATGCGGGATTATTACGCATCTGTTCCTTGGTGGCAGCGCTGTTTCAATAGGATGGATCCGGACTCCTGCGCTGCCTCTGTTGCTGACGAGATCATACTAGGAATGGAATACTATATTCCGCATTCCAATCTCGTCAGTAGAGGCAGACGTAACCTCTGGTTCAATCGCGAGTGCGCCTCTGCTGTTGAAAACAAACAGCTGGCTTACCGCGCTTGGATCAGAGGCCGAGCTTCTAAGGATCCCAATACAAGCCTACTGAAAACAGCCTACAAAAATGCCACCAAGCTCTGTAAGAGGGCTTACATTAGAGCGGATGCTCAGCGCATTGCACAAGTGGGCCAGGAACTGCTATCGCACCCTACGGGTAGCCGTTCTTTTTGGCGCCTGGCCAAAGCTGTGCAATCAAACTTCTGCCAACCCTCGCTGCCACCGCTGAGACATGCCGATGGCTCACTTGCTCATCAGCCGCAGGAGAAAGCCGACCTCCTGGCAAAACTCTTCGCGGCTCATTCCCGTGTCGATGACTGTGGTACACAACCTCCGAAACTGTCCCATTGTGGCAGCACCATGCCCGATATCCGTATCAGACAGCGTGATGTGCGGGCGGAGCTCCAGTCGATCGATACTCGAAAAGCAAGTGGCCCAGACGGCATTCCTGCGATTGTTCTTAAGAAGTGTGCAGCGGAGTTGACTCCGGTCCTTACGCGTCTATACCGTCTGTCGTTCTCTGCTGGTTGTGTGCCGAAATCTTGGAAAGAGGCCAATGTCCAGCCGGTTCCCAAAAAGGGAGATCGTTCTGATCCGGCTAACTATCGTCCTATAGCCGTCACTTCCATTTTGTGTAAAATCATGGAGAGGATCCTTAATACCCAGCTGATCCGTTACCTGGAAGGTCACTCGTTACTTAATGACCGACAGTATGGGTTTTGTCCGAAACGGTCAACAGGTGACCTTCTAGCGTTCCTTTTGCACAAATGGGGTGAATCTATCGATAAGCGCGGCGAATCGGTGGCTATTAGTCTCGACATCGCCAAAGCTTTTGATAGAGTCTGGCACAAGGCTCTTCTTTCCAAGCTTCCGGCATACGGATTACCCGCGCAGTTCTGTACGTGGATTGCCAGCTTCCTCCACGAGCGTAGAATTCGCGTTGTCGTTGACGGCTGCGCTTCGCGGTTCGTGGCAGTGAACGCTGGTGTTCCACAAGGCTCCGTTCTATCCCCCACATTGTTTCTTCTGCATATCAATGATATGCTTTCCTTGGGAGCTATACATTGCTATGCAGATGACAGTACAGTGCATGGGGGATATCACGGAAGCTCAGGGGCTGCTCGCGGTGATATTGGTAGGGAAAGGCAGAATCTTATCATTGAGCTCAACAGGACGCTGGACCTCGTCTCCGAATGGGGCTCCAACAATCTTGTTGAGTTCAATGCTAAGAAAACACAGGTGTGCGCGTTCTCGGCGAAAAGGTCACCTTTCCTCCCCCTTCCTTCTCTCCAGGGCACAACCCTTCACACACAGAGCAACATCACCTTGCTCGGAATGATCATTCGCTGCGATCTGAACCCCAGAGACTACATCGAATCCGTCATAACTACTGCCTCACGGAAACTCGGTGTCCTGAACAAGGTGCGTAGGTATTTTGCGCCGGACCAACTATGCTTGTTGTATAAAACTCAGGTTAGGTCTTGCGTGGAATATTGCTCGCACCTTTGGGACGGCTCCGCTCAGTACCTCCTCGATGCTCTGGACAGATTGCAGCGTCGCGCTATTCGCATAATTGGCGATGTAGAGGCAACTAACACCCTCGAGCCTCTACAACTTCGTCGTGACATCGCCTCTCTTAGCGCCTTTTACCGAATGTTCCATGGGGAATGCTCTGAGGAGCTCTTTAACCTTATCCCTCCCTCTCCATTCCTTAACAGAAACACGCGTAAGGGCCTTCGGAGTCATCCGTACACTGTGTCCTCCTTTTCACACCGTACCAAGAAATTCCAAGATTCCTTCTTCTGTCGTTCATCCCACACTTGGAATTCTCTACCTGCGCACGTGTTTCCTCCATCCTACAACATGGGTTCCTTCAAAAGAGGCGTGAAAAAGCATCTTTTGGGCCGGCAAGGGGCGGGCAGGTAGGAGAGTGGATGTCGTCCCTACTCTTATCTGTCAACTCATTTGGGCCTCTTTCACCGCTTAACATCAGGCGGGAGGAGGTCATCTGCCGGGCCATCCATAAAAAAAAAAAAAGCATGTTTTATACCCAAGTGATTATAAATAGTACGGATCGACTCGTAATTAAGCGACTATCTCTCTAAAACTTGAATGGAAACACTATTTAAGGAAATAAATAAAAAAGGGAAGACACTTTTGCGATGTTAATTCAGTTAAAGACGTTGATGGCCTACCAGAACGAGGCAAATTTTCCATCACATCTCAAACGCTTTTGAACGCTTTGTTCCACTCATAAGCACGTGTTTTTGATAAAATCGATTCACCGTAATCCTGTTCTGTAACATTTTCTGTGACTCCGAGCACGAAATTCTATTGGCGCTTCAAAGCTTAAGACAAACTCTTTGTACGATGTTTTTGTCCATTATGTAATTCGCAATACACACTAGATATAATGATCTGACTAAAACCAATATTGTATTGATCTTACTAATAAAAATCTATACTAATATTATAAAGCAGAGGAGTTTGTTTGTTTGTTTGCTTGTACGCGCTAATCTCAGAATCTACTGATCCGATTTGAAAAATTATTTCAGTGTTAGATAGCCCATTTATCGTGGAAGGCTAAAGGCTATATATCATCACGCTAAGACCAATAGAAGCGGAGCACCAATGAAGAATTTTTCAAAATCGGGGGATTTTTTCCTATTGAGAGCTTCCGCTGCGTGGTAAACGGTTAAATTTTCGCAAAAATTATGTATGACAGAATTATTCCCCTTTAAAAGTTCAAAAAAAAGTCCGCGACAGCATATGTCTATCTTTTAAGGTTAGCTCACTGTGACCTTTTTTATGCTAACCAAATTTGTTCTAAAATAATGCATTATTTGCGATGGTGTTTTTATAAACATGATATTACTCCTTATCGAAATAAATACGTTATTCATCACAAGTATTTAATTTAAAACAAAATTGCCCTTTACATCATTCGATTTAAATGAATATCTTAGGAGATATCGCAGTTTTAAAATAACATCACAGCAAAATAATGATCGAGTACTGCGCGCACAATGTGCAAAGCCGGGGGGCAGTCATGAGGGGAAGAGCGGTGGCCCCAGTTAGCTATCTACTTCTGCCGGAAGAAAACAAAACTAAAAATATAGTGTACGCAGAAGTACTTTAAAATAAAATTAGTTTAGTTTTTTTGAGAATAACCTACAATCTACATGATATAAGATTATAAGACCCAGTACTTACTCACCTATACATATAAACGAAGTCGCGGGTTAAAGTTAGCGCTAGCCCAAAGTAACTATTCCACGCGGACGAAGTCGCGGGCGGAAGCTAGTAACAGATAAAGTCACATACATTCTGTCAAAAAAGATCCCGAGAACTTTTTGTCATTATGTATGTGAGTTTGCATTTTGCTTTTTTTTAAGTGCTCAATAAATTACCAACCTTTACATATAATTTCGAAACCTGAACGAGGCGAAAATTTGTTGTATTTATTTTATAGGTTGTGACCGCGAATCACAAAAAATAATAATTAATAAAGTTACTTATAAACGCAATAATAAATGTTGTGGTCAATAATTGAGATAAAAAGTATCCTATCCTTTAAGATGGATCAAATTAAATACATTAAGCTAAATTTAATAAAAATCGGTTAAGTACTTTCGGAGTTTATACTTGACAAACATCGTCGAAACTTTTATGTATTTTGTTGTTTAATACATATTTTTTATTCGTTTGTTATTCAAACCTCACTTAATCTAGGAATACAAAGGGATCTTGCCTATTCCGCTCTAGAACTTCAAAGCCTTCTGGTAATGCATGTTGAATAAGCTGCTGACCAAATTTGAAATATATTGACGAGTTCCATTTTTAGAGTTGTTTCAAAAATTACACGATAAACGGAACTTCGTTGGCGCGGAACTGATCAAAATTAATTAACTGACCACGCAGCCTTCCTCGCGTCACAACCAAAAAATATATGGTGTTAAAGCAAGAAATCTCTTGTAACATATTTATATACATTTATGCAACCATGATACACACTGACACTTAAACCGCTCTCCTAACTTGAATAGACCTATTTATTTTAGAAAGTTTTCTCGATTAATGAATACATTATTGAAACGTCTGTACCAATAATGGTTTTAATAAGTATTAGGTCCTTACATATGAAATTGGCGTTTTGCCGTACTGGCCACTTTGATCTCAAATATATCCTTTATGGTTAGGAATTCCAAATTCAAATTTATACAGCTATTTACTCATGTATTTGTGTTTCGAAAATTATAATTCACTTGTTTTTTCCTCGATTGTTTTTTTCTTTGCGTCACTCAGTTTACAAAATGGAAAACTTGAAATATCGCGTTATTTACGAGTACGAGTCCCACCGTGGCACCAGTGCTGCAGAAACGGCTCGAAAGATTAATGATGTGTATGGCGACGGTGCTGCAAAAGAAAACACAGTGCGTTTTTGGTTCCAACGTTTTCGTTCTGGAAATTTCGACCTGCAGAACAAGCCCCGTGGACGGCCGGAGACCAAAGTTGATAATGAAGAATTGAAGGCTATTGTGGAAGCGGATCCATCGCAAACCTCGTTCGAGTTAGCTGCAGGCTGCGATGTTAGTGATAAAACTGTTTAAATCCACTTGAAGCAAATTGGGAAGGTGAAAAAGCTTGAAAGGTGGGTACCTCACGAATTGAGTGAAGCAACAAACGCGCGTTGACTGCTGCGTTGCATTACTCAACCGGCACAATAATGGAGGGATTTTAAATCGAATTATTACTTGTAATGAAAAGTGGGTCCTGTATGATAATCGGAAGTGCTCATCGCAATGGCTGAACCCTGCCGAACCAGCCAAACCATGCCCCAAGCGAAAATTGACTCCAAAAAAGTTGAACACAAAACAATTGATTGAAAAGTTCAAAACAATTGAGGAAAAAACAAGTGAATTATAATTTTTAAAACACAAATACATGAGTAAATAGCTATATAAATTTGAATTTGGTATTCCTAACCATAGAGGAGATATTTGAGATCAAATTGGCCAGTACGGCAAAACGCCAATTTCATATGTAAGGACCTAACACTATAAGCTTACTGTGGCGTGGCCTACTCGATTTTCGATCTTGTTTTGTTTCCTTTTTATACAACTGTTGGTAAACAAGCAAGCTGCCCACCTGATGGTAAGTGGCTGCAGTGGACTATAGTACATGTGGATCCAACGCGGACCCAGGATACATTGCCAACTTGTGACATCAGATTTCAAGTCACAGTACCCACTACCCAGTGATTTCACTGCCTGTTCTACCCTTCAAACCGAAACACAGTAATGCAAGCACCACTGCTTTGCGGCAGAAATAGGTAAGTAAGATAGAGGTTCCCATATAGACAACTCTCGTATATAGACCCAGTTTTCCATTTTTCCATCACCATTTTTCCACGCTAACATCAAATGCTAACCATGTTTCGCGTTTTTTTAAAAGAAATGTTAACATTTTTTGCCGCGCTATTTTTTTACAAAGGGAACCTCAGCTAAAAATCAAAATATTGCTTAAGGAACGCATTATGTTAACATACCATGCTAGCCCTGCTAGCGTCAAAAGCTAATGCAACGCGATGATGCTAAAAATCTTGAAAATGCTGCAAATCTATGCTTAAGTGGAACGCGCCTAGAATCTATCTCCCTCTGGTAAAGTTTGTTTTTTAATGTCATTTGTCTTTTGTTTTAGTCTTACAGTAAATGTATGGTTGTATGGTGTCTTTTTGATCGCTTCTAATTAAATAACACTATTGTTTACTGGCGACGAGGCTAAATTACGTGAAAACAATGTCGATCGGCAAAGTGAATCAATGTACTATTAATGCGACTGGAGCAGTGTTTTGTAGCCAATTTGGAATTAAGTAGACCTAAAGGTATACTTTGATAACTGTACGGAGAGGGATAAGTTAGGAGCTGCTAGTGACGTTATGCACGCCAGAAAACCTGTCTAGTAAGACATTTATATATAGACATGGTTAACATCATGCAAGACCATTTACAATCTATGTCATGTAGTATATTAGCTGAAAGATTATATAAATTTAGACAGCGTAAGCAGACTCAATGAATCCGTAATAGAATACTGAGCTGAGTTCAGGAAATTAACAAAGAATTGTGCATTTGGTGGTTGGCTTAATGAAAGTTTGCAAGATCAGTTTGTTTGCGGTCTCCACAGTGAATCGATAAGACAGCGCTTATTTACAGAGGAGCAACTAACTTTTGAAATAGAACTAAAATTAGCTTCATCAATAGAGGCGCGGTGGCATGAAACGCATCTAAAATGAAATCTGAGGCAGAGTGTATATACGATGAGCATTAAGAAGATTTCATGGAAAATAATCGTATTATTTACCACTCTTTATCAATTGAAGCGGTGGAGGGGCTTTGAGGAATAGATGACAGAGGAGAGATGAGGGTAGAAGAGAATAACACAGCAAGTGGGATCTCTTAATTTATTTATAGGCAAGAAAGGTGATCTATGTATTAAGAGGGGCATAAGTACTAGTTTAAGACCCCATGAAGCTTATTTAATTTTGTCATAGGACAGGTAAATATCAGTCATTGTATCAACATCACCACCATTATTTAGAGAAATAGTGATCGTTCTAGACGAATCACAATACCCATAGAAGGTATAAAATTCATTATTATAATTAAAATTGTTAAAGAATTTAAAACAATCTAGAGCATTTTAGGAATATTTTTATTATCTATGGGACTAATTATTGTTTTAGCTCTCTAATGTAAGTAGTTGGTATTTTACGAAAATAAAACTCAAAGTATAAGATTTTATTTAAGGCGAGGAATTTCCACGTGCAAGCCCATATGTTCCGCACTTCACACCGTTCATTTGTACATGACGTTAGCGCGGACGCGGCCACTGAACAGGCGCCAACATCATGTGCCGCACAGTAAAAATATAACAGTACAACAAGGACGTTTTATATCGTATGCAATATACTTTTTGCTAGGTTACAAATAAGTATTGATTTATAAACTGAGGTAAGTACCTACAGTAATTCAACCAATAAAGATACAGCTTTATGACTTCATTGCTATTTTTTATTGTAACTTTACTTGTATGTAAATATGGACACTTTTTAATTGTTACATTACATAGTATTTTTATTTGACAAACAACCACGTGTTTTTTTTAATAACTTAAAAAATAACAAAGTTTAAAAAGCTTTCATTTGCTAGTGACGTCATTGTACTCGTCCACCATTATAATACCGATACAAACATATATTTTATCAGAAAGAGACGTAAAGCAATTATCAATAATTAGCGACTTTTTCAAGATTCATCATAATTAGACCGTTTCTTCACAATTTCAAAGGTTTTAAATGTTTCTATGATGTGTTATTAATAAAATGTAAATTCAAATTTTATGCATATTTCTTTTGTGCAGTATAGAATGCATCACTAGAATACAAGAAATGCTCGATTAGCTAGAAGTAGTATTTAAAACAAAAGCTAAGAATATGACTGACGCGGCGGCATATACATATAAAGCACTGTTAAATTTTTTTGTTTGACTTCGACGGCTATTCGGTTTGATTTAGATATAGTAGATTGTTACACCGAGCGCTAAGTGACTTATTAATGCCCGCGGATGTTTGGTGCACGAGCACTTGCTCGAAGGCACTAATAGCCCGAGGGCATTAATAGCTCACTTACGAGGTGTGTAATCTGCTTTTCCTTCAACTTATTAAAAAATAATAAAAAACTGAAGTTGACTGTAGAAAAACTTATTTATTTATGACAAAAAAAAATACAAATTGTTCTTATTAAAAAACCAAACCTTATCTTGACGGTGGTGACGGAAGTGGAAAATCTACAAAAAAAAACTCACTGTCATGTACACCACAAAACCTTTATTTCTTGCCGTCAACATGAATGTGCACCAAAAAACACCACTTTCACTGCACAATATTCACACGAATACAATTTTTAATTTATTAAAATAAAAGCTAACCTTCGCCATAAAAGCCAATTGCCTCTCTTTTTTAAATAAAATTGGCTTTGTAGGGTCCTATCTAACTTGTTTTGCGCATGTGTATTTTTTGTGACATGTTATACAACCACTCAAATCTCTTTGGAAAAATGCCTACATTTTGTATGAATTTGAATTGTAATTTCTTTTTAAATTAGAAAAAAAAACAACAGGGCAATTATGTTGAACGGGTCATTAATGAAATTTCATACAATACTACTGCCGTTTTCCAGGGTAGTAATGTATTACTTAGTGTTGCCTTTTCCGATGATTAGAGTAAAATTAATGAGTAGTTTGAAGAAAAATATTTTAATAGATATATGTAGGTATTTTAATACAGTACTGAATAAATAAGTACTATAACTTATTTCGCTTACTATTCGTCAATAAAAATATTTTAATATATATATGTAGGTATTTTAATACATTACTGAATAAATAAGTACTATAACTTATTTCGATTTGATTTGTTAACCGACTTCACTGACTTCACGAAGTTATGAGGTAACACATACCTCATAGCTTCGTCATTTATTAAATGATTTTCTAAATTCTTTTTGTATTCAGAAAAGTATACCCCCGAAGTGGTTCCATGCCATCAAGTCAGGATCTAGTATTAGAATCCCAAGAAAATCGAGAGAATAGGCACGTCCAACGTCTTTCCTGTTTTTTTTCTGAAGCTATTCAGGTATTTGCGTTTGAAAGACATCATCTCAAGGATTCTTCCACTATACTGAGCTTACGATGGATCCTTAACTTTAAGGAGTTAGGGGGTTAGTCTTTAGATATAAAAGGTACGTATTGACTCTCAGTTAGGTATATTCTTTTAAGTTGACTTAGAGAGCTATTATTAATTTCACGAAAAAAATAAAAATATTTTATTACAAAAATACCGACACCACTTCAAAACAAAAACTACTTCAAATTAAAAATGTAATGCTGTGTGTTTTATTTTATTGCTACTAAGTTGGCAAACAAGCAAACTGCTCACCTGATGGTAAGTGGTAACAGTTACCTATAATACATGTGGTTCCTGTGCGATTCGCAGTAAAACTGCAAGCCCCACAAGAACCACAGTGTACGTTGCCAACTTGTGACATCAGATGTAAAGTCACGGTACCCAGTAATTTCAGTGCCATATCTTGCCCTTCACACCGGAACACAGCAATGCAAGCACTGCTGATTTGCGGCAGAAATAGGTAAGACGGAGGTCTTACCTATTTCTGCCACAAATCAACACACGACCATGCACACGACGCTGGTACAGTCTTCCTCCGGTAATTCTCATATATTATTGTATACTATATTAGTGTATTCTTATATATACTTTTTGACTTTGTGGTGTTTTTATTTTTACTTCATGATGTTCACGCGGTATTGGCGTCGTTTTCTAAGCGTCCTTGGTAGCTCGAAAGCTTTGAGACTTTTCCGAAACCACCTCAGCGGATCAGGCGGCGTACATCGAAAATATTATTTTTTCACACTATCTGGCTATTTTTATCCTTGCCTTAGCAAGCATCAAAAACGATAGTATTTTTGTTTTTAATTATATCCCAATTTTTGTGACAGGTATCTCTGGCAGGTATGTCATCATATTATTATTAGATGAATTCGAAACAAGCTCAAACCTGTTTTTGATGTGCTACCATCATCAACGCTGGCCAAGTGCGGCTTGGTCGACTTCACACACAACCTAAGAATTTCTTTACACGTACACGTGTGTGCAGCGGTCGGCGCGCCGGCACGCTACTTAGTGGTAGGTATTTATAACGCTGCATTGCGTGAGTGACAGGGGCGTGCATATACTAAACAAGATTATCAAGAAGAAAGCCACAAATCGCTATGAATATCAGGCAACCGTATTAGTCTCTAAGCAACCTGGTTTTAAAATATTAATTAATATTCTACCACCTTAGGCCGTTCTTTACCATGATGACTTTACATTTGACGACACGGTTAGCGCACAGAGTTCGAGTGATCGCCTACTACGCAACTGGTCGCGGGTTCGGTTCCCAAATATTTTTAACCGACTTCAAAAAAGGAGGAGGTTATCAATTCGGTTGTATTTTTTTAAATGTTTGTTACCTCATAACTCCGTCATTTGTAAACCGATGTCCAAAATTATTTTTGTATTCGATAGAGTATAGAGCAAGGGTTGTCTCATGGTCACCAAAGTCAGGATCTGATGATGGGATCCCATAGAAAATCGAGGAAAACACTAAAAATACTTCTTTCACTAAAAAGATTTCATTCACTGAAAAGTTAAAAAAAAATATTTTACAAAAAATAAAAAACGACTTCAAAAACACTGAAAGCTTAAAAATAATATAAGAATAGGTACAGACAACATCACACTTCTATATTGAAGTCGGTGACAAATTTTAACACTTTCTAGGAGATTATCGTTCGGCGCCGACTTCAATATAGAAGTGTGATGTTGTCTATGTGTTTAATAATTCTATGTTTGTAACTTTGATGACACGGTTAGCGCAGAGGTCGAATGATCGCCTACTGCGCAACGGGTCGCGGGTTCGATTCCCGTACGGGACAAATATTTTGTATGGCCTACAGAATTTTTTTCCGGTCTGGGCGTATGTACATGTGATATTCTATGTTCGTAACTGCACCCACAACATAGGAGAAAATCTTAGTGTGGGGCGACGTTTTCAAAAAGAAAAAAACTGCATCTACGACACAGTTGAAAATCCTAGTGTGGGCCGACGTATTTATATAAAAACACTTTCATTACTGAGTGACTGACAGATTACGCACAGCCGTAATTAAAAGGCACAAAAAGCGGAAATTTGACATGTATGTTGGAAATTCGGGGGGTAAAACTAAAAAAGAATAGTTTGTATGGAATCTCTATGACATTTGCAGCGGGCAAAAGCAAATATTTTATAAAGTTTCACAAAATTCCGCTGATCAGATATTTTCTTTTAATACAATGAAGTGATCTTTACATAAATCGAACGGAAATTTATGTTAATTATTTTTTACTTTTTTATAATCAACTCACGCATGACCATAAATGTTACGAAATTTAAAAGATTCCTAAAATACTGTTTTACTGTTCATAATCATATTTTTTTTTTTTTTTTTATTTAAGTATACAAAATTTTTTACAAATTAATTTGACATTAATAATACAACGCCAAACTGCAGTGCAGTTTGTTGGCGTTAGCATGCACTCTTACAATAAATCTTTATACTGCTCTATGAGCTTGAGAAACACGTAACAAAATCTGTATACCTCCTAGCAAAAAATTACATTATTTACCAGTTAATACATTTGTTCCCATAAACTGCCTAATCTGTGTAAACAATATTTTTATTTTATTTGTAATTATTAATTATTCTTTACATATCAATCATTAAGCATAAAACAAACACCATCACTACCAAGTACTGCATAATGTGGCTTATATTCATACTATTATATTATATCATGATACTATTATTATTATTATTATGTATTATATATATATAATACTATTATATTATATATATATAATACATAGGCTCGAATAAAACTCTATTATTTACCTACATGTATAATGTGCTGTTGATTCTACCTTCTAAAGCTTTGATGTAAGGCGTTGTACATAAAGAGGGTAACATTAAGTATTTAAAGGAATTCAGCAATAAAGTTTTATAGGAAACATTATTTTGAATCTATGAATCGTTGCATATTTACTTGAAGAAATTATCATACTGGCTTATTAACACTGCACTGTGCTATATGGCCGCGGCAATAAAATATAAACATTTGGGAAATAAATATTTACCACTTTTCTTTCAGCATTTTTTGTATGCATTTGATTTAACATTTCGTCTTTGACTTCTTTTATTAGCGATTTTTACACATAAAATAACTTATAGAAAAAAAGAACGAAAAACATATTTTTTCACACATAAAATAATTTAGGAAGAAGGATTAAAATAGTTTTCTCCTTTATAATACCTAATCCATTATTTACACTATTCACCATATTACTACACTAATCTATAATAATAATGAAAGTTAACAAAATAAACGCAAACTGCAAAATTAAAATTCGATCGTAAAGAAACACGTAATATATTTTTTTGCGCCCGCGACACGAAGCGACATGACCATACCCTGAGACGACTTGGCGAGTACTGTCTTATATGGAGCGCGATTGCAACCAAGCCAAATTATAGAATTTTCGTCATTTTCCTAAATATTTTATATGACATCAAAAAATCTGTCTTCACAGTTCACTAGATAATAACGAACTACATGTTTTGGTATAACTTTTATACTGTTTTATGTATATTTCGCTTTCAAATCGTGGTTTTAGTTTTTGATTTAGACCTATGTTTGGATTTTTTTTCTATCGAGTGAAATGGAGTAAATCGTGTTTCTGCCTTCACAGTTCACTAGATTATATCTTCAAGTTTAAGGTGTGTGAATTTCAGAATTGTGGGTTCTAATATTATCCAGATCTAGACGTTCTAAGATCGGCAAATTTGGGAAATCCTCGCCTTAAATCAACTATCTTTCCAAATGTCAAATCGGGAAAAGCAATTTTGTTTTAAAAGCAATTTAAAATCTTTATTCATTGTAGCGAGCGTTTGTACTGTTTTCACTTGCCCCTCTGTATATATGTTTCATTATTTATTTTTCATCGTCGTCATGACTGTATAATATCGTTTTTATCAAGTTTTTCTTATGCCGAGAATATTTCTGCGTTTAAATATGACCATATTATACCCAATGTAAAGAAATGTTAGGAAAAACGTGAAAGTTTCTTTGGATCAACTTCGAAAGGCAAGTTGAAATGAGAAATGTTAATACTTCTAACAGTTTTGATTATTCAAATAACCTGAAATAAATCTAATGCTTACTTTATTAAAGCGCCAAGTTTTAGGTTGCACTTACTCATTTTACATAACGAACGTTCGCAAAGAATAATAAAGTTTTGAAGATGTAGTGCAGTTTTAAACAGTTTTTCAAAATTAAGTTTCTCAAAGTTTTGTCAATTTGTTGTTTTTGTCAAAAATTGTTTCCCATTTGTTACTTCCAGACTAAGCTAAATAATAAAGATACCGCAGCTTTGAAATTGCGTTTTATGCTAAATTAATTCGAGTTCCATAGTGTATAAATTTTATTAGTTAATCAAAGAAAAAGCGTAAAAGCCTTGTTAATGTTGTTTTCTTCTATGCATATGTACACTACTCGATACAAAATAAAGGCCACCACATTTTTTTTAGATTTCAATGAAATGTTTTGAATAAACATTTGAATTTAAAATTCATATTTTTTTGTGATAAAAAATGTCAAAACTTTATTATTTAAATACTATCGTGCAGTTTTTTATGGAGCGTCGGTGGCACTGCTGTGGACTAGGCACTGGCCATCACGCAATCAGGAGATCCGTGGTTCGATCCTGCAATGTATCAATGTGTTTTTCGTTTTTCATATGTACATTTGACATCACATTTGCTGACACTCCTTTGGTGAAGGAAAACATTGTGAGGCAACATGCATATATCTGCGAAGAAATTCAAAGGTGTATATGTGAAGTCGACCAATCCGCACTGGGTCAGCGTGGTTGACTAAGGCCTAATCACCCTAACTGCCCTAACATAGGGTAGGCTCGAGCCCCTTGGTGGGGACGTTTATGAGCTGTGATGATGATGATGAGTGCAGTTTTTTATAATTTTTATGTATAACTGAAATAAATAAAACATTCTACAAAACTATTTTTCTATAAGGAGCGTCGGTGGCGCTGTGGCCTCGGTACTGGACTGTGCTCCGAGTAGAATCGGGAGGCCCGCGATCGATCCTACCATGTACCAATGTGTTTTTTGTTTCACGAATTTCTTATGTACATTTATCTGACACTCCTACGGTAAAGGAAAACATCGTGAGTAAACCTGCATTCACCTGCGAAATAATTCAAAAGTATAAGTGAAGTCAACTAATCCGCACTGGGCCAGCGTGGTTTGACTAAAGCCTTATCGCCCTAACTAGTTAGGATAGGCTCGTGCCTCTCGGTGGGGACGTATATGAGCTGTGATGATGATGATGATATTTCTAATAAGTTAAAAAAGAGAATTTGCAAAATCGAGGAAAAGATATCTTTTTGATGTCCATTAGAATTTAAGTTAGCTCTAAAATACTAATGGATAATGGACTCTAAAATTACCTTATGATGCTCGAGGGCATTGAATAAAGTGGGTATCAAGAACTCTGTACCATTGGCTAGGTTCCAGGTCCCTCCTAGATCCAGGGTAGTGATGTTGCGACAAACTGACAAGAACTGAATCGGAAAACGTACTCATAGGACCAGAACCAGTGTGTGGTGTTTCGAAGGGACCAAAAGACGGGTCTTCAGGTAGTGGATACAGAAGCACTCGAACTGCAAAGACCAGTTAAGGCCACTTGCTAGGCCTAACTCGTCTCTGCAAGCTTAACACATATTTGCACAGAATGAGCTTGACTAATGCTTCTATGGGCAAATTTTGTTATTAGGATGACGAGACACCAATTCACTTTCAATGTGAGTGGTATACTGGGCGAGGACCTTGATTGCCCCTGCATGATGCGAAAGCTCTAGCTCCAAAAACGAATATTGGCTATTTTGGCAATGCGGACCTAATCGGAGACCTTTGAAATGAGGGGTCAGCCACAATAGATCTATATAGGTCGCAGTGGCACGCCAATTCATTGTGTACGTACATGGCCTCACCAGGGGTTCAATGAACCGTTCAATGTATTTTTTTTAAATTTATTTATTTTAGGTCGCTTTTTAACAACAATGGTCATTTATTGTTATCGTGATTTCATAGAGTATTTCTGAATCACGTAATTATGCTTTCTGATAACGCTTTGTATAATTTTTTAATGCATATACATATATTAGCAGATTATTCTGAGCAACTGTCGTTACAGAACAAGAGTTTGCCTAATATTATACCTAGTAAAATAAAAATATTTTTAATACAGAATACTTATTCATGTTTATGACTAAAACCGTCTGCAATAGAGTTTAAAGTAATATTTAGCACGAACTGCGAAGATTTAAGTGCTAATGTATAGGAATAATTTTTTATACCGGGTCAGCTCATTATAATTTTAAATTCCCCAGTTAATGGAGCGGATAACAATTTCTGTCAGAGTGTGAATTTCAGCAGTTAAGCGTTGACACTGTAATTTGGTGTTATTTTAATGCTAAAACAAAATAAGGGTTGGACCCAACGTATGAAGATTACAGTGTGTTGTTAATTGTTTAAATATATATTTGGGGAAACAGTGTGGATGCACAACATCTTTTTATCTTGCAAAAAAAAGTGTATACGCGTATATAATTGCAAATATTCAACAGAGAGAGAGCTGTAGACCACACTTCAAAAACCTCAACATCTTAACACTGCCGTGCCTATATAATATATTGGAAGTATGTAAGTTTATTCAAAAAAATCCAAAACTTTACACAAAGGTTGTAGATGTTCCGCGAAACAAAATATTACGCTTTCAAAACAACTTATTGCAAACCACATCAAACCTCAAACCGCATAGTGCCGGTCCTTACTCCATGTCAATAAAAATATTTAATAAGTTACCAGAACATTTAAAAGTCGAAATAAAATATAAGAAATTCCTGAAGTCACTTAAAAAATTATTACTTTTTAAAACCTATTATTCTTTAAATGAGTTTTTCAATGATAGGCTATAATTAATGTCCGTCGCTGCCCCACTCTTCGCATTTTTATTGTGTGTAATTTTAGAGCGTGTAATATTATTTTAACCATGACATTATAATATCAACCTGAATTTTATGTAATTTATAGTTTTTATTTTATTTTATTTATTGACATTGACTTTGATTGACTTTGAGTATATATTTAATTTTATGAATGTGTATAATTTTTAATATAATTGTTTTATAGATTAAATTAAATTTTGACATGATTATAAATTTGTAGATTGACTTTTCTAAAATTTTATACTTGAATTTAACTTTTAAAAAATTTGTAATGTAATTTTAATTTATTAATGTTGCTCACACCTATTATTTTTTGTTTTCTTTTTATTATTTTTTAAATGTAAATTTTAAGTTTAATTTAACTTTACAATGTTGCTGTGCCCTTGCAGGGTTCATGTTTGAATCAACTTATATATAAGACATCAAAAATGTACAACATGACAGCAATCATATAAATAAAAATAAAATAAATAAATATAAGTTATATTGAATAAATCCTTGACCTAGAATTTAAATATTATTATATATCCTGTGATTTCAACCCGGCTACTTTTATTAGATAAACAAGTGTTCTAAACGAAATTGTGCAAAAAATACGTGAAATAAAATCTTAAATCAAATGGCCCCCTCGACCCTGGAGAGCGTCTGAACTAGATGTAATCATTATAATTGTAGGATGCAATATAAACATAATTTTCAGACTAAAACTATTTTATTTACTATTCTGTAAATATTTACAAGCAAGTACTTATCACAAAGAACAATGGCAAACTCCCTTTTTTTTCGGGGGAAAATGCGTAACCTCACCTTACCCGCCGTTGGCTAGACGACGAGCGTGTGTCTCTCCCGGCAGCGTGCCAGGCCTACCCACTAAAACCCCCCGGTGTTCTCCCTGCCCTTAGGGGCGCGCTAGGTAAGGTTCATAATGCGACTCCACTACCCACGCGCCCGTGCAAGCCCGACCAACCGGTCGGGCTATCGCCAAGGGGGGATTGCCCGAGAACACCAGGGCAATCCCCAGACGGAGGGCCTTCGGCGGCGTGCACGGGGCCAACCATGCACGCAGGCCTCCACGGCAGGGTCATTAGGCGGGCATCGCTTGAGCGAATGCCCGCCTTCGCCTGCCTGTCCGTCTACGGCGGATGGGAGCGGCTTGAGGATCATTCTCCCGCTCCCTCTCCGCGGCCTCCTTCTGCGAGATGACATCCTCGCAGAAGGAGGCGACAGCCCCCCATTCCGCCTCGCCGCGGAGCATGGCCACGACCATGCTCGGCAGCGAGAGGTCTCCGCCTCCCAGCGCAGCGTTGAGTTCACTGCGCTGGCGTCGCTAGGCCGAGCACACCAACAGGGTGTGCTCGGCAGTGTCGTCAGGAGCGTCGCAGTGATGACACTGCGGCGTTTCCTCCCGACGCGTGACTCGGTGCAGGTAGTGACCAAAACAACCATGTCCGGTCAGTACCTGCACCACACGGAACGAGAGACCGCCCTGCCAGCGCCCTACCCACTCCTCCAACACCGGACGTATCGCTTCTATAGTCCGGTGGCCGGCAGCTGGGAAGGCGAGTGCCTCGCCCCATCGACGCAGAGCCTCCCTCTGCGCCTGGGTACGAACCCGCTCCACTTCCTCGGGAGCTGGTCGTCCCCCCCGTTCTCTAACGGCAACCCGATGTCGATACACCTCCGCATGGACGCGTGCATCGACATCCCACGGCGTTTGGCCCGCAAGAACGCAGGCCGCGCCGTGGCTGACTGTGCGATAAGCTCGCACGGCCCGGGTTGCTATGACCCTCTGCGGACGTCGCAAGAGGGCCACCGTTCGAATGGCAAACTCCCTAACTTTTTGTTGACATAATTTTTTTGTGTATAAGCATAAACAATATGCCTAACTAAAGAGATTTAAGACTTAATTAAAAAGATACATGACTTAATTAAAAAAAGCGATGTCATGTGAATGTCAAATAGACAACGTGTTCCGAATTGATATTACGCGTTTCGAAAAAACGCGAAAGTGCTGTAATCGCGCTGACATGACAAATCTGCGGCACTAAATTAATCTTAACGCAATATTTATTTGAACCAGCATTGCCAGATAATCGGCAAATCGGACTGCGGTGTTTATCGAAGGAACTCATAACTGGAGGGAGACTCTGTACCAGGGTCGTCTGCTTAGGTACCTCCATCTTACCTATTTCTGCCGCAAAGCAGCAGTGCTTGCATTGCTGTGTTCTGGTTTGAAGGGTAAGATATGGCAGTGAAATTACTGGGTACTGTGACTTTACATCTTGTATCACAAGTTGGCAACGTACACTGTGGTTCTTGTGGGGGTTGCAGTTTTGCTGCGAATCTCACAAGAGCCACATGTATTATAAGTGACTGTTACCACTTACCATCAGGTGGGCAGTTTGCTTGTTTGCCAACTTTCTTCCATAAAAAAATACTTTTAGTCATTTGTCGTTCATACATAATAAATATTGCTTTTTTCCAGACTTTATTACGTTTTTGTGTTTTTTGTAAAAAAAGTATGAAATCATTTTGAGCACATTTGTAATAATGGAATTTGTAGGCGCTAAATGATTCTTTCAGATATTATTCTACCATTGTTCTTTTTAAAGTGAACACTTTTCATTCAAAACAAAAATTAAACTCGGGAGAGTTACGGTACGTTATTACGTTACTTATATTCGTAGTTTTTTCCTTTTAACACATGACAGGCAAACTCTTGGCCTTCGACTCACCTGATGGTAAGTGAGGATAAGGCCGAAGGTGGAAGTGAGCTTCACCTGGACTTCTTAAACTGAGGAACTGGCTATCTTACCTCTATGTTACGGTGACAAATTTAGTTTAGGGCGGTGGTTCTCTGCATGATCAAAGCCTGAAAGATGAGATCCATAGATGACACAGTTCAAAGACGGAAGGTGCTCGAATAGCGACTCTGCGTCGGAGTCCGGAATGCACAATGCTATGAGACAGCCAACTAAGTGGTCAGATGATAGGAATCACAAAAGACGTATGGAATCGCAGGCTGCAAGTAACGCGCGTAGCAGTTATGGGAGTTTGAAGTATGAATTTTATAGATTTGTGTACTTTCGCCATTATTATCAATTAAGAAGAGATTAAATTTATTACGCAAAGAAAAAAATTTGAATCAATGGTAACGAGAAACATAAGCCAAATTTGTTTTGTTTACCTACTTAAGTAAAAGTACGTAAACCGGACGAACAGAATGGTCGTTATAATATTATTGATATTTATAAAAAAGGGTGGAATAGGTAGAAATAACTGACCTTTAAATTTTTGTGTAACTTCATTTACGCTTTCACCAAGAAAATATTATTAAAAACTTTTTTTTAACATTATAACATTATGCACTCTACTCTTTTATTTCATTATATGCAGGAATATACAAAATTGAAATCATTTTTTGAATATCTGGATTAAAAATGACTGTCACTTTAGTAAGTGATAAGTTAGGTACTATCTATCACTAATGAATTTTAAAATTAACAAATTTTAAATCGTTCTCTCGTTTGATAAATAATTTTATTAGTTCCCAGCCCAAGGTCGCTACATTATCAATGTTAGGCATTCGTACGCAGGGTGATTGAGCACACGAGACTAGAAATTTAAGATTTAAAAAGTGTTCAAAATATGTGGATTTCTACATTTTTTTAATCCAGACTTTTTATATCACTTTATCTTATATTCAATTTTGGCGGGGGTCAAAAAAAATCCTGTATACATTTTATGGTCCAAATAACCTTCTCGGACGTCCCTACAAAAGCTTCTTCACAATATGAGGGTTAATATTGGACAAAGTTTCGTATTTACGTATTTCAAATTTTATATGCTCAAAAATACTTTAAAGGGTAAAGAGCAATACACTGCAGGATGTATACCTACGCGTAAAAAAGATAGATTTAACGTTGTATACACATACCCATACATATATTGACTGTTGGTGTTGGTAAATCGATCATACAAACTAAAGTAAGTGAAAGAAAGGAGTTTAATAGTGTTATCAAAGAAGGAAAATTTCTTGGAATCGAATAAAAAGTCGAGAGCACGCGGAGTCCTTGGCTTATTCGGAGCGCGCACAAATTACACATCATAAAACATCAGAAATCCTACAACTTTGAGACCTCACATTTGTTTTCTATTACTTTTATATCCAGATAATAATAGCATCGCTCAATGGTAGACCAAAGGACCTTTTCCACTTTTTTATGTATAGCGACGTAGACATAGACACGGTAAAAGTAGTATACTTTTACCGTGTCTTTAGCTGTGCCCACGAAATACGTTTCTTCGGTAAAAATTCTAATATAGCTTTAAAAAATAGAGGTTGGTGGTAAAAACATGAAAATTTAGGGTTAGAAGTATTTTTTTTATGTCAAATCATAAAAAAATGCCAAAATAAAATCTCTATAGGGCCACCTTATCATCACCTAGGGGTACAAAAAATTGCCTGCGGCCTATTCTCAGACCTACCAATATACCTACAGAAAAAGTTTCATTAAAATAGATCAAGCTGTTTTGTTGGAGTTCGATTCGATATAGTAGAAAATTACCGTGACATAGATCTTATTCACATCTCGAGCAATCCCACGGTGTTACTAAAAATATTATTATGTGTTTTGATTTTGAGTAAAGACTAATAATGTATGAAATATGTACCTACGTTTCTGTGCAGTCTATGGTAATAGCACATGCAGTTTTTCAATGCACGCATTGTCAAACTGTGATAATAGTCGTAGTTATCATCCGGATCTCATTGAAACTTTATTTAGCACTAGCTGACCGTATGCAACTTTGTTTGCATTATAACTAACTTTTCCCGTAGGAATCAGGGTCCTTCCCCTGGTCTCGAACTATCCCTATAACAACCATCAAAATCGGTTCAGTAGTTTCGAAGCCTATTTCAATACAAACAAACAAACAGTCAAATCTTTCCTCTTTTTTCTTTTTTTTCTCTTTATAATATTAGACAAGATACCCCTTTGATTTGACCTGTCATGGTTATACGACCTTGCTTTTAAAATATAGACTAATCTTTTTAAAGCTATTGAATCGATAAAACCAGTGAAAATTTTCAATGAAAATAAAACCTCTTATTGATTTTTACAATCATTATTCAATATTATAGCCTGTTAGGACTACCTATCATAACACTATTCAAAACATGCATTACATGTTCTGAAATATAAAAACCCTTACATTTTTTAATTTCCTGACTTAATTAACATCATACAAATAAATGAAAATTATATGGCTTTAAACAATAATATAGTATGTACTTTTAAAAGCCTTTGACTGATAAAGAAACACTAGGAGCAATAATATGAAACTTTGTAAGAAAAGTTGCTACTGTTTTATACACTTCTAATTTCTTATTTTTGTTTCATACATTTTAACCAACTTCAAAAACTCTTCCAGAGTGTTGAGTTTCTATGTTTGACTATAACAATTTTTTATATGTTCGCCGATTTTCTTGTAAATATAGTTTACTGACTTTCGAAATTCTTTTTCAATTTCGAATGAAAACAACGTTCGAGTCATCAAGACATGGGGCTCTATTTTTGAATCATTCGTCCGGCATCGAGCGCTTTTCAAGCGTCATCTGTACTTGACTCCTATTGATTTTCGTTTCTCTTGCGATGAAAATCAATAGAACATTACGACGACGATCAATGTTGTTTTCATTTTCGTGTAAAACAAAACGAAAATAAGTAGAAATCGAACACTGACGAGCGCTCGATGCCGGAAGAATGATTCAAAATAGGACCCCTAGTCTCATGCTGCAGAGCTAAAGATGAAAGGCGCCTTAACTGTTAGGCTATGGTCTCCTATAAACGCCGTCGGCCGCGTACAGCGTTACGCCGTACGCCGCGTCACGATGCTTACTATAGAAATGTACTGTTATGGTCTCTTTCACACGCTGACGTTGGCGTGTGGACGCCGTAGGCGACATTCAAACGCTTTGCGCCGCGTCTCTAGTTATTTTGAACCAGCATTGCAGCGTAAACGTCATATTTGGCGTCAGTACAAAATGTCGAAATTTGATAAAGAAAAGGACGAAGATTGAATCAGTCCAATGTTATAGTGCATTATACAATAAAAGTGACAAGGAACATAAAAAATAATATTTATAAACACAAATGTTTACAGCAAATTTTCGTCAGGTGATATGAGATTAGGATGCCTTTTTGATGACGTTTTTTATAAAATAAATCTAGTATTATTGTCTTTTAAGTGTTTCATTATCAAAATCTGGAAACATCCTTCTTTCTTTCTCTTCATAAATATAATCGGTGCCTTATTGCCTTGATTTTTCTTCGTATGCGGTCGTTTTGTACCTGCTCTTCAGTATAAGCTCCGCCAACCAAGTGTCGAATTTAGAACCATTTTATATTAGACGACTACACGCGAGAACTGTTTGTCGACTACCTGTTGTGAACGAGACGTCGTCGTTCGCGTATGAGATGTATTGACCGCTGACGCTGTGCCTGGCGTTCAGACGTCGATCGAAACGTTTACGCTGAAGTCGGACGCTGCATATAGCATTTTATAGGAGACCAAGGCCTTAGGAGTTAGGGAAAAATATCTATAAATAGACACGGTTTGACCAGTTTCTTATTTAAGACATTTAGATGTTTACGTCTGCTTAAGTAACCCGACGTAAACAGCCAAATAACTCGAACTAGAGATAAAGAAATATGCATGAGAAAACATTTTCAGACCTGGGTTAAATTCTAATACGTATTTCAAAGTGAGGGTAAAATTATTTGTTTGGTAGAAATAGTATTAATTAAAATTGTTTTTAAAGTTTGGAACAGGGATTATTATTATTATCTATTTATATTTATTTTCTAGATTAAAGATAATATGCAACCGAAGAAGCTACTTACTCGTATGTGTTCCTATCTCTGTTGATTCACATAACCAATTAAAAATAATTTGAAAGAATTTGAAAACTTTACAAATTAAAATACATATTTTTAATTCGTATGTGACACAGGAAAGAGATAGGCACATTATATAATTTATTTGCTTGCATGGGTATCTCCATAACTTAGAAGGAATAAAGATTAAAGAAATAAAAAGAATAATATCACGACATTTTAGAACATCAGCCTCCGGGTACCAATATGTAGCGAATGTTTCATTACGGCTTAATGATGTCACGGCTTCGTGCTTTCCCTTTTTGCATCGAAGTCGTTAACTCTGTGTCAAATGAAAGAATCAACAAAAAAGCACGTGGCATTTTTGTAATCAAACCTATTGGGGAATGAAAATCTCGCATTTATAATCGCAGGAACTTCAGAGCTCCTACAAAATGAACAATCGTTGTTATATTTTCTTTTCTAGCACTTAATGGTTTTTTTCTTGCTTTTGTACTGCAGCAATTAAGTCGTAATTTACTTAAAGCATAGATATCTCTTCATAAAATTATATTTATTTTTACATTTCTTGGCCTTGTTAATATAATCTATCTATGGGAGCTAGAAGAACACACCTTATTTTTCACTGCATAAGCATTATTCATGCGTATAAGATAAGCGAGTATCATCAGCTTTTACTGAGTAAAAACTTGAGTTTGTTGCACTCGCAGAAAAAAATGCCGAAACTTAGTGCCGAAAAAATATTAAAAGTTGCTTTTATTATCACAGTAGGAATCTATTATATCTAGTAGCTTGAAAAAGGGGTTAGCCTAGTCGGATCAACATCTGACTGGGACATATTTTGGCCCCGACTTAGTCGCACGTCTAGACGGGTCGCAAACGAGTCAACTTGGTGTGTCTCTAAGCCGAGCATCCTCACTATTACCAGGACCATGGTAATGTGTCATGACAATCTGTTTCATGAATGTCAAAAATAGTGCACTAACCTTTTTTTACCCAGTTAAAAAGATGTTACATCTACCGCAGTGGGAGTGGGGCCCGAATGCGGTTATGTGGGACTCCCCCTTAATGAGGTCTACCCACTAAAAAACAGGGGGTTCCATCAAAATCGCATTCCCGACACACAAAGGGAACTTTTCGCAATCGCCTTGTGTGTCGAGAGCATAGTGCACTAACCTTAGAATAATCTAAGGCACTAACACCGTTTTCGTTGTTCGAGATAATAAATATACATCTTTCCCCCTCTCACAATGAACATAGTTCATACGGAAGCAGCTTGTGAGTGTAAAAAATAAAAGTGGCTATAACTTTCCTCCATTCGCTCTTTGGTCTGTGAGACTGACTAAATGTGTTTTTGGTATTATTAATTTTCCCCAAAAAAGGAAAGATTTAAATTTTTATGAACGGTCGGATTTATTGGTAGTATAAGTAGCTTTTGAAGTAGGGTCCAATCGGTCCGTCATACCGATGCGGGAATATAATATTTAAATGGGATGAAGATCAAATTAGATAACTGTTGGAACTGGTTTAAGTACTAACTATGAAGACGAAATGACAGCGACATGGAAGAGGTAGAAGAAATAACATCAGAAGATAATGGTGATATATTTTCATAATCAGTCGAATTAGAAGATCAACAGATAGATGCCTGAAAAGTTTGCCACAATTCGAAATCAATATTTTTTTGGTGTGAATATTTAAATTTGAAACTTAGAGCGCTATTTAAGTGTGTCATAATTGATATATTATTATGATTTATTAGGTTGGGGAAAAAGTCTTTTCGCATTATAGTATGTATAAACTTGTAATAAAATCTCTTTGGCTATACTATTTGTATCTGGCTGGTTTTGGTATCATTGAAAGTTTAAATTTTAAAGAACATAATTCCAAATTCAAATTAGGAAAATGTGTGATTTTCATTTGTTTTTCGTACCGCCAAGATGAGTGAATCTAATGAAGAAATTCGATACATTTTAAAATTTTACTACAAAAAAGGTAAAAATGCAACGCAAGCCGCGAAAAAAATTTGCGATGTTTATGGACCTAGTGCAGTGTCTGTGAGAGTAGCACAAATTTGGTTTAAGCATTTTCAATCCGGAAATTTTGATGTCAAAGATGCACGTCGCTCTGGTCGCCCTATTACAGATAAAATGGATGCCATTTTTGAAAAAGTGGAGCAAGATCGGCATGTCAGTAGTTACGACGTAGCTGAAGAACTGGGAATTGACCACAAAACAGTATTGGCGCATTTGAAAAAAACTGGGTACACAAAAAAGCTCGACATTTGGGTACCTCACGAGCTCACTGAAAGAAACCTAATGAACCGTGTACTCATTTGTGATTCTTTATTACGACGTAATGAAACCGAACCATTTTTGAAGAAGCTGATAACTGGTGATGAAAAGTGGATCACGTACGACAAGAACGTGCGAAAAAGGTCGTGGTCAAAGGCCGGTCAGGCTTCACAGACTGTGGCGAAACCCGGGTTAACTCGCAACAAGGTGATGCTGTGTGTGTGGTGGGATTGGAAGGGCATTATTCATTATGAGCTGTTACCACCAGGCAGGACCATCGATTCTGAACTCTACTGCGAACAACTGATGAGATTAAAGCAAGAAGTTGAGAGAAAGCGGCCGGAATTAATCAACAGAAGGGGTGTGGTTTTTCATCATGATAACGCTAGACCTCACACATCTTTAGCCACTCAGCAAAAATTAAGAGAGTTTGGCTGGGAGGTGTTAATGCATCCGCCGTATAGTCCTGACCTTGCACCTTCAGATTTCCACCTGTTTCGGTCTCTTCAGAATTCTTTAGGCAGTGTCAGGTTAACATCACGAGAGGACTGCCAAAACCACTTGTCGCGGTATTTTGACCAGAAGTCCCAAAATTTCTATAGCAATGGGATCATGTCCCTACCTACGAGATGGCAAAAAGTTATCGAACAAAATGGTACCTACATACTTTAGTTAAATGTAAATAAACTATATTAAAAAAATGTTTTGAATTTTCTTAAAAAATGCGAAGAAACTTTTTCCCCAACTTATATTTGACTCAGTATGTATTAACTGTCCCTTTAAATATGTGAATAGGATTCAAAATATTTTATTATGTGAAATAATATTTTAGTTTCGCTTTTATGGTTCGTAAGAGAAACACGACGCCATGTTTGACAAATCGTTAGTTTTAAATAAATAAATTATTATGTTTCTATATATAAATAAAAATAAATGATATAATAATTAATAAATTATTGTTATTACACAGTTTTTGTATTTTTGTTATTTAAGAATATATAACAAAATTATGTATCGGTACCTACACAAATTAATTGGGTGTCAGAGACCGAACTTAGCGCAGGTATATGAAGAGATAAATACTCACTGTGTTCAGTAGAGTTTTAACATCATTCGCAACTTCCTTAGTTCGTGATATAAAATCAGCACCAACAGTAAAAAATATCTTTGCTCACTTGTTGAACAAATTACTATTCTTCTAGAAAAATGAGTAGATGTCCGCATCCAGCCATGTCAGGCTTACAATCTATCCACATATAAACGCTTTTGTCGAACGGTGTTAACTCATTTTCTTATGCTAAGGATCTGGCAACTGGCCAACAGGAATGCGAACTCTTAACGATGAGACCAAATAATATATTACGCTGTAATCATGGTTAGACGTTTTCTGAATTCTGATTGATACCTACTGCAGCGTGAATTTTATGGCTTAGGGATATATCATTATCAACATCTACAGCCTTCCACTGCATAGGCCGTGAGTCTTATATTTTACTAGCTGTGCCCGCGAACTACGTTTCGCCTTAATTTATTTTTTCCCGACATCTTCAACAAATATCGTTAATGTACACAGAAATAAATACAAAAACTTAAGAAATTATTATACTAAAACCTTCCTCGAGAATCACGCTATCGAGTGGTGAAAACCGCTTGAAAATCGGTGCAGTAGTTTTGAAGTTTATCGCAAACATACAGACAGACAGACGCGGCGGGGGACTTTGTTTTATAATATGTAAGGATAAGGATAAGGACTTCAGGTAACTTAGTATGATGCATAAGAACTGGCACGTAGTGTGAGAGGTCTCACCACGCGCTACATGTATGTATACCTTTTATTACGAAACATAAATCTAACAACGACAAACTCACACACTCCAATGCTATCTGCGCTATCTGTACCTAATCTGTAAGTAATTTATACATCCTTTTATTTTTTAATTGTTAAGAAATTCGATTCTTAATGCCTTAAATGCTTTACCTTCATTAATAGCAAACGCTTGCCATAGTCCGTTAATTCAATTGCTACGCAGTATTTTAAGGACAAGTAATTAATTTAAGGCCAAATAGACTTAAAAGGGGAAATACACGAGAACGGTTCGGTACTATCTATTACGCAAACACAGCTACTTCATGATTTTCCCTCCCATTATAAGTGGAATGTAAATTAGAATAGAATAATGCTCCACATTCTGCATATTAATTAAACATTCATCATTAATATTTCAATGAAAGCTGATTTTTTTGCTTATATCATAAAACAGAATTTTTATAGCAATTATCATATCTCCAAATATGATGTATATGTTCAGCTAAAATTTAAGATAGTACTTATTGAGATAAAATGAATAATAGTATTTTCAACACACTTCCTCATAAAGTGGCTCTAATCCCATGGCAATTAGGCACATAATGACACCTATAATCAAACTGTGACTTTTTCATTACTATTATTCACGAGTGAGTAATAGTTTTTTTTTAATATTATTGGTTGAGTTACGCTTACACTTGCGCTAAAATGCTATCCGCGAAAAGCCCAAAAAAAAGAAACCTCATTTTTTAGTCTATGGCCGATGCGCGCACATAGGAAAACTGATTAATTTTTCCCGCCATTACGAAATTTATTAGTCTATGGCCGATGCGCGCGCATAGGAAAACTGATTAATTTTTCCCGCCATTACGAAACATTTTTCACAACTCGTCTCGTTTTCTCTTTTGAAGTTATTTAGTTAGTTATTAATTAAGATGTCTGCAAATAAAATTTATGAAGAAAATGATTTATGTTGTACACCGCCCGATATAAGATGTGAAGCCCAGAACGTTATGAAAAGTTTACTACCAGAAAACTCAAAGGAAAAATATCTATTAGCGTACCAAAATTTCATACAATGGCAGAACAACAAGAATACGCAGTCTTTTTCAGAAAATGTGTTCATGGCGTACTTTAAAGAATTATCTTCTAAGTACAAACCTAGCTATTTGTGGTGTATTTACTCAATGTTAAAAAGTACAGTCCGAACAAAGAATGGAGTGGACTTAAAAACATACTCGAATTTATCAGCTTATCTAAAGAGACTATCTGATGGATTTAGAAGCAAAAAATCAAAGGTTTTATCATCTGATGATATTGAAAAATTTATTAAAGATGCTCCAGATAACCAATATTTGGCTACAAAGGTTAGTTAAATTAATTTTAATTAAATATTTAATAGCAGCTTGTGTTGTGTGTTGACCTTAATTATTGTTTCTTTTGTTTCAGGTTGCTTTAATATTTGGTGTAACTGGTGCCTGTAGGATACAAGAATTATGTAAAATGGTTTTTTATTTAAGTATTGTTTTATTCAGAAGTGTGTTGAAAAACGTTGTATGATACACGTGTGTATTGATGGTTACCGTCCTCGGCTTCTTAAGACCCTCGCCTGACGGCTCGGGCCTCAATGCGCCTCAGCGGTAATCACCAACATTACACACTTGTACCATAATGTACTATAACAGTTCTGAATAATTATCAAAATATTTCACCTTATGTTATACTACGATTTAACACACGCTCATATTTTGTTTATATTATGCATCAATATTTCAACATTGTAAGCTTTGAAAATAGTACTAAATATTTTAATGATTTAGGTAATTAATCATGATGGTCATGAAGATATTTTTTTTTGTAAAAACGGCTATCAAGATGATAAAATTTCATATAATTAAATAAAACCCACAAGCAAAGAAAAGAAAGAGGTGATGACGAATCAATGGTACTAGTCAATGGTACTACTCACAGAACACACCTCTTTCTGTGTTCTGTGGTACTACTGACATAAAGGCAATATGACATAACATTTACTTACTTACTGACAAATTACTTATACATAGGTATTTTATTGCAGGCAGTCATTTTTTGCTTATAGATATTGAATATAATTTGTTAATCTGTTATAAATAATTGTAATTAAGCACGGAAGTAATAACCACAATCTATACTAATATTATAAAGAGGAAAGATTTGATTGTTTGTTTGTATTGAATAGGCTTTGAAACTACTGAACCGATTTTGATGAAAGTTGGTATAGGGATAGTTCGAAACCAGGGGAAAGACATAGGATAATTTTCCTACGGAAAAAAAATTCCAACGGGACAACAAAAATAATGCAGGCGAAGTCGCGAGCGGAAAGCTAGTTATGGATATATCACGTATGAATGGGGAATATAAGGAAAATGTGAAGCATTCAAATTCATGCGATGGCCACAACGCAGAAAGAATAAAAATTCGCGAATTCACCAGTGATGTATGACTAGGCCCCAAAATAAAATGAATTCAGCGCAACTCAACGGAGCCATATTTTAGAAACCACAGAATTGTATTCGATTTCAAAAAACAAAAAATGGACAATATTGCGATGTAACGTAATAAACGATGTAATAATGATGTAGGGAACTCAATTATGATTTACTAGCTGTGCCCGCAACTGTGTGCAACATTTTACATTGACGCTCAGCTTCTTTTAGTCGTAGCGTGATGTGATATAGCCTATAGCCTTCCTCGGTAAATGGACCATCCAACACAAAAATAAATTTTCAATCTGTATCAGTAGTTCCTGAGATTAGCGCGTTCAACTAAACAAAGAGAGAAACAAACAAACTCTTCAGCTTAATAATATTAATAAGTATAGATAGGGAATTAGCTGTGTCTGCGAATCACGTTTCGCTTAAATAATGAACAACACTGTGGTTTCATATTTTTTTGGATGGGCAGTTCGATGGGTACTTCCTGTGCGAATTCTGAAAAATCCTTTCACAGTCCAATGAAGTACAGGGGTGTACTTAATAATTACTCGAGCACCTACGGCGACTGCTTATTGCAAGGAAATATACGAGTAGTTGATAATTGCATAGCTTCTAATGTCGCTTACGCGCTGTGACCGAACGAAAACTTTACTTTCTATATATATATATATATATATATATATATATATATATATATATGTTTTAATCGATTTTTGGAAAACTGGAGTACAAGATAAAAAATGTATTTTTGCAATTTTCTAGACAATAAAAATGCACATCTATTGGTGAAGCTTTCATGTCATTTTGTAATGTATTTTCTGATTTACAGCTGTTTTAAAATATTGATTTTATTTTCTATCGAAATATTATTAATCATGTTTCTGTCCTAAAAATGTTTAGATAATATGTTTAACAATATCATATTTAACTCAATATCATATTTAATTTAACAATAATATTTTTAGGTTATTTTATGTTAAATTATTTTAGGGTCGTATACTAGGTATTTAGATTTAGTATTCTATTTATTGTTTTTGTATGCTGCTTGTTTTCCAAAATAAACCTACATTAAAGAACTATATGTTTTATATTTGTGGCCGTACAGTAAGTCGAAATTGCTTGAAAACGGGAAAGCAGCGCCTTAATTACATGTTTCTAGCTCCAGCGGTTTGGGCTCTTAATCTACGTCGATACTTCAGTCAAACATTCACGAAATACTAATAAACACAGCAGACATAATTATGTAGAATACAATAATTAAAACATAACTGAATATTTTCTACAATATTATTTCATATTATATGGTATCCACATCTATATTAAATCTTTTTAAGATTGGACTCCGTCACGCTCTGTACTGGCTTTCTTCTATCATCACTTCGGTTCCTGCAATCAAAATGTCAGCGTGTCCCCTCTAGCTTTTTTTACATACGATAGGGAAGCTCTTGGCCACCAGCTCACCTGATGGTGAGTAATGATAAGGCCGAAGGTGGAAGCTAGCATCACGGGGCGATTCTCTAAAGTGACGCATCATTGCCGCTAATTGTCGTCCTTACCCTTAAGTAGCCTTTTTCACCCCATACCCATGGGCCATGACCCTGGAAATCGAACATGAAATGTTCACACATTGAAATATATTTTCCATACCTACATTCAAACAGGTTTCTACGTAACACAGACTTGAAAGCTATTAGCCCAGCTATTTAATGAATAGTGTATCGTAAATAACAGAACATATAGTGTTTCTTTGTTCAGCTCAAATATTTTCTTTTTAGGCCCGCTTCAAGCATTTGTTATTCCATTACTTAGGTTCTAAGAAATTGCTCGAAATAGTTTCTTACCACGTTCTTTATAGTCACTGAGAGCGTTTCAAGTACCTGGCGTATCGGGTTTGGCCAGCGTTTCATAACTTAGGTAGTGTATCCTCAAACCCTTAGTCCTACGTTACTTACGTAACTTAGAAGTAATCTTGTTTATTTTGAACAAACGTTGATTTCGTAGAATAGAAGCTTATCGACAAACATATTTGGAATCCATTTTCAAATCACACGTTGCCGCGTGCGATTGATGGGTGTTAATTTGATATCTAAAAATAATACACCTATTTTAGGTACACTTTTATGATACGCAGTGCTCGTTAGCTTAAAGCTTCTTTGCTTGATTTCAGATTACGAACAATTTAGATACTAACAGACAATCGTATTGTAACACCTGATCAATTTACACCTTTAGCTCGCCTCATTGTATTTCGGGAGCAGTAAATCGGTTAATGGAGGTCCTTAGTATTTTCTACTGAAATATCACGAAGAAAGTGCCATCAACTGAACCAAGTTATATACATACTTGTACTTACATACATACATACATGTATACTTACACGCAGCTAGCGTTCTAGTTTCAATTTTAATACTTTCAGATCATAATGTAAATTTTGCAAAATACTGAATTTGCGCAATGTCCGGAAGAATTTTTATATACAGAAATTTAAATATTTTTCTTTATTTTGAAATGGGTGTTCATTATTGAATACTTGTCTATTGACTAGCTTGTTTATTCAAATTAAATTGTTATTTTCTTAGTCACTTTAATTAAATTTTATTAAATTTATAAGTTCATCAAAACACAAAGTTGTCGATATTTGATATGACTTATTTGTACATCGATGCAGAGTGGTGATGATAATATCATTATGTCGAAGGTACCTACCCAAACTCTGGTCAAACAAGTAAATCGTCTGAATTATACTGCGTCCTGGTAGGTACATAAACTTCTAGAAATTTCGAGAATAAATGTCGCATGTCAAGATGAAATCATTAAGAGTGTATTTTTATGTTGTGCTCATTCCACGTTCAACTTATTACTTAGAGAGAGCTGTTGTTTCTATTCAGTTCAGGCGCCAAGTGCTCTCAATCACAGAAAATAACATGAGAAGGGACTGTTTTCCTTTAAAAATATATAGGTACGAGGTGGGTACGAGTATATTAATTTTTTTTAATTATTATTCTTTAAGACTGTCTTATGTCGCGGTTTTACATACGACAACAGGTTAGACTTAAAAGTAATGGTTTTCGTTGTACAAGTGTAAAGCTGAACTATCGATTGTTTGTTCATAATTTTCTCAATTTATACTCCAATTGAATATGATCCACACATTCCTTGATTTTCTAGCTTGAAACTAAATCACATTGTCAGTGTTGAATTAAGTCATATACTTTCTTTTTAAATAAATAAACAACATTTAATGTCACGGTTATGAAGTATTGTTGTGTTTAATTCAATTACATTTGAATTTATATATTTCATCTTAAGCCCGTGTATTTACTTATCAACTGATTCCCCTCATCCTTTTTAATACATATATTTAATACATAGTAAACATAGTTAAAGTTAAGTATGTAACAAGACATAATACTCACGTCAGTAGTATTAAAAATTTGTGTAGCAAGATTAATTTACCTGTGAAATTCCTTAAAATTTACATTAAAAACTGTTGACTGTTGGGCAGATTTATAAAATAATTTGTTTACTACTATCGTTCGTTCAACCATAACATGACTATTTGTGATGATCATGTAGCCAAAAAAAGACTATCGTTTTCTACAATTTTGTTGCAACAGCGACAGTATTAACTTCATTCTGATAGTTGAAACCTAGATCGCAGGCATGTTAAAAATGTAAGTACTTATAAAACTTTAAAATGCTGTCGCAAGGGCAACATATCGTAGCCTCAAAGTGCAAATATTACTTATACATTTTTATAACTAAGGCGAAGAGCAGTTTATGCGTACGTACCGCATGAAATTCGAAAAAAACCCGAAGAGTTTTTTAATCAAAAATAAAATGTTGCTCCCTTCTTAACTTTTACAAAGAGACTTGAATTACGAATACTTCCTTAAAGTTGGATAAGTTTTCCCGACGTGCAATATTTCGGTTGCTGAGTATATAGCGTTTCCGCGAATTCTTTTTCGTTATTCTTGTAGGAATTTGAAGCAGTTCGGAAAATCAAGATGATTTTTTGGTTATTTTTGTTTCAAAAAAGTGATCTGAGTTGAAAAAGTAATCTGACATAATCAATTAGAAAAATACTCGTAAACTTAGGTCTCTTTACGATTTTTACGGGAATGTTATAAAAAATATACTTATATATACTACCTATGACTTGATCATGTTGATAAAAGCTATATAAAAATAGAAGTCTACCTTTGTGTACAATAACTGTTAAAATTTTCTATTGTAAGATACTATGCGCAATAAAGAGCATTATATATAAAAGCTATGTACAGTCAGCAACATGTCAAGCTTTACATTTACGAAATACGAATTACGAAAGCGGTCACTATTACGAGCGACATAAACGCGATCTCAGAGTCAACATGTAGTCTGACGTGTTGCTGTGTGTGCCTTTTTAGGGTTCCGTAGTAAACAAGGAACCCTTATAGTTTCGCCATGTCTGCCTGTCTGTCTGTCTGTCTGTCCGTCCGCGGTTTTACTCAGAGACTATAAGTACTAGAAAGCTGTAATGCCAAAAAAGTAGTAGAAAAACATATTTAGGGTAGCTCCCATACAAGTACCTAAGGTAGGAGTAATTGTTTTTTCTCGACTAACCCATCGTGTGGGGTATTGTTGAATAGGTCTTTAAAAAATAATGTAAGGTTCAGAACACCATATTTTGATTTAGGGATCCGTTTCTGAAATATTGGGTGCAAATTTTTGTTAGAGGTAAGTGCCCCCTCCGCTCTATCTGGTAAATGGTTATATATGGACACGTGAAAAAATTACAACAGTAGTATACATAAAGAAGTTTAAAAGAAAACTATCAGAGTTGAGTACTAAGTACAAACTAAAAAGTTATAAACGACCAATTTATAAAATGTAGCCGGAAAAGTAAAATTTCATTTAATTAGTACTGAATATAAATTTACCAACCACGCGAAGTTAAGGAAATATAAAATCATTGCAGCTTTAATAATAATAATGCCTAATTTAACGCGTGGCCCGACACGCACTTGGCCGGTTTTTTAATAAAAGTTCATGCAGATATCCCTTTTTTATCTATACTAGTATATAATATTATAAAGCTGAAGATTTTATTTGTTTGTTTGTTTAGTTGAACGCGCTAATTAATCTCAGAAACAACAGATGCAAATTTTAAAAAAATGTTTTCGTGTTAAATAGTCCATTTATCGAGGAAGGCTCTAGGCTATTAAACATCACGCTACGGCCAATAGGAGCTGAGTATCAAAGAAGAATGTTGCAAAAATGGGAAAAAACTATTACTTTTCAGAGCTTTCGTTGCGTGCGCTGCGTAAACTGTTGTTATTTTCCGTTATTCACGCGAGCGAAGTCGCGGGCTCAGCTAGTCCATGTATAAATAAAAGAAGCGTATCGCTCTAGACTCGGCACTGGGCTTTTAATCCGGACGTCCGGGTTCGATCCTGCCATTGTATCAATGTGTTTTTTGAATTTCATAATATACATCTCTGTCCGAAGCTCCTACGATGAAGGAAAATATTGTGAGGTAACCTGCATACATCTGCGAAGGTAAAGGTGTATGTGCTGTCAATCAATCCACACTGGGCCAGCGTGGTTAACCAAGGCCTAATAAGCCTAAATTAGTGTAGGCTCGAGCTTCTTGGTAGGGACGTTTATTGTATATGAGCTGTGATGATGATAATTAATAATGATAAATTCTAAATTTGTGGTTTCACTGGAAAAAAATGGTAGCTTATGAAGTTAAAATTTTGCTTGTTTGAGTAAAATATAATAAAATTAATCATCAACATTTTTAAAACTACAAACCACAAATAATTATAAAAATCAATTTGAAATGATTGAACCGCGCTTAATAAGAAACACATATTCAAATCAATAAACTTTCTTATTTAATTTTGGTGACGTCACCTTTGTAAACATTTATAATTGTTAATTCTAATAAGATAAAATGATTAATCATATCAAGCTTTGCGACTTGCCAAAGAAGTGATCAAGTTCTTAATAAAATCCACAAACATCATAGTGATATTAAAAAGTAATCTTATTACGACCAACCAACTATACTTTATTACTGTAAACATGCACCTTTATGCGCTCGTATATAAATAAGTTGCATGAATGAAGGTAACAAATTCTTGATACATATTATCAATTATTTTTTTCAGTGTTTAAAAAAGACGAACCAAACTCCTTGCTTTGAGGATATTTGGTTATAAAATTACGTTAAGTAAGTACTTATATATTTTTTCAAGATCCGGAGAATCCAGCTAACTCCAAGTCTTGGTTTCAAATTCCGTATAGGAAAAATGGTCGTTTATTCCACTGCCCCACTCGGCAGTGTTGCCTGAAACATAAAAAGCCATGCCGTTACCGGCGCCGAGATTGGAATAAATATAATAGTCCAGAAAGATTATTAACATTACTAAATCCGATGTATACTCTGTATTAGGCTGTTCCCTCTTCGGCTAAAAAGGATATATAATGTTTGTGGTCCATAAAATCCTACTATAAAATTAAATAACTCAGTAGGACATTGAGCAGCAAGAGGATAAAGCAGTGTTTTATGTCATGGGCAGCATATTGAATTCTGAGCGAAATGGAGGACTCCGTGGAGTTCTTGAATGAAGCGAAGGATACAAGTCTGCCTAAGCCTAAGACACTTTTATCCCCGAGAAGCATACTCTATTTTATACACCTATTGTGAGGATAAATAAAAAATAAATTATTAATTAAAAGTAACTTTATTAAATTAAATATTATGTTAGAAACATTAGTCCAGTTATGGAAACATATGTGATGTTTTTAGTTGGTTTGTTTATTTCAGTTGAGGACGTGAAATTGACAACCAAAAAAAAAAACTTCCATACAACTTCAGCTCCCTTTGGCTTTAATAATACTTTGACATATAATAGTTTCGTGCTGCAGGTGGTGTATAAAACATTGTATACAACAAACAGATTACCCACTTGATGGTTAGTGGCTATGATGGCTTATTATTACATGAAATTTTTGCATAACGCATGCCAGTCTCTCCGGGTCCACTGGAGCAGTGTCACTTAGCGTTCGCTTTCCTCTAACATCCATCCAATAGACAAAGAGGACACGCCGAGGAGGTACCTACACGTCGTTGTCAGACAAAGCTGTGTGGCGTGATATAACGCTATAAGAGGATGCGCCAGTATATTTAGTGAAAAGGCAATCGCGTTAATGCCCGTTCAGAAATGTTGTCGCAAATGTATTTGGAGGAAATAAAAAACGTGGGCACCTTTTGCAATAATGCCTATTTACATGCAACAGTCAATAAATGTCGCCTATTAATTAGATTAATGTATTTGCCTGAAAAGGAGAAAACCGCCGAAAATAAGATGAAATACTGTAATTGTGATTTTCCTTATTGCTAAAAAATGATGCAGAATAACATTTATTTAAGCCGTATTTTATATTAATGACACACGAGACAATTACTATGAAATTTATTGCGTGTTGTTGTTGACGCCCTCCTCCAAATGAGCTCAAATCTAACTCCATTTTTGCGGAGGAACAAAGAAAGTTGATCCGATGCACGATGGAAAGAAAGTCCACAGGGTCTCATTTGACATGAGACGGTTCCATTGATCAGAATGCAAAAAAGGGTTATTTGGCTGCCGTATTCAGTGTAATGGGGATAATTTTTTAATCGGTAAGTGCAAGATAAAAATAAAATCAAAGCGTATTATCAATTGATAAATGCGGGAAGAATACATACCTACTGGTCATTACGTAGCAAGCGTCATCATTGTATCTATACTATACTATTTTTTTTTATATTATAAAGCTGATGAGTTTGTTTGGTTGAACGCGCTAATCTCAGGAACAACTGATTCAAATTGAAAAATCTTTTTGTGTTGGATAGTCCATTTATCGAGGAAGGCTATAAGCTAAATAACATCACGCTACGACTAAAAACGGCTGAGCATCAACGAAAAATGTTATAAAAACGGAAAAAAATGTACGACATGTTGCATTTTCCGATATCCACGCGAACGAAGACGCGGGCACAGCTAGTGTAGTATACACTACACTAGCTCTTTAACTTTAATTAAAGTAGTGATTTCAGAGATTAAAATAAAGGAACAGTGGAATATTCTTGTCGTATTTGCTATCTGCAAAGCAATCACGGTCATGATCTATCTAAATACATATATCTGGAGTTCAACGTAGACTTGTTGTTTTGATATTTAATTTAGATATCAGCAACTTTGGCACGCTTTGTCGCCCTAACACTGATTCTGGCTGCTGAAATTTAATTAGACGACTTCAAAAGGACGAAACGGAACATTCATTTAACATAGTAGGCCTAGTTTCCAATTGAATAAATTAGTCGTAATTAGTATCACAACAAAGGCTATTAACCCTTGAGCGGGTAAACAAATTTATTGTGTATTGGAAATCGCAATTTGGACTGTATTCGGGGCACATACAATGAGGGTTCATCATCCAAGCTGCTGCAATGTTCACTCGTGGCACAGAATAGATAATAGTACTACGTCTCGTGGGCAAAGTTCAGGAAGTAAAGATTTGGGCGTTGACGGTGACACACGCTAGCCCAGAGCGGTAAAGGGAGGTGCCAAAGCCTCGCCCATTGGTCTACAGAGCACGCTGCCATCTGTTTTTTGCTCTTTTTAGGGCAAAAAAATCTACACTGAGCCTTGGCCCTTTGGCGCATTTTATTTACATACATTTTTTTATGTTTCTTAATTCTTGTTTTCAATCCACCCTTCTTTGTACCTAATAAACGTTTTATCTTTTTGTAAATATTAACTTAGTTATATTACGCCACAAAATTAGGTAAAAAAACGGGTAATTTATGAATTTTCCGGGAGAAAATTTCAGTGATTTACAAATTGGGATCATGGTCTGAACTCACTGTTAAAAGAAATGGCACACCATCACTTATACCCTGTATAAAAACTAGCATTAATAGCCTACCTAAATAAATTCATACCATATAAAATATCTACGTTATCTTACAGCTTGAAATATTGATGTTGGTAATATAATCATCATAATTTATCAGCTCGTATACAAATCACTGCAGGCTAAGAGTATTTTATCACTATACGCGGTGAGCACACATCTTTACTGAACCATTAGTTTTGAGTTTTCCTCATCTGAAACGGATCGTTATCACTTACAGTGGATTCCCTTAGCGAAATCACTTTTTCTCGAGAGCCTTAAGTAGTATTAGTACTTTTGCTTTCAATATTTTAATTAAAAATATTTCTCTACTGTATGTTATGTAAAAGAAAATCCTTAAGGGGCCACAGTACCTACTACTAGCGCCGCCATTCGTTTTTTATTAATTATGATGAATTAAAGACGTTTCTACAAAAAATAGAACAGTCAGGAACTCAATATATATATTTTAGATTTTTAGGAGCCATTCAGGCATAGATTAAAAGTAAGGAGTAATCATAATCAGAATTATTGCTAAAAGTGGCCACTTTAAGTAATAATTATGATTTCGACTATTCTATATGGTTAATGTGTACAAAATACGTAAATATAAATCTGAAGTATCTATTTTGAGTTCCTGACTGTGCTATTTTTTGTAGAAACGTCTTTGATTTATCATAATTAATAAAAAACGAATGGCGGCGCTAGTAGTAGGTACTATGCCCTCTTAATAATTATATACATGAAACTACGAAATTATATCCAATCCAACTAAGTGTGATCTTAATTATCCAATTATTGAACAAGTTAACACGCATATGTACCTTTTTTTTTTTTTTTTTTTGGGAGGTGGGAAATGCATTTACGCATTCCTCGTGGTCGAGCCAAACCACGAGGATATGTGGGACTCCCCAGACCGTTCCCGGCCCGGGCCTACCCACTAAACCCCCCCCCCCCCCAGCAGCTCCTCCGTCCGTCACAAGACAGAGGGAAGGGGACAACAGCCAGGCCTTATTCCCACTGACCCCCTGCCCGTGACATGTCCGTTGCCGGACTCTCCGCCTGGCTCTGCTGCTTTGTGGAGCGGCGCAGAATTGCGCCGCTCTACACCCCACAACTGGTTTTTTACTGTGGTTGTCTTCCACGCGGCCCGACGCTCAGTGCGCCGGGCCCCCGGCCCGCTCAGTGCCGGTAACGGATTGCCCGACGGCAGATCCCACTGGATCCACCGCCGCGCGGGTGAGCCAAAGCTCGGGGAAATCCCCAACGGGCGCAAAGCGCCATCGCGAAAACTCGCCTCGACCCTACTACCACCAGAGGTAGCCGCCGGGATCGGCTTCCAGCGAGAGCCACACCTCTTCTTAACATAAGAAGAGGAGACTTCGCCCTTCCCCGCCTGAAGCGGGTGGCCACACGAAGTGGCCCGCCTGGGTTGAACCCGGCCATCCCACGCCCCATATGGGGGTCCTCTCGTCAGACTATTAGCCCGCGGCAGAGAATCTGCCGGGTTGCCCAGGGTGCACCACAAGGAGGTTGTCTGACATCGCACCCCAACACGCATATGTACCTGGGTCTACTTATTGATAGCAAATTTAACTGGCGTCCTCATATTTTGCGGGTAGGTGATAAGCTACGTGCGATTTTGGCAAAATTTTATATTATTATGAACCGCTTACCATTTAAAACTACACTCCTACTGTACAATCCGCTCTTTGACTCAATTGTGTCATATGGCATCTCTATATATGGTCGTACTTTTAAGACCTACTTAGATTCGATATATAATTTGCAAGTGAGGATTATTAAGTTGATTATATTGCCGAATGTAAAATCTGCACTTAAAAATGAAAACGATATTTTCAAATACTGCAAAACTTTGCCAGTCTATGACAAGGTTCTCCCTTTAAAAGAACAATTTTTCAACGAGCAAGTACAAGCCGAAATAAAGCATCCTTTATTCTTTCATTACTCATACTCTGAAAGTAGGTCTGTTATTGGTAAAAGTCCGAATTGTTGTATGATCATTGTCCATTTCGGACTTTTACCCTCATATAATCAGTAAACCTTGGAACTTACCACCAAGACGCGGTAAATGTTGAAAATATGATAATAATACATAGGATAAATGCTCCACTCGCAAAAATCAATAATTAAGTAAAATCCACCTCGTCGCCATTATTTCTTGCCATGCAGGGTCAGAATAGTGAATTATTATCGAAAAAACTTATAGGATCAAACTGAAAACTGTAGGTTAGGTTACATATTGTGGTTATCTGGTGCACCGCCTACAGCTTTACAAGGCGCAGGTTCGGCCTCATATGGAATACTGTTCTCATCTTTGGGCAAGGGCACTCCACTACAAGCTTACCCACTGGACCGCATTCAACAGAGAGCGACTCTAATCGTCGACTGCCAGGAAATTTCCAATCGGCTTGACACCTTGGCGCTGCGTAGAGATGTCGCCTCACTATGCATCCTCTATCGCATTTATTACGGGGAATGCTCGGAGGAATTATTCGCACTCATACCTGCCGCCTCTTTCCACCATCGTTTCACGCGACATAAATACATGCCCATGACATAGATGATTGGCAGTCCACAGTTGTGCGTTTTTCTCGAAGTTTCCTGCCTCGCATAGTCAAACTTTGGAATGAATTGTCGCCTGCGGTATTTCCGGACCGATCCGACCTTCAAACTTTTAAGAAAAGAGCGTATTCCTACCTTAAAAGACGGCAACGCATTTGTAACTCCTCTGGGGTTGCGGGTGTCCATGGGCGACGGTAATCACTTACCATCAGGTGATACGTTTGCTCGTTTGCCCCTATTCCATAAAAAATGTTATTAAGAGTTAAGAGGCTTTGTGATATCTTTAGCTGTATGCCGGTGAACCCCCCACTAAACATTTCGTGTTCCTTATCATTCTTAATACAATATAATTCTCTATTGTTTCAGATGTGAACGTGTTTCTAGTGACCTGAGAACAACATGAGGCGAAGTGGAGCGTAGTGTTATCCCTAGAATTATGTACACTATGAAGTTCATCAGCTCCAATTTTAGACCGAACCTTGAGTTGGACACCCCGAACCGGACTGACCCTGTTAACGTCGCGAGGAACGTTAATGTCACGAGGACAAATGAAAGCTTCAACGATGACGAATACATCTTCGACAGAACAGATATCAGAGCGATATTTATAACACTCTATACGTTGGTTTTCTGCTGTTGTTTCTTTGGTGAGTCATTTTTGATTTTCCAACATGTATGTATGTTATTGGAACGAAGTTTCTAATGGGACGTTGTGGAGACAGGGGCTAGTCGGTAAAAAACTGTACGTTACAAAAAACGTTAACGTTAAAAATCGTTATTGAATAATCCAAAAACAACGCATTAAGAGGATTGTGAAGTAATCGTGCGCGGCGCGAGTAGGTATTTTCTAAAATGCTATCTGTTTCACACCGCTCGGCCTCCCGTCTGGCGTATACACCACAAATACAACACGCGCAAATTCTCACGCACACAACGACAGCAGCGCGCGACTCCTCGGCGCGAGAACTCGAGATCATTATTTTACCGTTGTAATGTTTTGCGTTGCTTAGGTATTCCTGACTGCCTTTCCGCTCGCAACTTTGCCTTCGTTATTTTCCTTTTTTCGTGAGGGAATTTTGTTTTCCCGTATGAAATAGTACATTGTTACCCTAGGGGTGAAAGTAACTTATTTAGTCCCGAGACGATGTTTGGCGCCCGAGCGTAGCGAGGGCACCAATAGTTCGAGGGACTAAATAAGTCTTTAACCCGAGGTAAACACTGTGCTTTTCATTACGAATTCAAGGAAAGTAAAAATAAAACAATGAATTAGCTAAAGAAAAAACGTTACATAAATCAATAACTTCTGCTTTAGCACGTTTTCTCTTATAAAATCAGGCGTTAACTCCATACCTGAATCAGATGAACTCATTGTGTTAATTATTAACACAGTGTTATACAAATATAATTAACAGTTAATACAAATCTCTATAAATGGAAAAAACAAATGAAGATCGCATTGCCGCTTTCCCGCTTATTTTGTTTTTTTTTTCTGTGGCCGGCCAGCTATTCAGCTATTATTTTTCATTTTTATAATTTAAAAAATGGTAAATATTTGCCCAAATCGTTGAAAAAAAATTATAATAAAGTCATTTAAAAAATATATTCTTTAAATACTTAACATTATGTTATTTCAATTTTACACCGCGCTGTAATTGAGTGGCTGTATAGAAAGTCGGAACATGGTTCAATAAAAATGTGAAGAAAGAACTAGTTTCTTTTTTAAAATTTGACAACAGCTGTCAGTTGAAAGTGATTCTCCCTAGGGCTGAAAAGTATTACTTTCAACCCGCTCCTCATGCAACTTCAGACCTACTTTCAAAGTATGAGTAATGAAAAATTATTTTATAACCTAATATTACTCAGTGATAATGTAGCATTCTATTAGTCAATTTTTTTTAAATCAGCCTAGTAGTTTTTAAAAATAAAAAATATAATAAATAAAAATAGCTTTATTTCTAAAAATCATTTTAACAATAATTACGCCGAGACTTCCCAGTGAGCTAGTTTTTGAGTTTATTCATTACAAACAAAAATACAAATCTTCTTTCTTTATAATATTTTAGTAGATAAGTTTCGTAAATTATTTCAGTAATCCTTTGAAATTTATAGTATAGGCACTTACTTGGTATCCCTACCAAGTCCTACTTTATAGGACTGAGCTGTTATTTGTTATGAAAGGACATATCTATCGTACATTTACCTGTCTAAAGAAAATGACTTTTTGTAAGATGAGTGTTATACTGAATTAAAATGATTTTCATTTGAGATGTGAATCAATAATGGATCCTTTTATGAAAAAAATAAACACTAAACATAAAATGTCATTTACAATTGTTTAAACAAGAACAGACCTCTTGTTAACTTAAAAATAAATAACAAAAAGTCTATTAATTTAGATAGATAAATTAATACTTTTACATACAAACTAAATAGGAGCAGGGATTTAAAAAAATATAAAGTAATAATTATGCATCAAATAAAAAATACCTCTCATTTTTATACACTAATCTTGGGTAGTTATACTAATAGGTAGTCTTAGAATTCTAATTTTTACCACCTCCGTGGTCTAGTGGTTGAGGCCACCGGATGTTGAATGGGGTGGTCCGTCCGGCGGGGTTCGATTCGTCGGGTTCGTTTGGACTACAAAAACACTGAAAAGTTAGAAATAATATAAGAATAGGTACAGACAACATCACACATCATTATTGAAGACGGTGCCAAATTTTAAGACTTTCTAGGAGATCATCGTTTGGCACCGACTTCAATATAGAAATGTAATGTTGTCTGTACCTATTCTTACACTATTTTTAAGTTTTCAGTGTTTTTGAAGTCAGTTTTTATTTTTTGTAAAATATTTTTTGTTTTACTTTTTAGTGAAAGAAACCCTAATTAAATTAGGGTATCCCTCGATTTTCATAGGATCCCATCATCAGATCCCTGACTTTGGTGACCTAGGGATTACCCTAGGAGTGTACTCTACCGAATACAAAAAGAATTTTGAAAATCGGTTCACAATTGGCGGAGTAATCGCGTAACATACACACAAAACGGTTGACACGGTTAGCGCAGAGGTCGAGCGATCGCTTACTGCGCAACAGGTCGCGGGTTCGATTCCCGCACGGGACAGATGTTTTGTATGGCCTACAGGAATTTGTTCCGGTCTGAGCGTATGTGCATGTGATATTCTATGTTTGTAACTGCACCCACGACACAGGAGAAAATCCTAGAGTGGGGCGACGTTTTTATAAAAAAAAACACGTTGGACGCACCTAAAAATATAAGGATTTCCCTCCATTTTTATGGGATTCCATCATCAGATCCTAACTTTGGTAACCGTGGGACCACCATTGGAGTATAATCTTGAGAATACAAAAAGAATTTTGAAAATCGGTCTGCAATTGGCGGCGTAATCGCGTAACATACACAAAAAAAACATACGCATCGAATTGAGAAACTCCTTTTTTGAAGTCGGTTAAAAAATACCTATTAGTATATGTAATCAGCTGCTTTAAATTTTATAGTTAAAATGAAAAAAAAAACTTCAAAACCGTACGAAGGGTGCCTTCTTCCCATATATGCCTACCCTGCCTACCCTACATACTCGTATATTATTTAGGTACTTTGTCGTTTGTATTTTTTATACAATCGTAGATTCCATAACGCGAGTAAAACCTTAGAACCCAGCGGAATAAAATTCAAATAATATAATATTAAAAATAATGCTACTTGCATAGTCTATTACACGTTTTTAGCTGCTCCAACTTCATACAATGCATAACAAATACCTATCACAAGAAACAAAATACGAATTTATTTTGAGTTGGTTTCTTTATGGCACATATTTATTATAACAAACAACTACTTACATACTTACATTTTTTTCCTTTTTTGGTTTTGGGAATTTACAGTGAAGTTAACAGGCTACAGGCTGCTAACCCTTAAATAAGGAAATTTGTATTGAAATAAAATCTTTAAAATAAAACACTAAAATCAATAAACGTATTCAAAAAGATATTTACTTTTTCATGTATAAGGTATTTGTGAAGATTAATAGTTCCGACTTGAGTAATAACTTTCACTATTGATCGATATATCGATATTACTTTCTCCTCCCTTTTTTTCTCGGGGGGAAATGCGTAACCGCACCGTACCCGCCGTTGGCTAGACGGCGAGCGTGTGTGGGGCTCTCCCGGCAGAGTGCCAGGTCTACCCACTAAAACCCCCCGGTGTTCTCCCTGCCCTTATGGGCGCGCTAGGTAAGGTCCACACTGCGACTCCACTACCCACGCGCCCGGGCAAGCCCGACCAATGAATGGTCGGGCTATCGCCAAGGGAGGATTGCCCGAGAACACACGGGCAATCCCCAGACGGAGGCCTTACGGCGGCGTGCACGGGGCCAACCGTGCACGCAGGCCTCCACGGCAGGGTCATTAGACGGGCATCGCTTGTGCGAATGCCCGCCTTCGCCTGCCTGTCCGTCTACGGCGGATGGGAGCGGCTTGAGGATCATTCTTCCGCTCCCTCTCCGCGGCCTCCTTCTGCGAGATGACGTCATCGCAAAAGGAGGCGACAGCCCCCCATTCCGCCTCGCCCCGGAGCATGGCCACGACCATGCTCGGTAGCGAGAGGTCTCCGCCTCCCAGCGCAGCGTTGAGTTCACTGCGCTGGCGTCGCCACCAACAGGGTGTGCTCGGCTGTGTCGTCGGGAGCGTCGCAGTGATGACACTGCGGCGTTTCCTCCCAACGCGCGACTCGGTGCAGGTAGTGACCGAAACAACCATGTCCGATCAGTACCTGCACCATGCGGAACGAGAGATTGCCCTGCCGGCGCCCTACCCACTCCTCCAACACCGGACGTATAGCTTCGATCGTCCGGTGGCCGGTAGCTGGGAAGGCGAGTGCCTCACCCCATCGACGCAGAGCCTCCCTCTGCGCCTGGGTACGAACCCGCTCCACTTCCTCAGAAGCGGATCGTCCCCCCCGTTCTCTAACGGCAACCCGATGTCGATATACCTCTGCATGTACGCGTGCATCGACATCCCACGGCGTTTGACCCGCTAGAACGCAGGCCGCGCCATGGCTGACCGTGCGATAAGCTCGCACGGCCCGGGTTGCTATGACCCTCTGCGGACGTCGCAAGAGTGCTGCCGTTCGGGGGGAAAGGCACTCCGCCCATACCGGAGCTCCATAGAGTGCCATCGACCGTATCACCCCGTGATACAGTCGACGGCATGCCGATCCTGGCCCTCCCACATTAGGGAGGACCCGCCCGAGTGCTGCTGCGGCGGCACACAGCCGTGGAGTGAGGAGCTTGAAGTGCTCCTCGAAGCTCTATCGGGGATCTAAAACCAGGCCGAGGTACTTGAAGTGTGCCTCGACCGGTATGAGGACCCCCTCCACTCGGACACGGAGCCCCGGTGGAATCCTGCGACGAGAGGCGTGGAACATCATGGCCCTCGTTTTATTGAGAGCCACGTCCAGGCCCAGGAGGCGGATGCGTCGGACGACAAGTGAGGTGCCGACCGACGCAAGGTGGGCCGCCTTCTCCCCCGTTTACTTTCTCCTCCCTAGGCGACAATAACTACGATAACATTATGTCACATCACTATCACAATACATTGTACCCCTGTCCCCGACCCGTATCGTGCGATAGAGAGAGAGTTGCAAGAAATGGTCGAAATTGCCTACAATAGGGTAGTTGACTCATATCAAAATTGATTAAAATATTGTTTATTTCTAACAGTATTTGGCATAAGGTTCCACAATATACCGATTTTAATAAATAACAATGAATGATTGCTGTAAAATTTTAATTTGAAAATGCTAGAAATAATCTTTTTTTATCTCACGCCGTAAACGCTTTGATATCCTGTGGTCAGGGCCGTGACGTCAATCATATAGTAAACAAAGAAATGTCAAATTTGATTCAACAACTCGTCGATTTGCATAATTCTTTCCTAAAACTGGCAAAAAATCGTCCAAGTCTCCGTTATTATATTTGTAAATATCGTAAATTATTTGTATTAATAGCAAAATCAACCATTGATGTTGGATTTGTGAGAGCAGATAGTACAAATCTTCCGAAAATAGACATTGATGGTCAGGAGATTCTTTGTGTATCGCTCTAAACAATATAAGTACAGTTTCAATACTGTTATAATGAAGAACAGGTTACAAGTGTACTTTTCAAGATTGTCACGCGGCAGAAGAGAGTTGCAAACATGCATTTTTGGTGTGGTTGCACCATCACAGTGAGGAGCTATTTTGTACAGCAGTTGAATGCTATTGGATAGAATTCTATCTCTCAAAAGTCAAATAAACACTAAAAATATTTACTTCAAGAGAAATGTTGAAAAGAAAACATCAGGATCATGTGTCAAATACCAGTGTAGTACTGCAAGAATTTGTAAATGAACATAAAAAAAGAAAGATTGGCAGTTGTTCATTTGTCAAGCATAAAGAGAAAATTACTGGGAGGAAAAATATATATACATTCACAGACACAGATTGTGACATATTTCTTAAAAAATAAAAGACCTCTTCAATGAAGAAAGAATAAAGTGCATAGAAAACTAAACCACGAATCATCAATACAGAAGTGCTCTTTAGTTCGAACTTCGTTATAAACAATAACAGCTTCCATGTGCTATAAAGTCAGCCAGTGCATAACACATGATGGTTCTTTTGTTGGGAAGATTTGTGGTGGGAAATCTTGCAGACACCTACGAGTATAATGAAATGTGGATAAAAGTTGAAAGATGAAGATTTGGGTTGAAATTTGCAAAATGTGACCTCATTTCTGATTAATACCCTGTAATAGTCTATTCAACAAACGGTATCCATAAAATTAGATTAATACAAAATTGTCATGCTCTTTTACTGAAGATAATGTTAATTATCAAAGACGGAAAACTGTGAACAGTATGCTTAACTCAAGTATAGATGCAGATGTTTTGTGCTAAAGCAAACAAAACTTATATACTTTTGTGTTGCTAGCAGTATGTCATTTTGAAAACACTCAAAAGGTGACAATATTAGCTATAATAGGTATTTATTCTAACAATCTGAATGTCAAAAAACTTATTGATCAAATAGTGTCATTTTGGAAACTATACTACATTTTTCCTAAATTATATGAAAGTATTACTTCATAATAAATCACTTTACTATTATTTTGACTTTTATTACCTGCGACCTTAAGGCAATATATACAAATTAATAAATTTGATCTAACTGTATTCAACCTATTTGTACAACAAACCTATAAAATATTATAAATCTTTTAAGGTGTAACAGAAAAATAAAACACATGCATTTCAAATTAAAATATTTTGATTCAACTTAAACCTTTACAAGTCATTATTGTCAAATAAACATAGAACATTTTTTTTTTGTGAAGAACATAATGACTAATGTAGTACAAAAATTTATTATGTCATCTTTAGATGTTAGTTATGTATAAAGTAAAGAAAAAAAAAATCTTTATATTATTTTTTTTAATAAGAAGGGTCTTGTAAATTAAGAAGAGCACAGGCTGACAACACAGCAATCACATTTAATATATTTGTATATGGCTTTAAAATGGATAACTTGCATATTCTTGCGTAAGCTGTTCTGAAATTTACCAGCCATGGTGGCCAGCAGGTTTAATCAGTGAAGATATAACATCTTTCAGTTTTACCAAACTGGACCTAGTAGGTATTTACTTCTATGGTGCTTTGGTATATGAATACTTGAGTTATTTTGTTGACATAATGTTGTTCTAGTTGACGGGTCACATTTTGATGTTGTGGCTGAGCATGCACTGCTTTGTATTATGTTGCACAACTTTTACTGCCTTATCAATCTCGTTGTCAAGAGGAGAACAGGTTAGTACACAATAGTTCTCATTAAGTAACCACTGAAAGCAACAAATTTTAATTAGGTACTCAGTAAATTCAAGTAAAATTTGTTTAGATAAATATATTCATTATGAAACTTTGATATTTTTGTTTGTATTACATACTTTTTAATTAATATTCAATTACATCATTCTTCAATTGGACATAAGTACATATTCTTTTCTTTGAAACATCATCTAGTGTCAGTGTATAACTTAGATTAAATCAAAAAGGCGTAAATGGTCAAGTTTTCTCTCAGTTTTCTGGTCAAGTTAAAATTTGGTTGGTCGGCTGCAGTCAGTTTTCATTCTAACTGAAAGATAAAAATTGAATTAATTTACATACAGATTTGATTATACATACAACCTAAAAACTTCTATTTTGTTTAAGTTGAAGCTGAAGTACCTACACAGATTGAGTTATTCAGTTATAGTACTTACATTAATGTGATTTTCGCAAAAATACATTTGAGTTTCAGTAGATAGTTACAGGATTTCTTTAAGCGAGTGTTAACCAAATATTTCGCATGTCTATATCACTGGGTATGTCTAATCCACAGATTTCCTGGAGTCTTTGAAGAGGTATTTCTAATATTCCTGTTCTATTGTCACGTCCCATATACAGTTTTACTATATTTTGTGATATTTAATAGAAAGCATTGTTTTTGTGAGGTTATTTCGCCCCCGTGCTTTGTTTACTATAAGACTGACGTCATTGCCACAGATAATGAACAGACTATCATGGCTGACCGTGTTTTCGGTCCAAAATTGAAAATCTTAATTTAAAATAGATTTTTTGCACTTTTTAGCCATCGAAAAAAATAATATTCATGTGCTATGGTCTAATACAACAATTATGAACATTTTAAGCCCTACTTTAAAAAAGGGTCAACTAGCCTATTCCTGTTTGATATATTGTTTCGGGCGATAACTGTTTTACCCCCCTAAACCTTTATGAAATTAGACGCTTTTGGTCTCATTAGATTCAGTATACCTTAATCTATGTTTGTACGTTTTGCTTTTTTTTGTAATTCAGTATAATTTAGTCAAAAAAAGACAAAAATGATCAAGGTAGTTTTTAAGTCGAAAATATAGATATTTAGATGCTAATAACTTATATTCTGAGCAATATTTCTTCAAAATCAAAACGTACAAACCTAGTTTTTCATTATATCTACAAGATTTCCAAAAATTATGAAAATTGGACTATGTTTAGAGGGAGAAAAGCGTTATCGCTTTTTGTATGAAAATTTACAGCTTCACAATCCTCTTAAAGATAAAAAGAAGCGTTATTAATTAACTTCAAAACAACGCATCGGAGATCGAGACACGATGCGTAAGATTTTTAGAGAATTTTCTAAAGAATCGATGGACATTTTTAAATAACTTTAAATATTGTTCCTAAAGAAGAAAACAATGTATTCTATAAATATAATAAATTTAATGAAATATTTGTAGCATAAAGAACTTCGTTGCTATCGGGTGTCCCACAACACCACACGGTATTTTACTGATTTTTAATTTAAAATGCAATTTACACACATTTCCTACACAATTTTTTTGGATTATTGTATGTACTTAAAGTTGCAGGTTTAAAGTCAATAAATTCAAACTGTTTAGTATTACAATGGTTAGACAAAAAACAGAAGTTACTTCGAGTATTAAATTCACAGTAAGCAGTTTTTAAGAGCTTTGAATAAGTTTTTAGCATTATATTACGTTGAACATTGGATAACTGGGTACTTGCTCCATTACTCTTGCATTATATGAAGAGAATTAACAAAAAATTAAAAATCTTAAGTGCACAATACTCATAGTGTTACGTGTAGTGAGTAAGTATTTTTGTATCATCATCATCACAGCTTATATACGTCCCCACCGAGGGACTCGAGCTTATCCTAAGTTAGGGTGTTTAGTCCTTAGTCAACCACGCTGGTCCAGTGCGGACTGGTTGACTTTACATACACCATTGAATGTCTTCGTAAATGTATGCAGGTTGCCTCACATTTTTTTTTCTTCACCGTAAGAATGTACACATGAAATTCGAAAAACATAAAATACATTGGTACGTGGCAGGAATCAGGATCTAATCCCGGACCTCCATGTAGAAGGCCAGTGCCGAGTCCACGGTGCCACCGACGATCTTTTTTGTATACAACATAGCAAACAAGCAGGCCGTCTTCCTGACGGCAAGGGCTCTAGTCGCTTGGTACATATGGTTCGTTAGATTTGCCAATCTACAATCGTTACATGGACCCCAATGTATATTGCCAACTTGTGATATAAGCTGTCACGTCGCAGTACTCAGTAATTTCACCGCCTGACATACGCTTCGAACCTCATTGATGCAAACACCGATGCTAGGCGACAGAAAGAGTTAAGACAGAGGTACCTACCCGCGCAGACGACTATAGTACCAAGTCCCCGTCTGTTAGAATAACGGAACGGAAGACTGATTTTTAAAAGTCCGAAATCAAAATTTCGAGTTAGTCCTCGTGGGCAAGTGATGCCTGAACTGATGGAGCAGTATAACATTGAAAATAATAGGCATATTATGGCTAAGAACACAAAAAGAAGCTTCCACGTGTATAGTTGAATCGGGGGGTTATTTAAATTTATCACGATCGCCTTGAAATTAGAAAGAAATTACTAATTATTGCGGCGTCAATACGAGACTCTGTGTCTGAAATGCTCTAAGAGTGAATGTGATGGCAAATGTAAAGCTCAAATATATGTATAAGATAAGAAATTCAAGGGTAGCTATATAAAAAAATCATTTGCCATTTTATAACTAAATATTCGAGAGCAAATCCGAAAAGTGTAGTTTTATTTAAATGTCATTTTATTATTAAGTAATCTAAATGATATTTATAATCTGAATTCAGTGTTTTATCTTACAAGAAAAAAACTCTGTTTTTTTTCCATAAGTTTTAGCTCTACATTTACCATCAGATTCTGGTACAACTATAATGTTCTGAATGCGTTTCGTGATATTTTTAAATGTTTTAGTGCTTTCGTACATTATATACATAAAATACTTAATTAAAATCAAAATAAACGATGTTTTGACTTGCGTGGATTGCAATAACACATTCCGCCGCTAACTATGTTTGCTTACGCATTTAAAACGATCACCCTCGGCGGTTAACGACAGTCAAACAGATAAATTGAATCAATTTGCAGTATCTCGTTGAGCCAACTTCGCGCAACTCACAAAGTCCTGTAACAGCATTCCGAAGGCGCCACAATGGTCTTTTAATTGAATTTGTAATTTGATTTGAGACGCTTCTTGCTTCTAACACGTGTAGTACAAATTTTACGGCTGTATTATTAGGTTAGTTGTCAGTAACAATTAATGTTACCACCAACATCGCAACCCACGCAACAATGTACGCATACTTTTGTACGTTTTGCATACAATAACATTTCTTTACACGGTAACCAGTGATGTCTACAAATAAACACCAAGCATTTGGCACCATTCAAATAATCTTTGTCATTAAACTAAGGCTCGTATAAATAATCGTATCTCAAGTGTGAGACTGATCTTGAGCTGTTGTTTTTGACAGATGTGTCATACATTAAACGTCAAAACTGCTACTCAAGAGATCGAGCTCTGACTTGAGATGCGACTATTATTACGAGCCTAAGTCTATTTTACATGCCCCTATAAGTATGTTCACTTAATCTTTGTGGAGCTTCATTGTAAACTAATAGTAAGTACCACAAATCGTTGCTGAATGCTGATTTGCCTTTTCATAGATTCCCAACCATTTATAAACTAGGTACGCAATAAATATTTATAATAATAAAACAATTAATTTGTGATCAAAATGTGATGGAATGTGACATTTAGACATTGAAACAAATCACTGAATTTCAAATATTTACATTGAAAATAAATTCTAATGTAACTGTAGAAACACGAAAAGATCCAGATTTTCATTCCACCAAAATATCGTTTTACAATGTCAGTAACGATTATCAGTTTGTGTTCATTAGTCCCAAGTTTGGGCTTCCCATTAGTTTATTTAATTTACATTTCGGCTCCAACTCACTCGTGTTCTCAGTCCTTTATGCAAAGCAGACGTTGATTAAAAACTCAGCCGTAGATGAATGCCGATCCTTTGAAGATTTCAAACATTTTTATGCAAATTATTGCCAATCCGGAAACTGTTCGAGAGGTTAGCCGATTCCAATCTATGTTTCCTTTGCTTTCAATTGCTAGTTATAGGTACCTGATTAATGTTTGTAAAGGAAAATGTTGGCCGGTTGTGCAAGCGATTACACGAGTATTTTATGCAGGAACTTTTAATATTCTTCTTTTCTTATTTGTAAAAGTATGATTTTCAATTGAAGTTTTTGCCATTCTTAAATATATTTTCAGGTTTCACGCTTAGTTATTTTGTAAATTTTATCATGGACTTACTGCAGCCGTAATGCCCATATTATTATGTCTTGCCTATGTTAAATCAAGGTATTTTCTATCATAACTAGAAACCTTTGTATTTAATCTAAAATTTTAAATAGAAATTATAAAGGAAGTATTTGTTGTACTATGACGTTTTTTGGAACTTTTTTTTAACAAGGTGAGAAACTTCTGTTAAACACGAGTACCGAATAGAAAGCAAGAAACATAACTAGTTTGTTAGGAAAATTAGATTTTTGTATATGTCTAATACTAGGTTGCTTAGGTAGGTTAGGTTAGGTTAAATAAAAATTTTCCGAGTAGAGGGGGTGCAAGTCCAGATCGAGAGCTCGATGAAGTATCTCGGTCTGGTGCTGGACCCCCGATGGGATTTCGGGGAGCACTTTAAGCTCCTCGCCCTAAGGCTGTGTGCCGCCGCGGCAGCCCTCGGACGGGTCCTCCCCAACGTGGGGGGACCAAGCGCAGCGAGCCGTCGACTTTATCAGACGGTGATAAAGTCGATGGCGCTGTACGGAGCCCCGATTTGGGCGGAGCGTCTCGCCCCCCGAACGGTGGCCCTCCTGCGTAGGCCGCAGAGGGTCATTGCCACCCGGGCCGTGCGGGCCTACCGCACGGTCTCTCACGGGGCGGCCTGCGTTCTAGCGGGCTCGCCTCCGTGGGATGTCGAGGCACGCGTCCTTGCGGCCGTGCACCGACATCGGGTGGCAGCGAGGAGTCGGGGGGAGCGCCCCCTCCCGCAGGAGGTGGCGCGCACAAGGCTCCTGGCGCAGAGGGAGGCTCTCCGCCAGTGGGCCGAGACGCTCGCCCACCCAGCTGCCGGCCACTGGACGATCGAGGCCGTTCGTCCAGTGTTGGAGGAGTGGGTTGGGCGCCGGCAGGGCAGCCTCACCTACCGGATGGTGCAGATGATGACCGGGCACGGCTGCTTCGGCCATTATCTGCACCATGTCGCACGGAGGGAGGAGACGCCGCAGTGCCACCACTGCGGCGCTCCCGACGACACGGCCGGACACACCCTCTCGGAGTGCCCGGCCTGGCGACCCCAGCGCGACGCATTAGCCCTCGCGCTGGGCCTAGATAGGGGTGCGCCCGTCGTGCTGGCCAACGTCGCACGCGAGATGCTGACCAGCGCGACGGCGTGGGAGGCTGTCGTCTCCTTCTGCGAGGAAGTGATCTCGCAGAAGGAGGCAGCGGAGCGGGCGCGAGAGGTTGACCCTCTCGCCGCACCGCTCCGGCGCAGGCGGTTGGGTAGAAGGAGGCGCGCGTTCCTGGACGCGCGCCACCAACTCCCCTAAGCAAGCTGGGGATGAAATGGCCCGGCCGGCCGACAACCGGTCGGGAGACACTTTTCTACCCCTGGCCTGCCCGTCTGGGGGGTCGAATTATTGCACTTGTCGATCCCCCCGTAGAGGTAAGACCTGGCGCTTGCGTCAGGCCTACAATCCAGGGGGCGCACTCGGGGAATGGCTAATGCCGATCCCGAGTGTGTCTCTACGGAGGTAGAAGTTGCTCTGGAGGGTGGTTTAGCCAGGTATGGGGTTACCCAGGTAACCCGAGTCCAATGGCATATCCTTGGGGCGGCTTTGTCAGCTTTCAGCCCCTTGTTGAATCGTAAAGAGATTCCCCCGTCTCAAAAAAAAAAAAAAAAAAAAAAAGGTTAAAAATAAATCCCCGCAGGAGGTGGCGCGCACGAGGCACCTGGCGCAGAGGGAGGCTCTCCTCGCTGGAGGTCTGTCCAGTTTGGGCAGTTGAGAGGGCGGAAATGGTAGCCGTTGTGGGCAGCGATCTGTCGCTGTCGGCCGTGGTTCGCTCTATGGTTAGCAGCGAACAGTCCTGGAGGGCCGTAAAGGCCTTTTGTGAGGTGGTCATGAGCGGGAAGGAGGCCAGGGAGCGGTCCCGTGAGGAGGACCCCCTGGTGGACCCGTTGAGGAGACGTCGCGTAGGAAGACGGCGTCGGGCCTATGCCCAAGCGCTGGTGCCCTAAGGGGCGAGTGGTAGCGACTTCCGGGCGATAGAAGAGGATAACTGTCGCCCGGAACAACAGTCGTTGGAGTGGCAGCGCGGCGACATACTCGTTTTCCGGTATGTCGCTGCATCGCGGAGTAGAGCGGGAAACCGCGGTTTGGTGGGCCCGGTGACGGGCGTAGCGATGGTTTGTGGGGTTCTCGGAGACAAGGTCTGACTGTGACTCCCAACCCATGACCCATCGCTGAGGACGGAAAACAGGGGGATATTTTAGTGGATATTCCCAACGGGCGAGTTCCACACACCCTCCGGTGCGGGAAAGTGCGTAAATGCATTTTTACCCCCTTTAAGAAAAAAAAAGAGGGAGGCTCTCCGCCAGTGGGCCGAGATGTTCGCCCACCCAGCTGCCGGCCACTGGACGATCGAGGCCGTTCATCCAGTGTTGGAGGAGTGGGTTGGGCGCCGGCGAGGCAGCCTCACCTACCGGATTGTGCAGATGATGACCGGGCACGGGTGCTTCGGCCATTATCTGCATCATGTCGCACGGAGGGAGCAGACGCCGCAGTGTCACCATTGCGGCGCTCCCGACGACACTGGGGTCGCCAGGCCGGGCACTCCGAGAGGGTGTGCCCGGCCTGGCGACCCCAGCGCGATGCATTAGCCCTCGCGCTGGGCCTAGGTAGGGGTACGCCCGTCGCGCTGGCCAGCGTCGCACGGGAAATGCTGACCAGCGCGGCGGCGTGGGAGGCTGTCGCCTCCTTCTGTGAGGATGTTATCTCGCAGAAGGAGGCTGCGGAGCGGGTGCGAGAGGATGACCCTCTCGCCGCACCGCTCCGGCGCAGGCGGTTGGGGAGAAGAAGGCGTGCGTTCCTGGACGCGCGCCACCAGCTCCCCTAGCAAACTGGGGTCTGAAACGGCTCGGCCGGCTGACTACCGGTCGAGAGATACTTTTCACCCCTAGCTTGGCCGCCTGGGGGGTCGAATTTCTCAAGATACTTGTCGACCCCCCCGTAGAGGTAAGTCCTGGCGCGTGCGCCAGGTAACCCTCCAGGGGGCACAATCGGGGAATGGCTAACGCCGATCCCGATTGTGTCTCTACGGAGGTAGAAGTATCTAGAGGGTTTTTAGCCGGTATTGGGTCTTCTACCTGAGTCCGGCATATCCTTGGGGTGGCCTAGTCAGCTCAAGTCCCTTGTTGAATACCGTAAAAACTGTATCTTCCCTCTATAAAAAAAAAACTCCATCGCGCTACTTCCTACTGGTGATTGCACGTTTACTGGACAATCTTATCCGTGACGATATTTGTCTAGAGTACCTACCATCTCGCGACGACGCTGGCGAGGAGTCTGCATGGCGGCTTAAGCAAACCCCCAAACCCTTCCTGTAGGCTTATTCTTGAACTAAGTCCGATCGATCGGCATTGAGATTGTGATTTTTCGTTCGCTTATTTTTTCGCATTGGCTAGAAATTGAGCCCGTATTGCACGGATTTTAGATGAACTAATGGTCAGCCGCCTTCTCTACAAAATTAAATATGAAACCGTGTATAAGGAATACAATATATGCCACGTAAGATGTATAGTCACAGTACACCGTAATTTCACTGTCTGTCCCTTTAAACCGGAAGACAACAATGTAAGCACTTCTGCTTTGCGACTGACATCGGTGAGATAGTCATAGACTACTCAGGTGCAAAGCCAAATATTACCAACTTACCAGAGAGATCTGCTAATGTGATAAACTAAAGAGCTTGTGTACATCTCTCGCGCAGAAAACTAGTCATTGTTAGACTGGTCATTGTGGTCGAAAATCGGTTTTGATGACAACTGCGTATTAAAATTTTGCATTTAATTTTCATCACGTATATATTTTTAAGTGAATTAGTTAAAAAAAACCTTGTGTTCAGAGGTCATTAAATCTGAACGAACTAGGTGGTCGAGTTTATAATATTTCTCCTCTTTATGTCGTTTTAATATCTTGAATTTATCACAGCTTAACCACACATATAAGCCGTACAATAGCGTCAAAGTCCCCAAGACAATTCATCACACTGACGTGACAAAGCCGGCTAGCCACAAAAAGGACGGATTTTATGATTCTGGCCTCTGTATTTGCACATAATGCGCCCGTGTAAGTACTTAATGACTTAATAATTTGGCCTAAATTTTGCTTCTAGATCTTAAAAGTTAACCGGTATTTAAAGTATACAAATATAAGTTACAAAACTCTCCAATTGCTTAATCTCCGTGGATAAGTTTCAAATTATTGTAATAGGTTGTCTACGAATTTAAGGGTTTTATTTTCGAGCCCCGATCAGAGGTAGTATTTTTGCTGAGAATATAAATATTTGTTTTTGCGGGTCATTCTTGTGGATGTGTTTATGACCATTTTGGAGATATGCGCATTATCACCAAAATTAGCCCCGCGCAATCATTTTTATAATTTAAAAGAGTATAACTACTGGCAGTTTAGAAATTAAGCCTTTTTATATTATATACGTAAGTACAGTGAGGGACCATCTTTAACATCTTTCAAACTTCATCTGAAAGAGTACTTTCTCTATAATTAATCAAGATATATATATTATATTATGTATGTATATTTTTATATGTATATTTTTGTAGATATATACTTATGTGTGTTGCATAAGTGTACAGTGACTTAAACACTCAGGCCCTGCAATTTCAACCTGTCGCACTTAGGTTGGCTGGAAGAGATCTTTTATAGAGATAAGTCCGCCATTGTACATTAAGTTTTCTTTGTACTGTTCTATCCCTTTTTTAGGTCTACAATGAAGTATTATATATATATAAAGTTTAAGTAATTTTTTTTAATTTTTTGGTAAGTACTTTTTTCCAGCTTCTTAACAGGAATATTTCTAACGTTAATTCAATAATATAATTAAACTTAAATGTAGTTTTTTTGCGTAGAAAACTATTGTTTTAATACTAATTGTCCTTGAGTGGCAGATTTTAGATCTGATATTCAATGTTCTAGTCTAGACAAAGGTAATATATTTAGTAATGAATATCTAACGTTACCAATACAAGTGCGTGAACATTTAGTTGTACGTGAGCATATTAATTAATCGTGTAAGATAGAAATTAATGTATTTAATGCCTTGTATGCTTCAAGTGCTTGAATTTGCGGAATAGAATTTGTATTTATCACTTTATTTAATATTTGTCATGCAAGAGAGCAAAAATCAGAGCTGAATTTAGAGGGTATTCGTTTGTTCTGCTAGCGGCTGTCACCTGGCGGGTTACTTGTTTTTCTTTTCATTCAAATTTAGAACAGCATAAGCATTCAGTCTATCGTTGGAATATCGTCATTTTGACCCATATACGTCCCGGAAATAATCCGTGCCCAATATTGGAATGAATATGAGTTAAAAAGAAGAAAAATCTCACAGGAGCGTCGGTGGCGCTATGGTGGAAAAGCAGAAAAATCTCGCAAGAACTTAATTCATACATTAACTCCATACATGAGGTTTTAAGGTAAGCCGCAAACTCGTTTTAAACGTATTCTAAGAACACAGTAGATAGGTATTTATGTTCACCTGATGGGTGGCTCGTAAAATTTCAAGTATTTCAACCACGTACTGAGAAACGCCATGTAGGGCCTCAAATTAGGATTCTATAACCGAATAAAGTATTTGTCTTTGTTCTCGCTCTAAAGATGTATGTAGGTATTCGGGAAATGTTTCAATTGTCAGGGTAAGCGAGAAAATAAAATTATTCGAGGAAATGCTTTGAACAACCGATAAAATTTCCGCATTGATCGAAAACAGTCCCAATCACTCGCTGTAATGGGTTTGTAATAGTATCGTATGGGATAAAGTTATTTATCCGTATTGAGATCGGCATTTCTCATTGTCCTCGGTAATGCCTGAAAGCATTTCATTGAATGAATTCTTCAATGGTATTAACTACGCAATAACAATACATTTACTTTGCGTACATACTTTCAAATTTACTTTTAATCTATACTATAGGTAAGTACTTAGAAATATTATAAAACAGAAGTTTGTTTAATTGAACGCACTAGTTTCAGGAACTACTAACACTGGGCTACGACCAAGCTGAATTTCACGAAAACAACGCTGCAGGCACAGTCTATAACTCTAATAAAATCGTAAGGATTAAAAAAAAAGTATTTTACAAAAAATAAAAACCGACTTCAAAAACACTGAAAAGTTAAAAATAATATAAGAATAGGTACAGACAACATCACACTTCTATATTGAAGTCGGTGTCAAACGATGATCTCCTAGAAAGTCTTAAAATTTGTCACCGATTTCTATATGGAAGTGTGATGTTGTCTGTACCTATTCTTATTATTTTTAACTTTTCAGTGTTTTCGAAGTCGGTTTTTTTTAATAAAATATTTTTTATTTTTTAGTGAATGAAATCTTTTTAGTCAAAGAAACCTTTGGGTTTTCCTTGATTTTCATGAAATCTACTACTTAGGCAAAAGGAGATTGAACAAAAACATTATCACCTATTTGCATTGTGTGCCTTAACAAAACAAAAACCATTAAAATTATATATTTTTTTCATTCTAAAGTACATACATGAACTTTGGAAGCCTGGGTTTGAAGCGCATAATTATCAGTAATTTTATTGCTTTATTGCTGTACGTTAGTCAACTTCCATATTGTCTATAGATTATTATTTATAAAAGTTAAAGGAAAATGAACTTATGCAGCCAGCTTAACAGCGATTCTTTTATTAGATAAAAATAAAGGCGATAAGTAGACATTTTAATAAAAAAGTGATTAGTGCACAATAAATGGTATATATTTTGAAAACGCGTTAGAAACGTCGCGATTTTATACATTTAGTTTAAAAACACATTATCGAAGTTTGCACATCGTCAACGCGACATATTGTGGTAACTGACGCGTCATAGCACAACACAGTATTGTGTGTCTATGGCTTTGGAAATAAACTCATCCAACGATATCTTGTGTTTGCGTGTAAATAGTATAAGTGTTCTGTTTTTATATAAATTCAAGAATCTTGATATTATAATGCGTTGCATACCTAGTCAGTGGGCTCTGTTAAATGTGCAAACAAACTGGGCTTATGTGATGCCACGCCACGTTATGTGATTGGTCGCGTTAACGACGTCACTACGTAAGCTAAGTGTAGTTCTAAATAATGATTTTTCATACGTTTTCTATTAAGACCGATGTCTTCTGATGGACGTAAAATCACATACGTGGCATCACAAAAGCCCAGTTTGTTTGCACCTTAAGGGTGATTTGCATGTAGATATCGTACCCCTACCATGCAACTTCGGTCGCCGACTTTTGGATGTCATTTTGGAATGCACTTTGCAGGTTACACTGCCATTTTGTTAATAAAATCGTTGTTGTTGAAATAAAATATTATCTTTATTATGTATTCAGATATTTATCAATTTAAAATGAAGAAAAAATACCTACTAACTCAAATAATTGTTTTGCTCAAGAAATGCATTGACTCAATAGCTTAGCATTGACTCATTACCATTTCTTCTATGACTATATTCAAGCCATTTTGTTGCGTTGCGTTCTCAATTCGATGCGTATGTTGTTTTGTGTGTATGTTCGCGATTACGCCGCCAATTGTGGACGGATTTTCAAAATTCTTTTTGTATTCAATAGAGTATACTCCTTTGGGGTAGTTTCAAGGTCACCAAAGTCAGGATCTTATGATGGGATCTCATAAAAATCTAGGGAAACCCTTAAATTTTTAGGTATGTCCAACGTGTTTTGTGTATATGTTACGTGATTACTCCGCCGGTAGTTGACCGATTTTCAAAATTATTTTCGTATTCGATAGAGTATACTTCTGTGGTGGTCCCAAGGTCACCAAAGTTAGGATCTGATGATGGGATCCCATGAAAATCGAGGGAAGCTCATAGTGTTCTTTTGGCGTGTATAAAATATCACAGGCTGCTCTGTGCAATTTGTCCACAGCCCCCGGTATCCCCGACACGATGATCCATTGTGGTATAAGGGTGCCGGGGGTATATTTATTTGTCACTTGCGTGGACACTTTTATGACGGTATCCAGTAATTTCACTGCCATATTATGTTACCCTTTAAACTGGAACACAGCAATGTAAGCACGCTGCTTTGCGGCAGAAATAGGTAAGACGGAGGTACCCAAGCGGCGACCCTAGTACAGAGTCTCCCCCCGGTAAAACTACTGCTACCGATAAAATCCACATTTGGATTAAATTTAAACTAGCGGCGAATCATGATTTCACTAAAGTAGTACCTACATTTCCCGTAAAGGATTGTTACGAAACGAAAAGTACTTATTTGTTTTCAAAACTGCTTGTTTACCTTTCAAACTCAAAGCAAATTAAGCTTTAATTGATTGTTATAATCCCTGAACCTTTTCAAATTTTGCTGGCTTTATTTAGTATGTAACTACAAGAATAGATTAACTTGCCTACTTGATGTTTACGTTCGCATAATAATCACTATTCAGATCCAAGGTTTTAAAGTTTACCTATACCTACCTATCAGAGGAACGTTATTTTTTTGTTTAATCTTTAATAATGAATCCTAATAAATTATTCCAATAATAATATATCCTTCATAATCATCATCACAGCTCATACGTCCCCACCGAGGGGCCTGAGCCTACCCTTAGTTAGGCCTTAGTCAACTACGCTGAACCAGTGCGGATTGGTCGACTTCACATATACCTTTGAATTTCTTCGTGAATGTATGCAGGTTGCCTCACGATGTTTTCCGTCATCGTAAGAGCGTCGAATCAAAAACTAAGGTATACTTACTTAATCCGAATTAATTGTTATGGGTAAATCCTAAATAATGTCTCATTTATGGACTTTCAAATGTTAAACACTTGTAATACTTATTTTTTGAGTTAGCTTTAATTAAGGTTGTTTAATATTAAAGAGATTAATGAAACGAGTGAAGTGTCAAAATATGTGGTTTAATCCGGCAAAGCCGATAGAATAATTTTCTTTATCTTATCCAAGGGAACACAATATTAGTGGGCGCACTGATTGTAGCCTACGGCTGCCAAGCAGTGGTGAGGATTTGTATCACTAATATTATTTAACTATATGGTACAGGTTCTTTGCATGATTTGATCGATAACGCACTCTTGTAATTTACTCGTTAAAAGCCTTTACCTAAGGACTATATGTTTTATAATTAACTATTTAGTATGGAGTGGACTCAGCTGTTATATTCGAGGAGATCCCGCTCCGGAGACACCACGGGCTCCGGTCCACCGGACACTGATGGTAGAAGAGAAGTTGGGGCAACCGGGTTCAGTAGTTGCGTCTGACTCCGGGGTATGCGATAATCACGGGGTAAGGGAATTCCTCCTAAAATATTACACGAATATGTATGAGCAATTACTATAAAAAATTGCAATACAAGTAAGTAGGGGTAACTGATGAGAATATTAGGAATATTATGGTAATGTGGTTCAAGTTAATTCGAAAGGTCAATGTTCACAGAATGGCTGGCAATCATGTAGGATAACCTTACAATTAAAATTATGAAATCTAAGAACAAATTTAAAACACTACCACAGGAATCGATCTCAGAAAACGGTAACGTACCTGTCGGAGGAAAGTGGGTCTGCCTGGCTGTGCTGGTAGATTGCTGGCTGGTGTCTATTTTAATTACGCTACACTATGTCGTGCGTGCTCCAAAATCATGTGAACGAACGGCTGAAAATTTAGAAAGCAAGGATTGAAATATCGAAAAGGCGTCATAGGAATAATATAATCATGAACATAACTTACGTAAAATGGGTTAGAGGCCCTTATATTAAATTGAGTAAATCCAACTGCGTGGAAGATTGGGTGTTCGCTTATCGATGCTTGCTGAAAAGGAATACCTACCTGGTTAAAACGCTGCGCTGAATACGAGACAATCAATTAAAAGAATCAAAATGAAGAATTAACCATTTCACGGTGTGATACTTACAGATTTGTTTTAATAAAATAATTTGTAGATAGCCAACAGGCACAAGCGTTCGACCGTCAACGTCAAATCAGAAAATATATGGCTGTCTCGGCCTCAGAACAATCACTAGGTCTCGGCTCGGCCAGTCCACATACTAACTATTCCGAGATAACATAGACTAATAAACATAGATAAAAAAACCAAGTAAACTATCGATATTTATTGAATTAAAAGTTCCAGAACTAAATTTGAAAATAATCAAAGACACGATATACATAAAACTATTATAACCCAAGGCGCGTTCAATGTTTCTGAATTTAGATAAAAAAAAGGTAACTAATACATGGAAATGTCACTAGATGGCAGTAGGAACCTGATTAGAAATTTCTTGTAGAGAAATTTATGTTACACACTTCGTCACCGTATTTTTTTACATACGACAGGGAAATTCTTGGCTTTCATCTTACCTGAAGGTAAGTGACGATAAGGCGGAAGGTGGAAGCGAGCTTCGCCTGGACTCCTCGACATCTGAGGACTGGCTATCTTACCTCTAAACACAACAATGCTATAAACTTGGATTGTTATTATGGCGACAAACTTAGGTAAGACGGTGATAGCTAGCCAGTCGGGCTCAGAAGCTCTACCACCAACCAAACCGAGCAGAAAAATATCTGCCCCCATGGGGAAACGAACCCCGGACCTCCTGATGATCCCGTTGGTCAAGACCCGGTGGTCTCAACCACTAGACCACGTTGCTCGAATATCATTCTGTTATCATTCATAAAAGACCACAGCAGCAAAATCACAGTGTAGTTATTTTTCCTTTCTCAATGTTTGTCTAGAGTCAATATAATTTACATTTGTACTACGCAATATTTCATCATGTTTGACTAATACCATATAAATATTTAGTAGTCGGTAATGTTCACTTAGACACATAATAATATGCTATCTGTGGCTAAGCGTTAAATGAAATAGAAGATTTCATTACACTCTCCCAACATTCTCTTCATTATTTAAGTTTTTTCCTTGTAGTGGCATTTTCTCTATTTCAAATTTGCACTCATGTATAACAAATAACTATTTTTGAATAACAATACTAAACCGCTAATCGATATTTTGTCCTCCAATAACCTCAATAAAAAGATAAAGTAGATATAGATAATATTTTTTCAGGCCAGTTTTATATATTTTTATCTCGTTTCATTTTCAATTTAACAGTCTTTTGTTGCATTTATTATCCTTGTATCTGAATGTTAGTTGCAAAATTAAGTAATAAAACCATTATCGATTTGTCATTTTTTTTTCACTTATGAGTAATAACATCTGTTTTGAATTTCGTTGAATAATTTCATGAAAGGGAAAATTTGTTGTATGAATGAAATTAGTAGTTTTCTGCTAGAGTTCTCAAATTTGAAGACTTAACGTACCTTCTGATACATTTCATGAAGAAAATTGCGTAGTTTGGAGTTCGTGATGGTGTCTCTGTAGATTTATTTGATGTGAATCAGATAGATTCACGCAAAATGAGCTCAGTTGTGACTGTGGAGCAATAATAAATTTGTGGGCGTTTACGACTAAGTAAATCATAGTTTTCATTGTGATTGGAACGTAAACCTTCAGATTTCTCACTCAAATTGGCTTAAGAGCTAATGAGCCCAAAACGTTGGCGAGACTTGTGACTTATTTATCCCACTTACACCAAAGTTGGTTACTACTAATAATTATAAATCAATGTCTACTTAACTATTTTCCGAGAGTGGAGCGACTACAAAGAAAACATTTCCAACTCTTGGTATATGTACTCTATTTTCTTGCTGCGGAAGGCACTATAATAATTCATTCATGTCTAACTTGTTTTGTAATAAACACACGAGAAAAACCTGTAAGCTCTAGGTAGGTATAGATAGAAAGTTCGATAGAATTAACTTTCTGGTCGGCTCCGTAAAGCTTCTTTTAGACTATATGGAGTTCGTGAACAATGGCACATATACTCACAGTTATGTATTCTTTGTTATTTAGGTTTATACCACCATTTAATTTTATTTTATTCAGTATATTGACAGCCAAAGCGAATGTAAATGAACATTACAATGTGTGTGTGTGTGTGTGTGTGTGTGTGCGCGTCAATATGGAATTCATACTAAATTTTGTAGAATGAAATGGTAGGTATCTGAAACAGGTCAAGCGTAGGTCACATTGCCAGCGAGCGGGCGAACTACACAGCTAAGCTACGTCAGCGATGCGAACGAAGCGAATGAAATATCTAACGATTCCAGCGAAACGAAGTTACCTCTGTAGTTCGCGATGTGAACCACAGTATGACAAGAGGTGAAACGATGCTCGATGTTCGTTCGCTCGTTCGCTAGCCTGCCCTCCCCGGTCACCCGCCAGCCCAGGTTTTCATTATGAGACTAACTACAAAATTGCGAAAATAAATCTACTGCCAAACAAACTTTGGTCGAATCGGTCTGGATTTTTTTAAATAGCAATTTTTTTAAAGATGTTTGATGGTCTGAAGAAATTAAATTTTATAACTTGTTTTGTAATAAACACACGAGAAAAACCTGTAGCTCTAGGTAGGTACTTAGCAAGATCGATAGAAATAACTTTCTGGTAGGCTCCGTTAAGCTTCTTTTAGACTATATGGAGTTCGTGAATAATGGCACATATACCCACAGTTATGTATTCTTTGTTATTTAGGATTATATGGTGCACTTTTTTATTTTATTTAGTACATTACACTGTGTATGTGTGTGTGTGTGTCGGTAACCAGTTTTTCGTTATGGGACTAACTACAAAATTGCGAAAAAAATCTACTGCCAAACACACTTTGGTCGAATCGGTCTGGATTTTTTTTAATAGCAATTTTTTGAAAGTTGTTTGATGGTCTTAAAGAAATTTTATAACTTTTTACAACACTATATTGGAAACACTGAGACGTGGCCGTTTACAATGGGTCTCATCAGAAGGCTCAATGTCACTCAAAGGGCAATGGAGAGGGCTATGCTCGGGGTTTCTCTACGCGATCGCATCAGAAATGAAGAGATCCGTAGAAGAATTAGAGTCACCGACATAGCCCAAAGAATTGCAAACCTTAAGTGGCGGTGGGCAGGACACATAGCTCGCAGGACTGACGGCTGTTGGGGCGGAAATGTCCTTGAGTGGCGGCCACGTACCGGGAGACGCAGCGTTGGTAGGCCCCCCACAAGGTGGACCGACGATCTGGTGAAGGTCGCGGGAAGCCGCTAGATGCGGGAGCCGCAGGACCGATCGGTTTGGAGATCCCTGGGGGAGGCCTATGTCCAGCAGTGGGCGTCTCTTGGCTGAAATGATGATGATGATGATGATGATTGGAAACAAGTCAGTGTGGTGAGTTCGGTAACCAGGTTTTCATTATGGGACTAACTCCAAAATTGCGAAAAAATCTACTGCCAAACACTTTGGTCGAATGGATCTGGATTTTTTTAAATAGCAATTTTATGAAAGTTATTTGATGGTCTTAAGAAACTTAAATTTTATAACTTTTTACAACACCTTATATTGATTTTCTATTATAAGTTTTTTCTTTACCCAATATTAGATTATAATGCGTTTAACAAGTCTAAAAGCGTACCTACCTATTAGTTCAGAATGTTCGTACGCGAAAATCCTACGCAATGTTTACACTTCCGTGATTAATTAAACACGAGTTAGGCAGAGCCACTAATTCTAATTTAGCCGGTTTGGTTTGATTTGAGGGGAGCTAAATTAATTGAAGTAGATTAAATGAAACTACTGTAGTGTACTGTGTGATTATACAAAAAGATGAAAACATTACTTTAGGACTTAGAAGCTAACTACAATATCTAAATACTACAGAAAAAAAATATATTTGTTATTGATATGGTTATTGAACTCGTATTTATGAAAACTTGACCTATGAAATTCAACACTCAAGAATTTTATGATTTAGAAAAGGATTTGAGAACTCGATGTTTGACGCGTAGAAATTGCATAAAGTCCGCCATTTGCATAATTTTGTTTTAAATTTTGTCTTTCCACTAGGAAACATATTTTTTCCACTTTTGAACAAAACGATAAATGTCAATCATTTAGGGCAGAATCGTGTCTTTTTACTGTATTTAATATCTTTTTTTAGATAGGGATTAGGATGATTGAGGCTTATTGATTAACTTATCAAAATTGATTAATCAAAATTCGGATAGAAAAAGATTTGAAGGTCATTTTCGTAAACATTGTTTTATCGTAGATAAATGTATCCCTATTGACACGCCTACACAACAGCACATTTATTTTGTCAATAAATTGCTTTCATTTGCTTCATTGGAATGTCTCGTGATGCCCGTCACATTACCTACTATAGGTAGCTGATTATCTGCTTATTGTTCCAGCGTTAAATTATTATATTTCCAAATAACATGTATGTGACCAATATAATGGAGATTAGATAAAATCAAAATCGCAAGTACCTATTGTTTTTTTTTTCTATCCTTCCTTATTCAGAGCTGGTTACAGCGCTTATTTTATTTATTTACCATTTGATTCACAAAACAAAAAACAATCAAAGTTTGAATAATAAGCAGCATGATGTAAAATGGAATGAATGAAATTTAAAATTTAAGTAAATTCACTTGTTACAGATTATTTTAATTGTGTTGGCAGTGTAAGGCGTATGCTAGAAGAAAGAAAAAATATTTATTCACTGCTTTGCATATCAGTAGGTTCTTCATTAATTATCTAAAACTAGCATAAAATAACCTTATGCTAGTGTAAGGCGTAGCGTATGAATATCCCATTTTAATTAAATCCTAATATCGGTAGGAATATAATTTATCTTCACAAGCGTTCCAGATTTTAGGCAATCATCAATAAACTTATCGTAGGTATACTTGAGCAATGCGTAACTATGTCATTTAGTTTATAGCGCCTAGACGCGTCTAGTTAGAGTATTGTAACAAACTGCTCACAAGGGTGTCATATTCACACATTGTTAAATTAGTTTGAATCGTTTGCTGTTTCTGTCTCACAATAGAATCATATATAATTACTAGCTGCGCCCGCGAAGTACGTTTCGTCATAATAATTGTAAAAAAAAACTGGAGAGGGGCCACCCTTATCACCTAGAGGTATAAAAAATATTCTACAACCAATTCTCAGACCTACCAAATATACCCAAAAATTTCTGTGATGTGTGACACGAGACACGACACTGTGACACGAGATTTTTATATATTAGATAACATTATTTTGTCATAATCAGAGCACATTTGACACTTCCTGGAAATCAGACAAGGACGTGGCCTATTCATCCACAATAACAACATCCTTTCGTTACAACTCAATAGTGAAAGGAGTTATTTAATAGAGGTAAGATGATATATCTACAAAACAGGTTTTGTAGATAGGATAATAATATTACGATTTGAAGATATCAGTTGCCTTACACCAAAATACAGGCTAAAGTTATATCTATATTAAAATATTGTTCAGCGTCTGTATTATTATAGATTAAACCTTTATCGTATTGTGTTTGCCTGGAATAGAGCATAGATGTCGTATCAACGACCAGTCTGCAAACTATTATTAATGCGTAAGTTAGACCCTTTTAATATGTTAAAACTGCAATAATAGGCGTTGTAGTCACCACTGTAATTTATTATTGAGCGGAGAGTTGAAGATTCTTTATACTAGCCTGGCTCTTTATTGCAAAACTCTATTATTTAAACAGCCACAATACCTTGGCATATAACTTAAAAATTTGGCATTGATTTGTGTTATTTAATCAGAAAATCAGTTTATTAGCTATTTTTCCTCACAGGTGTGTTGAAAAACGTGCGTGTTGGGCAATGTACGTGCGTGTGTTGATTGTACACACTCGACTATATTGCGCCCTCGCCTTCGGCTCAGGCTGTAGTTCCGCCTCGTAAGTTATAGCCACCATAACGCACGTATATCGTATAAATTGTACTTTTGTTTTATAATTTAAATGTACCGGGTAGGGGCTACTTTGCCTGAAATAAACGATTTTATTTTATTTATTATTTATTTATAATCATGCTATGATTAGTTAAAATAGGTAGCGTTACAATGAGTAGATACATTGTAGATGATGGACCTAGACGGGCCTCAATCATCCTAAGCTGTTGTCATGCTGTCGCAACTGAAACCACTTAATTTCCTTCGCTGTCACATTTCTTGTTATCTCTAATAGCCGAGGATTATAGTAATATTTTTTTCATGTTAATAAACACCATGGTAATCAAAATGAACCTGTATTTCGTTATATAAAAATTGTGAGGTCATTATTTTCCTGATAGATACCTACTGTTGTTAAGAAAATAGTTTCACATGATTTGTACAGTAGGTACGAACTCGTCAGTGTTCGATTTCTACTTATTTTCGTTGTTTTCGACGACAATCAAAACAATATTGATCGTCGTCGTAATGTTCTATTGATTTTCATCGCAAGAAAAACGAAAATCAATAGGAGTCGAGCGGAGATGACGCTTGAAAAGCGCTCGATGCCGGACGAATGATTCAAAAATAGAGCCTCTGTTCGATATACAGATACTTTATGCGATATTTTAATACTTTCCAGTTGTTTGATCGCAATAAAGCCTTTTATTAAGTAGGTATACTTGCTGGTCATTTGTAACTTACTATTTTTAATAAGACAAATTATAGTGTAAGTAATTAAACAACATTGAATTCTTTAATTTATTAAATACGCGCCCGAATAACTAGGATATTGTATTAGATGAAGTACGAAACTTTAGCATAGTCACATAACATTTGTCAGCTCAACAAGGCTAAAAAAAATAGATACATTTTACAAATATCATCATCAATAGCTCATAGGTTCCCACCGAGAGGCTCGAGCCTACCCTATAGGTACTTGGGCGATTGCGCAGTGCGGGTTGCTCGACTTCACACACAGCCTGTAAAGCATTTTTTTCTTCACAAGTGTGTGCAGGTTTCCTCACGATATTTTCTTTCGCCGTAAAAGCGTCGAATAAACTTACGTATACATTCAAAAATTAGAAAACACATTGGTACGTGGCGGGGTTAAAACCGCTACAACCCAATTGGAAGGCGACGTCTTTACGCACTTATGTATATCTTATATAAATAATAAATGTTTTTATTTTTTATTAAAAATTCTTACTGAATTCTTGTGAAAGTAATAATAAATGATTTAAAAAACTTAATTTTAAAATAGATCGCTCTTCGCAATATTAATTGAAATGCATGCAATATACCTACTAGAGCTGACAGTAATTTCTGTTTGCCGCATTCAGCGGCAGTACAAACTGCATGCCCTTACATTCTTTTTTTTTGTATTTTTGACTTTACGAAATGAAATTTGTCACCATCAATTCATTTTGTCGTCTGCTTTTCCAAATATACATTATAGAGATAAAAAAGCGTTGCGATACGATATCAAACTCTTTAATCACTGAAACAAGTTAAGGAAGACTCAAACTTATTATAAGCAACAAAATTGATAGTATCTCGTAATTCTGGTGCTATTTTTGTACACATTTACTACGCTACCAATATACTGTTGTTACAGTAGGTAAACATTTCTCCAGGGAACATACTCGTGATCCGGAGTTAGAGACGCAGTGGTTTGCGGAGATGATGAAGCGTGCCTGCGATGTTGCCATGCCGCGTGTAAGAAAGCCGCCAAATCGTCGACAGGTTTACTGGTGGTCGTCCGAGCTTGCCCAACTCCGCGCAGCTTGTGTGGTGGCACGACGTCAGTACACCCGATCTCGCCGACGTCGAAACGGAAATATAGCTGAAACATCGCGCCTATATGTTGCCTTTCAAGAGGCCGAAAAGGCACTACGCGTGGAGATCAAAGCGGCAAAGGATAGGTCGTGGAAAGAACTGCTCGATACTCTGGAGCGTGATCCATGGGGCAGGCCCTATAAGCTTGTCTTGACCAAACTCCGCCCATGGGCTCCCCCTTTAACATCCACAATGGAGAGGAACATGCTGACTAGGGTCGTGGACACGTTGTTCCCTGCAAACACAAGACTCGTGGTTCCACCTATAATGAGAAGCGCTGCATTGCCAGACGAATTCATAGCCGATGTTCCCGAGGTATCCGAGGCGGAGCTGGCTGCGGCTGTGCTTCGTCTACAAGCGAAAAATACGGCCCCTGGCCCGGATGGGATTCCTGGAAAGGCATGGGTGCTCGCTCTCAAAAACGGCCTGGGGACCCGTTTTAGGACCCTATTGTCTGAATGTCTGCAAAGCGGCAATTTTCCAAGCAAATGGAAGGAAGGGAAACTGGTGCTACTGAGAAAAGACGGTCGACCTATAGACTCTCCATCAGCCTATCGTCCGATAGTACTACTCGACGAGGCGGGCAAGCTGTTCGAAAGAATCATTGCTGCCCGTCTTAACGATCACTTGTCTCAGGTGGGTCCTAACTTGGACAACAACCAATTTGGTTTCCGGCGGGGCAGATCCACCATGGATGCGATTGAGCAGATTAGGGCATTAGCCAAGGACCAAGTAGCGAGAGGCGGGGTTGTGTTGGCGGTGTCCTTGGATATTGCCAACGCATTCAATACTCTACCTCATGCGAGCATTAAAGAGGCAATGCGTTTCCATGGCTTCCCGCAATATCTATGCCGAGTTGTAGATAATTATTTAGCTGAAAGGACTGTTGTGTACCCCACAGACAGCGGATGGGACAGCAAGGAGGTATTGTGCGGCGTTCCACAGGGTTCGGTTCTTGCACCGCTCCTGTGGAACATCGGTTACGACTGGGTTTTACGCGGCCCCAATCTTGATGGAGTTAATGTAACTTATTACGCCGATGATACTTTGGTGACGGCGCGTGGCGAATCATACGAAGCCGCAAATCTGCTTGCAACAGAAGGGGTTGCGTTAGTAGTAGACCGAAACCGACGTCTGGGTTTGGCGGTAGCGCTGAACAAATCGGAAGCCCTGTGTTTTCATGGCGCTCGAAACGTACCACCGCCAAACGCTCAACTTATAGTGTGTGGAGTCTCTATCTGCGTTCAGCCAACAATGAAGTATCTAGGAATTGTTCTTGACAGCAGGTGGAGATTCAGAGAGCACTTCCGATGTTTAGTGCCAAAGTTGATTCGTGCGGCGACGGCCTTGAGCGGACTAATGCCAAACATTGGAGGTGCAAGTGAAAGCTGTCGCCGCCTTTATGCACGGGTAGTGCAATCAATGGCCCTTTATGGGGCACCTATATGGGCAGAATCGTTGACCGTCTATAATAAGACCTTATTACGGCGTGCGCAGCGGGTTATGGCGGTCAGGATCATTCGGGCTTACCGCACCGTCTCATGTGAGGCAGCGTGTGTTCTCGCAGGCACACTACCTTGGGAGTTGGAGACCGAGGTTCTTGCAGCGGTGTACCACAGAACCGCGGAGGCAAGGGCTCGCGGAATAGAGCCACACCCGAGAGAAATAGAGAGCTGGCGGAAAAACGCGCAGGAGCAGGGTTTTGAAAGGTGGCGTGAGATGTTGGCTCGACCAACTGCTGGACACCGCACAATTGCAGCAATACTCCCAGTATTGGGGGAATGGGTGAACAGGCGAAGCGGTTCGCTCTCTTATCGCTTAGTACAGGTTCTCTCGGGGCATGGATGCTTCGGAAAGTACTTGTGCAACATCGCGAGGAGAGAGCGAACCACCATCTGTCACGAGTGCGGAGCACCGGAAGATACGGCGCAACACACACTGGAGGAGTGCCCAATATGGGAGCAAGAGAGGGCAACTCTAACATCGGTGATTGGCTATGACCTTTCACTGTCGGCTGTAGTTCGCGCTATGGTCGGCAGCGATGAAGCATGGAGAGCTACGAAGGCTTTTTGCGAAGCAGCGCTGATTGGTAAAGAAGCCAGGGAGCGGTCCCGTGAGGAGGATCCCCAGGCAGACCCAATTAGACGCCGACGAATAGGGCAGCGGCGCAGGGCATATGCCAGGACGTTGAGGCCATAAAAAAATGGGAGTAGAATCGGCTTTTGGGCGACAACCGAGGACAACTGTCGCCCAGACGGTAGTCGATAGAGCTGAGGGTGGCGATCTACATGTGTTCCGGTATGTCGCTACCTCGTTTAGTACTTAAGATTGCAAGATGGTGGGTCTGGAAATGGACGTAGTGATGGCTTGTGGGATCTTCGAAGATAAGGCCTAGCTGTTACATCGAACTCACAACCCATCGCTGAAGACGGAACACAGGGGGCTTTTAGTGGGTATTCCTGGCTAAACCAGGCGAGTCCCACACACCTCCGCACTGGTCTGTCCTCCAGTGCGGAGAGGTGCAGAAACGCATTTTACCCCCTAATAATTTAAAAAAAAAAGAGAACATACTCGTAGTTCGACAAGTTCGATATTTAATCCATCTATTATGTATGATTAATACAAATGACAAATTGTCATTTGTAAAAATAAAAACTAAAGTGTTTGCATAGTCATGATTGAATGATTACAATATTTATAAGCAAGGGATTAAAAGAAAAATAAAATTTATAATAAGACATTTTTATCCACTAATGGGTATTGTCGTAGGATGCTAACAGATGTTGCAAAGCGGGCAACTAGATATTAATAAAACTTAAATATACACTTATTCGTACGTGCAATGAAATCGACCTACCTGGTTTCGATTCGGAGTATATCGATATGTAAAAAATTAGATTACACAAACAAGAACTGTAAATACAATTTTAAAAGTATATTTTATAAGCTTTATTTTAACATACTCTAAACATCGATAAACGAAGTCTTGCTGACAATAGATTTTGATGTTTCTTCGGAAAACCCCTATTTCTCATTTTTAATCTCTGTAACTGTGCAGTGTTAAAAGTTTTTTGAATTAATGTTTATTCAAAAATTGATTATTCCTACAGATATACCTATTGACCCACTAAATTGAGCTGATTTTAAAAAAAATAGCTATTCTAACGGTTTTGGATTTCAGTTTGTAAAATCAATGAACCTAAATCTGTCACAGTAAAAACTGATCTGATGTAAGCTTAGGTTCTTGTTTAATAAACAGAGTTAACATTTATTTTTGATTGATGGTAGATATTGATTTGTCTCGCTCTGAACCAAAGCGTACAGGTGTGTCGATTTCATTGCACGTAAGTGTATTGCCGAAAGATGTATTGAATTCCACAAAGCTGTACATATAAGACTGTATGTAAGCTTTCTTAAATTGAACGTAGCTTTAAGGGCATAGCGCAGTTACTGCCTACCTGGAGAAAGTTGCTCTTTTTAAGCTTCATTTGAAGTTGGGCATATCGTAGTGCTCAGGAAACACCGCCGGTGTTCCCACCTGCAGTGTTTTCGTTCCAGAGTCGGCACGTACGAGTACGTGAAAGAAACTAACGCTGGAACCGAACTGTACCAGACAAAATCGGTTCCAGGTAATACGGACGAACTCTACTGCGTTAGCGGGTGGTTCTTTTTTATTGCTAACGGTGGCAGCGGTGAGAGCCAGTGGCCCACCTGATGTTAAGTGGTAACCACTGCTCATGGACATCTGCAATGCCAAGGGTACAGTTCTGTCACTGCTTACCTGGAAAGAAATGCTCTTCTTAAGCCTCGTTTGAAGAAGGACATATCGTAGCGCTCAGGAAACACCGCAGCTGGGAGTTCATTCCAGAGCCTACACGTACGTGGAAGGAATGAACGCTGAAACCGAACTGTACTAGACGAGATTGGTTCCAGTTAATATGCATGAACTCTACTGTGTACTTAAGTGTATAATTTGTGTACTTGAGATTGAAATAATAAAAATACCTAATAGAAAACCTATTAATTCTGAGACCATCGGCAAAATTTTCACAAACGGGTTCACAAACTGTATCAACTCGAGATTCGAGATAAGCCTGTGTCCACACTCTTCTTATTTTTGCGAATCATATCTGTTGCGTTACATCGACGCAAAATACGAGTATGCTCTACTAAAATAATACAAGTCTATAGACCCGGGCTAGTGCATTAGAATAACAATGATGTTGTTTGAGTACGGTCGTTTGCAAGGTGGAGGTACTTATCATGTTAGACTGAACATTATAGCACTATCTACCTACCCACCTAAAATGCATTTATTTAATGTTGCCACAAAGTACCTGGCACACAAAATACAAGAATGAAAGAATAAGCTTAGGGTGACTGACCTTTTTAATTGACCTACGGTGAAGGAAAATATCGTGAGGCAACCTGCATACATCTGCGAAAAAATTCAAAAGCGTATGTGAAGTCGACCAATCCTCACTGGGCCAGCATGGTTGACTAAGGCCTAAACACCCTAATTTAGGGTGGACTAGAGCCCCTCGGTGGGGACATATATGAGCTATGGTGGTGGTGGGACTGGCCTTTTTGTAGAGTTCCTTACTGAGATTATTAATATCATGGGTAGTAGTTATTTATTGGTGTCATTTTTGTTGACAGGTAATCTGCTCGTGATCCTCGTGGTGACTCTCTCGAGGCGTCTCCGCTCTATAACCAACTTCTTCCTGGCGAACCTCGCCGTCGCCGACCTTTGTGTCGGCGTCTTCTGCGTTTTTCAAAATCTTACAATATATCTCATACCGAGGTGAGTGGATAATTTTTCTACTTTGTCTGCGTGAATTTCAGAATCGAGATTATGTCATAATCTTGGTAGTTCATTTGTAAAAAAATATCTGTGTGCTAATACGCTTGGCTTCTTTGCCTGTTCCAAATGCAGCGTGTAGCAAAAACCCTGTGAACCCTTTTAGGAGCATGTTCAGGATCGATATACTATCGTTTCTATGTTCGTCATTTTTTACAACTCTTCAATTAAAAAATTACAATAGATATTTCATCATTAACATTTTAAAAGTAACACCGACTGCCGAACGCCTTGTGCATTGTAATTGATAACTTGTAAATACTGATGCTAGAAACATTTTTTTCATGCATCATTTTTAAAACAACCTAATAGTGGACATTATTTCATCAATAATTGTTTTTTTAATTGTAACTTTTTTGGTTTGTATATAAATAAACATACACGCTCCTTTAAGGGTTCACAGGGTTTTTGTTACACACTGTATACAAATTTTCAAATTTTTATTATAAGACAAATAAAGCTGAACGTACATTTATAATGTTCGCACCGCAAGCGCCGTACGCGCCGAATTTTTGGAATTCGTTGTGTGAAATTATATGAAACCTCGCACATTTGACCCGCAACGTCCATGCCGAATTTCAAAAATGCGGTAGGTATTGAAAAATGCATGCCAAAGACGTCATAATTATTATAATGTGGGGCGTACAGCGCGTGCTGATATGTGCATTCAGGTATGTGATGGTTAATTTCACCAGCCTTGTCAAGTCCGCCTGCAGTCTCTGGTCCTATCGGGCGGCCTGCCGTCCTAGGTCAATAACGTCTATACATTGCCTGCCGATAATGGCCTGCTACTACTTCTGCGACTACACACTAGCAGTTGGGAGTCGGCAGTTTACTACCGTAGCACCGCGCGCCGGCAATGGTCTGTCTGATACAGGTTTACAGGTGGCATACACACTACAGGTGGCAGTCGTTCACAACGCAGCAGCGCATAGTTGTCAGTTTTTGGTGCTCTTTTGCTACTTCATTTACTATCATCATAAGAAAGAAGATTTTGGATGAAAAAGATGAAAAATCTTCAGACGCAAAAATAATTCGATAGTTATTAAGATTAAAGGTCTCTGCATACGTAACGTGCTTAGAACGTGGACGGAGCGAGGACGGCACGGAGACGGGACGTGGTTTAAAAAACCCTGACGTGGAGTTTAATGCATACACAACATGGCAGTGACTCGTAACTAACGTGCTAGTGTTGTGAATAGGAAAGATGGACTTTTCATTTGAAGAATTGGCTATAATTGCTATTGCTTTAGATGACGAAAAAGCTTTGGCTGCCAGATGGAAAAGGAGATTTTCTGTACATCTTACATGGCAAACAAGAGAACAAGAAGAATTTCAAAAATTTTTGAGCATATGTTGTCGAATCTAATTCATTATTTTTTTCGCTTAACAATATAAGATGGGTTTCTATAAAAAATTAAGTATTTTTTTGTGTTCCAAATAGAAATGAATGAAATTCAGTATAATATTATATCCCTGTTTTTTAGAGGCTTAAAATGAGTTACTTCACATTGAGTTTACATGACCTAGAATTTATCAATCTTGAGTAGGTAGTGCGAAAATATTATAAATAAAGTTATGAATGCAGTAAAAAAAATAAATGAAACTTATCGTTTTCAGTGAGTGATAATTCGACTGCAATTTTACGCCACAGAAAATGTGGGGCGGGACGTGCTAAACATCGTCGCCGACGAAGTTTTGCCCGTCACGTGGGTGCCACGTTCCCGTCCCGTCCGTGGTATCATTTGTGGTAACATTTTATATAAAACGATATTTCCAAAATTTCCCGTCCCGTTCCGTCCGTGTAAAAACACGTTACGTATGCAGAGGCCTTAAGAATCATTCTACCAAAAGCATGAAGTAAACATATTCCTCACTAACTGACCGTATACAACTTTGTTTGAATTACTTATAATTAACTTTTCCCCCGGGAAAACTTTTCCCGTCAGATTTATCCCGTAGGAAAATTACCCTATGTCCTTCCCCTGGTCTCGAACTATCCCTATACTAACTTTCATCAAAATCGGTTCAGTAGTTTCGAAGCGTATTCAATACAAACAAACAAACAATCAAATCTTTCCTCTTTATAATATTAGTATAGATTTGACAATCACTGGGAAATTTGGGGACCATACAGTGTAAAATCCTAATTTTTCCCTGACTTTCCAGGTAGCCCCTCGATTTCACTGACTTTTCCTGACTGCTTTGAGCTTCCCTGACTTTTCCCTGGTTTTCCCTGACTTTCCAGAATGTGGACACCCTGATAATATGCTAACAATTTGTTGTAAGCGTCATCCTTCATTCGCTTATTGTGATAAGAATCGCCTTTCACCTTCCATAAACATGAAAAACTTCTACGAGTTTATAGTAGTTCTATAAAAGTAGACACAAATTGAGGTCCATTTTGACGAAAAAATTAAACAAGTTGAAAAACATTAAACTGAAGGCGCTCGACTGACACGAGATGCCAGTCGTCAGGCTGCCGGCCGACTACCTGCTAATGTGTGTTAATTTGGCCTCCAGGCCACGGACTGTCCGGCTGAAATCTATCGACGCAGGCCCGCGTCGCCTAATGGCCACACACTCGCAGTCCACAAAATCCATCAGTTCAAAACCATAATAGGAACTGCCAGTGTCGGGTCAATTGGGATTAACTGACAGGCTGATATCGGCAGGCGGACTGTTAATGTGTCACATTCTTTTTATTAAAAGACAAAAAGTGACTGCATATTTCTAAAGAGTTTTTAAGCTAAGACATGGTTGGTGAAAATGGCCATAAGAGTCTTCTGAGGATGGGTGCCTGGGTTTCTGGTACAAAAAAATATATGTAAAAACCGCCAGAATTGAAAATATATGAAGAGTTGACCCTTAGGTAAAAGCAGCTAAGCATTAGAAATAATAATACCAATTATTATTTCTAACCTACAATTTTATAATTGCATAGTAACTATTGTTTGTTATCGATTAAAATTAGGTGTTAAAATTAAAAAGTTCTTGAAGCCAACAAGATTTTAATAAGAACAAGTTCTTGGTAGCTATCTAGATTTGCGAATGACTGAAAAACATCATCTAATATTTAATATCGCTTTTAACACACATAATGATACAAAATGGAGAGTTCAATACGACGACAAATAAAACCCGGTCAATATTAGTCAATAGTAGTAATTTGAATCGTTCAAAATGATATCTGGGTACATTTCACCGTGTTTTCGAAATTCTTAAAAAAATGTTTTTTAAACAAAGCAACAAAAAATTGGAAAAAAGAAATACACAGTTTACTCGTATAGGTAAAAGCGGTAACGTACCTATCTGCTGGTGCTAGTGATACCTAGGATGTAGTTTTTTGTTGCTAATGAGCAACAAAAAAAACGATAACATTTTATGGCAAACTGTTTATATGGATATGAGTTGTATGACTTGTAGGTAATAGCCTAGGAAGTTATACATAGTGTGTAGTGTACTCAGCAGCCAGCTATATTTGCTTGATATGTTGTGTCTAAACTTTGGAGGTCGTTAGGTATACACAAGTCTCTATTTTGTATCACATATAAAATTATCATACAGGATAAAGATTTACATAAAAGATTTAGATAGTAACTTTTGGCCGCATAAGTTCTACTCGTATTGGATCTAACCGGCGGCTGACTCTAATTTATGTAAAGGTGCATATAAACTAAGCGCGGCAGCCGCGCGAGTCAATGTTCAACCAGGGTAGACGTTCATTTATTGCGTGAGCCAAATTTTTTTAATAATAATTTAGCAGAACACATGTGCCGCGCGCGGCAAGCGATCCAGCTCGAACAGCCCGGGGCGGATAGCCAGACCAGTTCATTCTTGTAAACCTATGAGTCATCCGTTTTGCAAACGTATGCGGCGCCGCGCGAGCTAAAAATCCGAAAATACCGTCCGGCGCGGCGACCCCGTCCACATAGCGCGCGGCCGCCGCGCTATACTAGCCAATGTTCGAGAGTTTGCCGCGCGTAGTTTATACGTCGGCCGCTCAGCGTATGCGTGTAATGTTTGAACGTAAGCAGGCCGATTGTTTTGTTCACACCATTGGTGTATTGTACGCTGCGTATAGCTTATTGTCAACATTGTCTAAACAACTCACTTTCACGCTGGGGTTCACAGTAAGCTTGCTCACAGTCGACGGCTGACAGTACTTTCGGATTGAACACAGCCTTTGAGGAATTATAATTTAAGTAATATCGTATAAGCCTTAAAGGAGTTTGCAATACCTAATGTCAAACGAGACACGTTATATGTAATCATACATATTACGTGCACGTAGATATTAACCCAAATTGCAAATAAAACAAGGTGAAATAATGTACATTTAAATTTCAAATCTAAATGTACATTATTTCACCTTGAAAGAAAGTATTGAGATAAATCAGCCGAAGTATTGGTAACAAAATATCTACTTCACGGGGGAGTTGGGGAATCATTTGTAACGATTTGTTTGTTGATGAACTTGGACATCTAAGTGTTATTCGCCTTTCGGGGAAAAATTGTATAGATTCGTAGGTATATTTTAGGAACAGGGTGGAAATTCTTCCAAGTCAACGTACTCAAGAACTTTTGTCTTGATGCCTTCCGTCCAGTTATTAACGGAGGCGTATTCAGTGAACTGTATAGACAAATAGGTCATTTTAATAATTTTATCGGCTGTTCCTAAAAGCTTAAAAGATAGACAGATGACGGCCAGATAAATACTAGTAAATGTCAGTTATTTTTATATTTAGCACACGACCCAACGGCCGATTCACAAGATAATGGTTTGATTTCAGAAGTTATTTATTTTACGTTCTACCTTAAAGTTGGATAAGTCCTCGGTGGGCCGGTGGCAGTTGGCGTCAACACGATATGTTGAAGACGCATGTTCGAATCTTCCCTGAGGTTATTCTTTTCTTGCATGAATTTATTTATCACGATAAAAATTATAAGAATCATTCGAAAAGCAAATCTTGGAGCGATACCGTTATCACGGCTAACGCACGGCTTGGAATTCTAAATTAAATTATTTCTTTGATTACATACATTGTCATGGCTTTATATTATTGTTTTATCGAGCCTGACCTCTATGTTCTTGAGCTGCTGGGCACTACCAAACGGATCCACTCACCAATATATCACTGGGAGAGACATGTGTTTTTGTCTACATGTCTCTACTGATACTACTATTTAAGTAATTCCTTCTGATCTAACTTGAAAACATCAATGCGACAAGATAAAAACTCGAACCATTACCACAGAATATATAATAGTACTCCCCATTACGCTACATCATCACATTTAGTTAGCTTGATATAGAAGACAGTTTCCTCTTCGTCTCAGGAGAGACTCGTGCAAAGCAGTAGTAGTTGGACGTAGGTATATTATATTTTTTTATATTTTTATTATAGTATATATTTTTTTTTTATGGATGGCCCGGCAAATGACCTCCTCCCGCCTGATGTTAAGCGGTGAAAGAGGCCCAAATGAGTTAACAGATAGAGTAGGGACGACATCCACTCTCCTACCTGCCCGCCCCTTGCCGGCCCAAAAGATGCGTTTTCACGCCTCTTTTGAAGGAACCCATGTTGTAGGATGGAGGAAACACGTGCGCAGGTAGAGAATTCCAAGTGTAGGATGAACGACAGAAGAAGGAATCTTGAAATTTCTTGGTACGGTGTGAAAAGGAGGACACAGTGTACGGATGACTCCGAAGGCCCTTACGCGTGTTTCTGTTAAGGAATGGAGAGGGAGGGATAAGGTTAAAGAGCTCCTCAGAGCATTCCCCATGGAACATTCGGTAAAAAGCGCTAAGAGAGGCGATGTCACGACGAAGTTGTAGAGGCTCGAGGGTGTTAGTTGCCTCTACATCGCCAATTATGCGAATAGCGCGACGCTGCAATCTGTCCAGAGCATCGAGGAGGTACTGAGCGGAGCCGTCCCAAAGGTGCGAGCAATATTCCACGCAAGACCTAACCTGAGTTTTATACAACAAGCATAGTTGGTCCGGCGCAAAATACCTACGCACCTTGTTCAGGACACCGAGTTTCTGTGAGGCAGTAGTTATGACGGATTCGATGTAGTCTCTGGGGTTCAGATCGCAGCGAATGTTCATTCCGAGCAAGGTGATGTTGCTCTGTGTGTGAAGGGTTGTGCCCTGAAGAGAAGGAAGGGGGAGGAAAGGTGACCTTTTCGCCGAGAACACGCACACCTGTGTTTTCTTAGCATTGAACTCAACAAGATTGTTGAAGCCCCATTCGGAGACGAGGTCCAGCGTCCTGTTGAGCTCAATGATAAGATTCTGCCTTTCCCTACCAATATCACCACGAGCAGCCCCCGAGGCTCTGTGATATCCCCCATGCACTGTACTGTCGTCTGCATAGCAATGTATAGCTCCCAAGGAAAGCATATCATTGATATGCAGAAGAAACAATGTGGGGGATAGAACGGAGCCTTGCGGAACACCAGCGTTCACTGCCACAAACCGCGAAGCGCAGCCATCAACGACAACGCGAATTCTATGCTCGTGGAGGAAGCTGGCAATCCACGTACAGAACTGCGCGGGTAATCCGTATGCCGGAAGCTTGGAAAGAAGAGCCTTGTGCCAGACTCTATCAAAAGCTTTGGCGATGTCGAGACTAATAGCCACCGATTCGCCGCGCTTATCGATAGATTCACCCCATTTGTGCAAAAGGAACGCTAGAAGGTCACCTGTTGACCGTTTAGGACGAAACCCATACTGTCGGTCATTAAGTAACGAGTGACCTTCCAGGTAACGGATCAGTTGTGTATTAAGGATCCTCTCCATGATTTTACACAAAATGGAAGTGACGGCTATAGGACGATAGTTACCATTATCCAACCATTTGAATGAATTTCTTACCATACCTTAACTCGACAGGAGGCGCTAATGGGTAAAATTTTCCCTATGGTGCATAATTTTGTTATTATTTAAATTAACCTTTCGACAGACGTACGATAGTACTTCATGTGCCTTCATGTTGAATTGCGGACATTTGGCGCTACGCGTTCAGCCGTATTAAACGTAAAAGGTGCATAGGGGTATTTTTTACCCAGGAGCGACCGTTAGCGTTTTGTATTTCTCTAAAGCAGTATAAATTGGCGTAAGATTCCTGTTCTGATAGATTGTGTAGTCCATAATAAATTATTAATGCCTCATAATTTTATTAGATCAAAAAGTTATGAACCTTTTGTTGCGGGAATTGGTTTGAACTATGTAATTGTGTAAGAAATACTATTGACCAAGGTCGACGGCACTCTCCGGAAGCACCTTTCAAGATTAATTCAATAATGTTTAAATAAATTATATTCGCAATCATTCATTGCGTTCCTTTGTGGCCATCGCTTTAATTATCCTCGGAGTGGTAGTTGACCTCGTTTATCGAATCTAATCGTAATCGAACCTCATGATTGTAACTTTCCGATTTCCATTGGATCGATAACGTAATCAGTGAACGAATGATAAAGGATTAAGGTAGTCCAGGTTTATATTTTTGATGAAGCTCTTTTGTCTGTAACAACTATTTGACTCTTCTATTATGTATGATAAATATATAACTTTATTTATAAAAATCACTGGGCTATGAAAATAACAAATTTAATAATGACTTTGTATTAAAGCAAGACAGAGGGTTAACCTTTTGAGTACTTTTCGAGGTGTTTGTCGAGTTCTGTCATTAATCTTAGTTACCTCAACGAAGCTTAAACAAACACGCCTTTGACCTGAAATACCACAAGAGCATACAAACACAGGTGTTAATTAGATGCGGTTTTCTTTAGTGTGTTACCAGTCTTTACACAATAAGGATAAATCAACTTTTTTTAATACTGATTACATACAACATAAAGGTACTGGGTAAAATTAATATATACGCAGCCAAAACAGAAGCGACGGAGAATAGTAAACATAGCTGAAAGAATTTATTTCTAGGTCTTGTCCAAAATAGAACTCATTGATAAAATATTAAAATATTTAAAAAAATAAATTGGAATACAGAAAACATACTCAGTGTATAACATACTTTACTACTTCGCAGTGCAGTGCAATGGAATTATATTCACAACAGTGATGCAAGGAATACGAATATTTGTATTTGTCGAATATCATCACGAATATTAAAAATTATCTATTTATCACTGAATGTAACGCAAATTACGGTTTGCTTGTGCACCGTGTATCCGAACGTACCCAAAACCGAGGTACAGTATCGTACAAACGAGGTACCTCGGAAGTCACTCCTTTCTACATATGTGCTAATGCTAAGAGAGCGCTTGACCACTATCTCGCCTTTATAGTAAACGCCGATGTGGTCTATGATATAGCACGCTCTTCTAGATAGTTCCTGTTCACTCTAAGTTTGAAGATAATAATTTTGAGGAAATACAAACGCTGGCAATTTATTCCATTCGGTCGCAGTGCGCACAACGAAAGAAGAAGCAAAGTGCAAAGTCCGTGCAGTTCGCACTAGGGGTGGTGCGTATTTACGCGACCAGGTTTTAAACCCTGGTTTTTCCTTGCAAGTACGGCACCCTGGTACCCGGCACAAAATACTTGCAAGACTTTGAAAGTATTTCTCAGACTCGCACGCGTGTCGCCTCGCGTTGTAAAAACTTTAAAGTATCATTTTATAAAATTATGCCTTACGGACACACAAATAAGTACACAGGACACACATAAATAATAAATACTTCCAAACCTTAATAGTTTTGCTAGCCTAATTATATTTTTTAAGTTCATTGCAACAGGGATTAATTTTCATAGAAATACTTGCAAGCCTTGCAAGTATTTTACCAAGTTTATAAAGTATTCCGGCACGCTTTGATTATAGTTTCTATTACTCTCAAAATAAGAATGAATTTCCTTCGTACAAAAAATACTTGCAAGTATTTCGAGCTCTGGTTTTTAGAATTCCGTAACGCTAATGTGATTAAAGTTCCTATCACTGTCAAAATAAGAATGAATTTTCTTCGTACAAAAAAATACTTTCAAGTATTTCGAAACCTGGTTTTTAGCCCTGGTATTTATTGATGGACATACTTTAACCCTTGATTTACCCGGTGACTCCATACATACACAATTTACCTGGTGGAGTCCCCAGGACTCCCAGAAATTAAATCGTAAATTTAAAATGAAATAAACACATTTTAAAATGAAATGCTAGTTTTATTTAATTTGGTTTTACAATAGCATAGGTTAAAAACCTATACCTAACCTTACAATTACTCCTGCAGTGCAGTGATAAATGTATCTAATTTATCAATATACTCTTCACCGAACCGCTGACTTCCGTAATACAGGATTGACCTAGCATGGAAGTCAGTAGTACTCAATTGTAACAACTAATGATGAGCCTTCTTTTTAATTTTTGTTTTTATGCTAGTCTTGTAGAAATGTATGTAATTAATTTTTATGGCTTTTGTTAATAAATATTATTATTATTATTAATTATAGAATCTTAGCCTTTAATTAAGGAACTTCTAGAATATGTCACTTTTCGTAAGAAATTTGCGTGACCTAACTTCAAGTCTCAACATTTCAAAAACAAAACAATCTTATAAATATATTTTTAAAGAAATATAACAAGAATATAATCATTTCTTATAAAAAGAAAAAAAATGAACATGGCTCCCACAAAAAAAAACGTGCAAGACCTTCTAGTCATGGTTGGTGACACAGTCATTGCATATTTTTTTGTACAGCTAAGGCACAGAGGCTTAGTACAACTATGGCAAATATATGGAGATGGAGTTGGAGTGCCTATTGTCTCCGAAATGATAGCGCGAAACTGTCGAGAAAGTTTAGAATAGACACCACTTCGTTAGGTTCTAGCCTCCTAGGCTGATTCAACGGTATATTTTCTTGATTCTCACCATTCGTTTCGCTATCACTCATTTGTTCAGGTCAGTTGTTCACCACAGACTCAACACCATCATTAAGGACGTTTATAGTACTACGAGACGTCATTATATCAAATGAAAACAAAAAAAATACACAGTAAACATACCGTTAATAGGCTAAAACCATAACATTAATACCCCGGTGGAGTCCCACGGACTCCACTAGTGTGAGTATTTATTAATCGGAGCCATGCACATCGATGTCCGCTCTTCCCCGCGTTTGGCACGTCACTGCACGAAGGTACTGGAATACACAATTTGTAATTCCAAAAATTAACGGTTTTATGGGCGCTGAAAGTTTTCAATAGAGTCCCAGGGACCTACCGGGTAAATTAAGGGTTAAAGCCCTGGTACTCGAATTTGCAAGTACGACCCATGCCTAGTTCGCACTGCCACCAAATACGGATGATACCCAGCCGTACGCCTGGAATTCCTATGTGGAATGGAGCTGAGAGATCAGGTTGTGTAATTCCTGTGAAGCGTAACCTGTAGAACATCGAAAGGCGGGCAATTCTACGACGGTGCTTAAGTGTCTGCAGCTGGGCCACAAGTTTTTCATCGCCTAGCATTCTTTTTGCACGCCGCCCTATTGAATCCAAAGCCACCAACTGATATTTTGCTGAACTATCCTACAGATGGCAGCAGTACTCCATAGAGGCCCGAATCTGTGCGTGATATAGGTTCAATAACCGGTACTGCGATCTTTGGATAGGATACCAAGTTTCTTAGCCGCCACTTGGACTTTGGATTCAATTGAGGTTGGATGATAGTGCTACTCCCAGCAAATCAAGATGATCTGAGTTTTGTACAGGTACACCCCAGAAACTCGGATCGAGATCGAAGTTGCTCCGTTTTAATGAAAACAGACAGCGTTAAACCTGACATGACTGCTACGGTTTTAAGGGTCAAGTTCATTCGCTCCATCATAGTCTCTCGAAGATAACGGATTTCAACTCTACCTACTCACCCTGACATAGACACGTAGCTCTTCATAGTCGTACTGTCATCTATGTATGCAAGAACACCGGATAACAAAGTATCAAGAGATCATTTATGTGGAGTAGAAACAGTGTCATTTGATTATTAGTCGTTATATGGGGAATCATTCACTCATCGGATTATTAAATTCACTTGCTAATACGTGCCTAGTGTATTTAAAGAACTAACCTCTAACTAACTAACCTCTAACTCCTAACCTCTAACTCCTTAAAGATAAGGGTCCTTTCATCATCAGCTCAGTTCTTGACTACCAGACGCAACTATGTGAATAGCTTCAGAAAAAAACAATGAATCGAGGAAACCCTTAAATTTTATAGGTACGTCCTATAAAATTTAAGAGTGTCTCCTCGATTTCATGGAATCCCATCAACAAATACTGACTTTGGTAACACTGCAACCACTCCAGGAGTATACTCTATTGAATACAAAAATAATTTTAAAAATCGGTCCACGATTGGCGGAGTAATCGCGTAAAACATATACACAAAAAAAACATACGCATCGAATTGAGAACATCCTTTTTTGAAGTCGGTTAATAATGAAAACTACTCATACCTTAGCTGTTATCGAACCAAACGTGTCGCCAAATATTATATGGTTGCTTGGGATCCTTGTTTGCTACTAGACAATTTGTAAGAATACCTATCTGGATTTTTTGTAATTTATCAAGTTATATAAGTAAAAAAAAATAAAGGAGATCGACCAAAGCCCCGTATTTGTGCCTGTGGAGGTTGTGCGTATCAAATTGACATTTGAGTTAAAACACATTTCTGGGAATGAGTTTCAGATTGATTATAGGCCTTATATACACTCGAGTACAAAATGATCGATACGGTAAAGGTGACAGAAATATGTATACATTGATTAACAGACTATTTTATTTATTTATTGACTTAACATTAAGATAGAGTTGGTAGAGTATACGTATTTTTGTAACTTTGACCGTATCGATATTTTTGTACTCGAGTGTACCTGTTGTGACGTTCAACTTAGACGTTCTGCATGCTAGGCCGATTGGTTTTTTTCATTATGAATTGTAGATATTTTGCTTGAAAACATTCCGGAAGTTAGACTTTCTTTCATTACCAGCGCGAAAGAGTGGTTCGGGAATGCCGGATGATACCGGCAAAGGACAAGAGGGGGTCATTCTGCTCCACATTATCACGGTAACCGCGGTATATTCGTACTATCACGATCGCGATACATCTTGCTACTTATGACGTCGCGAATAGGTACATTAATCAGCGATACTAACAGTATTCGCGACGTTTTAATGCGATTACTAATACTGCTAATATTCGAGATAATGTAGCCCCACTAATGTCAGATAATCAGACAATTTGCAGATACGCTCCGTACATGCATCCATCAATCTTAATACCATAGATACGAGAATAATTATTCATTTAAGTATCTACCTGAAGTAATAACATTAAGGAATTAGAGTTTGAGAATAACAAAACTGTACAGTACTTCAAGATAAATTATTGGCATCGGCTAACTTTGTGTTTCCGAAGAAGACCGACACATCCAGGCAGTGTAATGATATAGAGCTGCTCCTATGATTGTAAATGATTTTTAGGGCCAAACTACTTTTTGTTAATTGTCTTTGATAAGTTGGACTATTGTTTCCGATGTTTTCCGCTGCCCATCATTTATCTTGATGTACTGTACGAATAGCAAAACACCTTACGATATTCTTTTTCCATCGGTATGTCAGGATCAATTGTCATTGGACAGTTGACAGAAGGTGAGCTCTTGGATAATGAAATGTCTCACTGTTTTTATTAATGGTTGATATAGAATGCTGCGCCATCATTCGGTTTATGATTTTCTAGTGCGGAAATTAAACATACATTTAAACACATTGGTAATAATTCAATATTACGATTAGCAAAGCTACTATACAGTTTATTGTCACCCTTTTCTGCTTTTCGGACCATTTGTAACGGTTAGAGGTCTAGCTGTAAATCGTGAACCACTTCACCAACTTTTAGAATTAACGAAGTTTATACAAGTTTGTTTCTAGATTTAAGCTTTTAGCCTAGATAAGAAATCTATTGATCCTACTAGAGTTATTTTCTATTTACTTGATTGTAAACATTTTATCTTTGTAAATATGTAAAATTTTCTGACCTTTAACTTACGCTCAGTTCGCTATATGCTACTTACTCGTAGTTTAATTTTCACACTGACCCTGTAAACAATCAAACATGTTTGTCAAATTTACGAGTTTGACAAACTTGTTTGTTCGTGTAGGGCTGTGTTTGACGCGTTTGACAAACGTGTTTCATGTGTTTGAAAAGTATCTAGATTGACGTAGTGTTTGATGAAAACGTGAAGTTTGTCAAGCAAGTTTGACAAACACGTTTGATCGTTTACAGGGCTCTTTATAATTATTTCGCAAATTATTCCATTGGAAAAATAACCCTTTTATATTATTATATTTTAACCTTTCTGCATTCGATATAAAATGTGTTTATCTTTATTATGCACGACAAAGTATTGTATCTTTAGGAAAATACAATAATATTGTTTTTTTTTGTTACAGTTGGGTGTTTGGTGACTTTTTGTGCAAGATGTACCAGTTCGTCCACTCGCTCAGCTACACCGCCTCAATATTCATCTTAGTCGTGATTTGCACAGAACGATACTTTGCCATCATCCATCCGATAACGTGTAAACAAATACTAACTTCCACCAGACTAAGGGTGAGTATTTTTTAGAACGACACCATACACGGCGTGTTTATTTTCTTTCACAATTTCTAGCCTTATGACGTCCTTTTGCCAGACAGCCTAGAGGGCAGGGGCCCTATTTTTGTCAGACATTATTAAAAAGACAGTTCTAAGATGATAACCGAACTAAGCTAATAGAGGAGCTGGAGAGCTGACGACCTATCACTGACCTACAAGCAAATGGATTTCGCGTCCGCGCTCCAAAAGTGGTCCAAGAAAATCAGATCCAAAATTCAAATTCAGTATGATTCACATCCAATCGCCCGTCATATGGTGAAGAATGTGCAAGCGAAATTGAACACCACAGTAATGTCAATGCGACTTAAATTAAATTGTTTATAAATGCATTGACGTTTCGGAATTTTTCGGACCCATTTTTCCTGAAATTTTATTAGACCCCACCTTCATTTGTTTGTAGGTCAGTGGGACCTATGCTTTAATAATATCTACATTTACATCTACTTATATCTATTTAACTTCAAAAAACTTTTTCAATTAACATTCGCTTGACAAATGCTGGTAAATAATCAGCATAGATTGAACGTTGTTTATATTTCTATCCGAAAATCTTTAATACTAACCAGCCGCCCCATAGATGGCGACTAATTAATGTCAAACGTTTTAGTGCTGTATGTGCCTGTTTTAAATAATAAAAGTAGTGCTAAACATTGAATACTATCCCTTAAATCAAGCCTAAAGACATAAATGACCTATTTTTATATTATATTTTAATTTCAAGTCAAGGTTTAATTTTTTTTACAAAATAAAAAAAAATAAAACCGACTTCAAAAACACCAAAAGTCATAAATAATATAAGCATACAACATCACAGTTCTATATTAAAGTTGGTGAAAAATTTTAACTAAGTAGGTACTTACTTACATTAATTATTTTCATATTTTTTAAGACTTTCCAGGTGATCATTGCTTGGCACCGTATGCCCTAAGCTTGACACCGACTTCAATATAAAACTGTAATATTGTTCGTATTCTTATATTATTTATGACTTTTTTGTATTTTTGAAATCGGTTTAATTTTTTGTAAAAAAAAATCAATCGTGTTAGTTAATTTAAATACCAAATCCTTCTCTTAAATTTAACAAATACTTTTCTGAAAACCGCATCATAATCGATTCAGTTAAACTAATCGGACAAACATTCATTAAACTGTTGACCTGTATGGTCAACAGCGGACCTCCTTTTTGTTGAAGTTAGTTATAAACAGTGTAAAATATATAAGTATGTGTAGTAAGTGTAAAATATTTATGTCTGTTTTGTAATATTTCAACTTATTGATAGCCCACACTCAAATATACACGCCCGCATATTCATAATAACGTCAATTTATTGTACGTTCCTGGCAAGGAAACCTTCATCGATATGTTTATAATAATAAGTAATATACTTACGCATAATATATATTTTTAGCAAAGTAAGATTCCGTAATTTGCCGATGTTTAGTTAATTTAACTAATAAAATGAAGCTGTCAATACTAAATAAATAAAGAAGACACATTTATTAAAGTTGGTATCCAACTAATTAGGCTAAATTCTTATTTCTTTCTAAATAAGTACGAGTAGCTTGATACGAACTTGAACACAAGTATTCCTAATGATGGTTTTCGCTAAAGGAAAAACAGTACAATTATGATAAGTGACCCAATAAGGATAATGTAGCCCTGTTTTGAGGCAATGGTCGTATATTTGATAAAATGAGGTAAATTAAATTTTGTAAGAAGATAACGACCTTTTTTATTTGTGACTATACTCGCATTTCAATTAATCCAATACAAGGAAAGTAGCAGATTTGATTTCAAGTCAAGGTTGGGTCAGTCTGGAAAACATTTTATGTGCAAATTAATATTCTTTGGGGCGAATATTTTCAGACATGCCTTTTTGAATTTGTTGTGGTATTTAATACTGGCTATACAGAATTTTCATTAATTTGTAAGCCAAACCAAAAATTCTCGTTCAACATATTTTAAATACTTTTTTAATTAAAATAGTTTTCGCATTCATAAAGTTGTTATAGAAGGGACACTTGGATTTCTCTGATATCAGTTACAAACTTATAGTATAGGATAGGTAAACATTTTTTTTATTGCAACTAAGTATGAGTAGTGTGCGAAAAAACATAGTGCGAAACATAAGGATAGTACGCTGTAACATGATGGCACGCCGATTTGCCAACGTTAAAGTTACGCTGTTTAATGCCTATTGTTAGAGTTTTTATACCTAATTGTGGACCAACTACACAAGATGAGCGTTTAACATCTTTAGAGTACAGTACAATTATGCATTTAGGCAAAGGCCACACCGGAGGTGGCAGGCTTAGAGGTTGGCTACGAGGCAGACTAAGCGGTCAAAATGCTTCGATAGATAGTGGCCACACTGGCAGCGCGCGCCTGGTGATCTAAAGTGTATTAATAGACATATATTTTGATATAATAAAATGTCTCTCTTTTAAATTTTTCTAGAAAATTACTTCTTAATTTCGAAGTAACGACAACTAAATGCGAATTTGAAATTTTGTACAAAAAAGTAAAACAATAATAACATCACTGTAAAACAATGGTAAAATATCGGTTCTTACTTACATTTTGCCACATTTTTTAACCACATAAATTGTTTACGTAACGTGTTCACAATGGCTCGTTTTTATAAACAGAGGGCTATTATCAATCAATTCCTCCACAATGCATCCTAGTAATCTAAGCAAATAACCGACGCGTCCGTTCGCCTCGCTAAGGCGATTCACACACTGCTACTGCTACGCACCACGCTGCATGTTGCGTGTCGATGCACCTACGCGCGTACTTGCGGGAGTGCAGATCCGCATCATCATGCGGGTTTTTTACGCACTCACGCGCGTAGTTGCGTTTCCAAAATCAACGTCAAGCCCTTCCAAAATCACGCACGGCACTGCGGGACTCCGTGTGCCATACCTTGCGTCTCGCCCGCACCTACTCACGTGGGTGCGTTTTTCGCCGCTTGTAGGCGCGTGATCTGCATGTTTTCTATGTGTTGGACTGTGCGTGTTTTCTATACAAACAGTGCAGTGTTGGTCCACTGGCATGAGTCATCGAATCGACCAACTAACCTCTTACCGCTAAGCGTGCCACCTGCGGTGTGGCTGTGATCTAAGAGAAATGTTTCGCCTACCACGATGGTGCAGCGCGTCACAAATGTTTGCCAACGCTGATTTCTTTGCCATCCTACGACAAACAGCTGCATCATTCTGTTTGGAGCAAACTACTAAATGTCGACAACTCACTCATGAGGAAAGTATGTGAATACATACTCGTACTTGAAAATAGGATTTTTGAACTTAGGTTGAAATTACACCGCAACCCCAAAAGGAAATAAGTTTATAATATTTATATATAATATTTGTTTATTACATTTTTACGTTTAAAGATTTTATTATTGTATGTATTGTATTCTTTCTTCTCATTGATGATGCAAAATATGTCTGCTACTATTTTGGTACACATCTACCACACTTGCTCTCCTTACCACCCTAAGGTTGCCAAGTAGAGAATACCTATGGCATTAAGTCCGCCTTTGTACACACTTTCATACTTTCTAAGGGCTTCCTATAAACTTCCATCCACAGTCATATCCATAAGAGGTAGCGCGCACTGGGGACTTTTATCACTGTGACTGTTTCGTCACTCTTATCAAGTCAGTGGATATGTATGGAGGTGTGTGCACGCTAGTTACGACGTGACAACTGGGTAACATTTGTGTTTGTTCGCGCGCACGGGTGATAAAATTGTCACTCACCTCATCGTTAGTGAGTCATTTGCATTGCGACTATTGTCTTTGGTGCACGGAAAATGGCATCACACAAAACATGCAGAACGTGCGTGAAGACGATATTGATAATGATGTGCTTTAAGAACAGGGACGACCAACCAGTGAATCTCGGCTATTAGCCTAGTTGATTGTTTCAAGGTAAAAAAACAAATTTTCTTAGACACTAAACCCCCAGATATTCATTTAAAAATTAAAGCAAAAGAAGAAATGAATCCATCCAAGTTCATAAAGTATAGTTTAGAACTCTCGACTTAGTGTCACTCCAAAGGGAGTGTATCCAGTACCTAATGTTCTTTCCGCTTTTTTTTCTCTCCTAAGTCTGCCCCGCTTGACAAGATGTCTTTCGAAAATCGTTAAGAAATGTATAGGATTTGACATAAGCGGTCTCGCGCCCACTCATAACCAGAAACTCATAACTGGAATAAAATGTGGCGACTCATAACTGACTTGAGGACCCACTCATAACCATGGTTATGAAATATATTTTAAACTTATAAAATATTTAATTTAGAGGAGTAACTCATAACCGAACATAAAAAAAGCAAATACCTAAACTGTGAACTACTTTGAAGTACATTTGAGACCAATAGTGCTTACTTACTATTATATACTTGCATACTAATTTTAAAGTAGGTACTTTTTGTTTTATTATTTCATACTAAAAAGAAATGTTTAGTTACAGTACAAACGGCAACACAGTCTTAACTGTCATTTCAAGACGCAATACACAAAAAATCCAGTACTTACCCGTAGTACTACTCACGTGTCCGGTAGTACTACGGGTGATTAATTTTGCCTGTAGTACTACTTATTATCTTTGACAATCAAAGAACACCATGTGGATTAAGGAACGCTTTAATAAAACTATTTTTAAAGCAACTTTAACGCAACCTTCAATTGCGAGTCATTTCATGTTTTAATCGACTACACAAAAAGGGGGATTTTATCATTTCCATTGTATGTTCTTTTTTTACGTTTGCTACCTCATTCATAACTGTCATTTATTAACCGATTTGAATATTCTTTTTTTGTTTGAGGGGGTATAGTTCTCGATTAGTCTCATTGTCACCAAATCCGGGATCGGGCAACAAATATACCCGTAGCACAGATTAGATAATAGTTACTACGTAACAGATACATCACTCCCATAGAAACGCTCGAATCGCTGTAATAATAATAACCAAAACCGACAGACAAAAGTCGCTGCAAGAAGAAAAGGTCTCTATGAACGCGCGCCGAGAATCGAGATTCCCGCGTACACCGCGTGATTGCGTCATCGAGCGAAAACTTAAGGGTTGTCAAAGAACATAAACAAAATAGTCAAAGTAAAACTTTAATGTTATTATTTTATTGATATACGTAGGATTATAATGAAATAAAGTGATTGCGAGGAAAGCCCCTGACTCAATTGTGCTTTAATTTTATAAAACGATAATAATAATAGTACTTTATTTGCAAGAATATGGTAAAATACATGATTGGTGTTAAATTATACCTACACATGATTCCTCATAATCTACTTCTAAATTGGCAGTGCGCAAATATTTAAAAATTTTAAATAGTACATGTCAAAAAATAAGAGAATAGAATATTATTTTATCGTCATTAATACATTTAAAAATTTTTAAAAATACAAATTAAGTATTTAAAAATTACCAATTCCGTCCGAGGCGAAATTTTTTTTTCATTGATTTTATTCATTTGTCAAATTACAAATGATTAAGAAAATTACGAATTATAATGAAAAAAATACACAACTGAAAATTTTTTTTCATTGATTTTATTCATTTGTCAAATTACAAATGATTAAAAAAATTACGAATTATTATGAAAAAAATACACATAACTGATGTTTTTTTTCATGTTTGAAACTTTGAACTCACGGTTATTCAGTTTTACTAAAATAAAATTTTTGAGAAATAAAATTTTCGGAACAATATTCGATTTAGGTATAAAAATCCCGTTTGTAGTTCTGAAAAGAAAATTATAAATAAAAAAAAATAATTGATAAAAAACAAAACGAAATTAAAAACCAAATTAATAAACAAAAAAGCAATAAAAAAAAAACAAATTTATGAAAAAAAGCAAGTTACAACATTTGATAATAATAATAAATGTCTCGCGTGTGGCGCGGCGGGTGGCGGCGCGGCGGCCCTCTGCCGGTCGGAGCGCCGGCGCGCTACTTAGCGGTAGGTATTTATAACGCTGCATTGCGCGAGTGACGGGGGCCTGCCCGTAGTACTATACTAACAGTAGTACCAACGGTAGTACCATGGGTAAGCACTAAACAAATCTTAGTGCGAGGAAGGCATAAAATAGTTTCTCTCTGCGACATCTTAAACAAAAATAACAATATTGAGAAGTGATTGACAATTGGTTTGTCCTGAGACCTTTAGACATCTCATCTGTTAAACCTTCGTGGTTTTTTATATTTTTAATTAGAACACCCTGGCCACTTTTGACAAGTTAATTTTTTGATGTATATTTGAAATTGTGACAATTATCATATTATTGTGTGTTGTGATGTTACCAAATTAATACAGTCAACTTGTCTCTATAAAATATTCCTTTTATTTGTATCTACATCCACTGTTATTCTTCTCTGCTATAAAATCATCTACTCTTTCAAACGCCGCATAAGAGAATACCATCTATCCAAGTCCTAATTATGATATATAAAAATTTAATAATATTCATATTATTTGTGTAATAGGTATTTCTACATATTTTTTATTTAGTATGTTATATAGTATGGTTTTATTTTTATTTTTTTTAACTATTTGATTGCCTTCTAAGCTGCTATACACGCAAATTCTAATATATTACAATTTCTCCTTTCGCAGGTCTGATGGAAAAAATTTCATTTATGAAACAAGCACATCGTTTTTAACGGATTTCAAAAAAATAGATACAGTCGAACATAGAACCTCTTTATTTTTTAAAGGTTAAAAAAGGAGTTTAAATTTGACCTGTATGTTTGTATGTATGTTTGTCCGCGATTATCTCGCGTTTGGCTGAATCGATTTTGATGCGGTTTTCAGAAAATTTACATTTAAATTAACTAAAGAGATTGAAAAGAATTTTTTTTACAAAAAATAAAACCGACTTCAAAAACACCAAAAAGTCGCAAATAATATAAGAATACAAACAACATCACAGTTTTATATTAAAGTCGGTGCCAAGCAATAATCACCTGGAAAATTTTAAAAAACATCAGTACCTACTAGTTAAAATTTGGCACGAGCTTCAATATAAAACTGTGATTATGTTTGTATTCTTATATTATTTATAACTTTTTGGTGTTTTTGAAATCGGTTTTATTTTTTGTAAGAAAGAAATTTTTTTTTCGATCTGATCTTAGTATTTTTTTTTTTTTGTAAAAAATGCATTTTGACTTCTGTATTCTTTGTGCTGTCTAATTTTAATGCGGGAGAGAGATTACACACCACAATAGGGACTCTCACCTTGCCGACCTGCAAGATGCCTCTACACCTCTTTTATACCAAGCTTTTTACTTTGATTTAAAATATTACTCACCCTTTTTTGTTAATGTTGTTAATAATTTTTAAAGCGTCTGTACTTAACTGTGTAGTTGTGTTGGTTATGAGTTTCGTCTTCTCTCATCAGCAGTTATGAGTGGGACCTTTACGTATTGGTTATGAGATTTTTGGTTATGAGTGGGCGCGAGACCCATAAGCCCTCGCTTAGCTTTCGAGACCAATTGTCAAATCACATTTGTTGTCCATTTAGTAATAGCTACAGTGATTATCGAAATACAAATCTTGTTTGAGAGGGCTGATAAGTTCAGAGAAAATGATTGTGACTTCCAAATCCATATTAGCAACTGACGCTTCGATTTCAAAAAAGTTTCGTCACTGTCATCCTTCGTGAGCGTACTCCGCTTTGGAGACGTGACGTGACAGTCACAAAAACTTTATGCTACCCTGACAAAAGTCACTAGTGCGCGCTTACTCTAACTCTTTTGGTAAATGATTCTCATTCCTCCTCATCACATGCCCGTACCACGCTAACCTGTTACTTCTTACTTTCTGTAGTCCTGGTGCTACATTCAAACTTCATTAGATATTCATTCTCAATCTCATTATTTTATTCAAGAGTGAAACAATAATTGAAAATTTTAAGCAGTTACAAAAACATTTAACAAAAATGTATACCTACGTGATAAAAAACATAAGCATATACATATAGAAAAACTATAGGCATATAAGCACGATAGCACGATAAGCGCTACATATTTATTATAATATATTTTCATATGAAGGAAGAGATTGTACCTAGTTTGTGCAGACCGGTCTAATTTTTATAAAAACGAGGTTCGTATATAAGGCCACAGTCAACCGCGCCCATAATTTCTTTCATTTGTGAGTTCGTACACGTGGAACCCATTATATCTCGTGGTATTTCATATTAACATGTCGTCTCTGGTCTCCTTACCTGTATTGAATATCAAATAGTAGCATTTCATTATTCTATTTCGTAGATTATTGTTATAATGAATAAAATGTTTCATTGCCTAGAATAGCAAATATTTGATTTCTTTCGGTTCGTTTATCTTGTATTAGTAATATTTTTAATACATTGCAAACATATAACAATACGCCCATAATTATAGTAGTTATTGTGAATACTTGCGCAAACGGATGCTCTGCATGATATACAGAATGTTTGGTCAATACCCCATCAAGTCGAAACCTACCCATGTTAACATATGACGTAAAAATTCGAAACTGTAAAATTAATTTTCTAATTCCCCATAAATATTTCACAGACCCAACTATTTGTATAGGGGATTTTGAAATTAATTTTAGAATATCGAAATTTCAATGACGCCATAACATTTTTTTTTGTTTTTGAGGGCCCGGCAATTGACCTCCTCCCGCCTGATGCTAGGCGGTGAAAGAGGCCCAAATGAGTTGACAGATATATTCTGCCCGCCCATTGCCGGCCCAAAAGATGCTTTTTCATGCCTTTTTTTGGAGGAACCCATGTTGTAGGATGGAGGAAACACGTGCGCAGATAGAGAATTCTTTCATATGAGTATGTTTACATGGGTAGCTTCCGGTTTGATATGACCAAACGGATTATTCCACTTTGAGCTCCTGGGTGATATCACCTAGGTGATTAAATTCTACATTTTTGTGTAGGTACTAAAAGCACCCAGCAGCAAATCACCTGGGTAACCAGTCGACACACTCGCAAACTCACACACACATACATAGAAGGCCAGTACTGAGTCCACAGCGCCACCGACAACGAAACGAAACGAAATAAAAATATATTTTACGAAAAAAATAAATCATTGAAATCATACCACACCAAGTGATTTTAGACATAATGAAACTAATGTGGAATAAGTTCACCCAGGTGATTTGGTGCGGGGTGATTTTAGTACACAAAAATGTGAAATTTGATCACCTGGGTGATATCACCCAGGAGCTCAAAGTGGAATAATCCGACAATACACGCTGTATAATACAAATATAATGTATCTTTCTGTTGACGCTTATTTGTAAAAGCTTGAAAAATCCTTACAACAACTAAATAAACATTAAAATATTCCTTAGAGGTGAATAGGTAATAAGTATATTGATAAATTCAAAATGATAGTTCTATCATTCGATGTCTAATCAGTTCTTGCACAGTTAAATAATTAAAAAGAATACCGAATTAACTGTAACTAAAGCAGTGTGTTACAAGTGGTTCGTTAATGGTGTAATGAAAGCGTCTCGAGGGCCGCAGTTCTTGTTGGAATACATGTAATTTACTTACTACGCTTTCTTGAAATTGCTTTATAAATCACCCATAGCACTTCCAGGCCTTTACGACGAGCATTTGTAATGCCAACAAATTAAATGGAACAAGAATATGATACCGGCAAAATGTAATAGACTTTCAAAACATTGTTTCATTATTTTTAATTATAAAAAATCGATTTTGCATTTTACAAGAGCAAGCTGACTATTCTGCTCTGCCGAGCGCGAAATGAGAAAATTTCAGCGTCATTCATGGTTGACGTTTTCTGAATTTCGCTGAAAACTATGTCACCAAACGTTGGTAGATTAAAAATTAACATATAGGGTATCCCAAAAACAATGGATAAACCTGTAACTATAGATGGACTTCATCTTGGCCTCCCTTACCACAAATTTTGACCTTAGTGAAAATATTACGGTTTCAGAGATATTTATTGTTTTTGTTTTTTTCGAAAATTTCCAAGTGCGATTAGTTTTTAAAGTGCCATTTCTACAAATGGAGAGCTTTTTCGATTTAGCTTTTTTTTATTTCGCAAGAGATAGTTTAGCTATCAAAAACAATGACCTAAATTTAACAAACTAGCATAAAGTGTTTAAAATAAATTAAAACACAAAGAAAATTAAAAATGAAATTAATTTTCTTTCGTGTTTGATCAGCTACAGTATGAAAAAAATGTAGGACGCTCATCGTGCCCATTATCTTAAAAACTTGCTTAGCTATTCTAGATTCCAAAAAGGTATCATAAGCCTAAACATTCTAAATATTTTTAATTTCATGACTACTTGAATATCACTTAAGGGCGCAAGTTCAGTTTGATTTTTTTACGAAAAAATGTGTTTTTTATCGAGTAGGTACTTTGAAATTTTCATACTCTTTAAGTAGTCATGAGATTAAAAAATACAGAATACCTAGGCTCATTACACCTTTACATTAACACAACAGCTTGAGAGTTATTATTACGACAAAAATATTTTTGGAAGTTTTAATACTATTTGCTATTCAAGTAGTCATGAAATTAAAAATATTTAGAATGGTTAGACTTATGATACCTTTTTGGAATCTAGAATAGGCATGCAAGTTTTTAAGATATTGGGCACGATGAGCGTCCTACATTTTTTTCACACTGTAGCTGATCAAACATGAAAGAAAATTAATTTCATTTTTATTTTTTTTTGTGTTTTAATCTATTTTAAACACCTTACGCTAGTTTGTTAAATTTAAGTCTTTGTTTTTGATAGCTAAACTATCGCTTGTGAAATAAAAAAAAACTAAATCGAAAAAACTCTCCATTTGTAGAAATGGCACTATAAAAACAAATCGCACTTGGAAATTTAAAAAAAAAACAAAAACAATAAATATCTCTGAAACCGTGATATTTTCACTAAGGTCAAAATTTGTGGTAAGGGAGGCCATGATGAAGTCCATCTATAGTTATAGGTTTATCTATTGTTTTTGGGACACCCTGTATAGGCAAACTTTATATTCAATCGATATTTTATTCACCAATGAAATACTATATCTAATATATTATACACCAAATATTACTCTTTGTGACTGTTTATGTCTGGCCTTATTGGTAAACTTTAACAATAACAATCTTACAACTACGGACTTTTGGTGGTAAACTAATAACTTTATTCTATTGCTTTTAGAAATACGAGTATTTGACACGAATCCAAAAGTTAAACTGTTGAAAGTCATGAAGATTTCAGCGGCTTCACTTTCGCTAAAGGCTTCGTCAGGCAAAAAGCATCACGGGGCTAGTCGTGGCACTTCAAGGCCGCTAATGTATAGCAAATCTTAGGCAGAAACTACTAAGCTAAGCTTATATATAAAAATCTCGTGTCATGATGTTTGTTATGGATAAACCCCGAAACTAATTAACCGATTTTGATGAATGTTATTTGGTCCAAGTTAAATGATTGAATAGTTTTTATGTCGATTATTAATTACCTCAATATTTATTATGGTGAATTAATTGTTTGTCATTATTTATTAGTTAACGCAACACTTGCTTAACTAGTAACCTTCCAGTAGATAGCGTTGCTACAGTCTTCTCCACGTTTTACAACGTGTTTTAATAAAATAAAGCAAAACCTCAGAAACCCTAACCTATTTTTATTATAAAAAAATGAAAATAAAAATAAATATTCGCGGATTACTTATGTAGATATTTCCGAAATGTTTTGTTACCTATTTTGCAAATTTAAAACCCTATATGGTCGTGGGCCTGCGAGCACCATGTTGCCGTTTAGCCATGCGCCGCCGGCGCCGATAAGAGATGCAGTTAATTAAATTTAAAAAGAGACGTACTTGTAATTTTTTTTGGATACAATATACCTATTTTTTATTTTTTATGACTGGAATCGATTTTACTCTTGACTCTGGACAAACTATTTTAAGGTTTTGCACTATTTCAGTAACACGCTGTATACGTTTATATTTACGACATAATATATAAGTATAATGTTTTGTTTACTTTAATTTGTAGGTAATGTACTACTCTGTCAAGAAAGTACCAGGAAAAGGTGAATAATACACAAAATGTTAGTTATTCATTCAAATTTATTTTATCGCCTTCAATGTATGCGCGCTCCTTCAGATACGAAACGCGATCATCAAAACATTTTTAAACGCTTTTCCCGGAATTGAGTTCAGTTCTCGCCGCGAAATCTCCTTTGTCTGTTACTGAATGAAAGCGGATACCACGAAGTGGTAATTTGAACTTAGGAAAAAGAAAAAAGTTCACTGAAGCCTTATTTGGTAAATAAGGTGGTTGCTCGATGGTATTTTTGGAGTTTTTGATCAAAAATTTCACAATGGTGTCCTTGTACGAAAGTGCAATATCGTGATGCAAAATCAAAGAATTTTCTTTCCAAAAATCTGGCCTTTTTCGTCGAATTTGCTCTCCTAAACGCTGCATAACACTCTATTATCATCTTTATTTGCAACTAGCTTTCCGCTCGCGACTTCGCCCGTGCTATTTTTGTTTTCTCGTGGGATTTTTTTTCCCCTAGGAAAATTCCCCTATGTCTTTCCCCTGGTCTCGAACTATCCCTATACCAACTTTCATCAAAATTGGTTTAGTAGTTTCGAAGCCTATCGATATATTTAAAAGAAGAAACTGACTGACTGACTGACTGATATATCAACGCACAGCCCAAAACAACGGGCCTAGAGATTCCAAATTTGGCAGGTAGGTTTCTTATGAAGTGAAGGGATGCACGAAGAAAGGATTTTTTTAAATTCACGCTCTAAAGGGTTGAAAAGGGTTCCAAAGTTTGTACGGGGAAACCAGATTACTTGCTCTATTTTAATCGAAACTTCACATGAGTACACCAATCGATAAATAAGTTAACACCTGTTTCAGGATTTTCCAAATTTCAACCCCTAAAAGGGGGATATGGGGTGTCAAAGTGTAAAAATTGATAATATCAACACACAGCCCAAACCACTGGACCTAGAGATTCCAAATTTGGCACGTAGGTTCCTTATGAGGTGAAGGGGTGCACTAAGAAAGGATTTTTTAAAATTCACCCTCTAAAGGGTTGAAAAAGGGCTCCAAAGTTTGTATGGCGAAACCAGATTACTTGCTCTACTCGATTAGTTGGACTATTTTATTCGAAGCTTCACAGGAGTACTCCTATCGATATGAGTCAACATTTGTATTAGGTTTTTTTCAGAAGTCACCCTTTTAAATGGGGGATATTGGGTGTCGAAGGCTGAAAATTAATATGGGTATCCTTTGTATGGTTTATCGGGTCGCTGGTTACAAAAACAATAACGATTTCTAAATCCAACCTGGCGGTCGTGAACTACCATCATCGTTTTCTATCTTCTTCTTAATATGGAAAAGAAGAAACTGACTCACATATCAACAGCCCAAACCTTCGGGTCTAAACATGCAAAATTTAACAAGTAGGTTTCTTATGAGGTCTAAGGGCTATGAGCACTAAGAATGGATTTTTCAAAAACCACCCTCTAAGGATTTGAAACGGAGGTCCACCATTTGTATGAGGAAACAAAATCAGACTATTTTATTCGAAATTCCACAGGAGTACTGTTATCAATAAATGAGTATTTGTGTGTGTTTTAAGTTTTTACAGAATGCAACCCCTAAAAAAGGGAAATGGGATGAGAAAGTCTGAAAATCAACATGGGTATTCTTTTTGTGGTTTATCGAGTCGCTGATTACGAAAACAGCAACAATTTTAAAATCTAATCTTCACCCATATAAGGGTTCTATATATTTTTTCATTTTAGGTATGCCATCTCGATCGTCGTCAATCGGGTACCTAGGCGAGCGCGGGCGGCGCGGCGAGACGAGAGGAGTAGTTATCAGGAATAATTCTGCATCTATAATTAGTACAGTTCAAGGTGCTGCTGGAAGGTGGCTGCCTTACCCCCAATTTGACGCGAGCGAAGCCGCGGGCAAAAGCTAGTTCAATACAAACAAACAAACAATCAAATCTTTCCTCTTTATAATATCGCGAGAACGTTGTCAAATCTATACTAATTAGTATAGATTTGACCGCGATAGTCGACAACAATCACAGTGACTTTTGATCGAATTTGACGTGGTTCCGGGTTCGGTTCAGTCGGAAGGCGCCACTCCAAAACTTGTTGACTAGTTTGCATATCAAACTCGTAAACCCACGTCTCGTCAGCAGTAACAATTCGTTTCATAAATGTTGGGTCGGCATTGACTCGTTCTAGCATGTCCTCAGCGACTCTTACGCGTTTGAGTTTTTGTAGAAAATTAAGGTCTTTTGGAACTAGCCGAGCGGCAATATGTTTTATACCTAAGTGATTATTTAAAATGGTACGAATCTACTCGTAACACAAAGAAAGTTCAGCTGCTATCTCTATCAAACCAGAATGAGGATTCTCAGACACTATTTCCTTCACTTTCGCGATATTAACTTCAGTTGAAAATGTTGATGGCATACTAGAGCGAGGCAAATATCCCATCACATCTCGACCGCTTTTAAACGCTTTGTTCCACTCATATAAGTGCTTTTGATAAAGTCGATTCACCGTAAGCATGTTGTAACATTTTCAGTAACTCCGAACACAAAATTTCACTGGCAGTTCAAAATTTAAGACAAACTCTTTGTTTGATGTTTTGTCCATTATGAAATTCGCAATACACACTAGATATATGATCTTACTAAAAACATAACTGTATTTAACCTAATTATCTGATGCAACTAAAACTCCGCGCTAAAATGGAAAACAGTTATGCCAAATTGGCACTGCCAACCTAACAACAACAAAAAAAATTTGGAACCATAAAAAATTATTCATGCCCGATAGTTTTTTTTAAAATAAAATGTACCATAAAGAATTTATCTATCTATCTATGTTTTGTGTTATAATAACACACAAGTACCTATATTGTTGTGTTTCGTTTTGTATGAAAACTTTTTAAGGTTTATTTGTGAATAATTATTTCACTACATTTGGATGGTAAGTTCGCTTTAATACAGGGTTGGTTTAAAAAGAAAAATAATAGCGAAAATCGTATAGTTAAAAAATAATATTAAGTTATAATGGTAGTTTTAGTTTAAATATACACGGTACATTTCGCGATTGTTCATTTAGATGACGTCCAGCTAGTAACAGTATAAAAAGCTAGTACCGTGTCATGTCCAGCGCCGCCGCGCCGCCTCGATTTCTACCTGACGGAGCCTTTTAAAAAAAATAGCTTTGGTCAGTGAGAAAATCGCCACTCTATCGTTTGTCAAGTATTAATAATACGCTATACTCAGGGACAGTATATGCACAAAAGCTTATTGAATTAAACTATTTATTTTTAATTTCAATGTAGGTCATAATATTAGGCAACACAGGAGTATTAGTCGTTACATGAGCACGTTCAAAGTTACAAACAAATTTTGTAATATCGAAATATCGTCGGCATGGCGACTCCGATGAATGTTTTCAATTAGTATTGTTTGTTTACAGTTGGTGATTCTCGGTGTTTGGATCACAAGCGCCGCGTACAGCGCCCCGAAATTCATATGGGTGGAAACAATCAAGAACAACCTGGGCGATGGCCGCACTGAGACAATATGCATATCGCACAGGAGGAAATACAATTCGGAACTGTTTGACATGATTAATTTTGGATTGCTCTATGTGACGCCCCTCTGCGTTATGACGGTAAGTGAACTAACATTCTAAAGTACTTTCAAAATACCCACTACTAACAAGTTTAAGGTTCATTTGAGAGGCACAGCATTTATAGCTCGTCTGTACACAGATGACCGCACGCAGCCAGAATCATGTTGTATTACTTTTTTTTTGCTGTCAGTAACAGACGAGCAGACGGCCTAGCTGGAGTAAGCTATAAGCGCCGCCCATGGATTTCGCTAATAACAGGAACACACCTAGGTATTTCCTATGAAACACACTTTCTTTGAGTATAATGCTCTTTTTAGATTATTTATAAATAGGAACATGGTGTAGCACTCGGAAAACAGCAGTGGGATGTTCGGTTCAGATTTGGCACGTTTATGATAATAATGTGCACTGAAAGCAAACGGTACTGGACGATATCGCTTCTAAGTAATAAGGATGAATTCCACCGCAGTGCTGTGTCGAGTGATAGGATAAAACATGGAGTACTCACCATTAAAGAGACGGTAGAACTCACAGAGAGAGCTGAAATCCCTCCGTGAGCCCAGGAGTCCGCTAGATTGGCATCGCCGATGATTCTAGTTGCTCGTCTTGTGCGATGGCGCTGTCATTAAATATGCATATTCACAACAATAATGCTCATTCGGGGGTTGCTCGGATGTTGTCAGTACACTTGTAAATTGAGTCGACATCACGCAAGTAACTAGTATTGGCAACCATATACACTGCCGTCAAAACTAAATACCAGACTTTTCAAATTGGAATTTCTCCTAAAATATAGAAGTGTATAGACTGTTTTTCTTCTGCAACGGTAAGGACCGGTACGGCACCGGTAACGGCAACGACTACCGGCGAAGCAAAATGTGTGAAATGATATGTATATGAGACACTTCTGCACTTATTTATATTTTGTTTCCGACATCCTTGCCGGTAGCTTTGGCAGTCTGGACCGAACCGGCACGAACCGGGCTGGGTCAGACAAGAGATAAACAGCGATCAAGTTATGAAGTTGCACAATTGTTTATGACATCATATTGATGGTATTTTTTGAAAAAATTTGATTAATTGCTTCTTTGCCTCATTGTATAATCATCACAGCCCATATACGTCCCCACCGAGGGGCTCGAGCCTACCCTATATTAGGGTGATTAGGCCTTAGTCAACCACGCTGGCCCAGTGCGGATTGGTCGACTTCACATACATCATTGAATTTCTTCGCAGATGTATGCAGGTTGCCTCACGATGTTTTCCTTCACCGTAGGAGCGTCAGACAAATGTACATATGAAATTCGAAACGAAAAACACATTGGTACATGGCGGGTCTCGAACCCCGACCCCCCGATTGGAAGGCAAGTGCCGAGTCCACTGCGCCACCGACGCTCCTTGTATAATGGGTAAGGTATTGGACTTTCACACGCACTCTTCAGTTTTAGACGCTGTTAGGATGTCATCGTAAACTTTTGTACATACGACGGGTCCATACATTGTTCGTTCACCCTAATACCAACAGCAGTGAAAAATGCTTATCGTATAATTAGACATTAGTAAACACTGCATGTTCAATTTTAATTACTACGGACAAGCTTCGAAAACGAGTTATATATCAAAATGAATCAGATTTTGAGGTTAGTCGAAGTAATGTTTAATTTATTTAGAGCAGCAATACACATAGTCCATACCTATACAATTATTAAAATAATAATTATTGCAATCTATTAAATAACGTTATTATAGCCACGTAGTAAAGAATAAGAAATTTGCTTGCGTCTGCAGTTCACAGTCCACCTGGTCGCTTTTATTTCCTTTGTCTATGATTCACTTTTACATTTGCTTGTCAACACCAACGTGCAAATAATTATCTTGTTTTCAGTCATGTGCCCGTCATCATGAGAAAATGTTGCTTTAAAGTATTTCATGACATGTAAATTATATGTACCACACCTGAAGACCAATACCTGAAGATCTACCCGTCGGCAGATCTTCAGGTATTGGTCCAAGTCTAATAAATACACGGCGTAAGATGGGGTCTATATTTTATAAGCTAAATTACGGTCCCAATATCTGGGAATCCGTTACATCTAAATTCTTCAGTCAACAAACTATTAAGTATGAAAGTATAAAAACGTCACGTCAAACGATCTTAAATGACAATATACATATAATTTACATGAAATACTTTAAAACAACATTTTCTAATGATGACGGGTACATGACTGAAAACAAAATAATTATTTGCTTGTTGGTGTTGACAAGCAAAAGTAAAAGTGAATCTAGTCGTAACAGCCTGTCTTTCTTTTCAAACTGGTACACAGCTATACAAATTCGCCGCTTTGTGCCAGAAATAGTACAGGTGAAATGGTAAGCCTATATTTATCCCTAAAATAAACAAGTGTTTCGAAATTAAAATAATCTTTTGTGACAGCATAGTTGAAGCTCGACTAGTGAATATTGGATTTATGTAAACTAAACCTCACTGAACACTTCTGCACTATTAAAAAAACGGAGTGGCACTCTAAAAACAGACATTAATCTAATATTCATTTCAAACCCGCTGCTTTCCTACTAAATAATTTTAAAATGTATTAACTTAGTTATGCAGTGTTTCAGAGATACATTTTAACTTTTTCTCGGAGAGCTATTGACAGTAAATAAATGGTAAACATGATATACTTACAACCTTTATGCACTAGTATTGACGCTTTACCCGTATGTTCTGTTCTGTTTGTATTGACTGCTTGATTGGCTGCTACTACCCGCCTTGTGTAACTACGAGTAATTAACCGCATCAATGTTTAGGTGGCAATGCAATCTCTGGCTGCCTGCAGATGAGTCCTGCGGATTTGAGCAGAGTTAAGGAGGATTTAACCAAATAGTTGTCTCAAGTACTCTATCGACTGGTTTAATACTTTAATGTTCTGTGAGTTTAATATCTCCATGAGATTTTATTAAAGTAAGATCTATTAGGCCCTTAGATATAAAATTAGCATTTTGCCAAACTGACCTACCTACTTTGAACTCAAATATCTGGCGTTCGGTATTCTAAATTTAAATTTAGTCTCGCGTATGTATTTCATATGTTTTGACTTTTGTGATTTAATTTACTTATTTTCGCACTATTAGATTTTTCATTGACATTATTCTGTTCGCAAAACGGAAAACTTAAAGTTTTACCACGGCACCAGCGCTGCAGAACCTGACCTGACCAGTATGGAAAGTCTATAAATTTGGCACCGACTTCAATATAGAAGTGTGATGTTGTCTGTACCTATTCTTATATTATTTTTAAAGTTTCAGTGTTTTTGTTGTGGGTTTTTATTTTTGTAAAATATGTTTTATTTTTATCATTTTAGTGAATGCAATCTGTTTAGTAGGTACTCACTGAATTTAATAACAGCTCACCGCTGGTATTAAATTCAGGTCCAAGGTCTGGTCAGGTCAGATCAGGTCAAGTCCAAAAGTTAAGGATCCTTCCATCATCAGCTCGGTTCATGACTACCAGACGCAAATACGTGAATAGTTTAAGAAAAAGGATGAAACATGTTGGACTTACATATAAAATTTAAGGGTTTCCCTCGATTTTCATAGGATTTCATCATCAGATCCTGACTTTGGTGACCCATGATTATACTCTATCGAATACAAAAAGAATTTTAAAAATAGATCCACAATTGGCGTCGTAATCGCGTAACATACTCCTCCTTAAAGAAGCTAGTTAAAAAGAAAACACGACATGTTTTTGTTCCAAAGCTTTCGTTCTGAAAATTTCACAGAACAAACAGAACAAACCTCGTAGACGGTCGAAGACCCTGTTTAGTAATGAAGAATTAAAGGTGATCGTGGAAGCGGATCTATCGCAAACCACGTCAAAGCTTACGGCAGGCATGGATATGAATGATAAACAATTTTAATTCACTTGAAACTAATATGAAATGAGAAAAGGTTTGAAAAGTGGGTAGGTACCGCATGAGTCAAACGAAGTACAATTAACACGGATTGAGTGCTACATTACATTACTCGACCATCAAAATAGTGAGGGACTTTCAAATCGCTCTTGTGATGAAAAATTGATTCTGTACGACAATCGGAAATTCTCATAACAGTGGTTGATCCCAAGAGATTCGGCTAAATCCTGTCCCAAGCGAAAGATGACTCAGATAAAGGAACAAGTGAGTGTTGGAAAGATCTGGCCAAACGATTATAGCAGATATGTATTGATAGAATAGCCCTTAAACAACCGAGACAGGTCGATCGCTCTTGCCCCCTGCTGCTTCAGGACAACGCTACCCCATACTTCACAACAAACGATCGGTACATTAGAGAAGATGTGATTGGAATGTCTCCGACACCCACCATTTTGTGATTTGGACCATTTTGTGCAAGGAAAAATATTTAATTACGACGCAGCAATCCAAACCTCAATTTTTAGCTATTGAATCAATGAAACTATCTGTAAAGACCTAAATAATTTAAAAAATAAAATATATCCACAGAACGTAGCAAGAAATACGAGTACCTGAGTCTAGTTTAAAATTTACTATTATTAGTCTGGTTTTAAATTAAGGTTTTAAGTTTAAATACATTAAATAAGGTAGTAATAGGTTAAGACTTTTCGTTGGTTGATAAATAAATTATTATTATTATTATAAATATCACTGATAGTCCGGTTTTCTCAAACTTTTTAAGCAAAACAGACAATTTCAGTAACATAGCGTTACTGAAATTGCTGAGAGAAAAAAGAATTCTTTTAGCAAACCCCAAGTAAAGTCAGTGCTTTACATGAGATCTCAATTTTTCACGAGATACCGCTAACATATTGTAGTAGTAAAGTTTTTGATAGGACGTTACATTTTCTCTCGGTTTCTTTATCTTGACTTTTGTGATTCCAAATATCCTTCTACGAATACAATCCTTACATTTTATGTTACTAGTTACATTTTTGTCGTTTGATGGTAAGATATTTTGCACACAAAAGAATCCGCAAATTGTAGTTATCGATCGACTATTCAAGTTTCATCCCTTCTTGAGGGCGGGCTATGACCAGCAATGAACCTTTTGTGTGATAACACATTCTGATTTTATTGTCGGCCTTTGTAGGCTTTTTAAACAATTGATGATCATTTTTTTGTTGAGACTTGTTTCAGTATATAGGTATAGTCCGGTAAACGTTTTTCTTTTATCAATCACGCATATTCTATAAGTGTTTTGTCTTCAAAGATGGATCTTTGACCTAGATCTCAAACCTGCGATCTTTCGAGTATTATGAAACAAATTACATGTATTACATGACCATCAGAGGCAAGATAGTCAATCTTATTATTATAATCATTATTTATTTATATTCGGCTTTTTCGCTTGTTGGCCGTTCATATGAGTTAAAAACTAAGATCTTGTTATTTTATAATCTTCTTCTTTATATATAAAAATGAAACGCTGTGTGTTAGTCTCGCAAAAACTTTTAAATGGCTTGACTGATTTTTACGAAATTTTCTGTGGGTGTTTAAATAGGTTTATACAGGGTGTCCCAAAAACAATGGATAAACCTGTAACTATAGATGGACTTCATCATGGCCTCTCTTACCACAAATGTTGATCTTAGTGAAAATATAACGGTTTCAGAGATATTTATTGTTTTTTGAATTTTTCGAAAATTTCCAAATGCGATTAGTTTTTATAGTGCCCGTTCTACAAATAGAGTTTTTACGATTTCGTTTTTTTCCGTTTCGCAAGCGATAGCTTAGCTATCAAAAAAAAGACTTAAATTTTACAAACTAGCGTAAAAAATTAAAAAAAAATAAAGCAAAGAAAATTTAAAATGAAATTAATTTTCTTTCATGTTTGATCAGCTACAGTGTAAAAAAAATGTAGGACGCTCATCGTGCCCATCATCTTGAAAACTTGCTTAGCTATTCTAGATTCCAATAAGGTATCATAAGTCTAGGCATTCTCAATATTTTAAAGTCATAGCTAGTTGAATAGCAAATAGTATAAAAATTTCAGAAAACTGTTTTTGTCGTAATAATTACTCAAGGTTCTGTGTTAATGTAAAGGTATAATGAGCTTAGGTATTTTGTATTTTATAATCTCATGGCTACATAAAGAGTATGAATATTTCAATGTACTCGGTAAAAAAAACATTTATTCGTATAAAAATCAAATTGACCTTGCGTCCTTATACACGTCCTAAACCTTTTGGCTTTTAATAAAATAATGTTTAATGCGGTGCACGTAACCCGACGTTTCGATGTAAGCAGTTGCATTTTGGATGAGAGTCCGCAACTCCGCAATCGAGGATACGGCCTCGTGTACACGAGGTCTTTTAGACACCCCTAATAAAAAGGCCATCGGTAAAGGCATTTTCTTCCTGAAATCAGGAGAATAACTTTTTTTTACAAATTGAGCCCGACCTTGCGCCCTTATACACGTCCTAGATCTTTTAATGAAAGAATATTTAATGCGGTGTAGCGTAACCCGACGTTTCAATGTAAGCAGCTGCAATTTGGATGCGAGTCCGCAACTTCGCAATCGAGTATACTGGCCTGTATACCCGAAATTTACTAGCTTTGCGATTTGGATATTGTTTGTTTGTGATACCTTCTGACAATTATTATCGCAAGGTCAGGTAGTTGAGTTTTTGAAAATTATACGAAATATATTACTTTCCTATTTTTCTTTATTCCACTCCAGTAACAGAATTAAAACAACACAACACTATTTAGAGTCTCTTGACTGTGTAGATGCACCGATACGATGAATGCGACTGCCGTTCCCGAACGTGTGCCTCCCCTTTTATGCCAAAGCGTCACATTGATCTGTGCTTGGTATTACCGACGTTATAGCTGCGTCGATAAATGTCAGCAACATTTATCGACACAGCCAACCAACTAAACAGAACTAGAAGTCTTTCGTTGTTATTTATGTAATCATAAATATGCATAAATATGAATTAACAATTATTTTAGTGTTCATTATTATCCAATAAGTTTATTTACATCTTATGCTAATATTTGTGTTCCGACACTTGGCTGTGTCGGTAAACGTCGCAGACATTTACCGACACAGGCAATCAAGAGAAACAGATACCTGGCTATATTTAAGACAATAATATAATCATAAATATATAATTGACATTGGATTTAAATATTATCCTAACACAATTGGCAATCGTTATTCGGATTTTGAACATCAGTACACGACATTCGAATATGCAAACATGCATTTCACTTATAGCAAGTGTTAAGGCAATGCCAACGCTGCTGCTCGACATTACGCAAAAAGGTATGAAATGTAAACATTAATTTTAAAAGAGGGAGAAATCACTTAAGGCTGGACCAAACCAACGCGTGCAGCGGTGGCGTGCACGGTGGCGATCAGTTGTTGTGTACGAACTTGTAGCGACGTGTTCACATTGATGAGGACGCAGCAATGTGAACAGTCCGCGTTAAACGAAAATCACCCACAACGGTCGAAAGGCAGGCTTGATCCTATTTTATGGCCGCCGAAATCACCGGATTTAAATTTAAATGCCTTGGATTTTTATTAGGGGTGTCTAAAAGACCTCGTGTACCCGATGTCAGTATCCTTGATTGCGGAGCTGCGGACTCATCCAAAACGTCGGGTTACGCGCACTGCATTAAACATTCTTTTATTAAAAGGTCTAGGACGTGTATAACGGCGCAAGGTCAATTTGATTTTTTTTACGGATAAATATGATTTTTACCGAGTACTTTGAAATTTTCATACTCTTTAAGTAGCCATGAGAATAAAAATACAGAATATCTAGGCTCATTATATCTTTATATTAACACAGAACCTTATTGCAACAAAAACAGTTTATTGAAATTTTTTGTACTATTTGCTATTCAAGTCGCCATGAAATTAAATGTATTCAGGATGCCTAGGCTTATGATACCTTTTCGGAATCTACAATAGCTAAGCAAGTTTTTAAGATGATGGGCACGATAAGCGTCCTACATTTTTTTTACACTGTAGCTGATGAAACATGAAAGAAAATTAATTTCATTTGAATTTTCTTTGTGTTTTAATTTTTTTGAACACTTTACACCAGTTTGTTTAATTTAAGTTTTTGTTTTTAATAGCTGAACTATCGCTTGTGAAATGGAAAAAAACGAAATTGAAAAACCTCTCCATTTGTAGAAATGGCACTATAAAAACTAATCGCACTTGGAAATTTTCGAAAAATTTAAAAACAATAAATATCTCTCTAAAACCGTGATATTTTCACTAAGGTCAAAATTTGTGGTAAGGGAGGCCATGATATAGTCCATCTATAGTTACAGGTTTATACTAGGTTATACTAGGTTTATACTTGTTTTAGGGATATCCTGTATGTACAATAATCGGGCAGGACGTCTGCCGGGCCCACTAGTTATTTAATATATTTTGATATCTGTGGATTAACCAATCTAATAACTCTATAAATTACCAACTTAAGTAAACAATCGGAACCTATAACGTTAAATAACGTAACATTTTGAAGTTATGTAGTAAGCCGTAACATTTATAGAAATAAAAAAATGTAGTACTGTTGAACTTAGAATAGTATTCGCGTTAATTAATTGGAAACTTAAAACACACATCTTGTTTGTCGGTATTAGCTAGGTGATATTTTGTTATGATTTTGTAAAGCGTAACATTTTAAAAATAAAATTTTGTAGTGCTGATGAACTTAGAATAGTTTTCGCGTTAATTAATTGGAAACTCAATACAAACTAGATATTCGGTATTAACTAGGCACATACCTGTTTTAGTGTGGCTGTGTGGCCTCTTTGACTTGCGTAATTATTAAGTTGAATTTAATAATTGAGTTGGCTAAAGTTCGCATGTCACCCTCCATATCTCGTTGTGCGTAGTTGCTGATGTTTTGTATAAATTGGCCCAAACTAATAACTGACTGTAATTGCGTATAAGCAAATAAACTCATTACTGTATTGCATATTGATGTATTTTTTTAAGTTTTATCAAATGAAAAATGTTTTGTTATTATTTCCGCTATAATGGGTAATATTAGGTATTGTTGCCGAGCAATGTTTATTACAATATCTTCCTTTTGTTTACGCTTATTTGCCGTTACGGGTTACTTAGTTATTTCGTGATTTAATCGTGTTTGGCATCTTCACTACCCCGCTACAGATATTATTTATTTATTTTATTTATTTAATACTTTCAGTACTTGTGTGTACAGAGGCGGACTTAATGCCGAAGGCATTATCTACCAGTCAACCTTTGGGTGATGCAGAGAAAAAGAAGTAGATGTACAACATTAAAATAAAACCGGTTTTACATTAACTATAAGCAACATTAAAATATATATATATATATATATATATAAATATCAATGATATTTAAAGTAATCTTTTAATAAACAACTAATATACATAAAATACTAATACGTACATATTTTAAGTTAAATAAAGTAATACATATTTTCCTACTAAATTAACCTACGTTTAGAAGATTATCCGCAGTTAGGTAACAAGATAATTTGCTGATATAGCATGCGTAATTTGTTCTTAACTTACTAGTAGATTTTTTAACATGAAGAGGGAGAGCATTCCAAAGAAGGATCGACTGGACAAGGAAAGAGGAATGAACGACATTAGACTTATGAGAAGGGCATTTAAGGAGACCATTATAGGTAGAGCGAAGGGATCTTTCATGGGAGGAACATAAAAATTCAATATTATTTTTAAGGTAACTAGGGGTATTGGGACTGTTTAGCAAGGAATAGAGTGTAGTTAACGTTCTCATGTGCCTGCGCTGCCGTATAGGCAACCATTTCAAACCGAGCCGATACTCCGATACGTGATCAAACTTTCTTAAATTAAAAACAAATCGAATGCAGTTATTAAGACAACGGTCCAGTTTATTGAGCAGATCTGCATTCAGGTCGAGATAACACACGTCACCATAGTCGATAATAGGGAATATCAAGGTCTGTACAAGCATTTTCTTCGTATCTGGAGGCAGAAAATTCTTCAGACGATAAAGAGCTCGTAGGATGCCTGTTATTTTTTGACAAATGCTGGCAGTTTGGGGTCCCCAATTTAAGGTGGGATCCAAGTATAGCCCTAAGTCTTTCACAGTGTTACTGTAGGGGATAGTCTTATCATCGAAAACTACGGCGTCAAGGTTGTCTAACGCCACCCTAGACATAATCCTGGAGCCACCAATGATAATAGCTTGGCATTTAGTTGGATTAATAAGAATCCCAAATTGCTCAGACCAACTTTTAATAGAACTAAGATCTTGATTTAGTGTATCAATAGCGCGACTTATATTATTAATGTCTGTCTGAACATATAGTTGCAAGTCATCGGCATACAAGTGATACGAGCAGCGGAGATGATGAGTAAGAGAGTTTATGAAGATAGAAAACAGAAGAGGGGATAAAATGCCACCTTGAGGAACTCCAGCTGTAAGGTTGCTCCACGAGGATGATAACTCGTTCCCCACAACCGACTGCAGGCGTCCCTGAAGATATGAAGAGAACCACTCCAATACTTCCTGAGAAACCGAAAGATGAGCGAGAATAGCCAAAAGAATTTCGTGGTTAACTGTGTTAAAAGCATTGGAAAAGTCTACCAAAACCAGAATTATTATAACCGTATAACAAATATCCAAATTCTCGCTGCTTTAAAATACAAATATTAATTGTTGACCTTTTATACATAGGAATCATCATCGTCACTCATGATCATGGTATGGAAAAGGTTTTAATCTTACGAGACACAGGCCATCGGGGGAAAATGCGTGGCCGCACCGTACCTGCCGTTCTCTAGACGGGGAGCTTTCTTGGCAGAGTGCCAGGCATACCCACTAAAACCCCCCGGTGTTCTCCCTGCCCTTGTGAGCGCACGTGGTAGGGCAAGTAGGGCAATGCGATACCACTACCCACGCGCCCGAAAGACATAGGGTGCGTCGGTGGCGCTGTGGACTCGGCACTTGCCTTCCAATCGGGAGGTCGGGGTTAGAGACCCGCCATGTACCAATGTGTTTTTTTTTCGTTTCGAATTTCATATGTACATTTGTCTGACGCTCCTACGGTGAAGGAAAACATCGTTAGGCAACCTGCATACATCTGCGAAGAGATTCAATGGTGTATGTGAAGTCGACCAATCCGCACTGGGCCAGCGTGGTTGACTAAGGCCTAATCACTTTAACATAGTGTAGGCTCGAACCCCTCGGTGGGGATGTATATGAGATGTGATGAATGTCTTATTGGAATAGCGTTACTCATTGGTATTTGATAATTTAATAAGCCTTAAGCTTATTTTGCTTATTTTGTTAGCGTATGTTTATTATAAATAGCGAAATTGAGGGTCACAACTTCACAAGTTATTTTTTATGAAAGTATCCAAGGCAAAGTTAGAAACCAGCACAATAAACGCTTTATAGGAAGCGTTGTGGTGCATGAGATTCCAAAAAGCTTGTGAATAATATTAGCCCTTTATCTGAATGTACTGTCCGAAGTCCTGCATTGTCGTGGTGCAGGTGAAACAGGGGGCTATTGTCTAAGAAAAAATCTATTGCGATTGTCTAAGAAAAAATCTATCACGATCGCTTACAATTTGACAATCGCAGCACATCCATTACTCTTTTATAAAAGGAAGTCGGCACAGAGTCTTATGTTCACAGCGCAATGGCTGTCAAATTATAAGCGATCGTGATAGATTTTTACTTAGACAATAACCCACGAGGTACACGGACATAGTTAGCATTGGTGGCGCTGAGTCAGCTAGATTTTTTTTGATGACAGGGACGCTCTCGACCTTCATCTCACCTGATGGTAAGTGATGATAAGGCCGAAGATAGAAGTGAGCTTCTCAGCAACTGAGGAACTGGCTATCTTTACCTCTTACGCGCCGGAACACAACAATGCTATAAACATTGTTGTTATGGCGACAAACTTTGGTGAGGTTTGGTAGTAGCTAGACAGCGGGCCAAAAAGTCCAAACCAGACAGAAAAACTTTTACCCCCGCTGGGAATTGAACCCTATACCTCCTGATCGAAACACGGTGGTTTTAACCATTAGATCACGGAGGCGGAGATATCCCAAATCTCCTCATTTCGAGGAGGCATTGTCCTAGTTGGGGCCGTTTTACGTCTACGACATACTACTTGTAGGAACAGAACAAATTAACTAGGCACTTCACGGCGAAAGGTGCTATCGTTGAAGCTAGAAAACTGTCAAAAACCACCTGCCCCCGTAGCACGTCCACCAAAACACGATATGATAAAGCGATTTATCGCGGTGAACTGTCAAAATACGACGAAACCCTATTGTATTTTGACAGTTCACCGCGATAAACCGCTTTATCATATCGTGTTTTTGTGGACGTGCTAGGGGGGCTGATCTTTCTCTTGTAATTATCAAAACGCAACAACGATACTAACATTGCTATTATAGCGACAAATTTGGGTAAGATGGTAGTAGCTAGCTTAGCGGGCTCAAAAGATACAAACAAGCCTAACAGAATAATTCTACCCCCGCCCAATGGAGAATCAATCCCCTGACCGCTAGATTCATACCAGGTGGTCTCAACGTTTGCGTCAGTGTATAAAAGATATAATAATATACAAAAATACTTTAAAAAAGTGGTCAGAAAATGTATAATTACAGTGCAAACACAGTAACACAAAAGTAGTTTGAAGTTAACAACTTAGATATAATAATTATTGTTTTTTGCGCATGCTTAAAATTGTGAGAACTCGAAAGGGGATATTGTATCGTTGTGCCATCTATGAAAATTATTGTTAATTTCCAATATTTTTATTTCCGATTTGATACGTATTCCCTTCGTAGTAAAATCCTAAACGGGCCAAAATGAAACACAAAAATATCACCTGTCTTTAGATGTCAATAGATCAAATGAGATAATAAAAAAGGTTCCATCTGCAAGTCAAAATACGTTTCAACTGTGTTTATACCGAGGGGAAAATAAAAATCAAGATAACAGATTCGCGTTCTTGTTACGTATGAATGTATAGTGGTAACACTTACTGTGTCGTAGAGATCCAAATGTTTTTGCCGACATTACTTTTGCTCGGAGCTTAGAAACTAGATTGATGAGTAGTGAAACTCATCAGTAAGGAAAAAACAACACCTCCAAGAATTAGCTCTGGCTTTAATCATGTTCGGATAAATTATTACGCTTTAGTCATTCAGAAATAATTCAATATCAGCCCTTAGTAACATTCATTTTCCTTGTGACCGTTTTATTTCTATTAATTGGTATTCACAGGAAAATGTTGCCAATTTTATTTTTAAGAATTCCGGAAAAATAATGAAGCACTCAAAATCTATTTTATTTTGTGTATAATTGTATAATATGTACCACTTGAAATAAAAATTCATTCAATTCTCGTAATATATTATGATCAGTTTGTAGGTCAATGGATCAGTACCTTAAAATCGTATTAGACAATATATAATGTATATAAGCAATCAAATATTATTGCAAGCATTATAAACGTTTTATAAGCATAAGGACTATTATGTTTATGGTTGCGATACGATAGGGTAGGAGTGAAACTTCACGACAAATGTAAGAAAGAAAGAAAGAAAAAGTATTTATTTGGCGCTAACATAACACATTATGACAATTAGACTAGTCAGTTAAACAAACAAAACATTTTACAAAGAAAAATGACACACAATTATTTTACAAAAAGCGACCAAAAGCGACTCCACTCAGCTCTAAGTCACAGAGAACTGTGACGCTGGTTTTCAGTGAAGCCGCAAGGACGATAGAAGATGATCCACCCCATTGTAAAACGCTAACCTATTTGCTCCGAACCACAACACGCCATACACCATTCACAGGCTTTAAACAGTTAAAATTTTAATGTTCTTAGTTTTAAGTATTTTTTTGATTAGGTTTAGTTTTTGTTAATTTGTAAAAATACCATATAACTATATATACACATACACACATACGCACATACATATATACATACATACACATGCATACATATGTACACACACACACATACATATATATATATATATATATATATATATATATATATGTACGGTTATTTTTTTATCACCCTGGAAAATTTTAGGGACGCTTCAGGACACATCCAATATTATATAAAAAATAAAAAAAATGAAATAAAAAATATTAAAAAAAAATAAAAAAATCTCAAAAAATGCTGCTCACAACTAGTGCAGCATTTTTTGTATTTTTTAAAAAATTAATATAAAATTAAGGAGGGGGGTTATTTTTTTTATTTATATTTAAATCATTCTAATACCATGTCGTGAAGCGTCCCTTAAATTTTCCAGGGTGATAAAAAAATAACCGTGTATATATACAATTTATATCAAACCTATGAAATGTTATATAGAACGATTCATTTTGTAATATCAAGTGCCTATGTTTGTCAGATTATTTAATTGTGCAATTATTTGGCTTAAACAGCTATTAAATTAAAATCAAGAACGTACATTAAGAACAATAATTGGAATATTAATTAACATAAAATATTGAATTATGTATTTAAATTACGGAGACACGATACTTAGCAATTGGAATAAATTGGGTAATATTTACAAACAACAGCACATGAAGCTACATGAGTCAACTATTTGCTACCTACGATTGGATTTTGAGCATATAGCAAATATTTCTTATAATTGCTCTTAAAGGAAAAGACAGAAGTTGCATTCCTGATAGGCGGAGGTAGATTATTTCAGCACTTCGTTGCAGCATATCTGAAACTTCCACGAAATGCAGCTGTTCTAAAACTAGGACATAATAATCTCGAAGCAGATCGTATCCCTCGCTGTGAAAAGTCTAACAGGTATGCCGGCTTTTTTTACTTTAATCACCCCAAAAAGCAGTGTTGCAAAATGCAGTTCTCGCCTAGCTGCCATATTTAACAACTTGTTATTATTTAGATAAGGGGTTATATGTGAACGACGCGGAACCACAAAGCAATAACGTGCACATGCATTCTGAATACGCTGTATCATTTTTTTCGTACGGACAAGTAGACATCCTCCAAATACAGTGTCAACGTAATTAAGTTTCGAGAGCACCAGTGATTCACATAGCCTCACTCTAGTTTCTACATCTAAGTAGTCCCTAACACCGTATAAGATCCTCAATCTGTAAAAACAGTTACGCATAATCTCACCTAGATGCTCCTCAAATCGTAGTTTGTCATCAACAAGTAATCCCAAATTTCGTGCGCACGTAACCCGCTCCAGGCGATTATCACCAATTGATACAGATGGATCTCTAGTGACAATTCCAGATATTTGTTTTTTTGTGCCAAGTACCATAAATTTGGATTTACTCGAATTCAACACCAGATCGTTTTCATTACACCATTGAGAAACACGGTCCAAATCTGCATTTAAAAGGTCGACGGAATCCTCGGTATGTTCAGGTTTAGTTGCTACATATATCTGAAGATCATCAGCGTACATATGGTAATGACAGTTCCTAATATTGTTGGTGATATCTGCAACGTACACGATAAATAGGATTGGTCCAAGTATAGATCCTTGGGGTACCCCTCGATGGAGTGAAGTCGTTTTGGAGACAGAAACTATACCGCGCCCATTTCTGGTCTCGACATGCTGCGTGCGGCCGCTCAGGTAACTAGCAAACCACCTCAAAGTATTTGGCTCGAACCCATAGTACTCAAGTTTCGCTAACAATAGCTCTAAATTCACAGTATCGAACGCACGTGAAAAATCCAACAGTGTAAGAAGGGTTCCTTTACCAGAATCCTGCGCTGAAAGAATGTCGTCTACAACATCTATTAAGGCAGTAGCTGTGCTACGAAACTTCCTAAAACCAGATTGTTTTCTAGGTAACATGTTATTTTTTTCTAAGTATTCTGTAACTTGCAGGCAAACTGCTTTCTCTAGTATTTTTGACAGAAACGGTAATATATAATACTTATTGGTCGTAAGTCCTTGAAGCTGCTAGGACGATTCGTCTTAGGCACAGGCTTGATGATAGCATTCTTCCACTTATCTGGGAATTCTCCTGTTTCGATCGATCTATTAACTATACGCGTGATTATTTTTAGAGTACGTGGTAATGTCAGCAGAATCATGCTATATGTAATACCATCCGATCCCAATGCATTAGATGTCATAGACTTTATTATGCTACTCACATCTGTCTCAGTAACAGGTCTCAGTGTAAAGGTATTGGATCCAAATCTGTGACTACGATAATAATTATTGAGGGAGATATTTACGGTGGTTTCCCCAGGTAAGTTCATGAAGTGCTGATTAATTTTATCTGGGTCACTCATGTGCAGTGGCAGATCATGATGCTTCTTGTTAAAATCAACAATAATTTTTTTTTTTTTCCATAGGACTTTAGGATTTTTAATGTTCTTATTAATGCACTGATTGAAATAAGCCGCCTTTTCAGAACGAAGTGCTAAGGTGACAATACTTTTTAATTCCTTATAAAACTTTTTATGCGAGTCTAACCTAGTAGCTCGACTTCTAGTATATGCCTGATCACGCAACCTCATCATTTGTTTGATGTTATATGTTATCCAGGGATATATATGGTCTTTCACATAAACTTTCTTCATTGGAGCATACCTATCAAATAACTTCAATAAACAATCAATCACAAATGTGATTGTGAACTTTTATGGGGCTAATTAACTCCACAGAATTCTTCCTTGTTATTCAGTTATTAGGTATGTCTTAGTTCCTCCTTGTTATTGGTACTGACAAAACCCAGGCGGCAGACAAGCCCTATGGGAACTGCCCTGGAAATTCATAACACAGTGTTAGGTTAAAAATATATGTAAATATGCCTATGATTTTAGTGTCAGAGGGTCTATCACTGAGTTCCAAAGGAATCCCAGTCACTACATAAACTTTATGTAATAAACATGACATATGAATTCCAGACATAATATTTAATAATTTGTTAAATTTTCTTATTTGTTGAATTATAAAAAGGACACATGGAGGGGAGAGCACCTATTTTGTGTACAATTATTGTTATTAATAAAAGGAAAATAGCTTAATTTGTGAGTTATTTGCCAAAGTATGGTGTAAAACTTTATATGGTAAAAAATTAGCATGAAATGTGTAATTGTTATTCAGTACATTAATTAATCCCAATAAGATGCCACTTACTATCAGGTTTTTTTAATGAAATAGGGAATGTAAAAGGCGAATTTTGGAAATATGATGTGTCTGAAACAACCCTACCCACCAATAAAAAATTAAAGCACGCGGAAAACATGATAAATACTTCGGTAATCAATATTATTAATTCCTCTCGTCAATTATTCATTTATTTCGCACCGACAATATCAACAACAAACAATGGTTATCACAGACGAAAGATAGATGATTTCCATACACAGACGTATAAAGGGAAGCAGACTTAACGTATCGTTCAAAAAGCGTGGCAACTTTACCACGTCATGTAAACATTACTCACACAAACAATATTAATTTGATTTTATTGTAATTTCTGGAGTTTTATTATGCGCTGTGCTGTGAGTGCTGTGCCCCGAAGTGTTCTAACGCATCATGCGTTAGAACACTTCGGGGCACAGCACTGTACCATTGTTCTAGTCCGATTAGCAGTTATTTTTATTTATAATCACAAAACAAAACATTATAACACAATGTCACGACGCCATTTGTCTCTTATTTTGACAAAGCTAAACATGGCGCCCATGGCGTCTGCCACGGCTTCGGAAATGTTTATGTGTGCGTTAGTATCGCCATAGACGAAAAACACTTTGGAGTGAAAGTAAATTCACTGTAAGCCTTCTGTATTCACTGTAAGCATTTTCAGTAACTCCAAATACAAAATTCCATCGGCGATGCAAAACTTATGAAATTCGCAATAGACACTAGATATGATCTAACTAAAACAGCACTGTATTTAATCTAAATAACACATGCAATTCAAACTCAGCGCCAAAATGGAAAACAGTTGTGTCAATTTAACAACAAAAATAATGAATTTGGAACCATATACAAATAAAAAAATATGCTACATTGTATATGCTACAACAGGTCAGTTATGTTGTATAAGTCCTTAAATAAATACAAAACAAAAGAAATATTTGTCATCATCTTTACTATCTGCGTTTCTGTCATGTTTGTCATCATGGCAATAAAAATGTTTATTTCATCTGAGAATTAAGGGTTGATTCTTTTCTAATTAATAAAATACGAAAATTATTCGCCACCTCAGCGTTAGCCCAGAATATCCTATTTGGGTCTCAGAAACAAGTACAACTTCGGCCTAATTAAATGGAGAGCTCATTAATTCAGCAAGTGCCAGTGTTCGTTGGTATTTCACTACACAATACATTACATCAATTATACCAAGAGAATATGTTTGGGTCTAATCAATTGATACCCTTTATCTATCAGTTGAAATGTTTTTCATGTTGTCGCTGTGGAAATAAGAGCAACAACTCTTTAATTGATACTATGTTATTTTGTTATGTGTGTTTATTAATAATCCTCATTTCCCTGCTCAACAGATCGACAAACAGTAGTATATTATGAATAACAATAGTCAGACGTCTGATGTTGCCATAACTAGATATTTATTGATCTAAGAGACGTAAAAGACGGTCTTTTACCATTTTTAGCACAAAAAATATCTAGTTCTTATAGAAAATGATAAAGAGCGTAAGTAATATGCCTAATATCACTGTCATAAAGACGAATACTATTATTTCAAAAAAATATACAACGTGTAATAAAAAACGTGACAAAGAGTTATCTTTCCTGCCACTTGTTCTCAACTATATCAAGTACCCATTAAAAGTAGTATGTATAGTTATCGTTTGTAACTTGGCGTGTTGACTTCGCAGTAATACCTAAGCAGCATTTCCTCTTGACACTCGCAGACAATAAATAGGTATACCAATTCCAAACTTAAAATTGGTCGATTTCCAGGCAGGCTAATTAAAGTTTAGAACATTTAATAGAAGCCAAGATGCTAATCAACATACCCGAAACCAATTACAATCAACAGGAGACGCTTTAACTACCTACTTCTGGAAATGGGTCCCCAAAACGGCTCACAAACGATTCTCAGACCGCAATATTAAACTTGCGATTCGAGTCATGAATCCATTAGATCTAGTTCCGTCTAATTTTAAGGTGACAATAAAATTGAGGCGATTGATCTAAACAAATATTAGGTCCTTATATATGAAATTGGCGTTTTGCCGTAGGTACTGGCCACTTTGATCTCAAATATCTCCTCTGTGGTTAGGAATTCCAAATTCAAATTTATACAGCTATTTACTCATGTATTTGTGTTTTGAACATTATTATTCACTTGTTTTTTCCTCAATTGTTTTGGACTTTTCAATCAATTGTTTTTTTTTTCAAATTTTTTGGAGTCAATTTTCGCTTGGGACATGGTTTGGCTGGTTCGGCAGGGTTCAGCCATTGCGATGAGCGCTTCCGATTATCGTACAGGACCCACTTTTCATCACAAGTAATGATTCGATTTAAAATCCCTTCATTGTTGTGCCGGTTGAGTAATGCAACGCAGCAGTCAACGCGCGTTTGTTGATTTGCTTCACTCAATTCGTGAGGTACCCACCTTTCAAGCTTTTTCACCTTCCAAATTTGCTTCAAGTGGATTAAAACAGTTTTATCACTAACACCGCAGCCTGCAGCTAACTCGGACATGGTTTGCGATGGATCCGCTTCCACAATAGCCTTCAATTCTTCACTATCAACTTTGGTCTCCGGCCGTCCACGGGGCTTGTTCTGCAAATCGAAACTCCCAGAACGAAAACGTTGGAACCAAAAACGCACAGTGTTTTCTTTTGCAGCACCGTCACCATACACATCATTAATCCTTCGAGCCATTTGTGCAGCACTGGTGCCACGGTGAAACTCGTAATAGTAAATAACGCGATATTTCAAGTTTTCCATTTTGTAAACTGAGTGACGCAAAAAAAAACAATTTAGGAAAAAACAAGTGAATTATAATTTTCGAAACACAAATACAAATAGCTGTATAAATTTGAATTTGGAATTCCTAACCATAGAGAAGATATTTGAGATCAAATTGGCCAGTACCTACGGCAAAACGCCAATTTCATATGTAAGGACCTAATATTAAGAAAACTCTTTTAAGCTTTGTAGAGGTAAGTGGACCAAAATGAATCAGTTACACCCAGGTACTTGTTTAGTTTTAAAATTCTGACAATATTATTAAAATATCCCGTGACAAAAATCTGGAAATTCATGGCGTTCCCGAAAGCCGCAGTGAGGATTTGACAGACCCTTTGTAACACGTCAACGCGATGGTCCCTGACAATGACATTTACAGCTGTCGCCGTGTTGCCAAGCTTGATCGAACATCACAGAAGCCACGCAACATACTTGTCACCCTATCGTCATCACGAATGCGCGACCACGTCCTTGAATCAGTCACTAAGTTTAATAAAACACATAATGATAAACTCAACTCTTTACAACTAGGACTAAGTGGTGCAACTAATAAAATATGTGTCTGAGCATCTTTCAATGGAATGCAAAAAACTTTTTAAAGAAGCTAGGAAAATTGGGAAAGAAAAGGACTTTAGATATGTTTGGGTCAAGAGAGGATACATATATTTAAGGAAGAACGAAAATACAGGCGCAATTCTGATAAAAAGCGAAAACTGTTTAAAAAACATTAGTGTTGTGTGATCAGTGGTGTTTCTATGTTAGTTTACCACTAAATGTAAGCTGTTATTAATGTTTGGATTTGTTACTGTTTTTTCTCTATGGGTAAGTTGAAGAACAAAAAGTTTTTAAAATTGGGTTTATTAAATATACACTCTTTAAATACGGGTTTTGAGGAGTTACGTGATGTCATTGCCTCTGCCGATTTTGATATTTTGTGTTTGACAGAGACCTGGTTAAAGCATAACTCAAATCTTGATTTATATGCGGTCCCGGGATATAAACTGATGCACATTCCTCGCTTGGGCCGTGGCCGGGGAGTGGGGGCGTATATTAAGTCTGTGCTCAATTGCAACCGATTAGATCATCCTGTAGGTGAACTTGAGCAAATGTGGCTCACAGTTAAGCTTGGACATTGTGTGGTGATTGTTGGCATTGCCTATCGGCCTGAATCTGTAGGTATATCTACGGCTATTGACTGTCTTGGCGAGTCGTTGTCTATGTTTTCGCCACAATTTGAACATTTGTTTTTGCTTGGCGATCTTAATATCAATTGTTCGGATCGGAGCGGTTGTGCCATGACGCCAGAATGCTTCAACCCTATAATCGCCACACACCAGTTACATCAGGTTGTCAAAGAACCCACGCGCGTCACCGCCTCCACTAAATCGCTCATAGATGTGGTTTTTTCGAGGAAACATATAACCCCTTCATCAATCGAAATCACACATAATGATGACATGAGTGATCATGCCCTCATTTTAACACGGTTTCCGCTCGAAATCAACAAACCCATTCCATCGCTAGTCTCCTATAGGCCACTCATGGACGCCTCCAGTTTAATAAAAAATGCTGCCCAGTACACGCCTTGGGATCTCATATTACAATACTCAGAAATTAATCAAATGGTCAATGTATTCAACAAGCTTTTATTAGATCTTATAGATACATTTGCCCCTAAAAGAACACGTAAATTTAAGCACAGACCTGCCCCTTGGATGACAGATACCCTTAGGGAAATAAGAATCTTACGTGACAGGGCATGTTCGCGAGCAAAAATTCGTCGTTCGGGTTCTAGTTATCAGTATTATCGCGATTTAAGGAACTATTATAATAGAGCACTGAATAGTGAAAAGAAAGCTTATTTCAATAAATTCGTTAATAATAATAAAGCAAATTCTTCTGTCATGTGGCGTCACATTAAAAACTATACTGGTAAAAATGTTAACAAGTCAGTACCGTTTCACCTCGCTGAACCGAATAGATTAAATCAATACTTTATTAGTAGTATACCTAATAAACAAATTGATGTTAACTTATTTCAGGAATTAAATGGAAAAAAATTTACAGAGGCGGAATTTAATTTTCAGCCTGTCACGGAAAGCATGATCGAAAAAATTATTACTAATTCATCTTCCAACTCAGAGGGTGCTGATGGCATATCGATGATAATGATTAAATTGACTCTTCCATATTCACTGAAAGCCATTCACAAAATAGTCAATACATCTATTATGATCGGAGTGTTCGCGGAGGCCTGGAAATGTGCATTGGTTACGCCAATACCAAGAAAATCAGATGTCAATAGTATGTCTGACCTCAGACCCATCAGTGTACTGCCGGCGCTGTCTAAAATTGTTGAAAAGTCTGTACAGATACAGGTAGTCCCTTTCTTGGAGAACACTGGTATTCTTCCAACTGTGCAATCTGGCTTTCGAAGAAATCACAGTACACTCTCAGCTCTCATGAACATTACGGATGATATACTCACCGCGTCAGACATGGGGAAGGGCACAATTCTTACTTTATTAGACTTCAGCCGGACATTCGATTGTGTGAATATACGGCTTCTGATAGAGAAACTCAGGTTCTATGGATTCGGTGAAAACGCATGCCGCTGGTTCAAGTCCTACTTCTGCGATCGCTCACAGAGAGTCAAGTGTCTCAGAGATGGAGTTACCGATATTTCTAGTGAACTCAGACTCGATAGAGGAGTAATACAGGGTTCAGTGTTGGGACCTACGCTATACGCCGTCTTTACTGCGAATATTATTAATACTGTCACTCACGCACATCTTCACTTGTACGGAGACGATAGTCAGCTTTATGTCCACACCTTGCCTTCTAAAGATGAGGTGTCACGTGCTGTGTCTGATCTGAATAATGATCTTGAAGCCGTTGCCGATTGGTCACATAGGCATGGTCTCGTCCTTAATCCAACTAAAAGCGTCTCGATCACACTCGGAACTAAGTCACAGGTTCGATTAATAAACCAGTGCAAACCGCCAATTATGATAAGTAATACCGTTGTCCCTTACGAGGAATGTGTGCGTAATCTTGGACTCATGTTGGATGAAAACTTAAAATTTGAACAACATATCCAAAACAAGATCGGCAGATGTTTTGGAACACTTAGTATGATTTATAAAATCAGAAAGTTTCTGAGCTGTGATGTCCGCATGTTATTATGTAATTCTTTGGTCTTGTCTCAACTGAACTATTGTGATTTAGTATTCACCCCATGCATTTACAAAAAAACACTGAAAAGTATACAGAGAGTTCAGAACGCTTGTATGCGTTTCTGTTATGTAACACCAAAAAGGGACAGAATTACACCTCATTTAGTATATAGGAAAATATTAAATATGTCAAATAATGTAACTCTTAAATATGCATGTTTCTTGCACGAACTATTGCGAACAGAGACACCATTATATTTGTGCGATAAATTAATAATCAAGTATCGTCCGTCAATGCTTAGAGATGGTGGTCGCCAGTTGTCTCTGCCCATAATAAAATTATCGCCTACCAGGGGTTCCTTTAAGTATGCTGCTGCTAAAATATGGAATGACTTGCCACCGCCCATTCGGACAGGTTCTGCCCCCGTATTACGGATCGTTTATGACATGACGACATGGTATAAATTTGCAATATTTAGAATGTCTAGAAATGCTCATTTACTTGTCCTTACTCTACTGATATGATTGTTAGGGTATAATTTCGATAATGTCATCATGCCATAACCCTTGAAAGACATATTTATGAAGTGTTGATCCGTAAAAAGGCAAATAAATTTTATGTCATCATGATATCATTTGTAATCATGAGATCCGTAATCGGCCCCCTGGTTCGCTTCTTACTTTTCGAACTAAATGTCGTGAATGGCTGCTTGAACGGCAATCCCTGGTAGTCTCGCATTGATAATGTTTATTAAGTTGTTTTTCACTTTTCGTGCTCGCAAAGTTCGTCTTTATGTCGTTTATAGGCTGCATAAAATGGCTTTTAATGTTCTAGAGTATAAAGTAAAATTTTCTTTTAGACAATGATTCTTAGGCCCAACAGCCAACAATGCTCAATAAAACATCACAGAATAACTTGCGATAATTTATTTATTTGCTTTAATGGTTCATTTTGTGCCCTTGTTGTGCAATCTACTATTTTATGTTAGTTTTGCTGTTTCTTGTTTCTACTCCTTATGCTATAGCTATGAACATTAAATGGTTAAAGGTTGCGACAGAATAACAGAGGTTGTCGCTAGTCGGTGACCACTGAGTCGTAAGCCGTTTTGTCTTTGTAAAAAAGTAGTACTTAAGCAACAATATAATGTATGGAAAGACAAATAAATTAATTTATTATTATTATCCTTTATTTTAAATAGTTCTTAAATATAAATTTTTTTATAACATAAATATAAAAGATATAAATATTATAAAAAAACCTACACTTAGCGGGTCCATCGGCAGCGAGACAGTACCCAAACTACCGGTGGTTAGGGCTGCAGGGTAAGGAACCTCCTGACAATTCTTGCCGTGCCAAGGATTGCCGCCTTCTGTATCAGGCCCTTGATCCATCCGCCTAGAGAGAGTCTCTCAAGATGTTGGTCAAGACTCTTCGCTATTAGACCATTCACAGACACCACTATCGGGATAATGACAGTCGAGTCCACATCCCACATGGCGGCAACCTCATGAGCCAAGTCAAGGTACTTGCTGAGCTTGTCCTTCTCAGCTTTCACGAGGTTCTCGTCATGGGGGATGGTGACATCGACTATCATTACCCGGCGTTGGGACCGGTCTATTAGCACGATATCAGGCTTATTGGCTGCAATAAACCTGTCCGTGATGATAGAGCGGTCCCAGTAGAGCAAGGCACGACCATTCTCAAGAACTGGCGCTGGTGTGTATTTATAATACGGCACCTCAGTCTCAACAAGGGCGTATCGGAGAGCAAGTTGCTGGTGAATGATTCTGGCTACTTGGTTATGCCTGTGAAAATACTCACTGTTAGCAAGATGCGAACAACCAGAGACTACATGTCGGAGGGGCTCCCCAGGGCGGTGGCATGCTCGACAGATGTCGACGGTTCCGTCCGTTATGTATTTTCTGTAGTTGTTCGTCTTGATAACCTCGTCTGCAATTGCACAGGCAAACTCCTCGGTTTCTCCAAAGAGGTCCCCAAAGCGTAGCCAGTTCACTGACGCCAGCTGGTCCACATCAGGCCCAGTAAGGGAACGATAGAACCGGCCGTGCAGCTCCTTGCTCTTCCATACGTCCTTCCGGTCATCAGTGCTTAGCACCGATGGTTTGCGCCAGTTCTCCTTCGCCATGGAGAGAGGTATGAGGCCTTTATCAACTGCTACTACCTCTCGATGCACACCATTCTCGCTGTTACGGAAATACTCCCTGAGACTATACACCTCGCGGTTATGGAGGTTCTTGGCGTTTAGAAAGCCACGACCCCCCAGTTTCCGCGGGATGTATAGTCTCATAACAGACGATCGTGGATGAAGCATGCGATGAGATGTTAGCAGTTGACGAACCTTTCTGTCCAGAGCGTCTAACTCAGTTTGAGTCCATTTCAGTATGCCAAAGGAGTATATCAGTAGAGGCATCACCCATCTGTTGAAGGCACGCGTTTTATTGCCTCCCGACAAAAGGCTGTTAAGAACTTTTGTTAGACGCCAATAAAAGCGCTCCTTCAGAGACTTCTTGATATCAACTTCCGATATACCCAATGACTGTGACATACCAAGATATTTGTAGGTCTCGATCTCGGAGAGGGATTTGAGCGTAATTGTCTCTGAAAGTTGTAAATTTTCAGAATTTACAACTTTCCCTCGCTGTACATGCATGACCGCACATTTATCCACACCTAACTCCATCTTGATAGCACTGCTAAAAACCTCTGTTGTTTTTAACAGTTCTATTAGATCTAGGCGATTATGTGCAAATAACTTAAGGTCATCCATATAAAGTAGGTGAGATATGATCTCACCACCTCTACAGAACCGATAGCCTAATCCTGACTCCTTCAACAACGTGCTGAGAGGGTTCAGGGCCAGGCAAAACCACAAAGGGCTCAAACTGTCGCCCTGGAAGATGCCCCGCTCAATCCTAATCAAGTCCTGCGGGCCAGAGGGGCCCGATGCATCGCCTGGTTGACAAAGAATTGTTGCCCACTGCCTCATGCACGTGCTTAGAAAAGATTTTAGACCTGCATTTATTTTATACAGATCTAAAATCCTCTACAGCCATGAATGAGGCACCGAGTCATAAGCCTTTTTGTAGTCAATCCAAGCAGTGCAGAGGGCCCCTCTCCTCCGCCGGACTTGTTGGCTAATGGTCATGTCAATGAGGAGGAGCTCCTTAGTACCACGGGACCCAACCCTACACCCATTTTGAGTGTCGGCCAAAATTTTGTTCGCAACTAAGTGTGCATAATTTTTTTGCCACAAAATGGATGTAAGGAGCTTATAGATGGTTGGTAAGCACGTGATGGGTCTATAGTTTTTTGCTTCCATGGTACTACCAGACTTATGGAGCAGGAAGGTCATACCGGTGGTCAGAAGATTGGGGAGAGAACCCACCTCCAGCGCTTCTTGAAACTGTGCTGCCAAGCGGGTGTGAGAACCCCGAAACCATTTTATCCAAAAGTTGTGCAATCCGTCTGGTCCAGGACTTTTCCAGTTCTGTGCCATACGTATTGCACAACTAACGTCATTAGGAACTATGGAGATTGGTTCCATCGGCTCGATTGGTTCGCACTCCCGCGCGACAGCACGCGTCCAATCTCCCTCCGTGTGTTCAACAGGCACCGACCAGATGCCGCGCCAGAAATCATTCATGGTATCAGCATCCGGCCGCTGCCCTCCACTTCCACGCTGGTCAGTTCCCTCCCAATCTCGGTATATCTTCCTTTGATCGCTATTGAAGAGACGATTTTGCCAATATCTATTGACACGTTCTCTGTAGCGACGAATACGGTTAGCCCACGCATACACTTTCTGCTTCAGATAATCAATGCGTTCCGTGACATTTGCATAGTATTGCTGAGGTCTGATACCAGTCCCAGCAAATGCCTGTGTCACGAAACGCATTATTCGAGGGCGTCTGTTCCCTCGACTGAAGCAGATTAGCTTTGCAATGAGAGTCCTAAACATGTTAATACGACGCTCTATCCGCTCTTGCCATGCCGGTACGGTCCCGGTATCCCGCATTACACGTTCTGAATCCGGGAACCGGACACGTGCCACGCGACATACCGCGATCGCACCACAGTACATGATAGAGTGCGTATCAACTAAATCTTCACTATCCCGTAGATATGGGAACAGCAAAGCGTTCACGACTCCCATTAACGCTATATTTGGTTTATGAGTGGGCAAACGAGGTAATCGAGGCCTAGATTCCGGTGCAAATCGATATTGGGAAATCGCATCCTCCAAAGCCCCCCTCAATTGCTCTCTTACCTGGTCAGTTATACTATTGCCTGTCCGATCACTCGCATCGATACCAGAATCCACGGGGCCCGCAGGTGTCTCGTTCAACTCCATTATAGGAGCAGGCGATGCAGCCGGTGGGTTCCGCAACGAGGTAGGGCTCGGGCAAGCAGCTAGTGTCTCCAGGCGTAGCCGCCCAAGTGCAGAGTCATCCAAAAGCCTAAGCCGTTGAATTACTCGCACCTGATCCGATAACCGTTGTGTGGTCACGTTGACGGTTGGTTCAAGAGCCTGAAACAAAGTCAGCATCCTAACACGGTAAGCCGTCAGGTTAATTCCCCCTCCTGTAGCCCCATAGTATGCTCGCATGCAGTTCTCGTTCATAACTTGAGACCATCGCATGCGGCGCACTACACCACCGGTAGCGGGAGCCGATTGCGGGGCAGAAGGCCCCGCCAGCCCCAAGCGTGCCGACAGTGGGGGACGTCCTCGTCGCGCAGGTGGTCGTGGCGGCGGCGTCTCGGGTCCACTCTCATCACTCGACGAACTGCGTGCACTCGATACGTTGTATTCACTACGCACTGCGCTCGGAGATGATGACGGGGGGGCGGGTGATGTTGGTTGTGCGCTTCTTGAGTCCGCTCTTACGTCTTGTGATATCAATGTTTTTGATCTTGTTATCATTTTGTTGTATAAAAATTTCGTTCTTGAGAGATTTTCCAAAATTGTTGTTAACATGTTGACATTTGGATGTCATATCGGTTTACTTTGTAATTTCGTTTTCTTTTCATTTAATAGACTTTCTAAAACATGCGGCTGTTGTTGTATTTGATTTAATTTTGAATTTAGTTAAATTTATCAATATATAAAAGAAATAAATTGTAAAATGAACAAAAAATATCACATCGATACGATTGACGTCTTGTCGTGGCAGCGGTTTTTTTTTTTTTTTTTATTATTATTAAGAAAGTTATGGTTACCCATCTCACACTATCTTTTTTCTCATTACAGCACACCTTATTACGAAAGACATTTATTTATCTGGTATCTTTCGCTTGAGCAAGACTTGAGCAAGAGTACAAAACTCGCGCTACTTTCCCGTTTCAAGCAATTTCTATTCACTGTACAGATATAAAACATACAGTTCTTAAATTCATATATCATATTGCTGAACTTGTTCTAACATCTAATGAAATCTAAACATTCTAAAATACAGAAACATTTCTTTTCTCTTATTTGTTGGTACTAACAACTGCTTTGTTTGTTTCAAATAAAGGTAGTTTTAGAGTAGTAACGTACAAGACACAAATATATTGAAGATAAATTTTTGTAGGTAAATTTTTGTACGTCACGTCAACTTTGACGCATGCAGTCTAATTTACTTTTTTTAATATTGGTTTTAACGACTCTGGCTTCAAGGCCTTTTAAGCCAAATATTCATATGCTCAAGGGGATTTAACTTTATACAGCCATGGTTCATAATAATGTTTGTGCCATAATGACGTCTTTTTTTTAGATTCTTTATGCCTATTAAGTTTTAGTTTGTGATTTCTGTTTTTCTGTTTTGTTAGATTATTTTAAGTGAAGTGTTAGCTGGCGGGTAGTTTAGAGACTATACACTCGCAAATTTTTTGTTTTTTTTTTTGTTTTACTATTTGTTACTATTTTATTTATTTAGTTAATATGTCTATAGAAGATATTTATTATTCTACTAGTGAATCTGCAACATCATCAGAAACCGGAAGTTTTTGTTCAGCACCAGGCTCTCTCAGAGACTTTCTAAATTGTAATTTCGACGCTATGCCTAACCGTTTCTTAAATGTCTGCCATATAAACGCACAAAGTTTGCCCAGTCACTACAGCGAACTCTTTGACGTGTTCTCTCAGTGTAATGTGCATGCTATCCTCGTGTCAGAGACTTGGTTGAAGCCGCATCTGTTGTCGACTACTTATCCGCTACCGGGTTTCACACTCATTCGAAATGACCGTGTTGGAAAGGGTGGAGGAGGAGTTGCTATCTACCTTCGCAGTGATTTCCCATACTCGATAGTAAACTCTTCTTCTTCTCACTACTCTGCCAGTGCTGATTACCTATTCGTAGAGGTTGGCATGGGTGGTACAAAGGCGTTACTTGGGGTGGTGTACTGCCCTCCTGCTGTAGACTACTTTGATGATGTTGAGGCTGTTTTTCAGTCTATAGCATGTGGATACAAGCATCACATCATCATGGGGGATTTTAACACAAATCTTCTTACCCCGGATAGTACTCGAACTTCTAAATTCTTGAGCATAATCGATGTGGCTAGTTTGCATATTCTACCTCTACAAGCTACTCACCATAATGCTACTGGCGGCAGCGATTCTTGGCTTGATACTATCCTCACCTCCAACCCCTCCCTCGTTTCCTCCCATGGTCAATATGTTGCTCCCGGATTTTCCCACCACGACCTCATTTACCTATCCCACATCCTTAAACCCACTAAAATACCTCCAAAAATTTTATACAGGCGTTGTTTTGCACGTATTGATGCTGAAAAATTGTCACAGGATGCGTCCCAAATCAGCTGGGAGTACTTAGTGCATGCAACAGACATTGACGATAAGGTTCGGATTTTTAATGAGGCAGTAGTGAAACTTTATGACATACATGCTCCTATTAAAAAGATAAGGATGAAGCGTTTGCCCGCCCCATGGATGACTAGCGATATTAGAGCAGCAATGAAACGTAGAGATCGTGCATACCGAGTAAGTATATACGTATCTATAATATATAAAGCTCGATTATGTAGGCTTTATATATATATATATATATAGTATAGTTTGTATGCACGTTTAATATATATATTATAATATAGTTCACATAGATTATATATGCGTAGGTATTTGTTATTTCAATGAAATGGATCCGATATGTTGTACATCTACCTTGATAGTCTCTTAACTACCCTAAGGTCGACTGGCAGAAAATGCCTAATGGCATTAAGTCCGCCTTTGTACACCCTATGTAGGTACATAAAGCATTAAATAAATAAATAAACATGATTAATAATATTTCATGATTAATAAAAAAATGCAAAGATCACTCTGTTCAATATTTTAAAACAGCTGTGAATCAGAAAATACAATAATAAATGATATAAAAGTTTTGCCAATTGATGTGAATTTTTATTGTCTAGAATTTTTTTTTTCAGTTTCCAAAAATCGATTAAAACGTGTAAAATGTAACGTTTTTGTTCGGTCACAGCGCGTAAGCGACATAAGATAGAAGCAATGTAATTATCAATTATATTTCCTTGCAATAAAGCAGTTACCGTGCTCATGAGTAGATTTCCTGGGAAACCTCTCCTTAAGGCGCTATATCACGGAGGCGCTCGCCTCACGGAAACTCGGTGTCCTAAACAAGGTGCGTAGGTATTTTGCGCCGGACCAACTATGCCTGTTGTATAAAACTCAGGTTAGGTCTTGCGTGGAATATTGCTCGCACCTTTGGGACGGCTCCGCTCAGTACCTCCTCGATGCTCTGGACAGATTGCAGCGTCGCGCTATTCGAATAATTGGCGATGTAGAGGCAACTAACACCCTCGAGCCTCTACAACTTCGTCGTGACATCGCCTCTCTTAGCGCCTTTTACCGAATGTTCCATGGGGAATGCTCTGAGGAGCTCTTTAACCTTATCCCTCCCTCTCCATTCCTTAACAGAAACACGCGTAAGGGCCTTCGGAGTCATCCTTACACTGTATCTTCCTTTTCACACCGTACCAAGAAATTCCAAGATTCCTTCTTCTGTCGTTCATCCCACACTTGGAATTCTCTACCTGCGCACGTGTTTCCTTCATCCTACAACATGGGTTCCTTCAAAAGAGGTGTGAAAAAGCATCTTTTAGGCCGGCAAGGGGCGGGCAGGTAGGATAGTGGATGTCGTCCCTACTCTATCTGTCAACTCATTTGGGCCTCTTTCACCGCTTAACATCAGGCGGGAGGAGGTAATTTGCCGGGCCTTACATAAAAAAAAATCGAAAATATTGGTTATTTTTAATGTAATGTCATAGGTAACTGAGAGAACTTACAGATCTGAAAGTCAAATAATGTATTCTATATCGTTAACTAGTCACGAGCAGAACCGGAAAAGCGATTTAAAGATTTTGCCTCGATACTTTTTATTTTTGAAATTACCTCTTAAAATTCAGGATTACTAGTAAACGGTGTAAGGTATTCATTAAAAAGTTCCTTAAATAAGTAGCCATTATTAGTATCGAGAATCGTGAGAATCGTACAGAAGCATTTTTTTGTAATCATTATAGTAATTTTTTAATAAAATAATTTGTATTTTGTCGCTTACGTCGGTAATTTCTAAACGATCTGATTGCATGCGGGCGCAACGCATTCACAACTTTGGTGGCATAGATATAAAGACTAGCTTCTTGAGCACGGGGGGCGCCCCGCGTTTACGTATAGACCCATTGATTTACTACCAAACGTTGGTTAGTAAATCAATGTATAAACCACGCCTCCCATTGTTTGATTCATTTTCGATATAGCGCCTTTACGTTATGCCTTGTATCCAAAAGGTCTTAAGGGCTATTGTTTTGGCTAAGAAAGGACAGAAATAAGTATATTAATAAGCTAAATTTAGACTTTAATTTGAACAGTATAAATATATATTATTTACATGATTAGAATCTCAAATAAGGCAAGACAACTGAATGTAGATTGCCTTACTTGAATAGAATGCAAAATCATGAAAGCATTATTTTTTCAGAAAAGATCCGACAATAGCAGTTTATGTAACTGTCATATAACAGATTATTAAAACATGAATGGGTGGCTCCATGGGGTGGGTTAAGTATTTCAATATAACCTTTGAGATATTAATTCCAATATTATATTAAAACATATATGAGTGTAGATTATAAAGTGCGTTATGGTGGTTCTAGCTCACGAGGCGGAATTTCAGCCCGAGCCGAAGGCGAGGGCGTGATAGAGCCGTGTACATGTAAAACCACTAAACGCACGTATATCGTACGACAATTTACAACACACTTATGAAGAAAAATACCTAATAAACTGAATTTTTTGATTAAATACCACAAATCATTGTTAATTAGTAGACAAAACTTAATCATGGTATGAATTGTATGAAATTAACGTTTATTTATTATATTTTAAGTACATAATAGAGTTTATTTATTAACAAAAATATTTATCTTATAAGAGAGCTCTTTTCTGAATTTAAAAAAATAACACTATAGCGCAAATAGTGCGGTTATAGATTATAACCGCAGCTGCTTTATGTATCTAAAACTGGTGAAATTAGATCTACTGTACGAGCGTGTGTTGAAAATTATTTGGATTTTAAATACAACGTGGGATCCAAATTTGAGATAAAATATAAAACAGTAACTTTAAAAAAATATACAAGAATTTTCCATGATTTTTAATTTGAACGTTTGAATAGTTTAAACTACAAAAATGTGATTGATGACACAGTAAATTATACTCAGTTTGGGAAAGAAGGCCAGTTTCAGATATTTGCGAATCCACCCCAACCTTTGTTGTCTCCTTAATCTAAATCTATTACCTTACTTGGGTCACGTTAGCTGATTGATTAGCCCGAGAAACTAGTCTACAAAAAGAATGTATACCACATACGAGAATAAATTTATACATCTATTGAAAATGTGACATTTAGAGCTTGATGAATAGAAAATGCTTTATGGGAATGTTATGTGTGAAAATGTTATGTGGGACTCCCATTATGGATCGAGTTACTCACCAAAAACCATCTCTTTCGTGTCATCCATATATTTAGTTTGGCTGCAGAAGAAACCTAGTAGCCGTCCGCGTAGCCACATCTGCGGTCGGCTTTTGGGGCTCTTACCCTTTACCCCACTAGCTTGATGAATATCCTAGGTATGAGCATGTATGGGTAAGCTAGTTTAACAATACCAGAGCTCATGCCCATCATTTATTAATATTTTTGGAAACTATCATCAATTTTAATACTATCAACTTAGTCCTGGTTTAAATCAGGACTAAGTTTAGACCATGTTTGTAATAAGACCGCTAGAGTTTGCCTGCATAAACTAACAAAAAAGCTATTCATAGTGGGAGGAAATGGGCCATTTACATTACAACATATGCTGCATAATATGACAAATTAGGACAAATTGAATCTAAATTATACGGAAGTTGTAGGTATTTCCAGTAAGTTCTAAAATATTGCGTTAAAATTTGCTCTCCGATTGAAATCAAAGGCAGCCGTGCTTGCAAAGCAAGAATTTTGCATAATTTAAAAAGAGCGGAGCACTTAGGATCAAGCTGTATAAGAGCTGCATAATTCTCGATAGTATTTTTGTAAGTTTTAAGAATCTCTATATCTGTGTAAGAAGATAATGTGGAAAATTGGAAAATAAATAGGAGTACTAAAAAATTTTTTTTGTAAGTACCCCTATTTATTTTCCTTCGTTATGGTATAGTTAATAAAATATTGTTCGATTGATAAATTTACCCTTAAACCTACTTACCCAATTTTTGTTATTTATAGTTTTGCAATGACAATTAATATTATAATTTTTTTGTACATGATCATTAAAAAGTTAGCAACAATGTGGTTTCTGCGAAAAAATCTTTTCGATATCGAGATAAGATATATAAATTGAATTGTTAAAGAATTGTTTATTCAGATTGCTCAATGGTATTAATTCATTCGTGTTTGATTTTTGCGACTTCCGTAAAGGAAGTCGCAAAAATCAAACACGAATTAAAGTTTATCGAGTGGGCTCAGTAATTTATTTTATTTGTTGATCACGTAACGATCCCATTCTTAACTTAATATGACAAATTTCAATACGGAAATAAAGAAGAAAAGATTAATCGTGTATTCTTTATTATTTAGCTAATCGGATATGCTCTTTCAATAGGTTTGTTTGATTGTGAATGTATTGCCTTAGAGCACAACCTTATAATGAGGAATAGAGTAGTTTTATATGACACTAGCTTTCCGCTCGCGACTTCGTCCGCGTTATTTTTGTTTTCCCGTGGGAATTTTATATTTTCCCGTAGGAAAATTACCCTATGTCCTTCCTTTGGCCTCGAACTATCCCTATACCAACTTTCATCAAAACCGGTTCAGTAGTTTCGAAGCCTATTCAATACAAACAAATAAACAAACAATCAAATCTTAGTATAATATTAGTATAGATGAGAATTTCGTAAGTAACATATTTCCTACAGTTTGCGACAGATCAACGGAGCAATTTGAATTTGATTTTGAATGCAAAACTGCCTACGTGCTAAGCAACACAGAAATGAGAAATTCTGTGTTGAGAGCTATTAAAATCGATAAATGTGGTCAATGTCCCGACTCATACAGAACTCATGAGAATTACGTAAGTTACATATTTCAGATATACATAGCTTTAAACATTTCCTACAGTTTGCGACAAGTGAACGGGGCAATTGAAATTTCATTTTGAATAAAAAAACTACCTACATGAGCACCAAAAATTATGTGTTAAGAGCTATCGAAATCGATAAATGCGGTGGATGCGGTGGATCCTTACCGTGCGGGGCGTCTCCCAGTTTTCAATTTTGCTTAACTTTAGCGTTGTGCGTCATCGCTTACATTCTAGTAAGAGCATAATTACATATTACATTAATGATATTATTTTTTTCTATTATTTCTTACATTTCTTATGTAGAAATATTCTATATTCTCCGTCAATACTGGTAAATTAACCATAGCTGGACATAGCTTCCCCCATAGATCTCAAACTTGATTAGTCATGCGTTGTTTACTTTCAGCGGCTTCTTACTCATGACGTCGTGGGAATTCGGTATAATTCTCGTCTTGTTCAGGTTCATTTTAAGGCTTAAATGCCACAGATATTATTTGTCAGCCATTACTGCAATATTATCAACAAAATGAAGTTTACTCATTTGTGTTGATTCAAAAATTCTTAGAGCTTAAACATAGTCCTACAGGGCAGCTGTGTAAAGTAGGGCCTATCTCTTAATACTTTGCACAAAAAAATCTTGTAAAATCTTTATTTTCCACATGCCGATCAATATGTCGACGTTTCATCAAACAAATATTAAAAGATGCCATATCTAAAAGAACCGTCAGCAAATATTATTTTCAGTTTAGATAAAGATAAAAGTAAAGTGTTGTTTTGAAACAATTTTTTTGCGCCATTGCCGAATAAAGTATGTTCTGGATTGTTTTTTTCATTTAGATTCGTATTTCAAGCTTATCCCAAATGTCAGGTAATAAATTACATTTTTTGCCTGAACTCATTCCGTGCTGAAGTGTGGTATTGAAACAATTTTACTCAAAGAAACATTTGATATAAACACAAAAGGTCCGCTTATCTGAAAATAATTATTATAAAAAATTGCATTATTTGTTATTGTCAGTCATATTATAATACCTTTCTTGTGTAAGTACAAAATCTGACGCTGCCAAGTCAGTACGTCTGGTATGAGTTTTGATAGTTTCTGATTCGAACGATCGAATAGTTTTTAACAGACTTCAAAAAAGGAGGAGGTTCTCAATTCGATGCGTATGTTTTTTTTTGTGTGTATGTTACGCGATTACGCCGCCAGTTGTGGACCGATTTTCAAAATTCTTTTTGTGTTCGATAGAGTGGATACTCCAAGGGTGGTCCCATGGTTACCAAAGTCAGGATCTGATGATGGGATTCCATGAAAATCGAGGGAAACGCTAATACGCGGGAAAGGCTAATAATTTAATACCAGCTTTCGGTGAGCTGGTATTAAATTAGAGTTTCTTTCACTGAAAAGATTTCATTCACTAAAAAGTTAAAAATAAAAAATATTTTACAAAAAATAAAAGCCGACTTCAAAAATACTGAAAAGTTAAAAATAATATAAGAATAGGTACAGACATCACACACTTCAATATCTTCTATATTGAAGTCGGTGCCAAACGATGATCTCCTAGAAAGTCACGACTCACACTTCAATATCTTCTATATTGAAGTCGGTGCCAAACGATGATCTCCTAGAAAGTCACGACTTCAATATAGAAGTGTGATGTCTGATGTGAAAATTTATCACGTCAGTCACACTAAATACGTGCCACCGTGCTACTCTATAAGACATAGAGAGTGTCATTGAAATTGTGAGATAATGCGTGACTCGAGTCCAGTCTTGGCAGCCCGTGCTACGCCTGCGGGACATATAGGTTCTAACCATAGGTCCTGCAGGCGTAGCACGGCGTAGCACAGCACAATTATCCGGCATCCTCCGTTCTCGCTAGACCTAACCAACTACCATTTGCTCCGCGATTTTGTCAATTATTACATATGTTCGCAGAAAGAAGTACAAAATACCCAATACATAGTTTGTGAAGTCAAGGCAACCCAGAATTCTACCGCAAAGTCATAAAAAACCACCCCGTGAGTTAATTGTAGATGAGATGCCAAAAATACAGGGTAATTACTTTTTCAACACACTTGCTCGTAAAGTGGGTCTTATTACCTCGCATTTAGACCCGTTATTTAGTATATTAAACACGAGTGCTTTTCACTTTACATAATCGCACAAGTGCGGTAATCTTAACGCGACAAATTCTAATTTGTTCAAGATTGCACATTAAATGTATGTCCAGTACGCATTCTTAAATTTGTCGCTTAATACACTTTTTTTTTAACACGACTTTATGCGGCTGCCAATTAGAAACAAATGAGCAGCCTACTACTGGTTACTTAAATATTAAATTAACAACGACATTTAAAAAAATCAATAAATTATAACTATAACTAAAATAAATTATTAAAATTCACACAAACTGGTTTTTTGAAAACTAAAATATTTGGTTTATTTAGTTTTGAATTTTGGCTGTTTGGCCCTTTTTTGTTGGCTGTATGAAGAGTTTAGCCATGCCCGGGCAGCGCGCGAAAAAAAAGGCGCGCGGTATTTTCCCGCTATTTAAATTTTTTGCCTTTTTGTAGTAATTGATAATTGATTATCTACAAATATGTCGAGTCCAAGTGAAGAAGAATCCATATTATTAACTCCGCCGGAAATAATTATATGGAGGCGCAAAGCGAGAGTAATAGTTTGTTGCCAAATTTTAAGACTTTCTAGGAGATCATCGTTTGGCACCGACTTCAATATAGAAGTGTGATGTTGTCTGTACTTATTCTTATATTATTTTTAACTTTTCAGTGTTTTTGAAGTCGGTTTTTATTTTTTGTAAAATATTTTTTATATACTAACCCTTTTTTATTTTGAGCTTGTTAAAAGGCATATATCTGTAACATTTTTTTCTGTAGTATAATAGTGATCAATTGGTAATTATAAATTGTGTCAGCAGTTTCATTGTAACTTCTGAATCAATTTCTTTTATAATTCCTATTTTCAATAGGAACAATAACGTTTATTCCAGTTGCTCTGACAATTTTTATTTGTTTCAAGAAATAATAATATGAGTAATATGCGTTTTGTTAAAAAAATTGCTTAAAAGACGCTATAGAAAACACGCTTAAGACTACAACGAAAATAGCAGTGATTATGGAACTAACTATAAATGGCTTAACAAACAGGCTATTACTTCAAAAGTTCAATGAATATAGGATGAAGTTTGTAAGAAATCCAATAGGAGTTTGGAGAGAATCCGATCTTAATCCCAGTTTGTGAAATGAAGGCAAGTGTAACGATAAATGTGGAGCTGTGGGGCGAAACCCAAGCTGAAGGCTTTTCAGCTTGCTTTTGCCACATAATTGAAATACGTTCATTACAATATATTCAAAGTGCTTTCAAAAGGATGTAAAATATTCAAATCACTTGCGTATTTAAGTGAAAATAATTTCCAACAAGTTTTAAGCTGTAAGTAAGTTAATATAATATCGGACAATTTGTTGAACAGGCTAATTTATTCTGCTGGGATTAAGGTGTATAGTCAGCCATTGAAAAGTTGAAGACTCATATTCACTACAAAAATATTTACGTTTTTTATTTAAATTTATTTAACAATTTGCATACACGTTTCTAAACTACATATACGCCAAACTACAGAGTAGTTTGTTGGCGTTGCGCTCTTGGATTCTATTAATTATACGCACTTACAATAATATAATACTTTTTCTGTAAAACATGACACCTAATATTTAATTACTTTTTTTAAATTATCTAATCAATAAAATGATTTTACATTAATAGTGTTTTCTTAAGTTTTCTTATTTAATGTTTCCTTATTCTTAATTTTTTCTTCATTTAATAATAGATCACAATATTTATTAAACAGCCTTGGTATTATGTAATTTCTTGTCCTTAGCCCATAATAGTTTTTATATGTCGTTTCAATTAGTTTTCCTTTAGCTGTCACCCTTGTATTAATTGTGTGCGGGCTTTCGATCAACACTTTACGGAACCCAATCCTCACCTGTTCGTGATACATCCTGCCAATATATAAACCACGATTCCCACAAACCCACGACGGTCGAAATATCTCCTTACCTCTTGGGGGTCTTACGCCCAACAGTAGGCGCATTGTGAGAGGGATGTTGGTTCACTACAATTTTAAAAACTAAGTGAAATTGTCTGATTTTGGCGACTATGCTCGCGAACCTCCTCTGTAACCAATGGATACGTACAACTGCACGGAACTTTGTCAACGGCAGATGCTATAGCAGCCATTACAGTAGTAAAGAATATGTAGACTTTGTTGCACGTCGTTGCAGTTGAAGTACCTATAACTGGCCCACCAATATATTTTTTTGTAAAACAATTGCTAGCGATGAATAGATGAATTGTAATGATAATAGATGAATTGTATTCTATGTAATGTAATGATAGGTATGAAATTCCTTTGGAAATGGCAATACCAATATCCCAATCAAACATTTAGGTACGTGACAATAACTAACGAAACTAACAAAAATTCCCCTCGTTAATTATCTTAATAACCGTAATAGGATAGTTTCGGAATAAACTTCAAACAAACACGTAAACATCGGCTGCCATGTAATCATGTCTCATATCCTATTAATAAGTTATAGTCCGATTTAGCCATGGTAAATACACCCTGTGTTCACGAACTTAATTAAAACTTATACTCTATCCCTATCGGCTTTATTTTATGGAAATGAATTTAGGGACATACCATCATCATATGGTTAGAGAAATGAGAAAATCTTCCTCTGATGTCGACATTAAACGGGGACTTAGTAAAAAAGCTTCGCAATTGTATGCGTTGTCAGTGCGAAAAAAAAGTAAAGATTTTTTTAATATGATAAATATTTAAAGACTAAACCACTCTGTGTGCTGGATTCAGGAGGCCTGCATAGTGTGAGATAGATAGCCTGCATACCGTTGGTGTCAGTTGGAAGAGGTAAATGTTTGACGGGGTGCGATGTCAGACACCTCCACGTGGTGCACCCTGGGCAACCCGGCAGATTCTCTGCCGCGGGCTAATTGTCTGACGAGAGGACCCCCATGGAGGGGGGGGCGTGGGATGGCCGGGCTTAGCCCGGCGGGCCACTTCGAGTGGCCACCCGCTTCATGCGGAGAAGGGCGAAGTCCCCTCTTCTTATGTTAAGAAGAGGTGTGGCTCTCGCTGGAAGCCGATTCCGGCGGCTACCTCTGGTGGTAGGGAGGATGAGGGCGAGCTTCGGCTCACCCGCGCGGCGGTGGATCCAGTGGGATCTACCGTCGGGCAACCCGTTACCCGCACTGAGCGGGCCGGGGGCCTGGCGCACTGAGCGTCGGGCCGCGTGGAAGACAACCACAATAAAAAACCAATTTCGGGGTGTAGAGCGGTGCAATTCTGTGCCGCTCCACAAAGTAGCAGAGCCAGATGGGGAGTCCGGCAACGGACGTGTCACAGGCAGGGGGTCAGCGGGAATAAGGCCTGGCTGTTGTCCCCTTCCCCCTGTCTTGTGACGGACGGAGAGCTGCTGGGGGGTTTTTTAGTGGGTAGGCCCGGGCTGTGTACGGTCTGGGGAGTCCCACATATCCTCGTGGTTCGGCTCGACCACGAGGAATGCGTCAATGCATTTTCCCCCCTCCCAAAAAAAAAAAAAGGTAAATGTTTGACGGGGTGCGATGTCAGATAACCTCCTTGTGGTGCACCCTGGGCAACCCGGCAGATTCTCTGCCGCGGGCTAATAGTCTGACGAGAGGACCCCCATATGGGGCGTGGGATGGCCGGGTTCAACCCGGCGGGCCACTTTGTGTGGCCACCCGCTTCATGCGGGGAAGGGCGAAGTCCCCTCTTCTTATGATAAGAAGAGGTGTGGCTCTCGCTGGAAGCCGATCCCGGCGGCTACCTCTGGTGGTAGTAGGGACGAGGCGAGTTTCTCGCCATGGCGCTTCGCGCCCGTTGGGGATTTCCCCGAGCTTCGGCTCACCCGCGCGGCGGTGGATCCAGTGGGATCTGCCGTCGGGCAACCCGTTACCCGCACTGAGCGGGCCGGGGGCCCGGCGCACTGAGCGTCGGGCCGCGTGGAAGACAACCACAGTAAAAAACCAGTTGCGGGGTGTAGAGCGGCGCAATTCTGCGCCGCTCCACAAAGCAGCAGAGCCAGGCGGAGAGTCCGGCAACGGACATGTCACGGGCAGGGGGTCAGCGGGTATAAGGCCTGGCTGTTGTCCCCTTCCCTCTGTCTTGTGACGGACGGAGGAGCTGCTGGGGGGGTTTTTAGTGGGTAGGCCCGGGCCGGGTACGGTCTGGGGAGTCCCACATATCCTCGTGGTTTGGCTCGACCACGAGGAATGCGTAAATGCATTTTCCCCCCTCCCAAAAAAAAAAAAAAAAAAAAAAAAAGGTAAATGTTTGACGGGGTGCGATGTCAGACAACCTCCTTGTGGTGCACCCTGGGCAACCCGGCAGATTCTCTGCCGCGGGCTAATAGTCTGACGAGAGGACCCTCCATAGAGGGGGGATGTGGGATGGCCAGGTTTAACCCGGCGGGCCACTTCGTGTGGCCACCCGCTTTATGCGGGGAAGGGCGAAGTCCCCTCTTCTTATTTTAAGAAGAGGTGTGGCTTTCGCCGGAAGCCTGATTTGGGCGGCTACCTTGAAGGTAGCAGAGTGGAGGCGATTTCTCGCCACGGCGCTTCGCGTCTGCCGGGGGTTTCCCCGAGCTTCGGCTCACCCGCGCGGCGGTGGATCCAGTGGGATCTGCCGTCGGGCAACCCGTTACCCGCACTGAGCGGGCCGGGGGCCCGGCGCACTGAGCGTCGGGCCGCGTGGAAGACAACCACAATAAAAAACCAGTCCCGGGGTGTAGAGCGGCGCAGAACCGCTCCACAAAGTAGCAGAGCCAGGAGGAGAGTCCGGCTATGGACATGTCACAGGCTGGGGGTCAGCGGGAATAAGGCCTGGCTGTTGTCCCCTTCCCCTTGTCTTGTGACGGACGGCGGAGCTGCTGGGGGGGTTTTTAGTGGGTAGGCCCGGGCCGTGTACGGTCTGGGGAGTCCCACATATCCTCGTGGTTTGGCTCGATCACGAGGAATGCGTAAATGCATTTTCCCCCCTCCCAAAAAAAAAAAAAAAAAAAAAAAGTTAAATGTTTGACGCACTATCCCGTGCCGCGAGGACATACGATACAGGAGACACCTATGAGAACGCGCCCCACAACTCTACCGCTTATTCTACAGTACAAGTATACGACCTTCTGCTAGTATTTCAGATTTATCAGTACATTATGCTACCAATGAAGGGCGTATTGTGCGCTTTTCAAGTATAATAAACCAAAAAGTCAAAATAGACTAAGCAAAAAGGTGGGGCGCGGCTTCTTGGATGGCGTTATCTATACCCATACCCACTAAAAACGCCCCGTGTTACGTTGGAGTTACAGTAAGCCCTTGCCTTGCGGACCATATGACGCGTGTATTGCGATATTACGTTCTTCCCCCGTACCATGATCGCTTAAAAGAATAATAAAACCACACTGAGAGCGGGATGGCGCTATACGCAGCAAGAGCGCGCGGTGTCTTTTGTTTCAATATTGTTTTAACCTTGCTATTAGCGATCATGGTAAGGCCCCTTATCCTCATGGTGAATATAATGGATCGCATCGGCGATATTCTGGAACACCCAACATTATTGCCGATCGGCTGGCATTCGAACACCAGGGTTACCTATTGAAACGCATAACGAGCCGTAATGATCACTTGCCATAAGTCTTTTTATCATAACTTGATAATGTATAATATTACAAGGCCGAAATATGTGAGGCATTACCATGAAAAGGCATAATTTGAATAAGCATAAGTAGCAAAAGGGGTAATTTATGTTTGCAATAATATTTCAAAGGCATAATATTCAAAAGACACATTTGAAAAGCATAACTGACAAAATCCATGAAAGAGAAATTCATTCAGCTTACCGATTCTACGAAAAAAAATAATAATTTAGTTGACTTAGTTTATCACCATATTTAGAAGTAGTTTATTTTTGATACAGAATTTAATGTAATAAGAGACCAAATTCTGCAAAATATTAAACTAAAATTCCGGAATCTGCCCATGCTAATTTAACCATAAATCTGCTCTAGTAAAATATTAGAACGGACATTTTGCATTCTTACCTAAACATTACAAAGCTGGCGCTGTTCTCATCCCTACAAAACACTAGGAAACTCATTTAAAATTTAAGGATACTTACGAATGCTAGTTTATACAAACAAAATCCGTGGGTCTTGTTCCTTGGCAAGTGCGGAAATATGGATAAAGGGACATCCCGAAGGAGCAAAGGGAACATTTGAAACCTTATTCCCAGGATGAAACTGCCTCTAGTTTAGGAAATGTTCGCTTCTCTCAGCAACTCAAATTATAGCTTTTTATGGTCGTCGGGTAAGTAGAAAGTCGACCTATCTGTTTACAAGAAACATAGTATACAAGAAAGATTACAAACTATCAGAAGAGAGTCAAAACATCCATTTTGTACAAGATAAACTGATAGCATCACACTTATTGAGCACTAGGAAAAGATTGCCTTTTCTTTAAGATGTTTTAACATTTTTAGACTGATCTCTCATTTCATAATAATAACTACATTAACGAAGATTCTGGGCTAAGACTGGTCCTAAATAGAATTATTGATGATTACAAAAAAGAAACAAAAATAATATCTTTTCATACACATGTCCAGCACAGCAGATATGTTTTTACAAGATTTTATTTACTTACACCTGTATGGTGTCTGTAATGAAATCTTGCAAGTTTTTGACCCAGTTCCCGGTTTCAGATTGAGCTGAAATTTTGCATGCATATTTAGATCGAGTGACAGACAATGAAATATTATGATGATATGGAGCTGATCTAATGCTGGAGCTGGAAGGTAGCCATAGGAACTTCGCAATAAAATGACACAACCCCATCGAGTTTGGGTTCGTTTGATTCGTGTTGACGCGTATTAAAAGTTTGTATTTAAAAAAGTTTTTTAAAACTATTTTTTTTATTGTATAAGTAACAAGCTTTTATTTACTTTCACCTGTCCGGTGTCTGGTAATGAAATCTTGCAAGTTAAATTTCACCCACTTCCCGGTCTCCGATTGAGCTGTTTGCATGTATATGTATATCCCGTGACAATGCAATATTATGATGATATAAAAGCTTGTATTTAAAAAAGTTTTTTTTTATAATTTTACTTGTTCATTTATTACTCAATATACTCAAATTAAAATTTTATTTGGTAAATAAGACGCGCTTAAACCTCTAATAGGTTTACACGAGGCGCGAATCTAGTCTTATTTCTCACAGAATAATATGTATGATTAACAATAGAAGGATCTGAGTACACTTACAGAAGTCTTTGCTGACGAGTATCTGGACAGATGCTCATCTGAAAAACTGTTCAGAATACTCGGCAGCATGTCTTGCCACGTTCTCTCGCTGTACATATTGACACATCATACTTTGGCTGATCTTTCATGGTGCGTAGTTAACTGGGCCTAGATTTTTTTGGTAACAATTCTACACTGACCTTCAAAAGTAACTACTACACTTTTAAAATTAATTTTTTCACTAAACTTCAAAAGATAAAGGATTCAAACAAAAAACATTTTCAACTCATTTCGTCAGGTTTCTCGGAAGTTATAGTGATTTATACATTAGTCTTTTTAATACTTTTAATTTTGAAAATATATTTTGCCTACTTTAAAAGTTATTGCAATTTTAAAAGTGTGGTACTTACTTTTGTATGTCAGTGTATTTTTTTGTAGTCGTCAAGTAAAATTAACATATTTATTTCATTAAAGACAGACATTGTTTTACAGTATTTAAATATATCATTGTCATTTTTTTAACCTGTTTCTTATGTAGCTGACATATGTTTAATCTGATGTGCTGATTAGGAATATGACAGCTATAAAAATGCATAAAACTTTTTGGTTCACCAAACATTTTTTAAAAGTTATGGACAATATAATCCAAAAGTGCTAGGTGGCGATTTAGGTGTCCGGGAGTGTATAAAAGATAAAATGAACAACCTTTATATGCCCTACTCAAGAGACTAAACACCTGAAAAATAGGCTTTGAACAATCAAAGTCCAATCTCCAAAAACTCTGTTAACATTTGTAGCTTGTTTGTGCGTAAATCAAGTAATTTGAAGTCCCGTTGTTTCAATAAATCGATTTCGGCTTCGGCCAACTGTGTCGTAGGTAATGGTTGACATAATAGGAAATATTTACATATTTATTATGAAATAAGCATCAAAAACTCAAAGTTATAAAGCTTTTGAATTGCCCCTGGTTCGTCAAAAGGATCCGAAATGGACTGTGACGTCATTGTACATGTTTGCCATAGATATATGATTATATGCAAAATACAATAACTTTCAACTTTTTAACCGACTTCAAAAAGGAGGAGGTTCTATGTTCGCCTCTATAATTTTTTTTATGTATGTTCACCGATTACTTCATCATTTGAGGGCCGATTTTCAAAAGTTCCATTTTCACCATATCATGATCTGATGACGGAATCCCAGGCAAATCGAGGGAAACCCTTAAATTTCATAGGCACGTCCATCGTGTTTCATGTTTAATCTCTTAAGATATTCAGGTATTTGCGTCTGGTAGTCATCATGTCATGTTACTGAGCTGATGATGGAAGGTTTCTGTTAGATTAGGAGTTCGGGAATAATTCTTTGAAATTGTTTAGAGCGAAAGACGTTTTATTTTAAGTTATTACAAGCTTGTATTTACTTTCACCTACACTGTCCCGTGTCTGTAATGAAATCTTGCAAGTTAAATTTGACCTAGTTCCCGGTTTCCGATTGAGCTGAAATTTTGCATGTAATGTACATAGCGTGACAATGCAATATTATAATCACAAGGAACTAATCTAATGCAGGAGCTGGAAGGTGGCCATAGGAACTCCGCAATAAAATGACACAATCCCATCAAGCTTGGGCTCGTTTTATTCGTATTGCTGAGTAGGTACTACACGCTTGTATTTATAAAACTATTCCATGTCTGTAATGAAAACTTGCAAGTTAAATTTGGCCTACTTCCCGGTTTCCGATTGAGTAGAAATTTTGCATGCATATGTATATCGCGTGGCAATGCAATATTATAATAACATGGAGCTGATCTGATGCTAGAGCTTTTTTTTTAATAATTTATTATTAAACGGTTTTATTTAGCTTGCCCTGTTTGTTGGGGTCAAATCTTGCAAGTTAAATTTAACCCACTTGTCAGTGCCCGACTGAGCTGAAATTTGGTATAAGCTTTTAGTTCTGAGTTAATGGAATTATGTAAGTATATTTATTATAAACTTCACTTTCAACAAAATCGTTTAAGTAAAAAAAGAATTTTTACTTATTTTATTATTTTCGTTAGTTAGCTTTTGGCTTTCCTGAAGATGAAATAAATAAATTTTTTTTTAATATATTTGTCATGTTTTGCACAAACATTAAACAAAACAATTATATTGTTTAGCAACTGGAGCGCAATTTAACAATTTTTTCTACTCTTAATTAGCTTGTCATGATTAGTGGCACAATTATCTGGCAACGAGAGGGATTTAGGAAAAACTTTACCTACTGACGACCCTAAAAATTGCCTACCTACAGATTATTCTGCTCTTATCGGCACCCCTGAGTCATAACGTTACAACTGCAGGAGAATTTTCAATTACGGATGCCAATTATTATTTTTCCAAGAAACAATTTCAAAGGTGACTTGAAAGGGCCTTTGATTTTTAGTGAATTTCTAGTAAGACCTGTTATAATAAATCCCTAAATCTACAGTAATCCATACTAATATTATAAATGCGAAAGTGTGTGTGTGTGTGTTTGTTTGTCCGTCTTTCACGGCAAAACGGAGTGACGGATTGAAGTGATTTTTTAACTAGAGATAGCTGAACGGATGGAGAGTGACATAGGCTACTTTTTGTCTCTTTCTAACCCCCCACTTCCCTTAAATGGGGGGTGGAAGTTTGTATGGAGCATTCCGCAATTTTCGAGGTAGAAAGCTAAAAATTGGTATGCGAACTATTTGTGACTAACAAAAAAATCGTGCATCATTTTTTTTTTGGAAATCTGTCCCCAACCCCTTAAAAGAGGGGGTGAAATTTTATATGGGACTTTTTGCAGTTTATCGGTACACAGACTCTTTGTTACCAAGGAAAAATACCTGCCTTATTTTTTTTTTTAAATCTTCGGTGTTACCCCGAATTTAACGCGAGCGAAGCCGCGGGCAAAAGCTAGTCATTTATATTAAAAGAACCAGTGTATAAGGTAGAGTAAAATGGAGGCAATTTCCGTTTCACGCATCACATTAAATTTTTTCGCACTTCCGTTTTTAACAGACTTCACAAAAAGGTTGAGGTTATCAATTTGACTGTGTTTTTTTTTATGTTTGTTACCTCATAACTCTGTCATTAACCGACTTCGAAAAAAGGAGGTTACTCAATTCGACCGTATATATGCTTTTTTTATTTATGTTCGCGGATAACTTCGTCGTTTATGAACCGATTTTAATGATTCTTTTTGTATTCGATAGAGGATACCTACTCCAAGGATGGTCCCATGGTCACCAAAGTTAGGATCTGATAATGGGATCCCATAAAAATCGAGGAAAATCATTAAATTTTTACGTGCGTCCAACGTGTTTTGTGTATATGTTACGCGATTACTCCGCCAATTGTTGACTGATTTTCAAAATTCTTTTTGTATTCGATAGAGTATACTCCGGGGATGGTCTTAAGGTCGCCCAAGTCAGGATCTGATGATGGGATCCCATGAAAAGCGAGGGAAACCCTAATATTATGCTGATATATGCTGGTATTATATTAGGGTTTCTTTCACTAAAAAGTTAAGAATAAAAAAATCATCATCATCATCATCATCACAGCTCATAATACGTCCCCACCGAGGGGCTCGAGCCTACCCAATGTGAGGGTGACAAATAAGACTTTCTAGGAGATCATCGTTTGGCACCGACTTCAATATATAAGTGTGATGTTGTCTGTACCTATTCTTATATTATTTTTAACTTTTCAGTGTTTTTGAAGTCGGTTTTTATTTTTTGTAAAATATTTTTTTTATAAACCTATTTGGAAAATTGTTTTTTGTTTAGAGGTATACTTCCCAATTGGTTCCATTGTCACCAAAATCAGGATCTGATGATGGAATACCAGGAAAACCGCGGGATACCCTTAAATTTTATATGCGCGTACAGTGTTTCATGCTTTTTCTCAAACTATTCAGGCATTTACGTCTGGTAGTCTTGAGCCGAGCTGATGATGGTAGGACCCTTGACTTAGCATGCGTCCATGCGGAGGTGTATCGACATCGGGTAGAGAACGGGGGTACGATCCGCTCCTGAGGAAGTGAAGCAGGTTCATACCCAGGCGCAGAGGGAGGCTCTGCGTCGATGGGGCGAGGTACTCGCCTTCCCAGCTGCCGGCCACCGGACGATAGAAGCGATGCGTCCGGTGTTGGAGAAGTGGGTAGGGCGCCGGCAGGGCAGTCTTTCGTTCCGCTTGGTGCAGGTACTGACCGGACATGGTTGTTTTGGTCACTACCTGCCCCGGGTTGCGCGTCGGGAGGAAACACCACAGTATCATCACTGCGAGACGCTCCCGACGACACTGCTGAGCACACCTTGTTGTTGTGCCCGGCCTGGCGACACCAGCGCAGCGAACTTAACGCTGCGCTGGGAGGCGGAGATCTCTCGCTGCCGAGCATGGTCGTGGCCACGTTCCGCGGCGAGGCGGAATGGGGGGCTGTCGCTTCCTATTGCGAGGACCTCTTCTCGCAGAAGGAAGCCGCGGAGAGGGAGCGGGAGAATGATTCTCAAGCCGCTCCCATCCGCCGCAGATGGATAGGCAGGCGAAGGCGGGCATTCGCACAAGCGATACCCGTCTAATAACCCTGCCGTGGACGCCTGCGTGCACGGATGGCACGTGCACGCCGCCGTAAGGCCCTCCGTCTGGGGATTGCCCTGTGGTGTTCTCGGGCAATCCCTTGGCGACAGCTCGACCAGTTGGTCGGGCTTGCCCGGGCGCGTTGGTAGTGGTGTCGCAATGTGGACCTTACCATGCATGCCCATAAGGGCAGGGAGAACAGCGGGGGTTTTAGTGGGTAGGCTTGGCACTCTTGCCGGAAAAGCCCCACACACGCTCGACGTCTAGCCAACGGCGGGTACGGTGCATTTACGCTATTCTCCTGAAAAAAAAAAGGAGCCTCGACCAAGACGAGTTTTTAAGAATACATTAATGGTCAATACGTGCCTATTGACCCTCAATTGTATTCTTTCAATTTACTTTGGTGAGTTGGTATTAAATTCACTAAAAAGGTAAAAATAAAAAATAATTAAACAAAAATAAAAACCGCCTTCAAAAACAAAAAAGTCAAAAATAATAAAAGAATACATTTTTATTTTGAAGTTTTTTGTTTAATGATTTTATATACAGAATTACTACTTTACTCATCGAGTTTAATATCCCATCTCTTTTATTTAGCTGTCAATTTTATTGATGTCAAGGTTTTCTGTAGGTCATTTTTGTCGATTTTCAATGCTGGTCAAAAATATGAGAAGTATTTCGGAGTACGTATACAGTTAATATAAAATGTGGAGGTGCAATGTCCTTTACATTGCTCTGTGTCCATACATTGTTCGCCCCAATACCAACAGCAGTGAAAAAATGCTTTTCGTATTATAAGACATTAGTAAATACTACGTCTACATCAATTACTACGGACAAGCTTCGAAATCGAATTATATATAAAAAAAAAGAAAGAATCAGATTTTGAGGTTAGTTGAAGTAACACTTTATTTCGTTAGAGCAATACACATAGTCCATACCTATAATGAATAATTATTGCAATCAATTAAATAACGTTATTATAGCCACGTAGTAAAGAACAAGAAATCTCGAAATTATAAAGCAAGTCAAAAATACAACAAACTAACAAGCGACAGCGCGTTAGTAGTCAATTGACGTGTTAAAATGACGTAACGTTGTAAATTGTGAAAGAAGTTATGAAAAACATAATTTATACAAATAAAAAAATGTCCATACCTACATAAAATCGACTCAATTCCATTCAATCAAGCAAAGGTAACAATAACTATTCGTTTATTTAACTTCACTGGGCTTCGAGAACGCCATGTGTTTTTCGTTTTTCGAATTTCATATGTACATTTGTCTGGCGTTCCTACGGTGAAGGAAAAACATCGTGAATCAACCTGCGTACATCTGCGAAGAAATTCAAAGATGTATGTGAAGCCGACCAATCCGCACTGGGCCAGCGTGGTTGACTAAGGCCTAAACAGCCTAACTTAGAGTAGGCTCGAGCAAGCCTCTCGGTGGGGACGTAGGTATATGAGCTGTTATGAATATTTTTTAGCTTTTCTTTAGGCTTTTTCCCTTCTAATTTCTTTTTAACTACCTCTATATTAAGGGAAACAAAAAATAAAAATAAATGTTCGATTCGGTCAAGCCGTTTTTGAGTTTTAGAGAGACCAACGGACGGCGATTCATCTAATATTTAAAAATCTCGTGTCACTGTGTTTGTTATCGAACTCCTCAGAAACGGCTTGACCTACTTTATTGATTTTTTTGTGTAAGTATATTTGGTAGATCTAAAAATAGGTCGTAGGATATTTTTTATACCTCTAGGTGATAAGGGTGGCCCTCTCCAGATTTTTTTTTCGACAGTTATGGCGAAACGTTATAGTTCGCGGGCACAGCTAGTTTTTATATATAAGAAGATAGATATATCTATCTATATATTCCTATTTATGTTACAAGGGCAATATAGAAATCGAAAACAATTGCCAAATAGAGCTATTAACAGAACAAATTGGGCGATAAAGCAAAAAATGTATGTGAGCTGCCGTTTAATGATGATCCTGATCATAGAGGGCAATAAATTTTTACGCCTTGTATAATCATATAGAGTGCGGTTCGGTTGCCGTGTGCCTACGACTGCCATCACCTAAATTAACTAGAGACAGTCTGTAGTACCTTCATGCCGTGTAATAAAAGTAAAGTTGTGGTACACACATACTCACTTTTTACCTTTGCCTTAAACTAGATTGGATGAGTTAGGGCTACTTGTTTTTCAAGTACCTATAAGGTTACATTAACTTTGCTTTTATCTCGATGATTTTCGATACATGTATTTTTATCTTCTATGATTTTACAAATGACGACTGTCTGTCTAGTTGATATGTGATTGCCTCGGCCATTATTAAAAAAATATTTTTTTTCACCCAAACTCGTGCTATGTACCTTGTAGCCGTTCAACTGTTTACGAAACCCATTTTAAACGGCAATCTATTTATTCTTGCGTCCATTACGGCGCGCCAGATGGTGAACCTGGTAGAGAAAACAAGTTTATTGTTGCAAACTATTTAGTGTCTAAAATATGCACGGACGAGTAAAAATATAAGAATTTATTATTCACAAAAACCCTTCCAGAACAAAATTTAATTTCAATTATAGAAAACACATTTGCAGTAAGCGGTTATAATCACGCATGGCCGTGCGTTGAAGGATTAGAATATATTGTCACCGCTCTCCATCTTCCCATGGATGTCGTAAGTGATGGCTAAGGGAGTTTACCGCGATCACATCTCTACGAAGAGATCGAAGACTCGAAATAAAACCCTCCACCAAACCGTCCGGCTAGCGCGATGAAGTAAAATAATTTCTCCTCGTCTGTGAAGAGACCCATCCCTGTAGGACATATTTGGGTTGAAATGATGATGGTGAATCAGCAGCTTCACTTCAAATCATATAGTATCAATGATAAGAAAAGGATCTTTCACCAACCACATTTCCTGATTTAAGAATATCTTAAACATTTACTATTTAGTCATTGCTTTGGAAGCATTAAAATTTATGCTTTGGAACTGGAGGAGATCATACAAACTCGCCAAAGTGAACACATTCATAACTATTCGTACAGCTCCAAAAAATATTTATATTGCAAATCATACTTCCTGTATCAGTATCGGTAGCCAGCATACACTCTATCTAAGTACTACAGTAATAATAATATTCTTAAACTTAATGAGACCAATCCGCACTGGGCCAGCGTGGTTGATTAAGGCTATTATGGATAGAAAGAACGTGTTCAACGATTAAGGATCGCGAGAATATTAAAAATATACGCTTAGAAGAGGTTGCAAAATGTCCCTTTCGCACAATGTTTATTTCTCACTAGCTGTACCCGGGACTTCGTCCGCGTGGAATAGTAACGGCTGGACCGATCTTGTATAAAATATTTTATAAAAAGTAGCCTATGTTTTACCTTATATAATTAGCTATCTATTAGTGAAAGTCCCGTCCAAATCGGTCCAGCCGTTCCGGAGATTAGCGGGAACAAACAGACAGACAGACAAAAATATTTTAAATTGTGTTTTTGTTTTTGGTACCCGATATACACTCATACACATTTAGTAAGAACTTGTTATTTTGACATTATAAACAGACACTTCAATTTTATTTATTTGTATAGATTAGTCATGGAATACTTAATACCAAATTTTTTATCACCTAGTCGGTGACGTTAGCTTCAGAGATTCGATTATAATGTAAACGCATGAATTTTGAAAGGGTTATGAGCAGAGGGATAAATTAATCAAAATTGGAGCTTAAGCGTTAATGGCGGAAATTAGTGGAGGCATATTAAGCAGAGAATTCAATTAAACAGGTCAATGGCTGCCTGTAGAGCAACTGATGCGCAAGGTCACGCTCTGTGATTACACGCTCTTGCCTATTTTATCGCAGCTCTAAGTCCTATATTTTTTTCCCGGGAACATTATATACCTAAAAAATAGGTCAATATTTTCCTTTCACTCGCTGCAATTTGAGACCCCAATCTTTTTATTTTACAAATTCTTGACACGCCAATATTTTTATTAGTGCCTGCAATTTCTATGAGAGTTATTTGTAAAGGTACTCGTATTAAATATAAGTTGTTAGATGTGCACTTATAAGCAGTCAAAGAACAAGTGTAACAGTTAATACTGTGGTATCAAAGTACCTCATAATGGGTTCTGCAATGATAGTTGCGGTAGGTTGCTTATAATGAAAAAAACTCCAAGGCTAACTTACAAAATTGTTAGACGAAGTTAAGAATAAAAGGCATTAATTGAACAGAACAGTTGACAAAAAAGTTCAAGAGAGGATCAAAATTGACTAAAACCAAGATTTTGAAGATATAGGCGAACATAAATAATTCTATTATAAATGTTTCGTTGCAATTATTCTTGTCGGATTGTACACAATTACTTGCTGTGTCCGCGAACTTCGTTTCGCCTTTATAAGATCTTACAATCTAGTTAGTTTTACCCCCTGTGTCACTCCATTTCAGTTTTAATGTATGAGCCAGTTTAATATTAATAACATGACGAATATACTTGCAATTTTGAGCAAAATGTTATCTTTTTTTCAATTACAGCGCGATGTAAAATTGAAATAACATAGAGTTAAGTATTAATTAAAGAATATATTTTTTAAAATGACTTTATTATAATTTACTTTTAACTATTTCTTTAAAATGTTAAAGATTTAGGCAAAATATTTACGATATTTTCATTGATGAAAATGAAAAATAATGGCAGAATAGCTGGGCGGACACAAAAAAAAACTAATAGGCGGGAAAGCGGCAATGCGAACTTCATTTTCTTTTTTCTAGTCATAGAATTTAGTTTATAATTTCGTATACCTAGGAGAGATTTGTATTAATTCGGATATGGACTTAACGGCTGATTTTATAAGAGAAAAAGCTAAAGCAGAAGTTATTGATTTATGTAAAATAAAATTCACTCTCTTTTCTTTAGCTTATTCATGTTTTTATAACTTTATGAAAACTTATTTAATCCTTCGAACTATTGGTCCACACCGCCGGTCCGGTTCCATCACTACGCTCGGGCGCCAAACCCCGACTAAATAATAGAAGATCGCAAAGAATCAAATAAAACTTAAGGCCTCTGCATACGTAACGTGTTTTTACTCGGACGGAACGGGACGGGAAATTTTGGAAATATCGTTTTATAGAAAATGTATCCGATAGTGTATACGTCACGAGCACACGGACGGGACGGGAACGTGGCGCCCACGTGACGGAAAAAATATCGTCGGCGACGATGTTTAGCACGTCCCGCCCCGCACGTGCCCCGTCCCGTCCGTGGTTTCGCTGCGTATGCACACTCACTCCGCTCGCTTCAGATACATATAATTATAGTGATGCCACAAGAATTGAAAATGGACGACGAAAACTAATCGAGTGTGTACGTTCATATCCAGCTTTGTATAATTTTGCAGACGCAAAGTATTTAGACACGAAGCATAAAAATTTTCTGTGGCGTAAAATTGCAGTCAAATTATCACTCACTGGAAACGATAAGTTTCATTTACTATTTTTTTTACTGCATTCATAACTTTATTAATAATATTTTCGCATTACCTACTACTCAAGATTGATAAATTCTAGGTTATGTTAACTCAATGTGAAGTAACTCATTTCAAGCCTTTAAAAAACAGGGATATAATATTATACTGAATTTCATTAATTTATATTTGGAACACAAAAAATACTTAAATTTTGATAGAAACCCATCTTATTTTGTTAAGCGAAAAAAATAATGATTCAGATTCGACAACATAAATGCTCAAAAATTTGTGAAATTCTTCTTGTTCTCTTGTTTGCCATGTAAGATGTACAGAAAATCTCCTTTTCCTCTTGGCAGCCATAACTTTTTCGTCATCTAAAGCAATAGCAATTATAGCCAATTCTTCAAATGAAAAGTCCATCTTTCCTATTCACAACACTAGCACGTTAGTTACGAGTCACTGTCACGTTGCGTATGCATTAAACTCCACGTCAGGGTTTTCTAAACCACGTCCCGTCTCCGTCCCGTCCTCGCTCCGTCCACGTTCTAAGCACGTTACGTATGCAGAGACCTTTAGTTGGCATTACACAGCGTTGGTTCGCTAATGAATTTAATAGTGCCCTTATAGTCTGCGGCAAACAGATAAAATATCTAATGATCCCGTTATGTGCGTTGTGTGATATTATTTCAGTGGTCTAGACACTTCAAAACTATCTCTTATAATTTTGAATCTCTACACGGAGACCCATTTCAGAAAACCACTATATAGTAAAATTAGTGTTAATGAAATAGACAAATTTGAGGAAAAACTTTATTGTGGATTCTAAAAGCCTGTACCTAATTTACGCAGTATCCCTAGAATTTGATAATGTGGCCTAAGAGATTCACATTTACTTTAGGCTTGGGTCGGCTGGTGGTTGCTAGCATCTGTCGTCTGACATTAGCAGACTAGACAATAAAGTTTACAACTTATTTATTGTTATGGTTAGAAATTTTAGGTTCATAAAATATTTAGGATGCTTCGCCTGTAAACGCTTCCAAGTAAGCCATTATTTTAAATAAATGACACATTCACTTAGGCTGTTGAGGGTAGGTCGATATTCACGTACAGTATACTTGATTATTTTATTAACTTTTACCCAAATACAGTAATAGGGCGGCTGACAGACATAATATGTATTCAATATACCTTACATATAATACAATAGTTTTGTATACTGTATATGACTGTTGTTGTATGTTAATTATTATATAAATATAGCGTTAATTGGTTTTTAATTTGGCGTCGCGTCGTTTAAAAGCCTGAGGGCGATTCTCCGCTTTCAGGTTAGTTTTTCTCTGTACACTGTTGTTGGAGTGCGCGCGTTTTAGTCATGCGCGGTGACAGCGCACCAGCCCCCCTCTAGCATGACCACCAAATCACGATATGATAAAGTTTATCGTGGTGAACTGTCAAAATACAATACATTTTTATAATATTTTGACAGTTCACAGCGATAAACTGCTTTATCATATCGTGTTTTGGTGGTCGCGCTAGGGGGGCAGTGTTGCTAATGCTACAGCAAAATGGTATCACTAAACAAACGATCGTGTTCTACGGCTATCAGGCCAAAAAATACAATTTCCTCGGCCTACGGCTGCAACTCTCAAGCTGTAGCAAATTCTACGGCTTTTCGTAAATTCTACGATAGTCTATTTACCGTTATTTATAATAATATGAATTATTTTATCATGCGTTCACTTTCGAGTATTGGACATTCAAATGCCTACATTGCAAAGTTGTCTATGGACGGGTATTTCCAAATTATCATATATAAAATGTGGCATACCTATTTTCATAAGGTAAACAAGCGAGACAAAAGATAAACAATCTTGTTATTTAGTTATGTGTCACAATTAGTCATAACCATAGCTCTGATATTATTTTCTATTTATTTGTTATTTGAGTGCGTTTATAACAGTTTTATCACAAAATAGACTGCAAAAGTAGTGACTATAGACACCATAAAGGACTAATACATGGACCTAGTATGAGAATAGACTAGACACGAGATAATAATACCAAGTGAAAGCAGGATATGTTTATACAGAAACCCTTAAGAGTGACAGAGATATAAATACTTTCTTTGTCTCTGTCAGAATGCTGTTGGGCACAACTGCAAGTTGAGACCAAACAAACATATTGTTTTGCTAGCGTGCTCTTTTAATCGCATTTATTTTATATTTCCAAAGTGTTTTAAACAGTGTGTGCATTATTTAAGTGTTGAGCACTATATTCTAGTTCTTGCTATTATGGTGCATTGTTGTGTAATCGGCTGCAAAAGCCGAACTGAGCGGTAAAGTGAGAACATAACTTATCATTCGTATGTATGAAAATTCAATTAAATTAGTATTCCAAATGTGATAACTATTACAGCTCAGCTCAAATTATACAATATAGTATCTCCAGATCAATAGAAAATTAATAAATCTATTGAAATAAGCTTATGAAAATATTGTTATTTCAAGGTTAAACCGCCCAAATTTAATAGTTTAGTGGTAGTTGACAGTTACCACACGATCTGATTGTCAGAAAGACATTTTGTATGACTTCTTAATTTTACTGCATTAAATGTAGTTTAGGGATGCCAGTAATAAAACGATTACGCTATCCATATTTTCGGGTAGAAGGAAACATTTTTATTAATTACTAATGTATGTTATTTTATTCATAAATGTTTCAGATTTCCAAGAGATCCAATAAGCCGTGATATTTGGATTGAATTGCTTGGCCAACTCGTAGCCCTGATTTGACACCACTGGATTTTTTTCTATGGGGGACTATGAAACAGCGGGTTTACCTATAGGTTCCTAACATAAGAGAGGAGCTTTTACAAAGTATTTTGACCACAGCTGACGAATTAAGGGCGGATACAGAAATGATACGGAGAGCCTCTCAACAAGTAGCATTGAGGGAGAGTACTTGCTTATTAAACAATGGTGGACATTTTTAACAATATTTAAAGTGACAAAATGTGGTGTTAACTTTTCAAGAAGTATCTTAAATGTAAAAGCTTTTGAATCGGCAATATGAGATTTATTAAAAATGTGATTGAAAATTATTGTCTTTCTTTTTATGTCATTTTAGCATAGCAGTTAGAGTTGTTTTTTTTTTCTTGATATGCTATTGAATTTAGTATCATTTCAAAGTTTAACTCATAAGGCACAACTTAAGAATACATGAATACATTGTTTTTTTAAAAAAGGCAAATAACAAAAAAAAATACGTTAAAAAAATGTATTATTTTTTCTAAGAAATTGGTAGACTTGGCAGACTTCAAAAAATGTAGACCCTAATTTGTTTTCTATAATTTTCACAATAAAACATATTATTTCAAGTCATGTAACTTTTTTTAAGACGGCATATTTTTTAAACTACTTTTTATTTCGTAATTTTTAGTCATAAAAAATAACTGGAAAAGCTTTGTAATAAGTACCTACCTATTTTTCTTATATGTGTACTCGGATTTGCTTAAAGTTTCGACATGTTCCCTTTGAAACCATACTCGAAAGTAGTAGTAATAAGCCAGCTGTGACGTAGTACGACTTAGGTTAGCGTATTCATTAAAATACAATTTTCGCTGACTTGCTCATATTTGCTCACAAGTCTTGTCCTCATTTAGCCCATTACACGTATTAAAAAAATATGTCCATGCACTATAAATAAACATAAAGTAGGGTAAAACTTAAAGCAACACTGGTATACCCATCTACTTTAGGCAGGTACGTCATCTATGTCTGTCCCTTACGGGTATACGGTCACGTCCTATCTACTCCATTCTTTATTTAAGGACTAATATTAACAAAAGAAACTTGAACCTGCCAGTCCCGCCACCTCAATGTATGTAAAAATTAAAGATAAAAAGATATTTTTATTGAATAATAAAGAACAAGAACTAATAGAAAACATTTGAGATTTCATTTCAACAGCGTCATTTGGCGAATGTTGAAGAGCGTTTCCTTTTTATTACAAGCTTTTATTTACTTTCACCTGTCCCTGTGTCTGTAATGAAATCTTGCAAGTTAAATTTGACCCACTTCCCGGTTTCCGATTAAGCTAAAATTTTGACAATGCAATATTATGATGCCATGGAGCTGATCTAATGCTGGAGGAGCTGCAAGGTGGCCATAGGAACTCCGCAATAAAACTACACAACCTGAGTTTGGGCTCGTTTGATTCGTATTGACGAGTACAGCTCCAGCTTTGTATTTAAAAAACTTTTTTTAAAAATTTATGTTTTGACAAGACACGGCTGACAGTTTATCCCTAGAAACACGGCTTTTTATACACCACTAAAATAACATTAAGTACCATAAAAATTAAACTGCGTTAACTGTATCGACAACTAATCCATACTACTATTATAAATGGGAAAGTGTGTGTGTGTGTTTGTTTGTCCGTCTTTCACGACAAAACGGAGCGATGGATTGAAGTGATTTTTTAAGTGGAGATAGTTGAACGGATGGAGAGTGACATAGGCTACTTTTTGTCTCTTTCTAACCCCCAACTTCCCTAAAATAGAGGGTGGAAGTTTGTATGGAGCATTCCGCAATTTTCTAGGTAGAAAGCTAAAAATTGGTATGCGAACTATTTGTGACTAACAAAAAAATCGTGCATCATTTTTTTTTTAAATCTGCCCCCAACCCCTTAAAAGAGGGGGTGAAATTTTATATGGGACTTTTTGCAGTTTTCCAGGTAGGAAGCTAGAAATCGTTACACAGAGTCTTTATTACCAACGAAAAATACCTGCCTAATTTTTTTTTTTGAAATCCTCGGTGTTACCCTGAATTTAACGCGAGCGAAGCCGCGGGCAAAAGCTAGTACAATATATCGAAGTTTAAGTGATAAACAAAAAATAAAGAAATTTTGATATGTTTTTTATCCTAGCGAGACATTCTATGGCCTCATAAATTTTTAATCTTCTTATATATAAATCTTATATATAAAAATGAAACGCTGCCGCTGTGTGTTAGTCTCGCTAAAACTCAACAACGGGCAACGGGTCGACCGATTCTTACGAAATTTTCTGTGTGTGTTTGCATAGGTCCAAGGAAGGTTTAAACGTACAATTGGACCCGGTAGGTGGCGCTGTAATCGGGCAGGACAACGTCTGCCGGGTCCACTAGTTCTTACTAAAATATTTAACAAAAAACAACCACTTGAAATACGCTCATAAGTCAAGAATAATATATAAGTAAATATACCTACAATATTACATTTTTATATTCGGCGTCTTTCGCTCTAAACAGTATTGATTGAATGATTGCCGAAGTCCTAGCAACTTTGTCGATGTAATTGTTTAGGAGTTATACTTTTCACTATCACCTTACCTGTATCATTTGAAAGAAAGAACTATGCGCCCATAAGTTCCCATTATATTGAAAGAACTATCCCATAACTCCTAACTGACCGGAAACATTATATCATCGGCTCAGTAACATAATAATATTATGACTACCAGTTTCAAATACCTGAATATCTTCAGAAAAAAAAAACAGGAAATACGTCGGACGTGTCCATGGAATTCAAGGTTCTTTCTCGATTTTTCCGGGATCTCATCATAAGATTACATTTCAATCACAAAAAGAATTTTGATAATCGGCCCACGAACAGTGGAGTAATCGATGAATATACAAAAAAATAGATACAGTCGAACATAGCACCTCCTACTTTTTTGGAAGTCAGTTAAAATGACTGTACTAAATTACATTAACTCCTTTTGGTGCAGGTGCTGTACACGAGGATCGCAGTGGGTCTCTGGCAGAGTTCCCATAGACTTCACCAGCTGGGTCGTGTGCAATGCTGCGCCACACAATGTCCCCGGGTTGAGAAACCGCCGGCGACGCCTTTGCCTCCATTCGAGCCCCAACGAACTTTCGTAGGCACAACCGAAACTAAGGTAAATAGGTGACATGTTTATTTTGATACTTACCGGGAATGTTTCAGCCTTCATTTCATAGATAATTTTAATAAGTGACGACAAAAAAAATATCCAGGTAGACTTAGCTATTTTTATACAACTAAAAGGGCAAACAAGCATATTCCCCACCTAATGGTAAGTGGTAACAGTCACTAGTACATAGAGCTACATTGTAGCTCTTGTGAGATTCGCAACAAATCTACAACCTCCACAAGTATCACAGCGTACGTTGCCAACTTGTGACATATGATGCAAAGTCACGGTAAACAGTAATGTTACTGCCTTAACTTACCCTTCAAACCGGAACACAGCAATGCAAGCACTGCTACTTTGAGGCAGAAACAGGTATGACTTAGGTACCCAAGCAGACGACCCTGGTAGAGTCTATCTCCTGATTTTGATAGTAACGGAGAATATCTCAGCCACAGATAATATAATACTACAGTACTCAGCCTTCATTTCATAAATTGATTTTAATAAGTGACGACAAAGAATTTATCCGGGTAGATTAAGCTACTACTATGCAGGATTACTTTGGAAGTAGAAGCCAAATTTCGTGTGCTTGTTCAGACTGAACAACCTTTACTATGGGAGCAATCTTGAAATCGAGAAAATAAGTCAGCTGTTCCATACAAATGTTCAAGATTCACGGAACCTTAAATGTATTAAAAATTATTTAAGAGAGAGAGAGATTTTTTTCGTGATTTCAAGATTGGTCCCATAGTAAAAGTTGTTTAGTTTGTTTGTCTGAACAAGCTCATAAAATTTGGCTCCTGGTTAAAAAGTAACCTTGTCTTTCATAGAAGCGTTAAGCGCGAGCGCACAGGCATATAACATCCATACTAATATTATAAATGGGAAAGGGTATGTGTGTGTCTGTTTGATTGTCCGTCTTTCACGGCAAAACGGAGCGACGAATTGACGTGATTTTTTAAGTGGAGATAGTTGAAGGGATGGAGAGTGACATAGGCTATTTTTTCTAACCCCCCCCCCCCCCCCACTTTCCTAAAATGGGGATGGAGCATTCCGCAATTTTCAAGGTAGAAAGCTAAAAATTGGTATGCGGACTATTTGTGACAAAAAAAATCGTGCATCATTTTTTTTTGGAAATCTGCCCCCAATCCCTTAATAGAGGGGGTGAAATTTTATATGGGACTTTTCGCAGCTTTTAATATAGGAAGCTAAAAATCGGCACACAGACTCTTTGTTACCAACGAAAAATACCTGCCTTATTTTTTTTGGAAATCTTCCGTGTTACCCCGAATTTAACGCCAGCGAAGTCACGGGCAAAAGCTAGTATTGTATATTTATGAACGTTCCATTTTCACCGATAATCGGGTTGGCCGGGATTCACCGATATTTTCTGTACGAATTTTTGTTGTTAAACTCCATATGTTTCTTTTTGTAGTTAGCGTGCATTGCAACACAGACCTCCGTATGTTTTATTTTGTAGTTAGCGTGCGTTGCAACACATAACTCCATATGCTTCATTTTGTAGTTAGCGTGCGTTGCAACACATAACTCCATATGTTTCATTTTGTAGTTAGCGTGCGTTGCAACACAGAACAACATACGTTTCATTTTGTAGTTAGCATGCATTGCAACACAGAACTCCATATGTTTCATTTTGTAGTTAGCGTGCGTTGGAACACAGCACTCCATATGTTTCATTTTGTAGTTAGCGTGCTTTGCAACACAGAACTCCATATGTTTCATTTTGTAGTTAGCATGCGTTGCAACACAGAATTCCATATGTTTCATGTTGTAGTTAGCATGCGTTGTAACACAGAACTCCATATGTTTTATTTTCAACCGTCAAAAAATCGGTAACCGATAGTCGGTCGTGTACGTTCGGTTCGCGCTTACGATAATATTGGTAGAAACGCGAAACTTACCACGATATTTTAAGACTAGGTGGGTTTCTTCTATTCTATAAGTAAAGAACTATATTCTGTATTTACTTAAATATTATAGAGTTAGTAGTTTCTGAAATAAGGAACTGGGGGATGTAATGGTAAATTGTAATTAATTTCCATATTTAGGTAATGGAAATTGATAACGTATACCAAGGAAGGTTATAACAAGTTTTACTTCGTGTTTTTTCTGTTTTATATCTTATTTTTAACGACTCGGTGAAAATGTGTGTGGATTAACACATGTTATTGACATTATTATTAGTAAAATTACCGTCTCCTATTTTTAACTTTACGTCCGTCACTCAATCTATATGCTCTTAATTCTATCACGGTAAAATGTTACCTTGTTTCTTTTAAATGTCTGGTAGACATTAAACCTATATTGTAATATTGTGACCATCATCCAAATCCGTATATCTATCTATCTGTATATATAATACATATCTACATGTGATATGAGAACTCTTGCGACTTATTAACTATTGAATCCTAATTGGTACGCCTTTGAAGACACAATACGCCATTATACATTCATTAGAAATGTATCCTGAACTATGACTTTTTTATAACACTTTTCCAAGACCTCTGGAACCTCCCGCACTTATGACATATCTGTCTATTTTAAGTAATTTGTAGAAACTTGACATCCTATGTTAGACAAAGTATGATCAAAGTACGTTCAAAAATATGTTCATAAAAATATATAAATAGTATATTATAAAGGGTCTGATTATATGATAGGCAAAACTAAAACCTAAGTTAATAAATGAAAGTTAATAAATGAACCTTTAATTAATAAATGAACTCTGGAAGTAGCCGAAGTGGTCCCCAAAGCCACTCAAAAAGTAATATTATAGATATAACAAACAACCCTTTATTCATATTGTATGTATATATTGGTCTAGCTAGAGTGTGGTCCATGGCTAGTCAGATATTTGTAAAATGGTCCCTCGTCACTAAAAGGTTAAGAACCACTGCTATAAAAGTATAGGTTTTATAACAATTAAAAAAATATGTGTGTGAAATATCATTATTGTAATGTTGGCGAATGATAAAATGAGATAAAAATTAGACCTTCAAATATTCTTGCCTGTTTTTTCTTGAAATGACATTTCCTAGTCAAGTTATTTTGTTTTTTAGCTCTTATTGAAGACGATAAGGTTGATAATTGTCTGCCTGTAGAAGGTCAATGTTGAATAATGATTTTCGAATTTGAATTAGTACAGTAGATTTGAGCGAATCGGCATTGTTAGCCACACACTAATGCGATGTATCGCTTTATCGTATCGTGTTTTGGTGGACGTGCTACGGGGGCAGATCTAGATGAAATTGTTAAAAAATGTTCCCAATATCATCATTCTCACTAAGATTTAAATAAACAATTAAACGCAATAGGTTTTTTTCATGAACGCCTAAAAACAGATTGTGATTTATTAGGTAGCGGCCCGCGCGACACAGCTAAAACCTGAAAGTGGTCCAAGAAAAAAAAAGTTTGAGTATGGCTGGTCTAGAGTGTGGTCCATGGCTAATCAGATATTTGTAAAATGGTCCCTCGTCACTAAAAGGTTAAGAACCACTGCTATAAAAGTATAGGTTTTATAACAATTAAAAAAATATGTGTGTGAAATATCATTATTGTAATGTTGGCGAATGATAAAATGAGATAAAAATTAGACCTTCAGATATTTTTGCCTGTTTTTTCTTGAAATGACATTTCCTAGTAAAGTTATTTTGTTTTTTAGCTCTTTTTGAAGACGATAAGGTTGATAATTGTCTGCCTGTAGAAGGTCAATGTTGAATAATGGTTTTCGAATTTGAATCAGTACAGTAGATTTGAGCGAATCGGCATTGTTAGCCACACACACAAGTAAGTCTAAAATTGGGTCCTGTTTTTTTATTTGGACATACGGAACCCTGAAAAGGCCAAGAACTTTTGACATTTCAATATATTATAAAAATATTATCGGAAACATTTAAAACACAGGCATTTACGAAGAAACTTATCAAAAATGTGCAAATTAAAATTGTTGGAAACTTTCATCTTAGCTATCCGAATCTTTGAATAATAAGGCTTAGGCATTTCAGTTTATACTGCCAGCAGCGTAACTTGGAGATTACAGGTTTACTACCTAAAATAAAGGCAAAATTGCCGTAGTAGTCCCTATTGCCTTTTTTTTTTTTTTTTTTTTTTGTCGGGGGGAAATGCGTAAGCGCACCGTACCCGCCGTTGGCTAGACGGCAGGCGTGTGTGGGGCTGGCCCGGCGAAGTTCCAGGCCGACCCACTAAAACCCCCCGGTGTTCTCCCTGCCCTTGTGGGCGCGCATGGTAAGGTCCACACTGCGACTCCACTACCCACGCGCCCGGGCAAGCCTGACCACCTGGTCAGGCTATCGCCAAGGGGGGATTGCCCGAGAACACCAGGGCAATCCCCAGACGGAGGGCCTTACGGCGGCGTGCACGGGGCCAACCGTGCACGCAGGCCTCCACGGCAGGGTCATTAGACGGGCATCGCTTGTGCGAATGCCCGCCTTCGCCTGCCTATCCGTCTGCGGCGGAGGGGAGCGGCTTGGGGATCTTCCTCCCGCTCCCTCTCCGCAGCCTCCTTCTGCGAAATTACTTCTTCGCAGAAGGAGGCCACAGCCTCCCATTCCGCCTCGCCGCGGAGCATGGCCACGACCATGCTCGGCAGCGAGAGGTCTCCGCCTCCCAGCGCAGCGTTAAGTTCGCTGCGCTGGGGTCGCCAGGCCGGGCACACCAACAAGGTGTGCTCGGCCGTATCATCGGGAGCGTCGCAGTGGTGACACCGCGGCGTTTCCTCCCGACGCGCGACTCGGTGCAGGTAGTGACCGAAGCAGCCATGCCCTGTCAGTACCTGCACCATGCGGAACGTGAGGCTGCCCTGCCGGCGCCCAACCCACTCCTCCAACACCGGACGGATCGCGTCGATCGTCCGGTGGCCGGCAGCTGGGGAGGCGAGTGCCGCACCCCACTGACGCAGAGCCTCCCTCTGCGCCAGGGTACGAATCCGCTCCACTTCCTGTGGAGCGGATCGCCCCCCCCGTTCACGAGTAGCAACCCGATGTCGATACACCTCCGCGAGGACGCGTGCATCGACATGCCACGGCGTTTGGCCCGCTAGAACGCAGGCCGCGCCGTGACTGACCGTGCGATAAGCTCGCACGGCCCGGGTCGCTATGACCCTCTGCGGACGTCGCAAGAGGGCCACCGTTCGGGAGGAGAGGCACTCTGCCCATACCGGGGCTCCATAGAGTGCCATCGACCGTATTACCCCGTGATACAGTCGACGGCACGCCGATCCTGGACCTCCCACATTAGGGAGGACTCGTCCAAGTGCGGCTGCAGCGGCGCACAGCCGTGGAGCGAGGAGCTTAAAATGCTCCTCGAAACTCCATCGGGGGTCCAGAACCAGGCCGAGGTACTTAAAGTGCGCCTCGACCGGTATACGAACCCCCTCCACTCGGACGCGGAGCCCCGGTGGGATCCTGCGACGGGGGGCGTGGAATAACATGGCCCTCGTTTTGTCGAGGGCCACGTCCAGGCCCAGGAGGCGGATGCGTCGGACGACCAGTGAGGCGCCGACCGACGCAAGGTGGGCCGCCTCCTCCCCCGTTTTTGCTCTCGCCGCGACGAGCGTGTCGTCGGCGAAGCAGACGACCTTCGTTCGTGGCAGAAGGTCGCCTCGCAGAACCCAGTTGTACCCCAGGTTCCATAACAGAGGACCTAGTACGGAACCCTGGGGCACACCCGCCGCCATTGTCCACGTGTGGACGCGCCCATCCGGCCCCTCGTAGAGAATGGACCTGCCTTGCAGGTAATCCTCCACGAGGGCGCGGAGGTACGGAGGCACCCGGTGGAAGCGGAGTGCCTCCTTTATGCACTCGTGGGGCAGGCTGTTGAATGCGTTGCGGATGTCAAGAGACACCGCAACAACAGTGTCCCCACGAGCTGTGGCCTCCTCAGTCCACCCCTTGAGGAGGGCCACCGCATCCACCGTGGACCGGCCGGTGCGGAAGCCGAACTGGTTTTCAGCCAAGTCCGGCCCCCGGTCCTCTAGGTGCTCGACGATGCGGGAAGCGAGAATCTTCTCGAAAAACTTCCCAGCCTCGTCGAGCAGCACCACCAGTAGTCCCTATTGCCTTAAATTCTTGAAAATTTAGTTATATGCTTTAATATTGGAAACATTCTCAACTGAACACAGTCTAAAACATAGGTACTTACTTCAGGATTCAGTGATTTCAATACAAAAGGCGTTGCTGTAATTATATTTTACGATTTCACTAAGTTTATAATTTTTTGTTTTCTTTATTATAAAGCAAGTTTAGCTTTTATTATAAGCAATACGCGACCCATGAGTACTATTTTTGGGGCATATCTCAAGGAGGAAGTCACGTTATTTCTTTCTCTGTACATGGAATCCAAATGAAGCTCATTTTAATCGTATTATTATATCTTATTTAATATCAGGCGGGAGAGACAAAAAGCATCCCACTTTATTTTTAAGGGGGGTCGCGGATGAAAAATCACTATTCAGTATCTGATGACCTAAGCAAAATGACCTTATATCATATTAAGATATTTTAGGGTCCTGATCAGGGTTGCCAGGTACCGATTTGAGCGGAACGTCCTCATTTTGAGGGGTATATGGACACGTCCCAATTTAACCATGATCGGGACGCAAAAAGTCCCGATTTTTGACCAGATTACAAAAATTCGACATAAATTTCCATAATAACGATGCGACTAAATACTATGACGGAATTATCTTAGCAAATTTATCCCTAAAATATTTCGAATAAATATACATATAACTGTATGTACTTATGGGCTTCGTTCTCATTTCCTTTCCACACAAAAGGAGAAAATAAAAAGAAACATACGCAGTTTTGATTAATTAGTGATTCAAAGTAAAAATCTACTCGTACTTTCTTAAGTTAAAATCTTGTACGTGACTTCATTAAAAGTAACTAATTGTACTGCCTTTATTATTTCTACTACTAGACAAGTGTAGTATCGTGGACCATGGTGTGTATGACGTTATCTATTTCACTTTATTTACTTGTCATGTCTAAACTATGTAGGCATGTGGTACAATGTGGCATTGCATCTTTCTTTGTTACTGACCTTCACATTCTAACATTTGTTATATGTATTAGGTAACTTAGGACGCAGAACAAAAGTAGACTAGAAGGTAAGTTAATGCTCAGAAAAAAAGATCTCTATTCGAAACTGTTACGCTCGGACCTTTATTCAAAGGGCGTACATTAAAATTATATTACTTCAATAATTCTTGTCCTGGCAGAACCTTTTAGAGGAGGCATATAAAACTTCCCGGATTACGACTCTCAAGATTTGCAAATTTATTCAGTCAACGTATTTTTTCCTTTGATTTCTTTCTACAAATGAATGAATGCCAGTCAGACACCAATAAGTAAGTGAAAATGTAACACCTGGTGAATTATGACCTCGCGTTACGAAATGGGATTTTTGCAAATTATCATTTAAACATGGATTAAATATCAATGTATTTATACACCGTGTTTGGTCAATGTGTGAATGTGTGAAAGACGACACGGTTAGCGCAGAGGTCGAGTGATCGCCTAGGTACTGCGCAACGGGTCGCGGGTTCGACAAATATTTTGTATGGCCTACAGAAATTTGTTCCGGTCTGGGCGTATGTGCATGTGATATTCTTTGTCTGTAACTGCACCCACGACACAGGAGAAAATCCTAGTGTGGGGCGACGTTAATTTAAAAAAATGCCCTATTAAGCCGAAATCTACCCATGTTAATATAGTCATATAAAAGTTATATTATGGCATCATTGAAAATTCTAAATTATAAAATTAACTTTGAAATCCCTCATACAAATAGTGGGATCTGTGAAAAAAAAAATGTAGGTATAGGGAATTACAAAATTAATGATTAATTTCGCATTTTTAATGACGCTATATATTTCATATATATGACTATTTCAACATGGGAAGGTTTCAACTTAATATGGTATTGACCAAACACATTGTTTAATATGTACAGTAAGCTCCTTGTCAAGCTATACTCTTTGACCTTTGGATCGTTCTTATGTCGATCGTAATAGTGGCGGTTTTCGTAGTGTAAATGTAAAGCTTGAATGGGAGCTTACTGAACATTATAGATAATCATCGCTCCTATTCTTCCCGACAGAATTACGAGGTATGTATTGGTGCTTAACGTGTATTAGACACTAATATGTCTTTGATTTTTCAAGTCCAATGTAATGCAGGAAACTTATTCCCACTTTCCGGGCTCTAATGCCAGACTCCGTTGTGTTGCTTCTGAGAATTTTCGAAACAAAAAAATATACCTAATAAGCTTTCGCCCTACCAGAATTTCTTCAAATTAAAAAAATTTTTATTCAACATTGATACAAGTTTATTTTGTAGTTACTAAAAAAAATTGTGTGCTTGTTCAGACAAACAAACTGAACAACTTTCACTATGGGACCAACTTTGAAATCGCAAAAAAAAATCAACTGTTCCATACAAATGTTCAACATTCACTGAACCTATATGTATGGAACAGTTGTTTTTTTTTTGCGATTTCAAAGTTGGACCCATAGTGAAAGTTGTTCAGTTTGCTTGTCTGAACAAGCACTCAAAATTTTTTTAGTAACTAAAAAATAACCTTGTATAAGTAAAATATATTATATAGAATCTCTAAATAAGTTCAAAAACCAATGCAAATTTTCAAATTCAAATATCTTTATTCAAAACATTCTAATTTAAAAGAAACATATTTACCTTGTATGTACATTACATTCTGAATATACTCAAGATGTCTGCAAATACAAGTATTACATTCTGAATATACTCAAGATGTCTGCAAATACAAGTAGGAATGAAAAAAAAGTTGACTCTACACCTGTTCAGAAATTGGGAGAGCCTTCTCGAGAAGAGCAGGCAAGAAACTCGAAAGGTCAAATTTTTTTATCTCCTCTATTAAATCGCCATTTACAATTTTGGTTTTGTTACATAGTCATTGAAAGTTAAATAATACAATCGGTATGCTACATACACTTAAAATATCAAAAAAAATGTTATAAACTTATATGTATACTAAGCATTATACAATAATATACATCATCTTAGTTAATAAAATACACTTGCGTAATTATAGATAGGTAGATATGTTAAGCGTCGATGGCGTAGTGCGTAAGCCCGTCGCCTTCCAATCGGGAGGTAAAACGGTTCGAACCCCGCTACGTACCAATGTGTTTTCAAATTTTCAAATCATATGTACGTTTATTTGACGATTTTACGGTGAAGGGAAACATTGCGAGGAAACCTACACAACACCTGTGAAGAAAGAATTTCTTTACAGGTTGTATGTGAAGTCGCCCAACCCGCACTTGGCCAGCGTGATTGACTAAGGCCTAATCGCCCTAGTTTAGGGTAGGCTTCAGCCCCTCGGTGTGGACGTATATGAGCTGTTAATGATGACGTATGTTTAATGAGTTTTTATTTATAGAATTTACAGCAACATCAATGTTAGCGAAAATATATTTATCATAACAATGAAAATATGCTCAATTATCTGGCTTCGATTGTTGCGAGAAGGTTACCACGATGTTTTAATTAGGTTAAAAATAATCAGCTCGTTTGTATCCAAGCACCCTAGATAGGCTGTAAACACAAATTGAGAAACAATGAACCGTATAAATTCTTTGCGCTCAAAGCCCATAAATTCAGCCTACGTTAAATTCGGGGTGATCTGTGCCCACGCTGATTTCCTTGACCAGCTCTCCTTGTACATAAAATACGCAGTTTTATTGAACGTCGTCACAAAAAGACGAAAGAATAGATTTTATTTGAAAACGAATTTCAAGTCGGCAGTAAAGTCTAGCAACAAATTATGCAGTGCTTTATCTTGTTCAGTTGCTGAGTCCTAAAAAATATATTTTCACGTGACGTCTTCACTTCCAGAAGTTACAGATATTTTATTATCTATACTATGACACATGCAAGCATTTTATGTATTGCGATCTTTTTAATAAAGCAAGCAATCCTTTTTTCCTTTTTCTTTTACTTTGATTGCGAAGGGCTAACAAGTAGTTCATGTAGGCATATAGTTAAAATATTTTTAAAGATTATTTAAAATATCCCATTATCGCCGGTAAATTTTATCGTTTACTGTAGTTTTATATTATCTATGTCGTTGTCCAAAACTATGATATGATAGTTTAATAAGCTTAAATAGATGGCGGTGTGAGTTCATTATCGACACAATACTTGGTTATCTATATTTGGTAACCATCCAGTAATTGGCGTAGTATTTCAATTTCTAAGCCACAGTCTATTCAACTAGGATGTTAATATAACAATAATCCGACATTTATATAAATTTAATCAAAGCACATACTTCATATAACTACAGAGTTACAGCAACGCGTTGCCGGGTCAACGGAAATGTTAAAGTTAAAGAATAGCATCGTTTTTTTCTTTGTATTTTGTACGTAACTCGTTCTAACTAAACGGATAGGATAGTTGTTAACTTGATTATTGATCTCAATTGTTATTTTTGCACAGTTAATTATTTGTTAGTTGCATAAGTTTCAACAGAAGTGCTGTAGATAGCCTATTTATCTTATATTGTTTATGTACCATGACTTACATCAACAATTTTTGTTACAGAAAATCATAATCCGAAATGCGAAGAATAATAACGTAAAAAATGTCCGGACCCCTGAAACTCGAGACTGCCACCACCTGAGCCATTTATCGCGCAACGTGCTGCGGGCCCGGCGGGGCGTGGTGCGTATGTTGATCGTCGTCGTGCTGACCTTCGCAATCTGCAACTTGCCCTTCCACGCCCGCAAGATGTGGCAGTATTGGTCCAGTGGTTACGAGGGCACCAGCGACTTCAGCGCTCTGCTCACCCCGCTCACGTTTCTCATCACCTACTTCAACTCCGGAATCAACCCACTACTATACGCTTTCCTATCCAAGAATTTCCGGAAAGGCATGAAGGAGCTTCTGTTCTGTAAGTACCACGGTAAAAGGAAAAGTGAGAATTTGATCGTCCTCAACCACGTCGGTGTCGGCTTAAGGCGAAGCTCGACGAGGTCCACCAGGGCCAACTGCAGCACAGTCACCATGGCGCCCAATGGTGACTCATGAGATATGCGACGCCGCCGGTTCCTCTATAAAGTTGAAAATACGGATATTTCCTGATTAACGGAGAGCACAGATGAGGTGACCGACAGCAGCGGATTCTACACCATCTCAACTATATCAAAAAAAGACTTGTATGATTAGGACCAACTGTAACATAGAAAAGTGTCCGGAAAATGTATAGATGTTAATATTGAAATAATAGTCGTTTGTTACAACAGTGCGGTAAAGTGTGTGATCTCATGAGCTTAAAAGTTGTGAAGCTAAGGACTCATAAAGTTATTTATATCATAATGATAAAAATATAAATGGAGCCAAATCTAGAAAGATCTATGGTAATGCTGGTAACTGGTAGTTTGGTGACTTAAAATTTTATTAAGCAAGCTTGAAAATAACGAATGGCTTAGTTTCATTAATTTTGATCACCTAATTTTTTTGTAACTGCAATAAATTTAAATTAATAAGTGTTTTTTGAAGCTTTAATGAACATGTAACCTATTCTTTTCAAAAAAGTCAGTATTATTATAAACTGTAACAACTCTTCATGCTTAAATCTTAAGTTTTATAGTTGAAGTAATTAAAAAATAATTTATGTATGTTAGATAGTTTTGATACAATGCCAATAATTACAGACGTGAATGTTCGATTTGTTAAATTGAAGTTGTGATTGATAATACGTGTCTAACTACTAGAAAATAAATATATTTCAAGTCATGAGTATTCTTGATATTCAACATATATTTATTCACGTTAAAGTTCCATATTTGAACTATGTGAAATCGGATTGTATTAAACATTATAGTAGATAAGCTCGATATCTATTTAAAAAGTGATTACAAGGTGTATGGTACGTACCCTATCAAGCTGAAACCTACCCATGTTAACATAGTCATAATATATGACTATGTTAACATAATATTGTTATATAATTTTGAATTCGCAATTATGGCTTAATTGATAATTTTTTTTTTTTAATTAATTTTGTTATTCCCCACACATTTTTTCACAGACGCAATTATTTGTATAGGGATTTCAAAATTGATTTTTCAAATTCGAATTTTCAACGGCACCATAATTTTAATATGACTATGTAGGATTCGGATTGTTAGGGTATGTACGAAATACGTCGTATATCGATTGAATTTTTTAGCATTGAGAGAGCATTGACTTGAAATTTGACAACATCAATCAACGGCAGTGCGGCCGCAGTGGGGCGAAAGTCCTCAATTTATTTCCGTAAAGTGATTTCATAGAGACAAACGTCATGGAATATTATTTCGCCCATTATAAAAAAAATATTACCAGCCACAGCAAATCCCAATAATAATACCTATTTGTTACCTATTGCTAACCGTGTGACGCACATTTCCTTGAAATATCAAGTAAAATCCACTGATGTGATTTTTCAAATTCTTTCAAACTTGTACATTCGGAGCGATAATGATACATGTGTATAAATAAACATTTGAAGTTTGCTCTCTAACTCAAGTAGCTCGTTAGAGGAATATCACGATTTCAAAGGTGAAAATCAAAGAGAACCCAAAGCCTGCTCGATGTTAATGTCTGCATTTTATATGATACTTGTTATCTTTTGCCAGTAACTTCAATAGGATAGGATACCAAACGAGTGCGTGTTTGATTTTTTGTTTCAAAATGTGTAACAAGCGTGTTATTATAAGCTTTTATTTACTTTCACCTATCCCGGTGTCTGTAATAAAATCTTGCAAGTTATTTGGTACATTTTAACTGTCAAACATGTTATATATAGAAACAGTAGGTACTTACCAGTAAACGTTATATATATTACAGATAAACAGTATTTTTTTTTCTAGATTACTCAACAGACCAAAATAAAGCTCCGTATATTATTCCCCAATAGACCCCACAGTATAATTTTTATTTTTATCATAATTTTGGAATAATATCTCTAAATACATAATTATATAGATAAAACAAAGTGGGGTAGTTACACCATTTATAACTCAAGAACGGCTGAGATCTATAAATTGTTATATTCGTTTCCGAGTAGCAGAATAACTTTCAAATTATAAGAACAATTTAGGAAATTAATTATTTTTTATAAATAAGGGTTTAGGCCTTCGCGGTCTTCCGCAATTGACCGCTTAGTTCAAAACATGTGTCATTTTTAAAAAAGTATATCATCATCATCACAGCTCATATACGTCCCCACCGAGGGGCACGAGCCTACCCTAACTAGTTAGGGCGATTAGGCCTTAGTCAAACCACGCGGGCCCAGTGCGGATTGGTTGAGTTCACATACACCTTTGAATTACTTTGCAGATGAACGCAGGTTTCCTCACGATGTTTTCCTTCACCGTAAAAAAGTATATGATGGGTGTATAATGGTTACCGGGCGATCGATAGTTGGCAAAGGGGTCACAGACCGTTCTGTGTGCGCTTTTAATAAATCTTGTTACCCGAGTATTATTTTCATAAATGGTGTAACTAACGACATTGTTTTATGTATATAGATTATACTAATCTAATATATAAAAATCGCGTGTCACGGTGTTTCTTGTCGAACTCCACCGAAACGGCTTGGGCGATTTTTGTTAATTTTTTTGTGTATATTTGGTGGGTCTGAGAATAGGTCGTAGGCTATTTTTTATACCCCTAGGTATTTTTTTGTTTTGTGGTAATTTTTTTTTATTTTTTTGTGCTTTGGCATCAAAAAATACCTTTAACCCTAAATTTTCAGCCTTCTACCACCAGACCCTATTTTTAATAGCGATATTAGTATTTTTACTGGCGAAGCGTAGGTATAGTTCGCACAGCTAGTAAACTATACACGATTATTTTTTTATCACCCTGGAAAATTTTAGGGACGCCTCAGGACACATCCAATATTATATAAAAAAAATAAAAAAAATGAAATTAAAAATTAAAAAAAAATATAAAAAAAATAAAAAAATCTCTAAAAATGCTGCTCTCAACTAGTGCAGCATTTTTTGTATTTTTTTAAAAATTAATATAAAATTAAGGAGGGGGGTTATTTTTTTTATTTATATTTAAATTATTCTAATACCATGCCGTGAAGCGTCCCTTAAATTTTCCAGGGTGATAAAAAAATAACCGTGTATAACTTATATTTTTTTGTATTCATTTCATTATGTCAATAAAGTCCTACATTAGATAAAACTTAACACATTCATTGGCTGTTAGGCGGTACGAAGTTCGCCGGTCAACTAGTTCATTTCATAAAACACAAAACTAATCTCAGTATTAGGTTAGAAAAGTTTTAGACGCTTCTGTACACAGATTATCTTCACTTTTAATGACTCGATGTAACAACCGTTCGCTTAGATAGTGTCGGTACACCCGCACACAATTGTGGTCATTGTAATAAAATACGAATATAAATAATACACATAAATTAAGGTAGCAAAGAGAATTTTAATGAAAAATATGAGTAAACACACGTTAGTAAAGTAAAATTAGACACTATTCTTCATCACTCGTAGTATCACAGTTATTACCTGTATTTATTATAAGAAATCCGACATCATCATGGCCCCGTTTGTAATATTGATCCAACGCTAGTTCTTGGTATCCCCACAATTTTTGAAGTGTCTGTAATAGGTGCAGTCAAATTAATTTCAACACAATACCGATGGACATTTATTATAAATTGTTTACGAATTTACCAAAACATCCGTCTTTTTTTGTTATTGGTTCACATAAAGTTTCATCTTGGGGCACTTCACTGTCCTTCCAAGTACGAAAAAACATTTTCGGTATACGTAACAGAGTCAACAAACACAACCTGGCACTTCGATGTAAATTGCCATATTCACTAGCGGGTGTGCGTCCCACGCGGCATCCTTTGTTTACGCGGCGGTATCCTTTTATAAGAGCCGGCAAGTGCCTAGGCGGCGCATTACAAAGGCGACCGTATTTAAGCGAATGGACTTTAGGTACCTATTATAATTTTACTCTACACAACATTTGTTTCGTCTGTTAAAAATGCTAAGTTTTTTCAATAGGTAGCTACCTACTTAATCTCGATTACCTACATTCTTCACGTAAGTCAATAGATTTATGAGATACTTATCGTATATCGTTTAGTTACATATTTACTATACCACAGCTTTATAGAAATAGATAGGAGAAGACCACTGAATACTGAGCCTAGTCGAAAACGAGTAAGTATGTATGTTTCTACATAGATAGAATTTTTAATGTAAGTACAACGCAGATATATAGCAAAACGTGAAAGATCCACGTAATAAAATTTTTAAAGATGGCAGATGAGGAAAAATGCTAGAACACCTAATATCACACAACTATCTTAATAGCTGATAAAAGAGAGAAAAGGGGAGAAAGGAAAATTAAGTAGAACTCTTATGATGTTATATGAAAGTTACAACAAGTAAGTAAAGGAAAATCAAGCGTTGTGTCTTATCAAGAAGGTAAGAAAAAAACAACGTAAGGAGGACTAACTATTGCTCCACCGACAAGAGCAACGAGGTTCTTAAGCTTAAAAAGAAGAAAATGGATCATATGAATGAGACAGCTGCTAAAATAGATACCGATAAAACAATCAATCATTAAAATGCTTCTGCAAATTTTAATAATGCGTTTAAACACATTTTTCTTAGAAACAGAATTAGTCTACGAATCAAAGTCTTTGTTAAAAATTCAACATCACACGTGCCGAAGACAATATGGCTTCGACGTCACAAAAAAAATCCGCGGCCAAAGCATATTTTATCATTCCGTAAACGACAGTGTACTGAATTGATATTCTTCCTTTTGTTTAATACCTAATAATCTAAATAAATGTGATCATCAAAGCAGTATTCGTTAATAATTCTGCAAGCTGTCCCATTCTCTTTATTCACCCTGTTTAATTTCCGGGGTCAATAAGGATTGGCTCAAAAAGGTGCTAAGCTCAAATTAAGTATCAAATATAATGGATTTTTATGAAATAATTAGAAGAAATGCAGTTTTATCTGCTTTTTATCTCAAAATCTTATATTTAGGCTTATAATACTTTCGACAATACAGAAACTATAGTTTCGATATCTCTGACAGTTAACTTCAACAAAATCACCATATTAGGCAAACATCTGTATTTGAATATAGTAAGTATATAAATAATATAACAATATACAAACAGAACGAATGGGTATGTAAATATTTCGAATAGGTATGAAATTGTAAATGTAGGTAAGTGATTTATTTTTGTACCAAGATTAAATTAAAAATATAAAAATGCTATAATAATATGTTAATTGAAATTGACTAATAACTTGCATGCTGTAACGCTACTTATGTAGTTTGTCGTTGTTCACTGTAAATATTGTAATTATTTGATATTTCATGATAAGGAAAGTACAATTAATAAACACTGAAATTAAAAATGATATTAGATGGTTACTCTGTAACTATAAGATATACTAAAAGAAATAAACCGGTACCGAAAGTACAACACAAACAAAAAAAGCCTATCAGTACCAGTTGACAGGGAAATCAATTCCCAAAAACAATGTTATTACAATTACCATAAAATCATAATTATTTTTGTATGAGTATTTGTTCTTGTATAATCAGTAATTTGTATAATCATTGTTTATAATATATTAGTAGCTACGTATAATTTAAACAAAATTGTTATCCTATTTTGAGGGGATATATAATAACATTATTACATACAAGATTTTCAGATATTTTCAATTTAAATCTGATTTAAAATGCGAAGTCCGTGGGCACGATAAATATTAGCGAAGTCCATGGGCGACGGATACCGTTTACCATCAGGTAGGCCGTCTGCTCGTTTGTTATTTAAAGCAATTAAAAAAAGATTCCTGGTTTCTGGTTAATCATGGGAACTTCGTTTTTAAAACTATTTATTATTAACTTATTTAACCTAAATTTTATAAAAGCTATATTACCTTATAATCTTTATAAAACACAGCCTATAAGCAATTTTGCAAAGAAGCTGATTACTTACTGACATCAAAGATTAGATTAGAAGATTGGATTACTGACATCCTACTCAATAAACTTGACGGACTTCTAAATGACTGCATTCGATTCATCTTTTATTTAAGGAAGTATGATCATGTTTCGGCTTACCCAGTGCGCTTTAAATGATTATTCAGCAGCGTGGGCAGATGAGAACTTTAATAACTTTATACTCCTTTCTTAATACCTAACCCTAACACACCCACTTGTCTCAACACCAATTTTGAGTAGGTACTTGTGAACCTCCCATAACAGAACTCTTCGATCTGCCTCTAGTGGTAATATTCAATGTCCCTCTCATTATTCTGATATTATTCATTCGTCATTTTTTGTCGAATCTATTCTTTTATGGAAACGCTCTAAAAGTTAGAAACGTCTCAAGCAAGCTTAGTTTCAAAAATAAATTGCGAAGGGTATTTAATGAGCAAACTTTTAGCTAGAGAAACTCATGCTTCTTTTAGGTTATGATTCTCTTGATTGCGATAATCCCGAACACGTTTTTGATATTTGTAATATACAACTGTATATTTGTAATATACAGTTTATTTGAAAAAAATATTTGTGTTTTGAAATTTCATGCCATAATTTTATATCATCTCATTTTTTTCTTCGTATACATCTACAATTTCCGTTCTCTGGATCACCCCAAGGATAACTGACGGGTATTAGCGATTTGTGTAGCGCTGTGTACGAATGGCCTTACTGTTTTGCACGCCACGCATGTCGGCAATGAATCCGTTACATACTCTCGCGTCGGTTATTTCTTCATTTTTTCTAAATTCTTCGACTTAATATAACTTCATCCAGCTTCCTCGCACATCTCGCTTAATTTCACCAACATTCTACCGAGTACACCAACTAACATATTGTGCATTATGCTATGTGATAATGCGAATCAAAAATATGAAATTAACTGCTTTTACAAAATCACAATAGAACTTCAGTTTCAAAGAAATGTAATAGATAGATGTAAAAATGTTGGTGTCTTTAAGTAGGTACCTATGTAATAAAATATCATATTCCCTTCTTGAGGTGAAATCAATTTCGATATTTTTTGCATTTTTGCTGAACAGAAGTAGCAGGTGCTTATTTAATTTGTCTTATGAAAAGCCATTCTAATGATAAATGTGTTAAAATAGCTTCAAATAGTAGGCATGCATATTTTTGAGTGTGGCAGAGTTCCTTGTGTTTTTGGGCATTCTCCTTTGCTTTGCAAGTAGTTACTCTGCTACATAGCTTTATTTGTCACCTTAGACAAAAACTTACAGCAGAAGTACTACCATCAATTATGAAAAAATATTTATTAGAGATCACAAAGCGAATTTTACTAAACAAAAGGGTCTCATTTTTCAACCGTTTGAGGGCCTTGATGCCGTACACAGAAGTGTATGTATTGGAGACACTGTTTTCATTCCCATATTTTAAAAAATATAGGATGAAATAACTATGCAGCAATACGTTTTAGCAATGTCGTTTCTTTCTCAATCTATAGAGCTCAAAGATGTGTGTAATTCGTCATCCTTGAGGAAGAAATCCTACTTTATCTTTACAAATAGTAGAAAACATTTTTCTAGTCATTAAAATGTATCTAGAAGAAATAACCAATTATAATAATTAAAATCTTAAAGACATTTATGCACCATACACTAGTATACACGGTTACTTTTTTATCAACCCGGATAATTTAAGTTACGCTTCAGGACACGGTGGTAGAATGATTTAAACATTAATAAAAAAACTAAGTAAAAAATACTGCACTAAATTAGGGCAATACCCATTTTTTAGATATTTTAGAAAATTAATATAAAATGAAATAGGTGAGTTATTTTTTTTAATAATATTTAAATCATTCGACTACCGTGTCCTGAAGCGTCCCTTAAATTATCCAGGGTGATAAAAAAATAATCGTGTAACTATATTTCTTTGCTGTAGCTGTTTACATTTTTGTAGTTCTAGTGACATTCTGTTATGTAACTAGCCACATATTATGTCAAAATGTCTATTTCCTTTAATAAACAGCAATTCAAAGAGTTTTGTATGCCTTTTATTAGTTTTAAAAATATTTGTAAAAATGTAAAAAAAGTAATCAATGTATTGTTTATCGTTAATATATGTAAATAATTGTTTTTTAAGAATGTGTTTTTTTTACCTTTCCCATCATTTCATTGGTAAGTAAAAAAAAACGATTTAGTAGACTATATTACAATAAACGTGTGTTCAACAATACATAATAAATGTACCTATGCAGGTTAGGTCACCGCATTATTGCACCGCGATAAATCTCAATCAAATTAAGTCTAGACAATTCTATTAATGTTATATTCCTACACCTACAACCAAATTATGTAGTAACCAAATAATGTTTTCCATTCTGAATATCGAAAGCTATCTAATTTGCGAAAATAGAGACACGTGGCTTAATTACCGTCAAAGATGAATCAAGTTCCTCACTTAATGAAAGGCTAAAGCGGGCGAAATTCGCCTTGGCAGCCGCAAACTTTAGCCAGACCAGCTAGAATAAGTTTTTGGTATATTTCTCATGCAAACCGCTACAGTTTTATGATCTTGTAACAATCAGAAACTTTATTAAGTCCCCAGGATTTATTTCGTGATACGGAATGTCAAGTTTTATCCAATTAAACATCTTTATGGCGGCAGCGAGGCTCAATTTAAGTAATAATAAAATGAGAAGGAGATCGTAAACTTAAATTTTGCCACTCCTATACATTTTAATCGTTAACACAAATTAGATCTTAAATTGCTACTGTGATGGCAGAGGAATCACAAAATAAGTAGTTATGTTTTGATGATAAGAATCAAATTTCGTAAAAGATCGATTGCAAATAACGGTTAATATAATATCTACGTCAGTGTTCAGTGAAGGAAATTAAATGTTTCGCAACTTGACGTATATTTGTAGTTTTTTTTATACCACAAAGGTGGGAAACAAGCATGTGGGGTCACCTGATGGTAAGTGATCACCACCGCCTATGGATGCTTGCAACACCAGTGGTATCATTCGCGCATTGCCTACCTTAAATTTAGATACCACTTTACACCTTTTTTGAAGCTGTAGTCCTTATTGAACTAAAAACTTAAGGGTTCAATACCGTTCGCAACACTCGCATCGCCGACAGTCCATACTGCACGTCTCTGGATCGCGTCAAAAGGTCCGAGCTGGTACTTTGGTACTCCCGCCTACAGATGACAGCAGTACTCCATATGTGGCCGTACTTGGGACTTATAGAGTATAAGTCTTTGGGCCGGTGCGCGGTGTATAGTACCGCTTTGATCTGCCGAGCACACCAAGCTTTTTCGAAGCCAGTTGGACCTTATTTTCCAGATGACAACGGAACTAGACGTCACTGGAGATGTCAATACCAAGGATCACAATGCTGTTAGATATTTTGAGGGGTGTGTTAAGGAACTGTGGAGCTACAGCGAATAAAGCTTTTTTTGCGGTGATACGATGCGAAGAATTCACTAGTATTTCAATAGTAACGCGGGGTCAGGTGTATGTAACAGAGGATATTTCATACAAAATAAAATATAATTTTACGTAAATACCAAATCTTGCATTTTACTCAACTCTATCTAGCAAAACGACGGTTAAGAACCAAGACCACCTATCTACAGTTTACCTAAAGTGTAGATAGGTGGTCTTGGTTTCTAACCGTAGTCGATAAGCTCATTATTTAATAAAATTAGGCACTGTATTGCTATGGATCTGATATAAACATTGTCTAAACTTTTAGCAAGAGTTAATATTTAATGTTACTGTCTTTTTGTATTTATATTATTTGTAGTTTTTTTTACTATCTCGCAAACACCTCTAAAGATAGTCATCAGCTTGTAGATGTAAACAAATTTAAAGAAATATTTAAATATTTTGTGCTCTTACCTCTATATCCCCCAGGATAATGACTTTACCAGCGTTTTGCTTTTAGGGCAAAGAACCCTTACTAAAATTGTGTCACGCTATACAGCCATCATAGCTTGCCGATAGTTTAAAAGCCATACTTATTCCTTTACTCATGTGTGGTTTTTATTAACGGTTTTTTACAACATTACACACAATATTGACGACACGGTTAGCGCAGAGGTCGAGTGATCGCCTACTGCGCAATGGATCGCGGGTTCGATTCCCGCACGGGACAGATATTTTGTATGGCCTACATGTTGGCTAGGCTTTTCGTGTTGACCTTGAGACCGCCCTGATGTCGCTCGTAATAGCGGCGGCTTTCGTAAAACAAATGTAAAGCTTGACGTGTTGCTGACTGTACATAAGTAAAGGTATCTATAGAATCTTTTTCAATTAGAAACATGAATTAAACATTTCAATTACAGCTTTGTCCTCCATAAAGGCATAATTTCCTGCAAAATTTTGTAGGACTTCATAAAGTTTGTTTTCGACGGTAACATATTTCACTCTAGACTTTGACCCACTTTATTCACAATATCCCTTATTCACAATTCACAACGCATTGAAGCCGTTGATGTTTTGTGTGCACGACACATGGTTCTGACATTGTGTGATGATGATTTTATCTATACTAATATTATAAAGAGGAAAGGTTTGATTGTTTGTTTGTATTGAATAGGCTTCGAAACTACTGAACCGATTTTAATGAAAGTTGGTATAGGGATAGTTCGAGACCAGGAGAAGGACATAGGGTAATTTTCCTACAGGAAAAAAAACCCACGGAAAATCAAAAATAACACGGGCGAAGTCGCGAGCGGAAAGCTAGTTATTCTTATAAAAAGCGCAATTTTAATTATGGAATTGACATGTTATTGACCTCTACACTTTTTCACTTATGACCCTGACGCTCTTGGAGTTCATGTCACCTGATGGTATTTGATGTGACCTGATGATAAGGCAGAAGATGGAGACGAGATTCACCTACATTCCGTAACAACAGAATTTTTCTCCGAATAGTATAAAACACGCTACACTTAAATCGTTATTCCTCGTTGCTAAAAGTATTTTCTTTATTATTCAAAAGAATCCTTTCTCGAATTCGTAAAATACCCTCTGTGATACAACATCGTGGGACAGAGCCCCAATGTACTTAAGTGTTATAATGTTGAAACTATCACCATTTCCACTGACGCCTTGGGCAGTACATTTTGCTTAATCGAATGTGTACCTATACTAGAAAACTAAGTCCGCAAGTATATACAATTTATAGTTTGTTCCCATGTGAAAGGATTCGCTTTTCGAAGATAAAATATTTGCGTAAGTAATAAGTAACCACGTATATCTTGATAGTTTCTTATGGTTATTTGAAATAAAAAAACCTTAACATATTGTTTCTACTTTAACATATTAAATGTGGAAAGAACTTTTTTACATTTAGTTTCATAATCAGTCGGACAAGGTTTTCGTCAACGACAACATCTCTGCGAGAAGTATTCTATACATATGCCTGTCGACTAGCCGTAAGTATGTTCTTCTTCTTCTTCTTCTACGCCGCTATAATCCTTTGTGGGTCCTGACCTCCTCCACATACTCGCACCACTCCCTCCGATCCGTAGCTTTCCTTCTCCAGCTGATGAAGCGTCCCATCATCCCATGGCTCTTAGTCAATCCACAAATCCCTCGATGGTCTTTTCTGCTACGGCTTCCAGTGCGTCATCACATTGGGTGCCCTGTGTTCGATAATTCATCTGAGGCTTTGCGAGTTCACGTATTTCACCGTCATCTTCCCATTTATGATAACATCGAGCTCGTGGTTATTTCTTTTTGGGAAGGTCTGTAAAACCGTGGGGGATTCGCATGCCGGGTAACTCTTTTTTTAAGAGATGAAATGCTGTTACGCACCGTACCTATGGCTAGTCGACAGGCATGTGTTAAACTCTCCCCTCTCAGTGCGGGCATACCCACTAAACCAATCTCGATGTCCATCTTATCCATAGTCAGGGCGAACCAGGGTCTAGGCATCTCCAATTTCCCGGCCCTCCCAGAGGCAGCCCGGTCAGCTACGGGTCGGGTTTTAATGCCTGTGGAAGGATTATCCTGAACATAGAGGTAGTACTCAAACGGGGGAAACTATGATCGCGCGCATCAAGCGACACCTTAGCGCGCAGTCCACACCTAGAGCAGTCATGGAAGGTGAACTTCAAAGGCCCGCCTTCTACCCGCCCAACCGTTTGCGTCGGACGGGAGGGGCATCATGGTCATTCTCCCGCTCCCGCTTCGCTGCCTCCTTCTGCGAGATTACATTCTCACAGAAGAAGGCGACAGCCTCCCCGGATGGTTAACCCTGCGATGAAACCTCCTCCTTTATCCGGACTTAGAACCGACAGTGTAGAAAGTTACCTTCCTACGCATGCGGAGTTAGTCGTAAGTATGTACAGACCACAAAAATATTCGACTTCTTTAAAAATGTAAACTGTTAATATCTCCAGAGTCTAGAGGTGCTAGCTACCGGAGTCCAGATAATTGTCCGTTTCTTCATCATCACATTCATCGTTTAATAATTTTCCTACTTTGCTCCAAGCTTAGAAGTAAAATTCATAAAAACCGTTCTAGGACTTACCTGTGCAAAACCACGGATTTTTTTTAATAATAATAATAATAAAAAAATTCTTTATTTCAAGGCAACATAACCCATAATTATACAACAATAAGAAATAAAATAAAATTCAAAGAAAAAAATTCTAAAATATGTTACACAATTAAGTTGCATAATTTTCTGTTCTCACTCTGGTGAGCGAATATCCAGAATCGATATATAGGACTTTGTATATCCTCGGACAGGCACTGCAGTATAGGGGTGCGATGTCAGACAACCTCCTTGTGGTGCACCCTGGGCAACCCGGCAGATTCTCTGCCGCGGGCGAATAGTCTGACGAGAGAACCCTCCATAGAGGGGGGGTGTGGGATGGCCAGGTTTAACCCGGCGGGCCACTTCGTGTGGCCACCCGCTTCATGCGGGGAAGGGCGAAGTCCCCTCTTCTTATTTTAAGAAGAGGTGTGGCTTTCGCCGGAAGCCTGATTTGGGCGGCTACCTTGAAGGTAGCAGAATGGAGGCGACTTCTCGCCACGGCGCTTCGCGTCTGCCGGGGGTTACCCTGAGCTTCGGCTCACCCGCGCGGCGGTGGATCCAGTGGGATCTGCCGTCGGGCAACCCGTTACCCGCATTGAGCGGGCCGGGGGCCCGGCGCACTGAGCGTCGGGTCGCGTGGAAGACAACCACAATAAAAAACCAGTCCCGAGGTGTAGAGCGGCGCAGAACCGCTCCACAAAGTAGCAGAGCCAGGAGGAGAGTCCGGCTACGGACATGTCACAGGCAGGGGGTCAGCGGGAATAAGGCCTGGCTGTTGTCCCCTTCCCCTTGTCTTGTGACGGACGGAGGAGCTGCTGGGGGGGTTTTTAGTGGGTAGGCCCGGGCCGGGGACGGTCTGGGGAGTCCCACATATCCTCGTGGTTTGGCTCGACCACGAGGAATGCGTAAATGCATTTTCCCCCCTCCCAAAAAAAAAAAAAAAGGCACTGCAGTATAGCATTATTAGATTTTCGTATTCCTTCCCAGAAAGAAGCAATACGGGATCGAATAACCGCAAAGAAATCGGGAACCCGTGCATCAGAAAACATGCCCGATGCGCTGCAATATCTAGGCTTCTGCATAAGGATGCGAAATGCGTCATTATATTGCACCCTTATGGCATGATGGGCACTTCTGGTATAATCTGTCCAAAGCTGGCAGGTGTATAGGCACATGCAATAAGCCTTGAACAGAACGATTTGTTGAATATTTTTCACAAATTCGATAGAAAATACACTAACGGCCTTATTAATAAAAATTTTACTCCTTGGATCATCCTCGGATTAGTTACTTTGTGTTTTGTCCTTTTTCCGCACGTCTCATGTCGGCTGTCATATGTCAAAATAAGACAAAACACGGAGTAACTAATCCGAGGTGATCCAAGGAGTAAAATTTTTATTAAGGGTAGTCATAGGGTAGTATTTAAACGAGTGACTGTAAATGAAAATTTTAAGATACAAAAATAAATAATTTGGGTTATTGTATTACTAAGTGAGCGATAGACTGCGAATGACGATAAATCAACAGAACAGTAACTTATAAACATTCGTTCGAGTTACTTCAAATACAAAATGAGAAGCTTCATAATATTTAAGCGACCTAATATTTGTTTGAGTGACACTCAAACAAATATTATTTCCTGCATTTTTTTTAGTATTTGTCAAATTATTTATTTATGTTGAGCGGCATTTTATCTTAAATGAGGTGTTCCGAATAGAAAAACCACTTTGAAAAATACCATAATGAGCAGAGTACTTTGGCCCAAATTTCTTATAAATCATTGTTATTAATTTTTGAAAATTAATAACGAGAGAAGGAGGGGAGCCACCCCCTGTACCACTCTCCCCCCTCTCGGCGATGCATAGTTTTCGAGATATTAATTTTTAAAACTTTCACAAACCTAATCTCAAAATGTATGGGGAAAGGTTGGGTTGTGTATAAATTAATCATGTTTGTGCCGCACCTTGAACCTTCACCTCATCTGTGCACTTTGCAAACCTTCGCGCGAGCATATTGCATCTGATGGACAGGCTCCTTCTCTCCCGTTCCATATCCAGGTCATCCTTCATGGTGTCGGTCATTATGTATCCTAGATACCTGAATTGCCTCTCAACCTTCACCGGCGAACCCAGCAAGTACACATTAGGTACAGTCTCCGGACCTTTGCCAGCGCGGAAAACGAGCATCTCTGTTTTGGCCACATTATATTTAAGGCCGTGTCTAGCAGCGTAGCTCTCGCAGATCGCAAGTAGCTTCCTTAAACCGCTGATTGAGGGGCTGAGAAGCACCATATCGTCAGCGTAACTTATGTTATTGACGCATACGTTACCGATATGACATCCGATTTTGGTGCTTCTCAGCTCCACAATCAGGTCATTAACATAGAAGTTAAAAAGATCCGGAGACGTAAGCCCCCCTTGACGTACTCCGCAGTCCAACCTGTATTCGCTGGATGTCGTGTCGCCCCATTTCACTACATTGGTTTGGCCTCCATACCAGTATTTAAATATCTTTAGGACTTCTGTCGGAACCTGAGTCGAGGAAAATTTGTCCCAGAGAACTTCATAGTTCACCAGATCAAATGCCCGACTCAGGTCCAGGAAGCAGGCATACACAGAAGTGTCACGTGATCGGTAGTAGTTCACTGTGTGCTTCAGACTAAAAATAGCCAAATCCGTCGATAGCGCTGGACGGAAACCAAACTGCGCATCGTCTATACGTAGATTATTCCCCAGTAAAGGCCGCAAAAGCCGCTCAAATATCTTTCCAATTACAGTACCTAAGGAAATAGGTCTGTAGTTGGCTGAACTAGCAACATTACCGGTCTTATTCTTTACAATCGGTACTACAACGGTCTTCATAAGATTCTCGGGCAAGAAAGAGTATTTTAGGCACAGATTATAAAATTCACATAATTTGGCATAAATCGTATCACCAGCGCTGTAGATGTGCTCGAGACTTAGGCCGTCATGACCCGGCGACTTGCCTCTTTTCATACTTCGCACAGCCTTCGCCACATCTCTAGCACTAAATAAATCATTATTAGCACTACAGATGCGGGCCGTAGGTGGAGTCTCGGGCACATCTACAGGTAGGTCAGACTTTATCTTAAACCTCTTAACGAACAGTTCAGTAATATCTTTCGGGTTGTGAACACCATCGACAGCCACTGGAAGAGCTTTCTTCTGATTAAGATTTTTAGTTGAGTTCCAAAATTTTATGAAATTTTTGTTTCTTCTATGTGTAGCTAGTATATCCATCTTTATCTTTTCTCCGTTAGACTGACACCATTTCAACTTGTTTTTAAATTCACTACGCGACTTAGACATATTAGTATACAACTCTCCAGTGGACGGTCTCCCGGCAAGCACCCAACATTTAAAATGTAGTCTGGCCTTATCATGAGTCGTTTTGACATGGTAATTCCACCCGGTTACCTGGTTATTCTGCCGTCGCCCACCAGAACGAAAACAGGCACTCTTCTTAGCTGCATTTTGTAAAATCTTAACAATATCAGTATAAATAGTACTTATAAAATGTAAATGATTATTAAAATTCAAACATATGTTGCCATTATTACAATCGAAACATTCAATACGAGTCTTAATACTATGTAGATTATTATGACATTCTTGGGAATACATATTTATTTGACTAGAATTGCGAGAGCCCCATAGTATACCTTGTAAAGGTTTAGCCTCTGTGCACATATTTATCTTACTACTTATGTCATCTATATCACAGGTAATTACTAACGGAAAATGGTCCGACCATAAAACATCATGCATACATTAATTGAGCGGATCGAGTCAAACGCGGCCCGAGTAGTGACGCAATGATCTAGCCAGCGGTAGGTAGCCGTGCGCCTCGCTAACGTAGGTATAAGTTCCGCTACTCGGACCAAGCTTGACATGGTCAGCCCATATCCAGGTCGCTTCATCACAAAAATTTTGCAATTCGTCACCGAAAATAGAAACTGGGTGTGCATTAAAATCCCCAACAATATATGCTACTTCTAATTGACATTCTTCGATTATTTGTATTTTAAATAGCAGTTTGCTGCGAATCTCCCAAGAGCCACATGTATTATAGGTGACTGTTACCATACCACATACCATCAAGTGGGCAGTTTGCCAACTTATTTGCAATTAAAAATATACAAAAGATTATGAAATATTAATGAAATATTAAGGTATGTATTATGAGATGTCCTATCAAATATCAATTGAAGTTCGGTGAATCGACCTATTAATAGGGACTGTTCCCAAGTGATCCGATATTAAAGCCCCTTTGTCATTCATTCATTACTCCACAAACTGTCATTAATCAGAGTCAGCTCCAAGATCAAATAAGAATCAGAAACTACAAATAAGAAACATTCAACGCAAAAATATTTTACAAAAAATAAAAACCGACTTCAAAAAAACAAAAAAAAAATAAAAATAATATAAGAATAGGTACAGTCAACATTACACTTCTATATTGAAGTCGGTGCCAAACGATGATCTCTTAGAAAGTTTTAAAATTTGTCACCGACTTCAATATAGAAGTGTGATGTTGTCTGTACCTATTCTTATATTATTTTTAACTTTTCAGTGTTTTTGAAGTCGGTTTTTATTTTTTGTAAAATATTTTTTATTTTTTACTTTTTAACCGACTTCAAAAAAGGAAGAGGTTCTCAATTCGATGCGTATGATTTTTTCGTGTATATATTAGGCGATTACGCCGCCAATTGTGAACCGATTTTCAAAATTCTTTTTGTTTTCGATAGAGTATACTCCAATGATAGTTCCTTGGTCACCAAAATTAGGATCTGATGATAGAATCCCATAAAAATCTTTTAAGACCGTATATTCAATGACGTCTCAGTGATCAATTCGTTTAACACGGGAAGCGATCTATTGAATCTTAACATAAAAGCGGAAAGGTATCGACTGGTGAAGTCTGTGCTACGTCCCGAAGCCATCCAGATCCAAAACCCCGAGCGCTTTCAATTCGAATTGCAAAATCGCTTTGAGTCCTCCAGGGACTGCACGGATGTGGATATTTATAATGACAGGGTTGTGGAAGCTGTCCTTACGGTGGGTGCAAAGTTTTGCAAACCCAGTCGTACTAAGCAAAGTAAGATCTCTGAGCCGACAGCTAAGCTGATGGAGGAAAGGCGTGCAATTGGACGGCAGACTAAAGATGCTCGTAAGCGACTCAACAAACAGATCTCTAAGTGTCTGACTCGCGACATATGTCGATTTAATACGGAACGTATTAAAGAGGCCATCAAGCAGAACAAGGGCTCCAAAGTGTTCGCAAGAGATCTGCCACTCGGTCAGAGTCTGCTGACGAAGCTGAAGACAAGACGGCAAAGTCATTACATCCCGACCTGAGCTTATGGTGGAGATCGAACGCTTCTATGGACAGCTTTACGCCAAATCACAAGGTACCTATTCAGGTTACAGACCCTAGAGCCAAATTGACCCGGAACTACACCGAAGACATCCCAGACGTCAGCCTGTAAGAAATTAGTGTGGCTCTCAAACAGCTTGAAAACAACAAGGCGCCGGGTGATGATGGAGTTACAGCCGAACTCCTAAAACTCGATTACGCCGCGGGTGGACTACCAGTCCAGAAGCGCTGCATCGGCTATTCAACTCAGTCATACTCGAGGGCAAAACGCCCAAAGCATGGCACAGGGGCGTGGTGTCACTTTTCTTCAAAAAGGGCGACAGGGCCCAGTTGAAGAATTATAGACCCATCACGCTCCTGAGTCCTTGTTATATGCTGTTCTTGAGGGTTATCATGAATCATCTCGCACGCAGGTTCGACGACTTCAACCCTCCCGAACAAGCCGGATTCCGAAAAGGCTATAGTACCATAGACCACATCCATATGCTGCAGCAGGTTATACAGAACACTGAGGAGTATAATCTGCCACTATGCTTGGCGTTTGTGGACTATGAGAAAGCCTTTAATTCTGTCGAGACCTGGACCGTACTTAGGTCACTCCAGAGGTGCCAAATAGTCTATCGGTACATCCAAGTGTTACAGTTATTGTACGAAAACGCCACCATGTCAGTCCGCCTTCAGGACCAAAACTCGAAACCAGTACGACTTCAGCGCGGTGTGAGACAGGGTGACGTCATATCGCCGAAACTGTTCACAGCTGCGTTGGATGTATTTAAGCTTTTGGACTAGAGGGGACTCGGCATCAACTTTAACGTCGAATACATGACTAACGTCGAATGCATAAGAATAACTAATAATACGAGTATAGAAGCGAAACTGCCGGCCGTCGAGCGCTCAAGGCCACGTTATTTACCTACCGTTTGATTTCCGTTGAACGGAATCGCCAGTCAAGGCGCGCACCGCATCCCGCACGCACCTGACTCCTTCCCGCGCGCCGCTATCTACCTAATCGCCGCGATGCCGACTTATTGTTGCGTTTATGGGTGCAAAAACAATGCCACAATAACCCCAAATTTAAAGTTTTTACCTGATTAAGCTTTTTATAAGAATGCGTATTTACTACGCGCTGGAGTTTAATAACCGAAACTTCAAATCATCTACAAAAACACCATCTTTTATAAATATCAGACACTTGTAAATATTTCTGTTGAATTGAAACCTTTTAAATAAAAATGATTGAATACTTTAAAATTATTTTTATTATACCTACCCTAGATACAGATACAGTTTTATTCATAATATTCATTACATGTCAAAGCCCCTTCGTCCACATTCGTAACCAAAGTTTCATAACCAGTTTCAAAACTGGAATTTTTTTCACGGTTTCGTAACCAGTTATCAAACAACACGTTATTTGTCCATTTTCATAACTTAGATTTTTTTCAGTTATGAAAGTACACATTATTTTCTGTTTTAGTAACTTTTCGTAACCACCTTATTTTCTTCTACTTCATAATATTACTAAAAAGTATAGTGGCAAGTTTTTTCAACAAACTACTTTATTACAATCGCGAAAAAATTGCAAGTGTTTTTCGGACATGTAAAAATATTTGGTTACGAATGTGGCCGAAGGGGTCAAAGCTAATACAATATAATGTATCGAGTTTCTAAAGCTGTCATTGTAGTGCAATTTTGAAACTCTATAAGTATGGGATTTTTTTTTTGTCAAGTCGGGAATAATTTGAATTATGAGAAACTGTGGTACTGCTATATATATTTTTATCGAACTTTGTCACTGTTCCATATAGCATTTAAATACAATCAATACTTGATTAAAATTATGAAACAACAGATTTTTTTTCAAGTGAAAATGTTGGTCTGATAGTAAAAAGTGAGCTGAGGTTTTAGTCCATTAGTACATTCATAACTTCAGCTCTTGGACTATAAACGTAGGTACGATACCTAAATTACAATCCATTTTTGTACATCGAAATTCGAAACATTTTAATGATTTTGTTCTCGAAGTGTAGGGATTAAGCTCAATTAATCAAAAATAGGCAGGTTCTTATAACTACGGAATCAAAGAAACTAAAAATGTGCGAACTATTGCTAAAGATAGTCGCTCGCTCGCTACACTTGAAGTACAAAATCAATAAGACTCGGTGTATGCTCAGTTTCTCATTTAATGTAAAATATGGAGGTACCTATATAAAAAATATTGTAGTGGTAACCATACGTCCATGTGGTAACCCTAGCGGCGTCCGCAGACTACTGCGGGGCGTAATAGGGGGAAGGGCGCTGTAGGTATGCAAATAGCGGCATTTGGCGCACCCACAAAGGAGATTCGCTTCTATACTCGTATTATTAGTTATTCTTATGGTCATGGCTGAGACCGTGGAGGATGAAAGGTACAATGCTCGAAGACCTCTGTAGAGTTTCCCAACAGTCGAATCTTAAAATGAACATGAATAAGACTAAAATAATGTCGAATTCCCGTGTCACTCACTCCTGTGAATGTTGAAGGCTCTACGCTGGAAGTTGTTGACGAATATGTTTACCTGGGGCAAATAGTCCAGCTCGGTAAGTCCAACTTCCAGAAAGAGGTGAATCGACGAATCTAACTCGGCTGGGCAGCTTTCAGGAAACTACGCAGCATATTCTCGGCCCATCCGCCGCAGTGTCTCAAGACGAAAGTCTTCAATTCGTGCGTGTTTCCAGTGATAACATACGGAACTGAGACTTGGCCGCTTACATGGGGGCTCATAAGAAGGCTCAAAGTCACTCAAAGGGCAATGGAGAGGGCTATGCTCGGGGTTTCTCTACGTGATCACATTAGAAATGATGAGATCCGTAGAAGAACTAGAGTTACCGACATAGCCCGAAGAATTGCAAACCTTAAGTGGCAGTGGGCAGGACACATCGCTCGTCGGACTGACGGCAATCGGGGCGGAATGGTCCTCGAGTGGCGGCTGCGTACCGGGAGACGCAGTGTTGGTAGGTCCCCCACAAGGTGGACCGACGATCTGGTGAAGGTCACATGAAGCCGCTGAATGCGGGAGGCGCAGGACCGATCGTTATGGAGATCCTTAGGGGAGGCCTATGTCCAACAGTAAGCATCTCTTGGCTGAAATGATGATGATGATGATGAGTGTTTGTCCGAAAGGGCTTGACCGATTTTTATGAATTTTTTTATGTATATTCGGTAGGTCGGCGAATTGGTCGTAAACTATTTTTATTATTACCCGTTACCCCATATTACCCCTTATTATTACACGTTAATACCCCTAGGTAATAAGGTTTTTTTGTCAATTATTATGGCGAAACGTAGTTGGCAAGACAGCTAGTCTTTTTTTTTAACAGCTCACCTGAATCACGTAAAAGAATAGAAAGAACTACGCGTAAATAACTACCCATTATATTGAAAGAACTATCCCAGAACTCCTAATCTACCAGAAACCTTCCATAGTCAGCTCAGTATCATAATATAATGATTACCAGAAGCAAATACCTGAATATCTTCTGAAAAAAAAACACAAAACACGTTGGACGTGTACGTGTCTATGAAATTTAAGGATTTCCTTTAATTTTCCTGGGATCTCATAATAAGATGGTGACAATGGGATCACCTCGGGAGTATACTCTTTCGACTACAAAAATAAATTTGAAATGGCGGAGTTATCGATGAACATACATAAAAAATAGATACATTCGTATATAGAACCTCCTCCTACATATTTTGAAGTCTGTTAAAAAGGACAGAAAAAGTTGTAATTTGGCACACTTTTTGACATCTGACGCAAAGTGGACATGTTTACCAATACAAGGGTATTAGAAAACTTGTTCTCTTTGCGAATATGCGATACGAAATATTTTCTCAGACAAAACGTAGCTCCTAAAATATGGCATTTTTAAATTGCTTTTAAATGTGAGCTGGTACACTATTACCTTGAATATTACCTATTATTCAGATGTTTAATATAAGTACGTAAGTAAGTAAAAAGAGAATCTTCCTGAAGAATTGTTTTTCGAAGACGATCTACAACATTTCAGCGTAATTTTGGTGGTATTAATACTGATCGCTTTAGGGATGACTTCTCTTATATGGATTGGTCGTCAATATTTGCTGCAGACACAATTGACGAGAAGGTAGCGATACTGAATAGCTTACTCATGAAATTATATGACTGTCATGCTCCGATTAGACCAGTACGAATAAAGCGTTCACCTGCACCGTGGCCTACACCTTTCATTAAAGCTAATATGACTAGAAGAGACAGGGCTAAATGAAAATTGAAAATGCTTTAAAGTGAGGAAAATCTGCAAGCTTATAAAACATTGCGCAATCTCTGCAACAGGCTTTGTAGGGACGCAAAACGTCGCTTTATTCATGCATCTATCGATAATATACCTACGTCACATATTTAGAAATTTTTGAGGTCAATTGGTGTGGGGAAAAAATCTGACAGCCCCTGTACACTTCCGAATCTTAACTCTCTCAATGAGTATTTCTCCAATACTTATGTTTCTATGGACGAAGCTACCAAATCATCTACAATAGATCTTCTTGCACATGATACCACACCTGACTGTGAAATATTCTCATTTCAGGTTGTCACTGAAGGGGAAGTTATAAAAAGTGTCCTTTCCATTACTTCCAAGGCTATAGGAGATGACGGTATTCAAATTCAAATTCAATATCCTTTATTCAATTGGGATTTTACAATCACTTTTGAACGTCAGAGAAGCTACGCCATTGGTTCACAAGTCTACGGCGGGAGGCCTTGTACTGGAAAGAACCAACTAGAAAACCAGCAAGGGCTATTTTTTTCTCCCTGTATTGTTATAGAGTCGTCAATTGGAAGCAGAACTCTAAGTAAAAGATTGAGTTCAACTTCCATTACAAGGTTAGATGTGTCAGTGTACATTATACATTTAAATCTATAAATTAAGTCTACAATTAAGACCAAGCATTGACATCATTCAGATAATCATTTACTTTATAATATCCTTTACTCATTAGAGTCTTTTTTACATGCGCTTTAAACTTATGAAAAGGAAAGTCAGTAACACTCTGTGGAACTTTGTTGTAAATAGATATACATTTCCCCATAAATGAGCCTCTAGTTTTTTGGAGCCTGAACGTTGGAACGGCAAGTTTATTTTTATTTCTTGTATTTAAGTTATGAAATTTAAAATTGGTATCAAATATGTTATAATTTTTATAAACGTAAATCAAATTTTCATGAATATACTGTCCTGCTAAAGTCAATATATTAATTTCTTTAAATAAATCACGTAGAGAATCCCTTGTTCGTAAATTATAAATAGCCCGCACGGCTCTTTTTTGAAGTACAAAAATACTTTCTATACTAGCGGCTGATCCCCACAGTAGTAGCCCATATGACATGACACTGTGAAAATAACTTTTTTTTTTTTTTTTATGGATGGCCCGGCAAATGACCTCCTCCCGCCTGATGTTAAGCGGTGAAAGAGGCCCAAATGGGTTGACAGATAGAGTAGGGACGACATCCACTCTCCTACCTGCCCGCCCCTTGCCGGCCCAAAAGATGCTTTTTCACGCCTCTTTTGAAGGAAGGGTTCCTTCAAAAGAGGCGTGAAAAAGCATCTTTTGGGCCGGCAAGGGGCGGGCAGGTAGGAGAGTGGATGTCGTCCCTACTCTATCTGTCAACTCATTTGGGCCTCTTTCACCGCTTAACATCAGGCGGGAGGAGGTCATTTGCCGGGCCATCCATAAAAAAAAAAAAAAAAAAAAAAAAAAACCCATGTTGTAGGATGGAGGAAACACGTGCGCAGGTAGAGAATTCCAAGTGTGGGATGAACGACAGAAGAAGGAATCTTGGAATTTCTTGGTACGGTGTGAAAAGGAGGACACAGTGTACGGATGACTCCGAAGGCCCTTACGCGTGTTTCTGTTAAGGAATGGAGAGGGAGGGATAAGGTTAAAGAGCTCCTCAGAGCATTCCCCATGGAACATTCGGTAAAAGGCGCTAAGAGAGGCGATGTCACGACGAAGTTGTAGAGGCTCGAGGGTGTTAGTTGCCTCTACATCGCCAATTATGCGAATAGCGCGACGCTGCAATCTGTCCAGAGCATCGAGGAGGTACTGAGCGGAGCCGTCCCAAAGGTGCGAGCAATATTCCACGCAAGACCTAACCTGAGTTTTATACAACAAGCATAGTTGGTCCGGCGCAAAATACCTACGCACCTTGTTCAGGACACCGAGTTTCCGTGAGGCAGTAGTTATGACGGATTCGATGTAGTCTCTGGGGTTCAGATCGCAGCGAATGTTCATTCCGAGCAAGGTGATGTTGCTCTGTGTGTGAAGGGTTGTGCCCTGAAGAGAAGGAAGGGGGAGGAAAGGTGACCTTTTCGCCGAGAACACGCACACCTGTGTTTTCTTAGCATTGAACTCAACAAGATTGTTGGAGCCCCATTCGGAGACGAGGTCCAGCGTCCTGTTGAGCTCAATGATAAGATTCTGCCTTTCCCTACCAATATCACCACGAGCAGCCCCCGAGGCTCCGTGATATCCCCCATGCACTGTACTGTCGTCTGCATAGCAATGTATAGCTCCCAAGGAAAGCATATCATTGATATGCAGAAGAAACAATGTGGGGGATAGAACGGAGCCTTGCGGAACACCAGCGTTCACTGCCACGAACCGCGAAGCGCAGCCGTCAACGACAACGCGAATTCTACGCTCGTGGAGGAAGCTAGCAATCCACGTACAGAACTGCGCGGGTAATCCGTATGCCGGAAGCTTGGAAAGAAGAGCCTTGTGCCAGACTCTATCAAAAGCTTTGGCGATGTCGAGACTAATAACCACCGATTCGCCGCGCTTATCGATAGATTCACCCCATTTGTGCAAAAGGAACGCTAGAAGGTCACCTGTTGACCGTTTAGGACGAAACCCATACTGTCGGTCATTAAGTAACGAGTGACCTTCCAGGTAACGGATCAGCTGTGTATTAAGGATCCTCTCCATGATTTTACACAAAATGGAAGTGACGGCTATAGGACGATAGTTAGCCGGATCAGAACGATCTCCCTTTTTGGGAACCGGCTGGACATTGGCCTCTTTCCAAGATTTCGCCACACAACCAGCAGAGAACGACAGACGGTATAGACGCGTAAGGACCGGAGTCAACTCCACTGCACACTTCTTAAGAACAATCGCAGGAATGCCGTCTGGTCCACTTGCTTTTCGAGTATCGATCGACTGGAGCTCCGCCCGCACATCACGCTGTCTGATACGGATATCGGGCATGGTGCTGCCACAATGGGACAGTTTCGGAGGTTGTGTACCACAGTCATCGACACGGGAATGAGCCGCAAAGAGTTTTGCCAGGAGGTCGGCTTTCTCCTGCGGCTGATGAGCAAGTGAGCCATCGGCAAGTCTCAGCGGTGGCAGCGAGGGTTGGCAGAAGTTTGATTGCACAGCTTTGGCCAGGCGCCAAAAAGAACGGCTACCCGTAGGGTGCGATAGCAGTTCCTGGCCCACTTGTGCAATGCGCTGAGCATCCGCTCTAATATAAGCCCTCTTACATAACTTGGTGGCATTATTGTAGGCTGTTTTCAGTAGGCTTGTATTGGGATCCTTAGATGCTCGGCCTCTGATCCAAGCGCGGTAAGCCACCTGTTTGTTTTCAACAGCAGAGGCGCACTCGCGATTGAACCAGAGGTTACGTCTGCCTCTACTGACGAGATTGGAATGCGGAATATAATATTCCATTCCTAGTATGATCTCGTCAGCAACAGAGGTAGCGCAGGAGTCCGGATCCATTCTATTGAAACAGCGCTACCACCAAGGAACAGATGCGTAATAATCCCGCATACCGTCCCAATCTGCTGACGCATAGTGCCACAGACGGCGTGCTGCAACCACAGGCGACGGTCGTGACGCCTGAGGCACTGAGACGGATACCAGGCAGTGATCCGAAGATCCTAGTGGAGCTCGAACCACCACCTGATATCCGTCAGGGCGATTTGTCAACAGAAGGTCCAATAAAGAGGGCGCTTGACCGATAATATCTGGTACCCTGGTGTTCTGGGTGACCAATTGTGTCAGGTCGTGCGTGAGAGCGAATGCGTGGGCAGTCCTACCCGCATGGTCAGTTTTAGAGGAACTTAACCACAACTCGTGGTGAGCATTGAAGTCCCCTAAAAACACCAGCTCGGCGGAAGGAAATCGCTCCTGCGTGTCATCTGCCACCCGACTTAGATGTTCAAAAAGTCGAGTTGTCTCCAAGTCACCACGATGGGAACGGTAGACGCAGACGTAGACACATCAATGAGTGCCAAAATCGACGTGTACCGCAAGGATGGAAAAGGAAGGTTCCTCCAAACAGCGCAGGCGACGACAGCAAACGTCCGCCCGGACGAACAAGCAAACACCAGCCTTCGCCTTGAAGGACTCCTCAAGAGCGTAGCATAGGGTAATTAAGGTAGCCTGTATCGGCCGGGCAGATAATTTGCGTCTCCGTCAAAAACAGCATTGCTGGACGGGCTGTCTCGAGATGGTGGTGGACAGCTAAGAGGTTAGAATGGAGCCCGCGGATGTTAGCGAGCCCCACCTCGAATAATGGTGTTTTGGTGGGATAATGCACCGCTGTACGACCAGTCTTAGTATTTTGCGCTGCCATTATTATTGGAGTGAGAGGCGTGAAACTGAGGTGTCCTTGCTGCGCTTCGCATAGTTAATGTGTGTAGGCCTGTTTCGCCAGGGAACAGCCGACAGCTGATTTGAGCTGACCCTCCGCACGGAAGGGCCCCCGAACCCCCCCGGAAGTGGCCGCCGGGACCCACCGTCCGGTCACCAACCGGCACGACGGACCACCCCGAGATTATGCGTGGCATGGTGGGGCAGCCTCACGGACTGGTTAGGTCCGCTTGGGCCCCTGTACTATACCACGGGCGGCCAGCGGGACAGCCGTTTCTTCGGGTCTTCCTGGGCGGAGGGTCAACGCAGTCAACCTGGCACTGGGTCGACGGAAGCCCGCACAGACCATACGAATCGCAGCAACGACCCCTCAAGCTCTGGCTGTGCGCAGACTGATCCCGAAACGCGGACAAAAATGGCCACTTGACGGGTTTTACATCATGCGCACGGTGGTCGCTAGCCAGTCGGGTTTTTCAAGCCCTACCACCAGAAGTTGGTCACTCGATTAGCACCACCCGGGGATCACGTGTAGGGTCTCGAGGGTAAAACCTACGGACGTGAGCGACTCCAATCCCCAAAAGTAAATCAGTCTTGCCGTTTCAACATCAGTAAGTTGTCTCATTTTTTTTACAGCATATGCCGCAGAACTGAGTCTATTTGCCAAGGACGCAATATGTGGATCCCACTGCAAATTCGAATTTAGTGTTATACCCAAAAATTTTGTAAAATCGACGAATTCAACAGTATGATTATTCATTTTCACAATATTATCCACTTCCCTAACATTTGGCAATGAAAACTTAATACATTTAGTTTTACTCGAGTTTAATGACAAATTATTCGTAGTGAACCAATGCAATACTTTAGAAAGAGTTCTATTTACAACGTCAGTATTTCCGTTTCCTCTTTATAATTAAAGAATTGTCATCTGTAAATAGTACTGTATCGCAAAGATTTATTGGTGAAGTGTGGGAGGTCATTAATATAAATTAAGAAGAGCAGAGGTCCCAGTATTGATCCTTGAGGCACGCCCATAATGATAGGTGCACCAGAAGACTCACAACTTTTTGGACCCTATTGGACAAATAAGACTCAATAAGCTTAATTGCCTCTTCAGACACACCATAATGCTTGAGCTTATTTAGAAGAGTCTGGTGAGCTCAAGCTTAAGGTATAGGTAGGTATATGATTGTACCTCTACTGGATGACATTGTGCCTATCATTACCCATATAATTAATTTCTCCTTAATGAACAATCTCTTTCCAAGTGGGTGGAAATCTGCACACGTCATTCCTATTCCAAAACTACCCAATCCGACTTTTTGCTCCCACTTCCGTCCTATCTCTATCCTCCCCTACCTTTCGAAAATCCTTGAAAATGCAGTGCGTAAACAACTTTTCACTTTCCTATTTAGAAATAACCTTTTAAGCCCTTATCAATCCGGTTTCCGTACTTGTCACAGTACTGTTACTGCGTTGCTGAATGCCACAGATGATATTCGCTTTGCTATGGATAATAAACTTCTCACCATTATCGTTTTGCTTGACTTTAGTAACGCATTTAATACAGTTGATTATGATATAGTCCTGTCCATCCTACGCTCTATTAATGTACCACCTTCAGCTATACCTTGGTTCTCTAACTATCTTCTGGACCTCTTAAGTCTGATAATCTGACCTCTGATTGGTGTCAGATCACTGCTGGTGTCCCTCAAGTCGGCGTATTATCTCCATTGCTTTTTTCGATTTTTATCAATAAACTCACAAAAAAGATATCTTCTCCTTACCACCTGTATGCAGATGATTTGCAGATTTGTAGACACTCCTCATTATCTGAAGTTTCGTCTACTATTAAAACCATTAATAATGACCTCCTTGCAATAAAATCTTGGGCCCATTCGTTTACACTTATGGTAAACCCAAACAAATCACAAGTTATGATCGTGGGTAGCCAGGGAATGCGCTCTAATCTTGATTTCAATCTGCTTCCGCAAGTCTGCTTTGATGGAGTGGCTATGCCGTATCTAAACAAAAACAAGGACCTAGGACTAATCCTTGACTGTACAATGTCTTGGACGCCTCATATCAATGAGATCAGTCGTCGCATGCATTACTCTTTACACTCTCTTAAGCGACTACAGTATTTCTTACCATATAAAACTAAAATTATGCTTGCACAGTCTCCTTCTCCCTATTCTCGACTACGCTGACGTATGTTATTTAGATGCAACTGAAGAATTATGGAATAAGGTGGAGCGTCTTCAAAATTTGGCTATTCGTTTTATTTTTGGTCTCAGAAAATATGATTACGTTTCTCTATATCGTCAACAGCTCAAATGGCTTCCTATCAGACTTCGCAGAGATATGCACATCCTTTCCCTTTTGTATAAAATCCTTAATTATCCCAATTTTCCTGAATATCTACGATCTCTTTCTTTACGTTGGCTGGTAGAGATCTCTTTCAGAGATAAGCTCGCCCTTGCACTTAACTCACGAATATAAAAAATGTATGAAAATTTGTGTACAATAAAGAATATATACAATGTGATTCATTGAAGAAATGACGCTCAGTATCCAAGTCTTTAGACTTTAGTTCAATTTGTTTTTTGATTCTATAAAACTGAAATTCCGAAATTTCTTAAAACGGTTAAGTTATCATTTTCAATACATTGAGGTTCTAGAATTGCTTGAAAAATAAAATATATCTCGTGCTCAAATCTATGTATGTTGAAAAGTATCATGTCCAATTCTCCATAGCCTCAAATGCTGTCGGTACTGATGATATCAGTCGTCAAATGGTAATTCCCCTTATTGATATCCTAACTCCTGTAATTTCCTCTATCTTTAATAACTTCATATCCACTGGTTCTTTCCCCTCTTTATGGAGAGACATATCAAAAGGCCTCAAGCACCTTATACATCATCAATTTAATGCATTTTTGACTCACAATAAACTACTTGACAAAGAAGATTGGCAACAAGCCATACAATGTTGGTACCGTAATCAGACGAAGTGTATGGTGATAAAAATACCACGTATTTCTTTATCTTTAGTAACGTAACAAAAAAGGTAACCACATCATATTACTACAACTGCTAAATAAAAAGATATTCGCATTTGAAAATTATTATGGTATGTACATGAGTACAGAGATAACAAAACGTTATTAATAGTTAACAAAACGTTGCAAATGTCAAAACATGAGATTGAATTTGACATTGACATTACTACATTTATTGTTAATAAAGGGATTGAGGAAGGATTTTTTTAACGAACTACTTTTAGCGCGCTGACATCGATATCATCGCCATTCGGAACGCATCCCCACGACACGACTGACACTAACTATGAATGTGACGTTGACATTCACTGTTGACAGTGGTAAGTGGTAACAGTCGGTCATGTGACATATCCATAGGTTTATCGATTAAAATTAGATTTCCTTAGACATCTTATTTAACTAAAACCTGAAGACAAAACCAAGAAAAGTAATATTGTTATGTTCTAGTTCTAGTACTATTTTTGGTCCTGTAACTGTCATTAATCGATCAATTATATGAAAATGAGTGGATTAAATTAATAATCGATATTTCTGCAACGAATTGAATAGTTGCTTTTGTTTTATTTACCTTTGCGTTTTAATATTGCTTGTCAGTTAGATGCGTTTTGTTATCAATATTCACTGAAATACATAATGAAATCAATTTTTCTTTTTTTACAAAAGTTGTAGAAATTCATTAATTAAAGAAAAATAGGTAAACTAGTATCGTTAACATAATATCCAAAATTCAGTATCCTACATTTCATATTTTAATGGGTACCAGGCCTGCCAATCTTCTTTCAATCTGGCTTCCCTCCTAGTCATAGCACAGTTACACCTCTTGTCAAAATATCTGACGACATTCGTTTTGCTATGGAAAACTGTAGACTATGACATATTCCTTGCTCTCCTCGAGTCACTTAACATATCTTCAACTGTAATGGCTTGATTTCGAAATTACCTTCATGGTCGCCGGCAGCGTGTATTAATCGATCATTCTGTATCAGAATGGAGTAATATCGTAGCTGGCGTGCCACAAGGTGATGTGCTATCCCCACTCCTTTACTCGATATTTATTAACTCGATCACAAGTATACTTACATATCCCTACCGTCTATATGCAGATAATCTTCAAATTTATTGTCATGGTGCTTTAGATAACTTAAACTCTATGATATTGCAAGTACATGACAATCTTACCGCAATAGCTAATTGGAGTGTAAAATATGGCTTGAAGGAAACTCATTTCATATCTCGAAAATTGATTGGGGATCGATGCCTGCAGTGATTTATGATGGTGTCGACATACCCTATAGTAAGAATATAAAGAATCTGACCGTTTTATTCGACAAAACGTAGTCATGGGCAACTCAGGTCAACCAGGTCAGCTGTAAGATGTTTGCAGCAGTGGGATCAATGCGTAGACTGCGTAACTTTCTACCTATTGCGACTAAGGTTTCTCTTGCTCAGTCACTCCTTTTCCCTATCCTTGACTATGCAGATTGTTGCTATTCTGACCTTAACGAAGTGCCCCTCTATACCTCAAAGAACAGTTTAAATTTCTTCATTCTTTTCACAATGTGAACACTCGATCCTCTGATAGCTTACTCTTACAATTCCCATCACATTCCATCCAATTTTTTGGTCAGTTCTTTACTGTACAGGAATTCGCTTTTGGAATAGCCTGCCTTCCTATATTAGGCGCAAACAATCTCTTTCAACTTTTAATGTAAACGTAAAGCAACATTTCCTTCAGCTCTCACACCACCACTCCCCCTCCCCATTGGTCATTGATGTCTTTGTCTATAAAATTTTGTTTTTTTTTAATAATATCTATCATTATTTTCTGGTACTTAAGTTTTTTTTTAATTCTCGTTATTATATTTTAAATTTTTTTTATTATATATTTATGTTCTGACCACTAACCTAAAAACGCATGTTTTTTTCAACCTAAAGGTTGCCTGGCAGAGATCGCCTACGGCGATAAGGCCGCCAATTTTGCTGTTCGTGTATATTCGTTGTAGCCTGTAAGAGATTGTGGAAAATAAAGTGTTTCTATCTATCTATCTATGTAAGCACCAGATCAGACCGCTATAGCTTGATGAAATTCGGCATATAAAATACGTAATGACAAGTTTTGTTCACTCGTTGTTTACCAACGGCGGTTCTTGTAAAGATGAATTAGATCCATACTTTACAAGTTTAGAGGAGAAGACGGTGAAGTAACGAATAACATAAACATTTGTTATCCTTAGAAGAAGTACGTGACGCTGGCGACTGTTGTGGCAAAATAAGGCCCCAACCACAGCTACAAGAGACGCGGCGCGCGAAGTACTAAAAACGTACGCCGCGGGCCGCTCTCAAAACTAAATATAAGAGAATGAATCCGAAAAGTGTAGTTTTTTTAAATTTATATGTGTAGTACCTACTCGTGGAAATAAAAGACAGTAATAGAAATGAATCTTGAATTCGAACTCAGAATCAAATTACATTCGAAATTATATTCTACTGTTTCCAGTTTTAAAGATTTTTGTATCACTCGAATTCAGTATTGTTATTTAAAAGAAATTCTATATTCGACTCGATCCGAAATTCGATCGCAGACCACATTTTATTTTCAACCTCATTAAAATGAGTATCAGAAGAAAGCGCTTGAAGAGTAGAGCGCTAGAATCTAGCGACATTGCTGTAAATTTAACATGGCCGCTGCTCAGAAATATGAGTCACATTGAAACAACCATGCTATGGGTTTTGAAACAATTTTTTAAATATTATGTATATAGCACAAAGACATTTAAAAAAATGTTTCAAAAACCATTAACAAAACTAATATTGTAAATTGCGATTTAAAAGATGAGATAAAAATATTAGACCTTCCAAGTTTCTTGCCTGTTCTTCTCGAAAAGGCTCTCCCAATTTTCGAACAGGTGTAGAGTCAACTTTTTTGCGTTCTTTCCTACTTGTATTTGCAGACATCTTGATTATATTCACATACAAGGTTTAATAATATTTCAATAAGAATAATGTTGCTTTGTTTTGACTGAATTTGAATTTGAATTTTTGAATTCTGTTACCAACAATCTTAGAAAAAGGAAAAAGCTTTTTGTTATTTTTTTATTTAATGTTGTATTTGATTGTTTTCTTTCTCGTGATTGTTATGAAAAGTAGATGCAGTACACGGCGATGTGTCGCCGTGTGCCGTGTGTGCCTAATTTAAAGGTAAGCGCTAAAAAGATCATAATAAATCGGCTTCTATTTATAACCTCATATATAATTCGTCATTTTAAAGTTCCTTGTTTATTAATCTACATGTCACACATTTAAAAAGTCTTCTTTAGGGTTGTCAGGTCAGGTTGACCGAGATATGGGTTCTATAGGTATACCTACCTCGTGTTATAAAATCCAAATCATGTATGTGGAAAAACTATTATTGTGATGTTGGCAACATGAAAGAGGAGGCAAAAATTTGAGTTCTAAGTTTCAGACCTCTATTCTGTTCGATAAGACAAACTGAACAGGATGTAGTATTGTTTTTTCATGTTACTTGTATTTGAATACATCTTCATTATGGTTGGGTGGTGATATAACACTGTTAAATGTCTTAGTTAATTAGATATTTAATAAGATGTCATGGTAAGTACCTGTAAAGTTTTAACTTTTGGTTTAGACAGAAGTATATAGGTTCTTGAACATTGTGTCAAATTTTCTACGATATTATTCGGCCGTGCTATTTCAATAAGTTTTGGTTAGAAAATAAATATCTCCAGAATCATTTATTGTGTTTTATTAACAAAAGAACTGATATTGAAATCCCTGGTCCCCAGAGGATTGCCTGTCTTTACAATTCACCAATATCCGTAGGTTTAGCTTTTTTGTGATATTAGGTAGAGCTCTAAATTGAAAATGGAATTATATATCGCACACACAGCGGTATAATGGCACATCTTCAAAACATTCGAAATTGACATTTTATGGTCAAAATGTTTTAAAGGGCATTATTTTCAAAGTAGTAAAACGGCATTTCCTCAGTGTGAATAGTTATCGAGAGAGGGCATTGATGTCATTGTTATATTCAACACGTTTTCCCCCGCCTATGCGTAAAACAACGGCTCATTGGACAGTTCTGCGAGGCGATCTGCAAGGTGCACACTTTTTCAAAAGTACTTTGGCATAAGTGGCAAATGTGACAGTTTACTTATTTAATACACAAGTAGCATAATGGCACATTTGGCAAATGTGTCAATTCTATTTGTGTTTTATCAACTAATGTAAGTAATTTTACGACAAATGTGCCGTTTTGTGTTTTGTGAACTTAGATGTAATTATAACATCAGTTAATAATAATAATTATATATATGTATATACCTACCTGTTCTTTACGAAGTTCATATAATAGGGGTACTTAACACTTTTTAAGGGGGAATCATCATTCTCCAAGTCTGAAAATATAACTACGGCAAAAATCAATTATGATAATATTATAGCTCCTACGCCTGCTTCCGGTTGCAATAATTCCGGTGAAGCCATAAAAACGCAAATGCTCTATTTCATCATCTAGTAGCGATTCATCATCATAATCGAGTAATAGTTCGACTAGTGGTATTTCTTCATCAAGTAATTCATGTAGTAACTCATCGGCTTCAAATACACATCGAAATATAGAAGGTAAATTTACGAGTATGTATTTACTAGCTGTGCCCGCGAACTAAATTTCGCCTTAAAAGTTCAAAGAAAAAACTGTAAAACTACTTTCCCGCGGGAACTACTTACTTTTCCGGAATAATATGTAGCCTATATGTTAATCCCTGTCGTAATCCGTCTAACTACAAAATTTCACCCAAATCCATTCATCCATCCATTCCCACGTTAACATAGTCATACAAAAGTTATGGCGTCATTGAAAATTCGAATTTTATAATATTTTTATTATGTTCGAAATATATAATTATGTAGCAAACACCTCATATAATATAAAATCAATTAAACTTTGCGATACATTTTAGATTCTACATCTGATAAAGTCCACGTAGAAAAATTGAGAAAAGCAAACCAATTTGATTATGAAGCTCTTGCTATGCTGTACTAAAAAAAAATGAAGTTCTTGATACCGACAATAAACGTGTACCAGTGATTCCATAGTCCATTTTGATGACATAACTGAAGATGGTATCTGTATTTTCTTATATTTTTGTTGTTAATTATTTGTATTATTTTTATTGTTAATTGTATTTAATATAAAATTTATTTGTTTATATTCATTAGATTATTCTAGACAAACCTTATCATCACCTTCGTTACTCACTGATATCTGTAATCAAAACCAATATCATGATGCTGCAATAGAAAAAAGTTCTGCTGAACAAAATACTATTGTGTTTCCTGCTGGTAAGAAAGCTTTCGTAATCTTTGCTTAGATGTTCACCAATTACAATACTATAGATTTTACAGTTAATTTAAGTAAAAGAAAACGAGAAGCCGATAACTCAAACTGTTGGATCCGATGTTTCTTCAGACTCTTTTGCAGATAGTGGAGAGGAATACCACCCACCCACCGACATAATCAAGGCGTGATAGATCGTCATCTACAAGTTCATCAATAGTAACTGTGTAACGAAATTTCACCTGTCAGAAAAGGAAAAAAAAGAATAATGGCCGATTTCACCAACCATAACTTAGCTTAAGAAGCCCCTAAGACGTATGCTGTCACTTTTTGTCTTTAATGAAAAGAATGTGACAGCGTGCTACCTAAGAGTCACCTAAGCTAAGAAGAGGTTGGTGATAATGGCCATAAGAATCGAAAAGTGTCGAAAACAAAAACGGTACATATCAAAAGCTGGCAAGAATTGAAGCAAAAGAAATAAAACCTCCGTGTCGTGATTGCAACAAACGCAGAGCGACAAGAAATATTTGATACATTACAATTTATGTTTGGAAACATAATTTGTAAGTTATATTAATTAAAGTATTAAGTAAACTTTTAGTAAACAAGTTAAGTAAACTGTATGTTCCTATGTTATCTTAGTGTTATAGAATAAGGTTATAGTCGGAATATTAGAAAATTGCTCACCTGCATTGTTTATACTTTATTGTATCAAAAAATTTAATTTGTTGCAACTTGTAAATCGTGTTACCAACGAGCTGAGTTAATTGTGTGTTTTATGTTGACTATAAGTCAGAATATTAGATGATTGTTAAAAAGAATCGTAGACTATACTTTATCGTTATCTCTGTAATTATTAAAATAACAAAATTATTAGGAAAAATATTACTTATATTCACTTACCAATAATGTTACCAACGAGAAGTAAATTATATGTTTCTTCGTCTTACAACATTGAATAGATAATAAGATTATGAGTCAAAATATTAGAAGATTATTGAGGAAAGATTGCTGACTTATTTGTTTATACTTTATTGTTTTCTTTACAAAAAAATAATTTAAAAATTTTATTTGTTTTCACTTACAAATTATCTTACCAACAGGCTAAGTAAATTTTATGTTCCGAAGTTGTACTGCATTTAACAGAATAAAATTTTAAGACGAAATATTAGGAGAATCCTGAAGAAAGATTGTGAGCCTGCATTGTTTATTGCAATAAATACTTTAATCCCCATCATATTTTCTTTTAATTTTCTAATTCAACATAGTGTACGTTTAACACTTAGGATGTCATAATAAACATTATTTAAAATTTTCAAAGTGAAAATGACACAAATGCACCTGTCTTTAACTTCATGGCCCCTTAATTAATACTTATTCCAAATTTTCTGGGGGCATATGTATTTCTGAATACGTATTAGGATATATATTATTATGAAAAATAAAAAAAAACAGTAATAGGATGTAAAATAAATTCATAAATACATTTTAAACTCACGTTCAATCTTTAATCGCTGTTTCTGTAAAAAGCAAAAAATGAAGATATGCCATTATACCGCTGTGTGTGCGATATGTTTATACCATATTGATTAATATTATCTTAGAATACTCCGGTTCAAAATTAAGTCCTCACTCGTAAAGTTACTAGCATCGTCAGTTTCGTTAGGCTAAGCTAAGAATTAATATTTAGGGTGTGACCACATCGATCGATAGATTGGCCTTATTGACATACAAAATCAAAATATATTAGGTGAAGTCTTAAACTTTAAATATATTTTATTTAGATTGTAGATTGATTTTGAATATAAACTATGATGTGAAAATTTGTAATTGCAATAAATAATATTTTTAATTTGAAAAATTCTGCAATGTATGGCTTTCAGTTGCTTTTTATATTCGGCTTGTAAAGATGGATATGGATAGGATATGTAAAAGGCAAGTTAAGAACTGCGGTCACCATGAATAACGGTCGGACTGTATATACCGGGTGTAACAGAATACCGCAATAATATTCAAGGTTGTTGATTAACACAAAAAATGTTTTATGACTATTCTTTGTATTTTTATTGTATGCCTACTTTTGATTTAATACGCTTAACTGTTAAGCTTATTAAATCGACAGTAGGCATATAATAAAAATGCAAAGAATAGTCATAAAACATTTTTTTTGTTAATCAACAACCTTAAATATTATTGCGGTATTCTGTTACACCCGGTATAATGCTCGTGTCAAGTAAGCAATGGTAAAACTGCATGACTAATCACTTTCAGGTCAGTATGAACGAAGACGACTCTATCTTGTGCAGAGTAATAAAATCGATAATCTGAAGTGTTTTTGTTTATTATATAAAATAAAACTCACATTATTCTTATTCCGCACTGTATGATGTTTAATAAGTTAAATAATTAACGTAAACTAACCTAACCTTTTTTTTTTGTTAACCCGGTCAGAAAAGATTTTATATCTACCCAAGAGTACGGAGCTGTCTCTTGATGGTTATGTATGACTTTCCCGCTAGTCGGTGGTAAACTGCTAGTCAGTGGTAAACCTGTCAAAACTTTTCCGGGATGTTCCGTCATGCCAGTCGTGAGATGCTCTGGGGTCTGGGTGATCCAAAGTGACCAGCAAGCCTATTATGGATTTTTCATCGTATGAAATGGTATAATTTTAAGATAAAGAAGTCAAGATGTGCTTTATTTCGTATTAGCGATCTCCAATGATATAATCATTATGACCTAATTTCAATAGTGTCATCATGATATAATGAACGAATGATGAAAAATCTGACCAAAAATCTTTTTTATCGTTTTGCTCTATGATTTCATATGATATCATTTGAAAACTATGAGATCGGTAATAGGCCTGCAGGTCACCCGGCAGACCAGTTTGCAATACTGACCGAGTTAATGCCAAAGCAAGAGCCCTCGCATACGCCTCACGCACGTATCACGCACGGCGCGGCCTAATTTATTATATTGCCTGCTAGAAGTAGGGAAGTATTCACACTGAGCGATCCAAATGATCAATCAATATCTATATTCAATATATCTTCATTCACCTTCATTCACCCAAAAAATTCAAGCTATATAAGTGTTTTTTGATTGCTATTATGGGCTGATTCTCCTTACGCACTGGCTGGCTCCTACCGACTACCATATTTTCCTCTATTTAGTAGTCATTTTTTGACTTGTAAAAAATGTTATTAATATACACTATAATTATCGTATAGATCAAACAATGTATGAATGGTCTCTCATTTGCAACGAAACTGCAAAAGCTTGTTACGTTCATTATTGAACGCTTTTGTAAAACTCTCAACAATTAAACGATAGTTGGAAGTTTGGAACAGCTTTGAGCTTCGTGATCGGTTTAACGGCCCAACTCTTCCACTGTGCTAATAAGCAGCCTTTGTTTGTATCGCTAACGAATCGGAAAATGCAACTAATGTATCTTTAATAAATGTGCGACCATGAATATTTATTTTTAATCCACGCCAAGAAAGTTTATTGACATCTTCTCACCTGATAAATTAACTAAGACGTTTTTAAGTAACCCTTTTAGGCTTTCGTTGCCCAGATTGATGTTCATGTTTGTTCTTTTTTAACCGACTTAAAATATGAGGGTTTTTTCAATTTGACTGTATTATTATTATTTTTTTATATTTGTTCATTACGCGAAATCTTAACTAATTATGGACCGATGTTACACGTTACAGCCAAGTTATTTAAATTGTGTAACCAATTCGATATCTCCAAAATGTAGGTCACCTCTTTGACCTTATAACTCGTTGGTACAAGTAGAGCGAAGCCATCTACATATTTTATGATACTATACTCTCCATTCAATTGCAATTCATAATCCAGAGCTAGCACTCTTTACATATTCCAAAAATAAATTGTAAAATGTAAAAGCATAGGTGACAGCGCATCTCATCAGTTTTGTTTAAGACGTGTTTGTAGATCTGACGGACGTGTTTGTAGTGATAACTGGTATCACTACAAACACGTCCGTCAGCTTTCCTCCCACCTTTATCCTCTCTTCCCTGTCGCAACCCTTATATGACCCAGCTTTTTAGGAGAATTGAAACTCCTTAGGATGTTTTACAGAGCGCTGCGGTCGATCGATGCTATCACACGCCTTGGAGAAAAAGGCATGAATATTTTGTGCGTACTCCCACTTATTTCCATAAGTTATTTCTAGGTGTATATCTGGTTGGTTCTAAAACTGCATTGATAGTCACCGAGAATTTTTTTCGCATTATGGTTTCAGTCATTTAAAGAGTTCGTATGACAGAATCTTATAAGCTGTCGGAATCAAGGCTGTCGGTGCACAACAACCCTGATTTCTACAACGTTTTTTTTGAACCAGCCCCCGTAGCACGTCCACCAAAACAAGATATGATAAAGCGATTTATCGCGGTGAACTGTCAAATTACGACGAAACCCTATTGTCTTTTGACAGTTCACCGCGATAAACCGCTTTATCATATCGTGTTTTGATGGACGTGCTAGGGGGGCATGTGTGTTTTTCCAGATATTATTATTATTATAGCGTCTTTTTTTCCATAATGAATATCTTATAAAGCAAAAATATCATAGAATTATAATTACATTTATGTACGTGTGTTACATATTAGGATTTATAGCGTAATAATAAAAAATTATATCGGTGTTGTTATTTCTTAAGCTATTTTAAGCTTTTATTGATATCTTGTTTATTAACATAAAACATGTTCTCAAAAATCTTAATCATAATAGTTTCTGGAGTTATCGAAACATTGATTGTAAAAGCAACAATTGTATTAACTTTGTAACAATATGTACAGTAAGCTCCTAATAAAGCTTTACATTTGCACAACGATAACCGTCACTAATACGAGCGACATAAGAACGGTCCAAAGGTCAAACAGTATAGCCATACTATTATACACAATATCATCGGCAAAATAGCTTAGGGTTTGCATTATTATTAATTTAGTTTTATATTCAGTGAATGCGTCTTACCTTATTGTGTTTTTATAGTGCACATACTAATGGATTATAATTCAGATCTCATTGCCTTTGTTAACTTATTATAATGTTTGTTATTAATTATAATCTGTCATGTGTATAATAATATAAAATAAATAAATTAAACGAAAGTGAGTCATGTACTCGCCGTTTATGTTGATGAGTCCTCTCTAGTCCAAAAGCTTAAATACATCCTCCAGCGCAGCTGTGAATGGCTTCGGCGATATAACGTCACCCTGTCTCACACCACGCTGAAGTCGTATTGGTTTCGAGTTCTGGTCCTGAAGGCGGACTGACATAGTGGCGTTTTCGTACAATGACTTTAAACACTTGGATGTACCGGTAGTCTATTTGGCACCTCTGGAGTGACCTCAGCACGGCCTATGTCTCGACAGAATCGAAGGCTTTCTCATAGTCCACAAACGCCAAGCATAAGTTCCTTGTTGTCCGCAAGAAATTGGGTAATTGGTTGGTAGCTTTTCTTTCAGGAACGCATTTCTTTTCCAAAAAAATTGATTTGCTTAGTTAAATATCTAATTAAAAACACTAAAATGGTAAGGCTTGGCTACTTGGACAATCAGCTTTGTAGGAAAGGCCGACGGTCTGTACGAGTGAGCGTTCGGGGATTCCAGTCATTTTGGTAGCTCATGTCGCAATACATTCTGTTCGAAGCTGCTTTATTGCGCGCAGCAGTAAAACACCCACTGGGAATTGAGAGATTGTCTATACCGAGAACAATACCAACATTAATTCAAGTTCCTATCTTACTAAAAGCAGAACAAATTACACTACGGACGTATTGCGCGTAAGAAATGGGCCAGAAGACTAGTCATTTGTTAAACCTAATTTCAAGGTCGTAAAACACCGAAAGAGGTTGGATTATGTTTCTCTATTTGGTTCAGTATTACAACTTATTGTGTGTCTACCAAAATTGGAAATCCTGAATCATTTATTAATGTAGTACTTCTTTTGTTATGCTCCGGAACCCAAAAAATCACGGTTTTTTGCAAATATCTAGTGCGAACGTGACATACCTGTTAAGATACTTGCTGGAGTGTGACCGTTCCGAGAAATGATCTCATTACGCCAAGTATCACAGATGCTACAAATATAATATGTTAAGCATTTGTGCGCCCTACCCAACTGGTGAGCCACGCGTTTATGATTTATATATTTATAAGGAGAAGTTCCCACTGACATACTCGTATAGACGCACGCACAGCCGTAACCGCTAATGGTAGAATAGTGAAATTTGGACAGTTGTTTTAATTCAAAACGCGGACGCACACTAAGAATGGATTAAAAAAAAAATACCTGAAGGTTCCATACAAACTTATCACCCCTATTTCATATAGGGATGGCAAGTTTGTATAGAAAAATCATTAAATTAGCAACGATTTATGTGGATAAAACTTAAGATTTATGCTCTTAAAACATTGCATTGAATACGCGTTTCATGGTTTATTGGAATTCACCCCCTTAGGGTGCAAAATACGTTTTTTTTTTTTTTTTTTTTCTTACAGTATACGACAGGGAAGCTCTTGGCCTTCATCTCACCTGATGGTATTGGTAAGTGACGATGTTTTAATAAGTAATAATAAATGTGTTGAATTTGTCGAAATTAAGAAAAACATCACAGCGAGGCAGTTATGCTCCGATGGATCAACAAGTATTATTTTATTTCATTTATTTATTTCCAGTCAACAGCACAATATACAAAAAAATACAAATTGAAAAAATGAGCCATACATGGGCCAATTAAAGACTTATACTATGTTACCTTAATATTAATTATTATAGGGTAGACTAAAAACATTAAAAATAAAACAAAAATCTGTGTTTACATAACAAACAGGTAGTTATCGTCAGTCCTCACCTAAACAGTTGTGAGATGTGTGTGTGTGCGTGTGTGTGTTTGTGTGTGTGTCAGTTTTAATTGGTATGTAGCTGAGTGTATATTATAAACTTATATTTTTCGCTAAATTTCTATTTTTCCACTACATGGCTCGGCCCAGCATGGCTACATGGCTACCGTTGCGGACAACGGCATGATGATTCATGGCTGTACGAAGGTCTCAATTATCTTTGCCGACGCCGTTGGCTAGTGAAGAAACGTGTCATATAATTTCAAACCTTTTTCCTTCGCTAACGATCATTTAAATAGTTCTGTTTAAATGGTTTAATGGTCCGTTTTTAAGGTTCAGGATACTATTGACTCGTTTTTTTAAGACACCAATTTTGAATTAATTTAATGAAAATAATTATAGATGCAGATCTCGTCAAAAACTCAAGTAGCTAAATGACACCCGAAATTTGGTTACATCATTACATGTGTCAATAGACATGGGAAAGAAAAATTACAACATCTTATCTTTTTTTGGCAACAAAAGAACACGATTTATAACTCAATACAACGAAAGAGCGAAGCTTGGCGTGTGTACGTGAAGATGTCGTCACATTTTTCACGTTTCATAAAAATTACCTTCGTGACAACTATTCACGCTAGGTAAAAAGCTAAGAGTGTCGAGATGAAATACATACCTTCTACATGTAGTTTATAGAAATCCGAACCATTTTCTCTTGTAGACATTTCGAATTAAAAGCATAATTTTTACTGTAAACTGGCAGCTTACTTATGCAACTTAAGATGAGACAAAATTTAATTTCTACTTAACACTTTGGATTCTTGTTTACGTTCTAAACACAGCTGAAATCACTGGGTTTATTTCGGAAAGATTTAGTAACAATTTAACTCTATTTCCAAAAATGTTCAAGCTATTTCTACTTAGTTCAGGAAAACAAAAATAACTGAAGGAGGAAAAACAATAACTGAAACCCATTGAAACCAAAGTTTTCAGATTTCAGCGATTTGTAAACATTTTAAATACAATAGAATAGGGTCTATATGGCGGTAAACAATTACTATATTGACTCACTGTTTCCAGACGTTTTGGCCAAATTGCATTAGGCCGTGGCAGGGGGGTATCACTCCGCAGTGTAGGTACGTTTGGATGTCTAGAAATGACCGACCGATGAAGGACCGATCGGGCGGTATGTGGCTGTATGTCGCACGCTGGCCGCGTCGTCGCACGTAATAATTGAGGTCATTTTTGTAACGATAACTGAATATCGGTGAGTGGGAACCCTGCGCTCTTACCGCCAAATCGGTATTGGGTCAGCGACGCGTAACGGAATAGGAACACTCGTGTCATGCAATAAATTTCAATTTCCCGTGCAGTCAGATGAAGGTCGTAAGAGTAGGTAAATTTTCATACCTAAACTTGGCTTTTCTTGGAGAGTGATCCTTCTGTACTTTAGTACTATTATTTATTCTGTGGCCGTGGTCACGGGATGACTGCCGAGGCTCAGCGATGCTTCGTAAAGCGCGGGTTTCACGACTACCCTCCGCTTGATGTTCAGAATTTTTATTCTTATCAAAATCCACATCCTCACCGTGCCTTAACATACCACACTCATGACAACTACACACTGACATTTTTTATAAATACCGCACTGTTTAAATTTGCCAATAACAGGGTATTATAACAGGGTATTATAACAGGGTAACGGTATCCATCTTCTCTTTTTTATGTTTTTTAATTTCAACTGCTTCTCGTGCTATTCTGGAATAATAGTGACGATCGGTGGAGAGGAGCTGGGGTTTGTGCAGTGCAGGGTGAAAATGTTTACCATGAGGTTTAGTTAAGGACTCTATATGGATCTTAAAAAATGGAAAATTAACTAGTGAGTACATTATGGAACCGTGACCGTTTAGGTAATAAGACAATCGGCTACATATGTGGCTATAATATAATATGTAGTACAGAATATAGACTTCCTTCTCCCCGTAAATGGAATCTTGGACTTCTCGATTGAATACTCAGATTGAATACTCATCACGCTGCAAAGGGGCAAAAAAGGATATAAGGATGAAGTAGAAGAAGATTCTTCTCGTGGTAAATAGTACATAGAAGATAGAACAGGACATAGAAACAGACATAGAACAGATAGGACAAAACATTTCTCGGGAAAACGCCATTAAGTGCCGGAATAAACTTGTGTCTGAAATTGATACATCATTAGAGAAAGTCTCCAACTGGGGTCAACTTAATTTAGTCCGTTTTAACCCTACAAAGACACAGGTTTGCGCGTTCAAAGCCAAGAAAATGCCATTTGTCGTATCTCCTCGCTTTCAGAGCATTCCCCTATCTGCCTCAGCCAATATTGACATCCTTGGTGTCAACATATCGAGCGAAGTCCAGTTCCGTGGCCACTTGGAGGGTAAGGCTAAATTAGCCTCTAAGAAGCTTGGTGTGCTCAATAGATCGAGACGGTATTTTAGTCCAGCGCACCGCCTACAGCTTTACAAGGCGCAGGTTCGGCCTCATATTGAATACTGTTCTCATCTTTGGGCAGGGGCGCCCCAATACCAGCTTCTCCCACTGGACCGCATCCAGCGGAGAGCGACTCGAATCGTCGACTGCCAGGAAATTTCTAATCGGCTTGATACCTTGGCGCTGCGTAGAGATATCGCCTCACTATGCATCTTCTATCGCATATATTACGGGGAATGCTCCGAGGAATTGTTCGGTCTCATACCTGCCGCCTCTTTCCGCCATCGTTGCACGCGACAAAAAATCCATGCCCATCACTTAGATGGTTGGCAGTCCACAACTGTGCGTTTTTCTCGCAGTTTTCTGCCTCGTACAGTCAAACTTTGGAATGAATTGTCGCCTTCGGTATTTCCGGACCGATATGACCTTCAAACTTTCAAGAAAAGAGCATATTCCTACCTTAAAGGCCGGCAACGCACTTGTAACTACTCTGGGGTTGCGGGTGTCCATGGGCGACGGTAATCGCTTACCATCACGTGAACGTTTGCTCGTTTTCCCCCCTATCCCATAAAATAAAAAAAAACCATAGAAGGCATATTAAAATTTGACTCTACTGGCTGACTCTCTGGTCACGGCCAACTTCAGAATCTTCAGCCTGACTATCGTCAATTTATATGATATGTATTCATCGCCTCCGAATTAAATATTTTATTTCTAGACATCTTAAATAAACAAAATTAATAATAATATGGTGCAAAAACTAGTTGTGAGAATTTTTACCCTTTCCTACAGATAATTATTTTTATGAACAAAATTGTCTCAAAAAATGCACGACTTGATAGACTTAATCTTAAAGACTTTTTCTTGATCTTAAAATTTATAAAAATACTGTACACAAACAATAACCACATAGTTCAAATAATTTAAAAGATAAATATATGATTCAATTTATTATGAGTGACGAAAATTATCGTAAAAGTTGCCTAAGCGTACTTGTCATATTTAACTTGTCATAGAATTTTATTCAACAAAGGTACACCTAAGATTTATTTATCAAATTAATGGAAATATGATAAATTATTGATGTACATACTTTTAATTACTCAAATGCAACAACAAAAAATTATCGAATTAAATATGCGGAGAACGATGTCGGAAAATCTAAACGAGCAGAAGGTTCAAACGTAACCACAAGTATTTGGTCCCATTGCAAAAGACATTTGTAAACCTCAGTTCTGTGGTTGTATTTGTGTATTACCTCCGTTCAGGGATTAATCAAAAAATATATAAGAATTATCATAAGAGTAACAGTTTCATTAAAAACGTGTTATGTGATGTGGTTACAGCCGCCATGCTTATTTTGTTTATTAAAGGGTTAAATTATAACAAGAAAAGTGAGTTCAAGTTGTGAAATAATTAAATACTTGTTAAAAAAAATAACACCGAAAGAGATTCACGATGACATGGAAATAACAGCAGAGAAACCTGCTTCGTCGTATAATATGGTGAAAAAGTGGGTTGCAGAATTCAATGGAGGACGAGAGAACATCAAAGACGAACCTCTGGAAGGCCTACAACTTGTACGACTAAAGAAAACATCAATAAAGTCTGTGATCTTGTAATGGCTGATTGAATGAAGAGATTGCTGACATAACAGGCATTTCGTATGAATGAATACAAAACATCATACTCAATGAACTAGTATTTACTAAAGTTTCTGCTCGTTGGGTTGGTTGGTACTCCGGAATCAAAACAACAATTTAAGCAATGAAAAAAAGGGATGAACCGCACCAAAGAAAGCGAAGACAATTTTGTCAGATGGTATGGCGGCGGCGATCAGTTTTTTGGGATGCCAAGAGTGTCATCATGGTGAACTATCTTGACAAGGGAAAAACTATAAACTCTGAGTATTATTGCACCCTTCTACGTCGTTTACGTGGAAAAATTTAAGAAAAACGCCGCGGATTACTTAGAAAGAAAGTGTTGTTTCACCAAGACAATGCTCGCGTCCACACGTCTGTCGAATCCATGGCACAAATTCGTGATTGTGGTTTCGAATGACTGCCTCATCCCACTTATTCACCAGATTTTTCCATCGTCGGACTTCCATCTATTTCTAAACTAAAAAAAAACACGTAAACGGGCAAAATTTTTAATCAAATGAAGAGGTCGAAAGTGCTGTAAATATTTGCTTGGGTACCTCCATCTTACCTATTTCTGCAGCAAAGCAGCAGTGCTTGCATTGCTGTGTTCCGATTTGAAGGGTAAGCTATGGTAGTGAATTGCTGGGTACCGTGACTTTACATCTGAGTCTCAAGTTGGCAACGTACACTGGGGTTCTTGTGGGGGTTGCAGTTTTGCTGCGAATCTCACAAGAGCATACATGTATTATAGGTTATTGTTGCCACCTAAGGTGGGCAGTTTGCTTGTTTGCCAACTTAATTGCAATAAAAAAATATGGATATATTACCTTGTTTATGAAATCCTAATTTTTTTACATTTACTAATGTCAAGGCCACGTTATATAAATATTATATTTATTTATACAAGTAAACCTGGCGACATGTTTTTACATCATATAGGCGCATAACACATTGCACCGGACACCGCTCCGGTGTGCGGCGCTGCGGTTTTTAATTTTGACTGAAGAATCTTAATTTGTATACAAAAACCGAAAGGTATAACACACTCACACCGCATGTCCGTGCGGTTGTGCGGCGCGCGCGACGACACCGCACTCCCGGACGGTGATGCGGTGCGGTCTGCGGGATGTGTGTAATGTAATTAAATAATGGGTTTGATTGAATTCAAAGTTTGAATTCAATCAAATTAGTAAACTTTTATAGAGCATTTAAGTAAATTGTTGTTAAAACCATTTTTTATTTTACTATTACTTTATTTTTCATTTGTTATTTTATCACTGTGTTATTTTATCTAAATGCATCCTATCCTATTCATTTCTTTCGTCTTCTTATCGGCAAACCCTTTCATTTGATAAATACCCAACTACCCATATTTTAAGTACTTGTGATCTTGGACCATCCACCATATTGAATATGACGTAACTAAGCAAACCATGCACTGCCATCCAAACAAAAGATGTCTATGATATTTCATCTCAGTTGTTTCAGGATAACTGCCTTAGAATTCAGTTGCAAGATTTCATCCGAACAAACAAACATTGCAAGTTAAATAACAAATTTTAATAGTACATTATGGTACAAGTGTGTAATGTTGGTGATTACCGCTGAGGCGCATTGAGGCCCGAGCCGTCAGGCGAGGGTCTTAAGAAGCCGAGGACGGTAACCATCAATACACACGTGTATCATACAACGTTTTTCAACACACTTCTGAATAAAACAATACTTAAATAAAAAACCATTTTACATAGTAGATAAAAAGTTTACTTAGAGAAACAATTAGTAAATGTGCAGTTAGTAAAATTATAATTAACTATTTTTGATGACATAGCGGTCTCATCAGATAGATTATTTATTGAAATACTTTCATGTTCTATTGTTATTTGTGATGGTTCATTATTCGTGTAGGTAGGTGAAATCCAATCATTGGACGTACTTGGTATTTCGCCAGTAGGATGCGTCTCAGAATCAAGTTTAATTCTTTTTGTGATTTTTGCACAAATTTCCTTCTTGTTTTGTATGGAATCTTCTACGTATGATTCTGCTACATTGCTAGATCGCCACCCGCCATGTCGCTTCAAAGTCATTATATCAGCTCCTGAATTTGCCAGCAATGTAGCTGAAGTTCTTCTGAAACTATGTCCAGTGTAGCTCTCAGCATCTACTAAACCCAAAAACTTAGCGATTTCTTTAGGCATAGAACCAAATTTGTTTATACCTATAGGCTGACAGGTACATTTACCATTCTGGTAATTTAGAAAGAAACGGTCATTTTTTGTTTTTGGCGAACGCAAACTTTCATACTTCTTAACAATATCATAGAATGGACCGTGTATGGTGAATGACCTAGGTATTTTATTTTTCGTGATAGGTATCTTCACTAAAAGCATCTGGTCATGGTTCTCTATATCTTTTACAGTTATATTTGTTAATTCTTGTATCCTACAGGCACCAGTTACACCAAATATTAAAGCAACCTGAAACAAAAGAAACAATAATTATGGTCAACACACAACACAAGCTGCTATTAAATAAGGTAAACGCTGGTATACTCGTCAGTGTCCCAATACTCGTCAGGTACCTATACCTACACTTTAAAAGGGGCTTATAATATTTCTACCAACCGTAAATGAAAGAATTGTTATTGAAATACAATCACAGTAATATAATGTTCTATTATATTTGCAACACTGCATTAATATTGTAATTGCGTCTAAAGTTCGAGGTGCTAAAAGTGTGAGCTCAAAAAAAAATGTGGAAAAGGTATAGTTCGGCAACTAAACTGAGCAACAACCGGCTCCTATTTTTTACATAATATTCCGCTTGGGATATTTATACGGTAAGTGTGTTTATTTTTTAAAGATAGTACAATACATTTTCTTATACTATACCTATTAATCTGTGCTATATCGTGAGAATTTATTTTTTTATTGCATGTGACATTAATTGGTGCTCGCTTATTCCTGTTTTGCCCAATACTCGTCAAAATTTATGTAGTTTTGACGGATACTGGAGCGAGCATTACCAAAAGTACCTTAACCCGTCATTGTTACCTTATTTCTCGGTATTAAGTTTAATTTTCCATTGGCATTATAGAAAATCTTATACTCAGATAACGACGGATAAGGGGACGTTCCTTACAATTGTACCTAAGCCCATCATAGCGCTCTTATTACCTTAAATTATGTACGATATTCGTTTGAATCAATTTGTTTTATTATTAGATAAAAAGTAGGTATCTCTATATGCACAGCTTTTTTTAAATTCCAATAATTTCTTGAAATTTTGTATTAGTTATATTAGTATAATAGTTTTATTATTATGATTACATTTTTATATGGTTCAGTAACAATTATAGATTTCCTTTTTTATGGGACCTACTTTTAAATTACAAAAAAAAATTAACTGTTTCATACATTTTGATCGAGCAAGTATTGAACTTTTCTATGAAACAGATGATTTTTTCTCCATTTTGAGGTTGGTCTCATATTGAAAAGCAATCTTTAAATGCTAGATCGTATTAAAATTCCAGTATGTATAAATATTAGAATTCAAACTTACTTAAATTAAAGATCCATGACTCGTGAGATAAGCATTTTGGTTCATCATCATCATCATTTTAGCCATGAGACGCCCACTGTTGGACATAGGCCTTCTCCAAAGATCTCCATACCGATTGCTATGGAGATCCTTATACATCCGGTACCGTCCGGTTTCCGCCCTAACGGCCGTCAGTTCTGCGAGCAATGTAACTTTTCTATGAAACAGATGATTTTTTCTTCATTTCGAGGTTGGTCTCATATTGAAAAGCAATCTATAAATGCTAGATCGTATTAAAATTCCAGTATGTATAAATATTAGAATTCAAACTTACTTAAATCAAAGATTCATGACTCGTGAGATAAGCATTTTGGTTCATCATCATCATCATTTTAGCCATGAGACGCCAACTGTTGGACATAGGCCTTCTCCAAAGATCTCCATACCGATTGCTATGGAGATCCTTATACATCCGGTACCGTCCGGTTTCCGCCCTAACGGCCGTCAGTCCTGCGAGCAATGTATCCCGCCACTGCTATTTAAGGTTTGCAATTCTTTGGATAATTACGCATTTCCCCCCGAGAAAAAAAAAAAAAAAGGCCTTTTTCCCCCCGAGAAAAAAAAAAAAAAAAAAGGCCTTCTCCAAAGATCTCCATACCGATTGCTATGGAGATCCTTATACATCCGGTACCGTCCGGTTGGTCTCGCGCCCACTCATAACCAGAAACTCATAACTGGAATAAAATGTAGCAACTCATAACTGACTTGAGGACCCACTCATAACCATGGTTATGAAATAAATTTTAAACTTATAAAATATTGAATTTAGAGGAGTAACTCATAACCGAACATAAAAAAAGCAAATACCTAAACTTTGAAGTACATTTGAGACCAATAGTGCTTGCTTACTTTTATATACTTGCATACTAATTTTAAATTAGGTACTTTTTTTTTATTATTTCATACTACAAAGAAATATTTAGTTACAGTACAAACGGCAACACAGTCTTAACTGTCATTTCAAGACGCAATACACAAAAAATCCAGTGCTTACCCGTGGTACTACTCACGTGTCCGGTAGTACTACGGGTGATTAATTTTGCCTGTAGTACTACTTATTATCTTTGACAATCAAAGAACACCATGTGGGTAACTATTGGTTTTAATTTTTATATTATTTTGAAGAAATTAAGGAACGCTTTAATAAAACTATTTTAAAAGCAACTTTAACGCAGCTTTCAATTGCGAGTCATTTCACTTTTTCACCGACTTCACAAAAAGGGGGACTTTATCATTTCCATTGTATGTTCTTTTTTTACGTTTGCTACCTCATAACTCTGTCATTTATTAACTGATTTGGAAAATTATTTTTATACTTCTCAATTAGTCTCATTGTCACCAAATCCAGGATCGGGCAACAAAAAATACCCGTAGTACTATACTGACCGTAGTACCAACGGTAGAACCACGGGTAAGCACTAAATAAATCTTAGTGCGAGGAATACATAAATAGTTTCTCTCCGTGACATCTTCAACAAAAATAACAATATTGAGAAGTGATTGAGAATCAGTTTGTCCTGATAGCTATATCTCATCGACTATCTATCCAAGTCTTAATTATGATATGAGTACTTATATAAAAATTTAATAATATTCATATTATTTGTGTAATAGGTATTTCTTCATATTTTTTATTTAGTATGTTATATAGTATGGTTTTATGTACAAGCTTTTATTTAACTTGCAATGTAAGTATGTATGTTCGGGTGAAATCTTGCAACTCAATTTTGAAGCAGATATCTTTAACCGATTGAGCTGAAATGTATACACATTCAGTTTCGTTGACAATTCATGGTTGACTGTGTGACGTCATTCTAAATCCAAGATGGCGGCATACCCAAGATGGCGGACCAATTATTTTTAATGCATCCCTACAATATGGGTATCAAATAAATGGTCTTGCTAAGAGTAACTCGAAAAATAATATGACGTCACTATTAATCCAATATGGCGGACTTCTAAAGCTTGAAAATCAATTTAGAAGTAGATATCTTTAACCGATTGAGCTGAAATTTTGTATACTATAACTACTACTTACTATACGTAAAAGTTTTAGTGTAAAAGTTATTTTTTTCTTTTTAGCGCATTTAGATAAAAGCTTGTTTTTAAAAAGGTTTTTTTACATTTAATTTTATATATTTTTTACTATTTGATCGCCTTCTAAGCCGCTATACACGCAAATTCTAATATATGACAATTTCTCCTTTCGCAGGTCTGCTGGAAGAAATTTCATTTATGAAATTAGCAGATCCTTTTTAACGGACTTAAAAAAATAGATACAGTCGAACATAGAACCTTTTCCTTTTTCAAAGTCGGTTAAAAAAGAAGTTTTAACTCAGTTTGACCTGTATGTTTGTATGTATGTTTGTCCGCGATTATCTCGCGTTTGGCTGAATCGATTTTGATGCGATGGTTTTCAGAAAAGTATTTGTTACATTTAGGATAAGGTTTTGGTATTTTATGGTTCTGAAATTTTTTTTACAAAAAATAAAACCGACTTCAATAACACCAAAAAGTCATAAATAATATAAGAATACAAACAACATCACAGTTTTATATTATAGTCGGTGCCAAGCAATAATCACCTGGAAAATCTTAAAAAATATAAAAAGTACTAGTTAAAATTTGCCACGCACTTCAATATAAAACTACGATGTTCTGTATTCTTATATTTTTATAACTTTTTGGTGTTTTTGAAGTCGGTTTAATTTTTTGTTAAATAAAAATGTCATTTTGTCTTCTGTATTGTTTGTGCTGTCTAATTTTAATGCGGGAGAGAGACCGCAATAGCCACCCTCACCTTGCCGATCTGTAAGATGCCTCTTTACACCTCTTTTATACCAAGCTTTTTACTTTGATTTAAAATATTATTCACCCTTTTTTGTTAATGTTGTTAATAATTATTAAAGCGACTGTACATAATTGTGTAGTTGTGTTGGTTATGAGTTTCGTCTTCTCACATCAGCAGTTATGAGTGGGACCTTTACGTATTGGTTATGAGATTTTTGGTTATGAGTGGGCGCGAGACCGTCCGGTTTCCGCCCTAACGGCCGTCAGTCCTGCGAGCAATGTATCCCGCCACTGCTATTTAAGGTTTGCAATTCTTTGGATAATTTCGGTAACTCTAGTTCTTCTACGGATTTCATTATTTCTGATGTGATCACGTAGAGAAAACCCGAGCATACATTTCTCCATTGCCCTTTGAGTTACTTTGAGCCTTCGTATGAGACCCACTGTAAGCAGCCACTTCTCATTTCCGTACGTCATCACTGGCAACACGCACGAATAGGCTAGTTGACCCTTTTTTAAAGTAGGGCTTAAAATGTTCATAATTGTTGTATTAGACCATAGCACACGAATATAATTTTTTTCGATGCCTAAAAAGTGCAAAAAATCTATTTTAAATTAAGATTTTCAATTTTGGACCGAAAACACGGTCAGCCATGATAGTCTGTTGATTATCTGTGGCATACATCAAATGACGTCAGTCTTATAGTAAACAAAGCACCGAGGCGAAATAACCTCACAAAAACAATGCTTTTTATTAAATATCACAAAATATAGTAAAACTGTAGTATATGGAACGGGACAATAGAACAGGAATTACCTCTTCAAAGACTCCAGGAAAGCTGTGGCTGTGGATTAGCCGTACTGCCGTACCCAGTGATATAGATAATATGCGAAATAACTCTCGCTTAAAATTGATTAACACTCGCTTAAAGAAATCCTGTAACTATCTACTGAAACTCAAATGTATTTTTGCGAAAATCACATGAATGTAAGTACTATAAATGAATAACTCAATCTGTGTAGGTACTTCAGTTTCAACTTAAACAAAATAGAAGTTTTTAGGTTGTATGTAAAATCATTAATTAAATTTTTATCTTTCAGTTAGAATGAAAACTGACTGCAGCCGACCAACCAAATTTTAACGCCAGACGTAGAGAAAACTTGACCATTCACGCCTTTTTGATTTAATCTAAGTTATACACTGACACTAGATGATGTTTCAAAGAAAAGAATATGTACTTTATGTCCAATTGAATAATGATGTCATGATGTAATTGAATATTATTTAAAAAGTAAGTAGGTATGTAATACAAACTATTCCAGTTTCATAATAATGAATATATTTATCTAAACAACTTTTACTTAAATTTACTGAGTACCTAATTAAAATTTGTTGCTTTCAGGGGTTACTTAATGAGAACTATTGTGTACTACCCTGTTCTCCTCTTGACAACGAGATTGATAAGGCAGTAAAAGTTGTGCAACATAATACAAAGCAGTGCATGCTCAGCCACATCAAAATGTGACCTGTCAACTAGAACAACATTATGTCAACAAAATAACACAAGTATTCATATACCAAAGCACCATAGAAGTAAATAGGTCTTGTTTGGTAAAACTGAAAGATGTTAAGTACTTATATCTTCACTGATTAAACCTGCTGCCCACCACCAATCAACTGCAACATCTCCCAATAAATTGTCTGAAGTAAAGTGCTGCAAACCATCTATATCTGGCCAGACATTATTAATAGTAGATTATGCACCAAGGGATTAAAGCAGTGTCTAACGTCACGGGCACTATATTGAACCCCGAGTGTAACGAGGGACTCTAGAGTTAACTCCTGAGCGTAGCGAGGGAGTTAAAATTTAACTCCTGAGCGAAGCGAGGGAGTTATGTAGAGTCCTAAGTGAAGCGAGGGGATTAAGTCGCCTAAGACGAAGACACTGCTTTATTCCAGAGGTGAATACTCTACTTTTCATACTATCTGCGAGACAATAAATATAGGGCTTTATAACTAATTACTTATGTGGTAATTTTCATCATAAACACTGTCATATTATCATTATCACTATAACTATGGTTAAAATTGTCACATTATCATGAAAACCATAAAAAAAAGATTTGTTATTCTCAAGCACAAACACTTCACGCAATAGTTTTATCTTAAGTAAAGCTTGAAACATTAAAAAACTTAAAACATATTAATTATAATATGTATAATAAGTATGAAGTATGAACTTAGTCTACCCACCGATTTACAATACGATACGATCAGCTGCTGGACCCTGTCAATGACCTTTAGTAGCACGCAGGACGAATGTTAATTTGTTAACAATAAAATGTTATCAAATTTCCTTTTGTGACTCAACTTCGTGATATACTCGTATTTACTTTTAGAACACCAATTACTTATTAGACACAACTGTCGAAATAAATCTCAAATAGTCGAAAGCCTATTGACCCCAAATAAAAAAAAACCTGAAGCACCTGGACTTTTACTTACGTTTTTTAACTTTATCAATAGTACACTGAATAGACTTCTAAAAAGCCTGTATGTATAGTGTAATGATACCACAAAGCACATTTCACAAAGCACTTAACGTAAGCAACAAGACGTTCCAATTTTGAAATAGGTTCATAATGGCTTTGGCGGCAAAATTTTAGCGATGTAAACAATATACAACGGAATAAAGTTACTGCACATTATGGAACAAATTGTAGAAACATTCTTTATTTTTAAATATGCCGCGTAATTTTTCCAAGTGAAAGCTTTTATATCTAATCTGTGCTTTTAGCTCGTTAGTGTTCTTGCTTTACTTTGCTTTTTATTCGTTTGTATCGATAGCTTATGGTGGCCGTCAAAAGATGGCGCTTTTAGCATAAAAAGTATTTTAATTAATAAAAAATAAAGTGAAGTGTTATTGTTTATTTTAGTTTGCACTATTATGTAGGTAAATATTTTATAATTTTGGTAAAGAAATTATGTATTTAGATTTTATAAAAACATTATTTACACAGGTAGAATGTCTATTTGTCTCTAGTGGATGTACGCTACTGCTGTATGGGCGTAGACCTTCCTAAGATAGCATCTATACGCTAAATTTTCATACAAATTTTATGTTCCAAATTTAAAACACTTTAATCCCTTGGGAGTTTCACACAACATTATATCCCCGAGGATATAATGTCTTGCTTTACGTTGAAGTTAAGAGGGTTATAATTGTACATTGTCGAGCAGGTGGTATGAAAAAATTATTATTTCCAAGTGAGGAAAATTATGATAATGACATTTATTCATTAAACCTTTTAACCAAAAGCACAATAAAAAAGTTACTTCTAGTGTTTCACCATAAGCATAAAAGGGTAATCATAGATTGCTATGAAATGAAATTCAAAACCCAATGAAGTCATTTAACGAGCACTAACTTGGCCCGAGTATAAAAAGCAAATACTATTGAATATTTATTAGAGTGACTACCTGATGGTTTAGTCAGCTTAATATATACAGGATATGAAAGCAGTATTAGTGATATTAACTTACTAGAAGAAAGTAAATTTCAGAACGGCTTACGAAGAATATGCAAGTTATCCATTTTAAAGCCGTATACAAATATATTAAATGTGATTGCTGTGTTGTCAGCCTTTGCTCTTCCTAATTTACAAGACCCTTCTTATTAAATAAATAATATAAAGAATTTTTTTTTACGTACTTTATACATAACATCTAAAGATGACATAACAAATTTTTGTACTACATTAGACATTATGTTCTTCACTAAAAAAAACGTTGCATGTTTATTTGACAATAATGACTTGTAAAGGTTTAAGTTGAATCATTTTTTTTTAATTTGAAATACTCGTACATGTGTTTTATTTTTCCCTTACACCTTAAAAGATAATTTTTTTATAGGTTTGTTGTTCATATTTATCATTGTTACTCAAATATATATGTTCCAAAAGTACAAATAGGTTTGAATAGAGTTAAATTAAATTTATTAATTTGTCATATATTGCCTTAGGGTCGCAGGTAATAAAAGTCCAAATAATAGTAGTGATTTATAATACTTTCATATATTAGGAAAAATGTAGTATAGTTTCCAAAATGGCAATATTTGATAAATCAGTACCTATTATAGCTAATATTGTCACCTTTTGAGTGTTCTCAAAATTACTTAATACACAAAAGTATACAGGGTGTCCCAGAAGCCGACGTCAAGCCGAAAGCAGGCGGTAGACTAACTCATATATGTTATCAGAAAAATATAAAAAAAAATCTAAGTCACCTGTTTAAAAAAAAATCTAACATTTAAAAAAATCGATATAATTTACACCCTGTGACGGTTTTTTCACTCTAGTTGCTACAAATCTTGACTTTTCTAAACATTTTCTTTTGTTTTGTAATCCTGAATAATATTTCTGTATACTCTAATCTAAAATTTAAAGCCAGCTGCTCCAAATTAGAAGAATATGCCATTTTTATCTAAACTAAATATTCAAAATTAATTTTTCGCATAGCTTTAACAAGCTGTACTGAAAAAAAATGTACTATGTGAGTTTGGCAAGTAAGTGCAAAAGTTGGCGCATTCAATAAGGATTCCAAAATGGTATGATACTTGGTAGATAATTACTACGATTGCAGACGATATTTTTTTTCCAAAAACAGGCAGTTTTGAACAAATTTTTCTTCATCATCACAGCTCATATACGTCCCCACCGAGGGGCTCAAGCCTACCCTATGTTAGGGTGATTAGGCCTTAGTCAACCACGCTGGCCCAATGCGGATTGGTCGACTTCACATACACCATTGAATTTCTTCTCAGATGTATGCAGGTTTCCTCACGATGTTTTCCTTCACCGTAGGAGCATCAGACAAATGTACATATGAAATTCGAAAACGAAAAACACAGTGGTACATGGCGGTCTCGAACCCGGACCTCCCGATTGGAAGGCAAGTGCCGAGTCCACAGCGCCACCGACGCGAAATTTTTCTTACGTACTTAAAATTTATTCTAATGTACCCATGGTTTGCTTTAAGGCTGTAACTTTAACATTCTAGTTTGAGTGGGACCGGGAGAGTCATTTTACGAAGTGTGAGAGAGACAGATAGTGACGCTAACGTGACAGAGACGGAGAGATTCGAAGTAATTATGAGCGAGACAGATAGTGACGCTAACGTGACAGAGACGGCGAGTCTCACATCCACTTCGTAAAATGACTATTTTACGAAGTGGAAGTGAGACAGATAGTGACGCCAATTATTCGCTAACGCACAAATAATACACATCAGTACGTTTCGCTCCTTCGCTTACTGCGCATCTTTTTGTATTCGTTCGGGTTGATTTCGTGCTTACCACTTTCTGCTTCGTTTATTGGACTTGATTGCTTGTGATTTGGATTCGGACTGTTTAGTTTCTCTACCGACGACCTTTGCTTTGCTCCGGACTACTTATCGTTGATTGTGTAATTGTGTAGTGCCACCATGTCTGCGTACACGACACAAGAATACTCCAACATGCATTTAATTTATGGGGAATGTAGATGCAATGCCAACGCTGCAGCTAGACTTTATCGTGAGAGGTACCCAAATGCAGCTCGTTTTCCGGATCATCGAGTCTACAAATGTGCACCGATTACTCTTCTCAGAGGGCCGACTGCCGAACCAAGTACATAGTGAAAGAAGATTTCTTCCCCCTTACGAGGACGTTGTACTAGACATTGTCGAAGAAGGTCGGAGTATTTCTGTACGTGGAATAGAGAGAAGCATAGGAGTACCCAAAAGTACAGCCCATCGGATTTTGCAAAGAAATCAGCTACACCCGTACCACGTACAGCGAGTACAAACTCTACTACCCCGGGACCATCGACCCCGTGTTGCTTTTTGTCAAACAATGCTACAAAAACACAGAGAAGATCCGCGATTCTTCGAAAAAATTTTGTGGTCAGATGAGTCGACATTTAAAAAAGATGGTTACATGAACCTACACAACTTACACGAGTGGCATATCGAAAATCCTCATTTGATGAGGCAAGATAGATCACAATATCGATTTAAAGTGAATATGTGGACCGGAATTTTAAATGGACAAATAATAGGTCCTTTTGAGCTACCAGACGCCTTGACTGGTGAAGTTTATTTACATTTTTTACAAAATGATTTACCAAATCTACTGGAAGATGTGCCACTTAACATTCTAAGAGATATGTGGTTTCAACAAGATGGTTGCCCAGCTCACTATGCCAGCTCAGTAAGAGAATATCTCGATGAGGAATACCCAGGCAGATGAATAGGATGATCTGGTACTATCTCGTGGCCAGCCCGTTCCCCAGATTTAAATCCATTAGATTTCTTTTACTCGGGAGCGGTGAAACAAAACGTTTACGCAAAGCCAATCGAAACTGTGACTGACCTACGGCAAAGAATAATAGAAGCAAATGATTTTGTTAATAATGGAAGATTCGCCCGCTTGATAGCCCGATCTTTTTTAAGAAGATGTCGAGCCTGCATTAGAGCTGAATGAAGACAGTTTGAACACCTGTTGTAAATCTTGACATTTAAATAAATTATATTAAACAATTTTTGTGTATTTAATTTATTTCACTATCTGTCTCTCTCACACTTCGTAAAATGACTCTCCCGGTCTCACTCAAACTAGAATGTTAAAGTTACAGCCTTAAAGCAAACCATGGGTACATTCGAATAAATTTTAAGTACGTAAGAAAAATTTGTTCAAAACTGCCTGTTTTTGGAAAAAAAAATATTGTCTGCAATCGTAGAAAATATCTACCAAGTATCATACCATTTTGGAATCCTTATTGAATGCGCCAACTTTTGCACTTACTTGCCAAACTCGCATAGTACATTTTTTTTTCAGTACAGCTTGTTAAAGCTATGCGAGAAATTAATGTTGAATATTTAATTTAGAATAAAATGGCATATTCTTCTAATTTGGAGCAGCTGGCTTTAAATTTTATATTAAAGTATACAGAAACATTATAAAGGATTACAAAACAAAAGAAAATGTTTAGAAAAGTCAAGAATTGTAGCAACAATAGTGAAAAAACCGTCACAGGGTGTAAATTTTATACATTTTTTTTAATGCTAGATTTTTTTTTAAATAGGTGACTTAGTTTTTTTTATAATATATTTCTGATAACATATATGAGTTAGTCTATCACCTGCTTTCGGCTTGACGTCGGCTTCTGGGACACCCTGTATAAGTTTCGCTTTAGCACAAAACATCTGCATCTATACTTGAGTTAAGCATACTGTTCACAGTTTTCTGTCTTTGATAATTAGCATTTTCTTCAGTAAAAGAGCATGACAATTTTGTATTAATCTAATTTTATGGATACCGTTTGTTGAACTGACTATTACAGGGTATTACTAAAAAATGAAGAGGTCACATATTGCAAATTTCAACCCAAATCCTTATCTTTTAACTTTTATCCACATTTCATTATAGGTGTCTGCAACATATCCCACCAAAAATCTTCCCAACGAAAGAAACATCATGTGTTGTGCACTGGCTTCATAGCACATGGAAACTGTTATTCTTCATAACGAAGCTCGAACTAAAGAGCACTTCTGTATTGATGATTCCTGGTTTAGTTTTCTATGCACTTTATTCTTTCTTCATTGAAGAGGTCTTTATTTTTTTAAGAAATATGTCACAATCTGTGTCTGTGAATGTATATATATTTTTCCTCCAGTAATTTTCTTCATGCTTGACAAATGAACAACTGCCAATCTTTCTCTTTTTATGTTAATTTACAAATTCTTGCAGTACTACACTGGTATTTGACAAATGATCCTGATGTTTCTTTTGAACATTTCTCTTGAAGTAAATACTTTTAGTGTTTATTTCACTTTTGAGAGATAGGATTCTATCCAATAACATTCAACTGCTGTACAAAATAGTTCCTCATTGTGATGGTGCGACCACACCAAAAATGCATGTTTGCAACTCTCTTCTGCCGCTTGACAATCTTGACAAGTACACTTGTAACCTGTTCTTCATTATAACAGTATTGAAATTGTACTTATATTGTTTAGAGCGATACACAAAGAATCTCTTGACCATCAATCTGTCGATTTTCGGAAGATTTGTACTATCTGCTCTCACAAATCCAACATCAATGGTTGATTTTGCTATTAATGCAAATAATTAACGATATTTACACATAATAACGGAGATTTGGACGATTTTTTGCCAGTTTTAGGAAAGAATAGAGCAAATCGACGAGTTGTTGAATCAAATTTGACATTTCTTTGTTTACTATATGTGTGACGTCACGGCCCTGACCACAGGATATCAAAGCGTTTACGGCGTGAGATAAAAAAAGATTATTTCTAGCATTTTCAAATTAAAATTTTACAGTAATCATTCATTGTTATTTATTAAAATCGGTATATTGTGGAACCTTATGCCAAATACTGTTAGAAATAAACAATATTTTAATAAATTTTGATATGAGTCAACTACCCTATTGAAGACTTTCATCTTGAGAAACTACGGCAGATGGACCGAGAATATGCTACGTAGCTTCCCGAACGCTGCCCAGCCGAGTTGGATTCGTCGACTTACCTCTTTTCGGAAGTTAGACTTACCGAGCTGGACTATTTGCTCCAGGTAAACATATTCGTCAACAGCTTCCAGCGTAGAGTCTCCAACATGCACAGGAGTGGGTACTACACGGGAATTCGACATTATTTTAGTCTTGTCCGTGTTCATTTTAAGACCCACTTGTTGGGAAACTTTACAGAGGTCTTCGACCATTGTGCCTAGATCCTCCACGGTCGCAGCCATGGTCCAGCTCGGTAAGTCTAACTTCCGGAAAGGAAGTTAGACTTACCGAGCTAGACTATTTGCCCCAGGTAAACATATTTGTCAACAGCTTCCAGCGTAGAGTCTCCAACATGCACAGGAGTGGGTACTACACGGGAATTCGACATTATTTTAGTCTTGTCCGTGTTTATTTTAAGACCCACTTGTTGGGAAACTCTACAGAGGTCTTCGACCATTGTGCCTAGATCCTCCACGGTCTCAGCCATGACTACGATATCATCAGCTAAACGAAATTGAGTCTTGTACTTGAGTCGTTTATGTTGATGCCGAGTCCTCTCCAGTTCAAAATCTTAAATACAGCCTCTAATGCAGCGTGAACAGTTTCGGCGATATCACATCACCCTGTTTCACACTGCGCTGAAGTGGTACTGGTTTCGAGTTTTGGTCCTGAAGGCGGACTGACATGGTGGTGTTTTCGTATAATGACTGCAACACTTGGATGTACCGATAGTCTTTTTGGCACCTCTGGAGTGATCTAAGCACGGCACTTGCGAACACTTTGGAGCCATTGTTCTGCTCGTTGGCCTCTTTAATACGTTCCGTATTAAAACAGCGTATGTCGCGAGTCAGACACTTAGAGAACTGTTTGTTAAGTTGCCGACGAGAATCTTCAGAAGACTGCAGACCCATTCCACGCCATTACTCCGTCAGCTTATTTGTCAGCTCCGTTACTTCTTTGCTTAGTACGGCTGGGTTTGCAAAACTTTGCACCTACCGTAAGGACAGCTTCTAGAACCCTGTCATTATAAATGTCTACATCCGTGCAGTCCTCCAGGCAATCAAAGCGATTTTGCAATTCGAGTTGAAAGCGCTCGGGGTTTTGGATCTGGATTGCTTAGGGACGGAGCGTAGACTTCACCAGGCGATACCGTTCCGCTTTTATGTTAAAATTTAATGCGCCTCTTACCGTTCGGTGATCGCTCCCTGTGTTTAACGAATTGATCATTGAGACATCATTAAATATTGAGTCTTAGTCAACATGATGAAGTCAATCTCTATTTTCGGTCTCCCGAAAATAGAGCAGGTTGCTGGATTTAAGGACCATCATGTTCTTACCCTCTTCTCGAACTACGGATAGTCCCAGAATACTCCAATGAATCCTGCTCAATTCCTCCTCTAGTTCCAGTAGCTTCTCCTCGGTCCGCAGTGTACGCGCGTTATATGTTGCCAGGGCCAAGGTCGTTTGACGGGAGGTTTTCGCCGCCCGGGGATTCTTCACCCCAGGTCTGCACCCCAGGTCCTAGCGCCAGATCGACGACCGTTACTGTCGATACGGCCTCCGGCACCGCCGGGCACTTGGGGCCTTTGGGTAGTTCGGTCCATTTTTGGGGAGGTTTTGGGCCTTCTTCCGCCACGCTGGCCCAGTACGGGCTGGTGGGGTGCAAGTAGCACTCAAGAAGTTTGGTAAGATTCACTACTAATTCCAGTGGAGTCTATGATATGATATAATATATTATATATCAAACTAATAGTTTTTATTGAACCTGTCTGTACAAGATTGTTTGGCTCTCAAGCAGTTCATGAACAACAAGCCTCCCGAACAAGCCGGATTCCGCAAAGGCAAAAGTACCATAGACCACATTCATTCGCTGCTGCAGGTTATACAGAAGACCGAGGAGTATGATCTGCCTCTATGCTTGGCGTTTGTGGACTATGCGAAAGCCTTCAATTCTGTCGAGACTTGGGCCGCGCTTAGGTTACTCCAGAAGTGTCGAAATGGACTGATCTGTACACCCAAGTCCTGCAGTCATTGAAACGAAAACATCACTATGTCAGTCTGTCTTCAGGACCAAAACTTGAAACCAATGTGACTTTAGCGAGGTTAGAGACAGGGCAACGTTATTTCGTCTAAACTATTCACAGATGCATTGGAGTATGAATTCAAGCTTTTGGACTGGAGAAGATTCGGAACCAAAATAAACGGCGAGATCATGACTCATATTCGTTTAGTTGATGATTTCGTAGTCATTAAACAGATTTAAAACGTGTCGAATTCCCATCTAGTAGGTGCCCAGTCCTGTGAAGGTTGGATACTCGACATCGGAAGTTGTTAACAAATATGTTTACCTAGGGCAAATAGTCCAGCTCGGTAAGCTCATCTTCCAGAGAGAGGTAAATGAGGAATCCAACTCGATTAGTATAATGTTCAGAAAGCAGTTATATCGAGCATCGGTGACGATATGGACTCGGCGAGGGCCTGCTAATCGGGAGTGCCAGCTAAATCCGTGGTTCGATCATGCCATGTACTAATGTTTCTTTTTGGAATTTTTTGGGGCGGGCGAATCTCTTCATAATTTACAAGGGACTGTAGCTGTCAAGGCTGTCCCTTAGATATGCCGTAAAAACCCCATGCCCGGCTAAACAGGCCTCCGGTACCTTTCCACCTCCGGTGGAGGTACGCTCGGGATTAAACTGGTCATTCCCCGAATACACCCCTTAGGAACAGGCCCAGCAGTATCAAAAATCAAAGTCAAACTCAAAAAAGAAAATGTCTATTAATACTTTTATATTGAATTTACTCTTTGGTTTTCGCAATTGATTTATAATAAAATATTAGTCTGGGATCTGCATTCTTTATGACTACCTATAATATGTATAAATAAACAAATAAATATTACATTATTTTACTATAACGTACTTTATAACAATAACATGAACATATATATAATTAACATATATATTCTTATCATGTTTCATCATATGTTATCATATGTTCTTAATAAAATGAACATATATATTCTTTTCGTAATGATTATAATGGAAGCTTTAACGTATTATATATCAATAAAGTTCAAGGTTGCGTGAAACATTGACGACTTTTGGGTCAACATGACGGTTACTAGGACAAACCTGCCGACTACTGGTACAATTGGCTCCTTTTTACTTTTTTATATTACAAAAAAATATTTATTTAGTTTATTTAAAAACCACGTATACCACTGAAAACTACAATAAATATTTTAGCAAGCTATCGAAGTTTTAGATTATTAAGTCTACAAGGTTTACTGTAACACAGCTCCAAAGTCAGCAAAGTTCAAAACCTGACGAGTAATGGGCCTTTTACCTTATTTAATTAAAATTAATTTAACTAACCTTTGTAGCCAAATATTGGTTATCTGGAGCATCTTTAATAAATTTTTCAATATTATCAGATGATAAAACCTTTGATTTTTTGCTTCTAAATCCATCAGATAGTCTCTTTAGATAAGCTGACAAATTAGAGTATGTTTTTAAGTCCACTCCATTCTTTGTTCGGACTGTACTTTTTAACATTGAGTAAATACACCACAAAGAGCTAGGTTTGTACTTAGAAGATAATTCTTTAAAGTACGCCATGAACACATTTTCTGAAAAAGACTGCGTATTCTTGTTGTTCTGCCATTGTATGAAATTTTGGTACGCTAATAGATATTTTTCCTTTGAGTTTTCTGGTAGTAAACTTTCCATAACGTTCTGGGCTTCACATCTTATATCGGGCGGCGTACAACATAAATCATTTTCTTCATAAATTGTATTTGCAGACATCTTAATTAATAACTAACTAAATAACTTCAAAAGAGAAAACGAGACGAGTTGTGAAAAATGTTTCGTAATGGCGGGAAAAATTAATCAGTTTTCCTATGCGCGCGCATCGGCCATAGACTAATAAATTTCGTAATGGCGGGAAAAATTAATCAGTTTTCCTATGCGCGCGCATCGGCCATAGACTAAAAAATGAGGTTTCTTTTTTTTGGGCTTTTCGCGGATAGCATTTTAGCGCAAGTGAAAGCGTAACTCAACCAATAATATTAAAAAAAAACTATTACTCACTCGTGAATAATAGTAATGAAAAAGTCACAGTTTGATTATAGGTGTCATTATGTGCCTAATTGCCATGGGATTAGAGCCACTTTATGAGGAAGTGTGTTGAAAAATAGTTTATTTAACTTATAGGCCTGCTAATACTATAATAGTCGGCGTGCTAATACATACTAAAAGTATAAGCCCATTTAAGTTAAAGATAAATGTTTAATATTGCACACTACTTAATAAAAAACTCCGTACGAATTACTTTGCTTGAATTTATCTACAATCTAGCTCGCGTCAATCTCCAATCTCTGTACAACTACTCCACGAGAAACCTAGTGCAAAACTTTGTAGATACAGGACAAAGTAAGCACTTGTCAAACTTTCGCACAAATAATAACAAGCAGCTTTGTGAATTCACGTAAACTGCCTACGCAAAGTCACTTACTTCAGCACTCAACAAATTTAATCGGGTAGTTACTTAGTCATCGCTAAAATTATGTTATTGATTGTGAACGTAATATTGTGTTATGAATCTTTACGGATGAAATAGCAAGAGTGACTGAACAGCTACGTAGCTTAAGCACAAAGATATTTAGGAGATACGTTTATCTACATAGGTCTATGTAGCATTTATCTTTCTAAGGCTCAAAATATAGTGAAGGTTTTAGTATGAGTCATTATGATATGCACATATTGAAAAGATTTAAAGTATGCTTAATTTAATAAACAAAAATGTATTAAAAACCTACAAAATATAGCATTAAAAAATTGTTTATCTAGTATTTGGTATTACCTTTTGTGTAATAAATGATTTTTAAAAATTAAGGCGAGGATTTCCCAAATTTGCCGATCTTAGAACGTCTAGATCTGGATAATATTAGAACCCACAATTCTGAAATTCACACACCTTAAACTTGAAGATATAATCTAGTGAACTGTGAAAGCAGAAACACGATTTACTCCATTTCACTCGATAGACAAAAAATCCAAACATAGGTCTAAATCAAAAACTAAAACCACGATTTGAAATCGAAATATACATAAAACAGTATAAAAGTTATACCAAAACATGTAGTTCGTTATTATCTAGTGAACTGTGAAGACAGATTTTTTGATGTCATATAAAATATTTAGGAAAATGACGAAAATTCTATAATTTCGCTTGGTTGCAATAGCGCTCCATATAAGACAGTACTCGCCAAGTCGTCTCAGGGTATGGTCATGTCGCTTCGTGTCGTGGGCGCAAAAAAATATATTACGTGTTTCTTTACGATCGAATTTTAATTTTGCAGTTTGCGTTTATTTTGTTAACTTTCATTATTATTATAGATTAGTGTAGTAATATGGTGAATAGTGTAAATAATGGATTAGGTATTATAAAGGAGAAAACTATTTTAATCCTTCTTCCTAAATTATTTTATGTGTGAAAAAATATGTTTTTCGTTCTTTTTTTCTATAAGTTATTTTATGTGTAAAAATCGTTAATAAAAGAAGTCAAAGACGAAATGTTTAATCAAATGCATACAAAAAATGCTGAAAGAAAAGTGGTAAATATTTATTTCCCAAATGTTTATATTTTATTGCCGCGGCCATATAGCACAGTGCAGTCTTAATAAACCAGTATGATAATTTCTTCAAGTAAATATGCAACGATTTATAGGTTCAAAATAATGTTTCCTATAAAACTTTATTGCTGAATTCCTTTAAATACTTAATGTTACCCCCTTTATTCACAACGCCTTGCATCAAAGCTTTAGAAGGTAGAATCAACAGCACATTATACATGTAGCTAAATAATAGAGTTTTATTCGAGCCTATGTATTATATATGATTATGAACAGTAAAACAGTATTTTAGGAATCTTTTAAATTTCGTAACATTTATGGTCAAGCGTGAGTTGATTATAAAAAAGTAAAAAATAATTAACATAAATTTCCGTTCGATTTATGTAAAGATCACTTCATTGTATTAAAAGAAAATATCTAATCAGCGGAATTTTGTGAAACTTTATAAAGTATTTGCTTTTGCCCGCTGCTTCGCCCGCATAAATGTCATAGAGGTTCCATACAAACTATTATTTTTTAGTTTTACCCCCTTAGATGGCGAATGTCCAACATACATGTCAAATTTTCGCTTTTTGTGCCTTTTAATTACGGCTGTGCGTAATCTGTCAGTCACTCAGTAATGAAAGTGTTTTTATATAAATACGTCGGCCCACACTAGGATTTTCAACTGTGTCGTAGGTGCAGTTTTTTTCTTTTTGAAAACGTCGCCCCACACTAAGATTTTCTCCTGTGTTGTGGGTGCAGTTACGAACATAGAATATCACATGTACATACGCCCAGACCGGAAAAAAATTCTGTAGGCCATACAAAATATTTGTCCCGTACGGGAATCATCTTTTTAGTGAAAGAAGTGTGTTTTTAGTGCTTTCCTCGATTTTCTATGGGATCCCATCATCAAATCCTGACTTTGGTAACCATGAGACCACCCTTGCTCTATACTCTATCGAATACAAAAATAATTTTGGACATCGGTTTAAAAATGACGGAGTTATGAGGTAACAAACATAAAAAATACAACCGAATTGATAACCTCCTCCTTTTTTGAAGTCGGTTAAAAATATTTGGGAATCGAACCCGCGACCAGTTGCGTAGTAGGCGATCACTCGAACTCTGTGCGCTAACCGTGTCGTCAAATGTAAAGTCATCATGGTAAAGAACGCTAGCTGTGTAGTACTTCCCGAGTTTTCTTACAGGCCTAAGGTGGTAGAATATTAATTAATATTTTAAAACCAGTTTGCTTAGAAACTAATACGGTTGCTTGATATTCATAGCGATTTGTGGCTTTCTTCTCGATAATCTTGTTTAGTACATGCACGCCCCTGTCACTCACGCAATGCAGCGTTATAAATACCTACCACTAAGTAGCGCGCCGGCGCGCCGACCGCTGCACACACGTGTAAAGAAATTCTTAGGTTGTGAAGTCGACCAACCCGCACTTGGCCAGCGTTGATGATGGTAGCACATCAAAAACAGGTTTGAGCTTGTTTCGAATTCATCTAATAATAATATGATGGATGACATACCTGCCAGAGATACCTGTCACAAAAATTGGGATATAATTAAAAACAAAAATACTATCGTTTTTGATGCTTGCTAAGGCAAGGATAAAAATACCTCCGTCTTACCTATTTCTGCCGCAAATCAGCAGTGCTTGCATTGCTGTGTTCCGGTGTGAAGGGTAAGATATGGCACTGAAATTACTGGGTACCGTGACTTTACATCTGATGTCACAAGTTGGCAACGTACACTGTGGTTCTTGTGGGGCTTGCAGTTTTACTGCGAATCGCACAGGAACCACATGTATTATAGGTGACTGTTACCACTTACCATCAGGTGGGCAGTTTGCTTGTTTGCCAACTTAGTAGCAATAAAATAAAACACACAACATTACATTTTTATTTTGAAGTAGTTTTTGTTTTGAGGTGGTGTCGGTATTTTTGTAAAAAAAATATTTTTATTTTTTTCGTGAAATTAATAATAGCTCTCTAAGTCAACTTGAAAGAATATACCTAACTGGGAGTCAATACGTACCTTTTATATCTAAAGTCTAACTCCCTAACTCCTTAAAGTTAAGGATCCATCGTAAGCTCAGCATAGTGGAAGAATCCTTGAGATGATGTCTTTCAGACGCAAATACCTGAATAGCTTCAGAAAAAAACAGGAAAGACGTTGGACGTGCCTATTCTCTCGATTTTCTTGGCATTCTAATACTAGATCCTGACTTGATGGCATGGAACCACTTCGGGGGTATACTTTTCTAAATACAAAAAGAATTTTGAAAATCAGTTAATAAATGACGAAGCTATGAGGTATGTGTTACCTCATAACTTCGTGAAGTCAGTGAAGTCGGTTAACAAATCAAATCGAAATAAGTTATAGTACTTATTTATTCAGTACTGTATTAAAATACTTACATATATCTATTAAAATATTTTTCTTCAAACTACTCATTAATTTTACTCTAATCATCGGAAAAGGCAACACTAAGTAATACATTACTACCCTGGAAAACGGCAGTAGTATTGTATGTAATTTCATTAATGACCCGTTCAACATAATTGCCCTGTTGTTTGTTTTTCTAATTTAAAAAGAAATTACAATTCATATTCATATAATTCATACAAAATGTAGGCATTTTTCCAAAGAGATTTGAGTGGTTGTATAACATGTCACAAAAAATACATATGCGCAAAACAAGTTAGATAGGACCCTACAAAGCCAATTTTATTTAAAAAAGAGAGGCAATTGGCTTTAATGGCGAAGATTAGCTTTTATTTTAATAAATTAAAAATTGTATTCGAGTGAATATTGTGCAGTGAAAGTGGTTTCACTGCACAACATTCATGTTGACGGCAAGAAATAAGGGTTTTGTGGTGTACGTGACAGTGAGTTTTTTTTTTGTGGATTTTCCACTTCCGTCACCACCGTCAAGATAAGATTTGGTTTCTTAATAAGAACAATTTGCATTTTTTTTGGCATAAATAAATAAGTTTTTCTACAGTCAACTTCAGTTTTTTATTATTTTTTAATAAGTTGAAGGAAAAGCAGATTACGCACCTCGTAAGTGAGCTATTAATGCCCTCGGGTTATTAGTGCCCTCGAGCAAGTGCTCGTGCACCAAACATCCGCAGGCATTAATAAGATACTTAGCGCTCGGTGTAACAATCTACTATTTCTAAATCAAACAATATAGCCGTCGAAGTCAAACAAAAAAATTTAACAGAGCTTTATAACATATATGCCGCCGCGTCAGTCATATTCTTAGTTTTTGTTTTAAATATTACTTCTAGCTAATCGAGCATTTCTTGTATTCTAGTGATGCATTCTATACTGCACAAAAGAAATATGCATAAAATTTGAATTTACATTTTATTAATAACACATCATAGAAACATTTAAAACCTTTGAAATTGTGAAGAAACGGTCTAATTATGATGAATCTTGAAAAAGTCTAATTATTGATAATTGCTTTACGTCTCTTTCTTATAAAATATATGTTTGTATCGGTATTATAATGGTGGACGAGTACAATGACGTCACTAGCAAATAAAAGCTTTTTAAACTTTGTTATTTTTTAAGTTATTAAAAAAATCACGTGGTTGTTTGTCAAATAAAAATACTATGTAATGTAACACTTAAAAAGTGTCCATATTTACATACAAGTAAAGATACAATAAAAAATAGCAATGAAGTCATAAAGCTATATCTTTATTGGTTGTATTACTGTAGGTACTTACCTCAGTTTATAAATCAATACTTATTTGTAACCTAGCAAAAAGTATATTGCATACGATATAAAACGTCCTTGTTGTACTGTTATATTTTTACTGTGCGGCACATGATGTTGGCGCCTGTTCAGTGGCCGCGTCCGCGCTAACGTCATGTACAAATGAACGGTGTGAAGTGCGGAACATATGGGCTTGCACGTGGAAATTCCTCGCCTTAACAGATGTACATCTGGCGAATGCGCAGCTCGCGAGGCGCTCGCGAGCTGCTCGCGGACGGATCGAGAGCTGCGCATTCGCCAGATGTGCACCCTAATATTTTTGAACAAATCTGTTTATTTTTTTTTTACGTTGTAGATAAATTCAAAATTAAACTATAACTTTTCCGTACTGGTAGTAACCTCAGATATAAAACAGGAATTAATTCAGATTCATTTCAAAATTCCAGTTTTGCAGCAAATAAAGTTGTTGAAGTTATTTTTCGTTGCTTTCATTAGTTGTAACTAAAAAAATCTAACTAAATATCGAAAACTTAAAAAAACAAAAAAATACTTTTAATATTTTACCCTTTTAAGGGTGGAATTTATAAAAAGCTTAAGCCCGTGTTTACTCGTTTCTATTTATTAGCCTAAATAGAAAGGTTCATGCTTTTAGCTTCAAAAATAAAGTTTTGTAAAAGCTGTCAACCCTAATTTTACCCCCTTAGGGGTAGAATTAAAAAAAATAGTTCGTAGTGGGTGTAGACGTTTTATAAGATACCTGCTGTCCATAGTTATGATTATTTAATAGTTTAGGCTCGTCGATGATGAATCAGTCAGGTCATATAATTTTACATATACTCGTAGACAATCCCTTAAATAAATAATTAGATGAAGTTTGTTACATAACATTTTAAACTTTCGCGTTGCATTATTGACTTAGTTAATGATGTAGGGTCTAAACGCGCACAATATTAGCATAGTAACTCTCGAAATACTATGTACCTTTACTCGACGTTTCGGTCGCCTTGTTGCGGCCGTGGTCACGAGCGAACTCAGTGGTCACGAGTGAACTCATCAGTTCGCTCGTGACCACGGCCGCAACAAGGCGACCGAAATTTCGAGTAAAGGTACATAGTATTTCGAGAGTTACTATGCTAATATTGTGCGCGTTTAGACCCTACATAATTAACTAAGTCAATTAGATGAAGACTCGAAGTTGACTCCGAGTGACATATCGACAGACTACTTCGCTCTTATAGCATAACTAGCTTTCCGCTCGCTGCTTCGCCCGCGTTATTATTGTTTTCCCGCGGGAATTTTATATTTTCCCTTAAAATAATTTTGTAGCCTATTATATAGAAGACTGCTATTTATATTTAGGAGCTCGAATAATTTTTTTAGAAATTGGAGCAGATTTTAAATATTTTTCATAGAAACTTTCAGCCCCTATTTTGCATCCTAATGGGATGAATGTCACAAAAACCATGAAACACGCGTTCAATGAAATATTTTTAAGAGCATGAATCTCAAGTTTTATCAAAATCGTTGCTAATTTAAAAAATACTCCATACAAACTTGCAACCTATATTTCATCCCTTCAGGGTTATTGTTTTTTTAAATCCGACCGCATTTTGAATTAACACAACTGTCCAAATTTCACGTTTCTACCATTAGCGATTACGGCTGTGCGTGCGTCTATAGATGGGAACTTCTTCTTTTATAGTGTGTAAAAAAACCCTGTCCGATCCATTAGGGTAGTTTTAGGTATCAAGATTTGGTTCTATTTATGTAATCATTTTCATTAAATGAAAGAAAAAAAAATACCCTGTTGAAAAAAGTAAAAAAAATAACTACATTATAAAAGCTTACATACCGTGCATAAAAAGAACCGCTTGCTTACCATTGTGTAATGCATTGAAAAATTATCCCCATTTTATGGGTAAATAGTATTCAATAGGTGACAAAAATGCAAACTTTAAAAATCGATAGCAAAGTTATTTTCTTGAATTAAGAAAATTAGACATTTATTTTGGCGATTTTAATTAGATACCTATATGCCCCTGTCAGATCTGACAGGGTTTTTTTACACACTGTATATATAAATTTACGTACCTGCTTTTACTTAAGTTTTCAATAATTTTTTCATTCACCGATCATTTTGTACCTTTCTTGCCATCAGTACACTATGTTTCTGTGTGCGTAAGTGCGTAATCTTTGACCTCTGTTACGGAGTATTATTACACATATATCTTCTGTGTCTCTGTGCCAATACCTACACCGATTTTTATTGTTTTAGAGAAACGAGCAGAGACAAAGGAACAAAAGTTTTATTACCATTATTCTACCTACCAACTATAATTATATAATTTAACAGCCTGTTCCTATTCAACCAAACATTTTACTGTCCCAGAGCTTCCAACTTATGTCTTTGGGTGTTCTTGATACGACTCCCTAATTGTTGTACTAAATAGAAATGGCTGTTTCATCAACAAAATGTCCCTTGCCTTGTTTAATAACTAACTTTAGTCTCAAATTACTGTCATACAAACTGCTCTGCTCGTCGTTATTCGCAAATAACAGAGTTTACAATCGTTGAATATATAATGCAACTTGGAAATTATACACGGTTATTTTTTATCACCCTGGAAAATTTTAGGGACGCTTTAGGACACATCAATTATTATATTTAAAAAAATCCCCAAAAATGCAGCATTTTTTGGAATAATTTTGAAAATTAATTTAAAATTAAGTAAGCGAGTTATTTTTTTTATTTCTATTTAAATCATTCTAATACCATGTCGTGAAGCGTCCCTTAAATTTTTCAGGGTGACAAAAAAATAACCGTGTATATTATTTCCACATCATATACACGGTTATTTTTTTATCACCCTGAAAAATTTAAGGGACGCTTCACGACATGGTATTAGAATGATTTAAATATGAATAAAAAAAATAAATCGCTTACTTAATACCAAACCTCCTTGGTGTACTTTTGTTTATTTCCTCGCTGAGGGGGGATGAAAAGTTACGTGTTGCACTGGAGTGCAAAGATTTTTCACCTTGTGCTGTTTTGATTCCCTCGCTAACGCTCAAGGTTCCAATTTTAGAATCCTTCGCTTGCTCGGTCACCAAAGTTAAGCACGCGGTTAAAAAGCAACTTTGCACTCATGTATAACAAATAACTATAATTTTCAAATCTCATACATTGTCTATTATTGCAATGGGAATTTTTATTATCGAAAAACATCTTGTCTAAGGTTCAAAGTGACAATTCAAAAACGATATCGAAGTTCGATAAGAACAAAACGTATAGAATTGGCATTATGTCTTCGCTAAATAACGTAGCGAATCGATCGAAGTCATCGCTATTTATGTTGGTAGTCAAATTGATTCGCAACGAATCGATGAAGTTTTTGTATAACTTTCATATTGTACTACTCACAACAACTCATTTTTCATTGAAATGATAATGAAAATATTAATTTCAGTAATTTATTTTATTATTTCTTTTCCATTTCTCAGTTTTGAGTATTTATACAACCAATTATGTTGTGTTCTTACAGAAAGAACAATTCGACGCAGCGATCGCTAATCCTTATGGTACGTTTACACTACGACACAAATTGCGACATAAATGTCCGACATTAGTGTCTGTACTGTTTACACTTGTACGGATTTTTTGTGTCTGAGTAGTGTCTATTTGTAAGTGTATGGAAAGAAGAAGAAGTATTTGAGTACATCAATGGATTAAAAAAAGGCAAGAATTAGGAGCCTACCATATATTGCTGAATGAGTTACGCACAGAAAAACATTAAGCTTAACTTAATTAACTTCTGTCGAATAAAATACGAAGATTTTGAATATTTATTAGAAAAATTTGTGTAAATTCCATGTAAAACTCATTTTATATACTCAAACGCGGTGCGGTGTATAGAACATTTTTAAACTTGTTCGAAAACTTTCCGCGACACTAGACACTTCGGCAGACATTCCGACACAAAGTGGCTGGCGCGACACTAATTATGGTCTCGCAATTAATTTCGCAAGTAGATACACTCGTGAGATACTTCGATGTATACACTGTACGGTGTATGTGTCGTAGTTTCGTTACGGTTGACAATATTGATTATTCATAATAACCTTCACTAGCTATTTCGCTCTTATATTATTAATATGTTTTTCATACCACCTGCTCGACAATGTTTAATTAGATCCCCCTTAACTTCAACGTAAAGCAAGACATTATATCCCAAGGGATATAATTTTGTATGAAACTCCCAAGGGGTTAAAGTGTTTTAAATATGGAACATAAAATTTGTATGAAAATTTAGCATAGATGCTAGCTTAGGAAGGGGAAGGCTCTACGCCCATACAGCAGTAGCGTGCATCCACTAGAGACAAAGACATTCTACCTGTGTAAATAATGTTTTTATAAACTCTAAATACATAATTTCTTTACCAACATTATAAAATATTTATCTACATAACACTGCAAGCTAAAATAAACAATTTCATTTCACTTTATTTTTTATTGATAAAATACGTTTTATGCAAAAAGCGCCATCTTTTGACGGCCACCATTAACTATCGATAAAAACGAATAACAGCAGAGTAAAGCAAGAACACTCGCTGCCAGAGGATAAACAGCATTTGGAAAAATTACGCGGCATATAAAAATAAAGAATGTTTCTACAATTTGTTCCATAATTTGCACCAACAGTATTCCGTTGTATTGTTTTCATAGCTAGAACTTTGCCGCCAACACCATTACGTATTTCAAAATTGTAATATCTTGTTGCTGACGTTAATAAAGTGCTTAGTGGAATGTGTTTTGTGGCATCAATAATACAGTCTTTTTAAAAGTTTATTCAGTGTTTTATTGATAAAGTTAAAAAACGTAAGTAGGTAAATGTCCAAGTGCTTCAGCTTTTTTTTTATTTGGGGTCAATAGGATGTCGACTATTTGAGATTTATTTCGACAGATGTGTGTAGTAATTAATTGCTGTTTCAAAAGTAAATATACAATAAAGTTGAAAAATAAAAGAATTTTATTTGATACCATTTTATTGTTAACAAATTAATATTCGTCCTGCGTGCTACTAAAGGTCATTGACAGGGTCCAGCAGCTGATCGTATCGTATTGTAAATCGATATGTAGACTAAAGTTCATACTTGCTATATTATTATTTATATATTAAGTTTTTGTAATGTTTTAAGCTTTACTTAAGATATAATTATTGCGTGATGAGTTCGTGCTTGAGAAAAATAAATATTTTTTTTGTATTTTATGGTTTTCATGATAATATCATAATTTTAACCATAGTTATAGTGATAATGATAATGTGACAGTGTTTAACCACCTAAGTAATTGGTTATAGAGCCCTGAGTTTTTATTGTCTCGCAGATGGTATGAAAAGTAGAGTATTCACCTCTGGAATAAAGCAGTGTCTTCGTCTTAGGCGACTTGAACCCCTCGCTTCACTTAGGACTCTACATAACTCCCTCGCTTCGCTCAGGAGTTAAATTTTGACTCCCTCGCTACGCTCGGGAGTTAACTCTAGAGTCCCTCGTTGCGCTCGGGTGGCGCCCGTGACGTTAGACACTGCTTTAATCCCTTGGTGCATAATCTACTATTATCTTTGTAATTTTTTATAATTATGAGCGACAGAAACAAAAACACTTTATAAGCTATACTCTGTCCATTCGTTTATTTTCTTTTTGACAGTTCGTGACAATTTGAAATTAGTTACGCCCTCGCACGTTACCGATTCGATTTCAAATAATAATCGATTTAATGCATCAAAATATTTTTAGTTTAAGTATTAATTATTAGTTTTTTAAATTATATTTGATTTAAATCATTAATATTAAAATATTTATACACATAAATCTGTACTAATATTATAAAGCTGAAGAGTTTGTTTGATTGTTTGTTTGTTTGGTTGAACGCGCTAATCTCAGGAACTCGTTCCTACTGATTTTTATTTATTGAAATTTATGCTTGAAAATTTTACTGTTGCTATTTTTAAATGGTAATCTCTATAAATATATTATAAAATCGTAGGGGTACAAAAATCTGTAATTGCGAAATATTAAGAAAAAAAATACACAGGTCGCCTTAAAATCATTAGCAGAACACGATAGAATAGTTTTTAAAAAAATTGCTTGTTTGTTTGTTTGTCTGTTTGTCCGGAAAGATCTCCGATACTACTGGACAGAATTTGATATGGCTTACACCACAATGCTTAGAATTTTCCGGAAGAACATTTAGGCATAATTTTATTTGTTTAAATTCACTTTTCATTTTTAGTTAAAAAATACCATATAAAATTTTCGAACAATGCGTAGATGCGTAGGTAGAAAATTAACATGGCGCACGTGAAATTATTTTGACAAGTCTGTCACATAGTGCAAAGAAAAATTTAATCTTTTCTGTTAATGGCCGTGCCCATCTGGATTTCGCCAACCAAGTTAGAAGTTTTAGTCTTTTTCTTATGTATTACCGTGGTGGTAAGACAAAAGGATCAAGCCATACAACCAATATATAAAGCATTTTTTATGACAATATCACGTCATAAATATAAAATTTGTAGGTTGGTTTAATTCTTGACCAATTTTCACAAAATCAATACATTTTTTGAAATATTTGAAATGTTGAAAAGTGAAGATACCCTTTTCAAGGTATTTTGAAAGGTGTTATACTAGTATGTTTTTACACTATGACTAAGGAATCAAACCTTTTCATCTAAAACTACTAAAAGAAATTGATCAATATTGATAATAAAAAAAATATCTGACTGCAATGATTCTGGGTTACGCGTAGAGGGAGTACGGGATGCTCGATCCTAATGTCTAAAATGACGGATCACATTTTTTTGGATCCACCCAAGGAACATGGATATCGAAAGAAGGACCTAAAGAGTAGAACACATTGAAGCTAGCCACGTTAACCTAATTCGACATGACTGCCGATAGAAATTCGTTTCCAAACCTAGCAATATAGGTATCAAATGAAAGGCCTAAAAGAGTAGAGCATTATGAACCTAGGAAAATCGCCCTAAATTCAACATGGCCGCCGCTCAAAAAAAACGGATAAAAGTTCGTTTCCAAACCCAGCAATATGAGTATCAAATGAAAGGCATTGATGAGTAGAGTACTATGAACCTAGCAACATTGACATAAATTCAACATGGCCGTCGCTTAAAAAAACGGATAAAACTTCGTTTCCAAACCCAGCAATATGGGTATCAAATCAAAGGCCTTGAAGAATAAAGCACTATGAGCCTAGCAACATTGACATTAATTCAACATGGCCGCCGCTCAAATAGGTGTATAAAAGTTCGTTTCCAAACCTAGCAATATGGGTATCAAATGAAAGGCCTTGAAGAGTAAAGCATTAGGTACCTAGAAAATCGACCTAAATTCAACATGGTCGCCACTCAAAAAAATGAATAAAAGTTCGTTTTCAAACCCAGCAATATGGGTATTAAATGAAAGGCCTTGATGAGCAGAGCACTATGAACCTAGCAACATTGACATAAATTTAACATAGCCACTACTCAAAATAGGTGGATAAAAGTTCGTTTCCAAACCTAGCAATATGGGTATCAAATGAATGGCCTCAAAGAGTAGAGCATTATGAACCTAGGAAAATTGCCCTAAATTAAACATGGCCGCCGCTCAAAAAAATGGATAAAAATTCGTTTCCAAACCCAGCAATATGGGTATCAAATGAAAGGCCTTCAAGAGTAAAGCACTATTAATCTAGGAAAATTGCCCTGTATTCAACATGGCCGCGGCGGCTAGAATGAAAGGCCTTCAAGAGTAGAGCACTATGTGAACTTTAGAAAATCGCCCTAAATTCTTCATGGCCGTTGTTAAAAACAACGGATAAAAGTTAGTTTCGAAGCCCAGCAATATGGGTATAAAATGAAAGGCCTTGAAAAGTAGAGCACTAGGAATCTAGCAACCTTGATGGAAATTTAACATCGCCGCCGCTCTAAAAAGGCGGATAAAAGGTCGTTTCCAAACCCAGCAATATGGGTATTAAATGAAAGGCCTTGATGAGTAGAGTACTATGAACCTAGCAATATTGACGTAAATTCAACATGGCCACCGCTCAAAAAATGTGGATTAGAGTTCGTCTCCAAAACCACCAATACGGGCATTACATGTGCATCATAGACATGATGATGATACTATGATATGCATGGGGATTTTGGATTGGGTGGCGTTGCGTGTAGACGCATTTTAGTGATTGGTTTTGGATAGCGCATTGATTGTCTATTGGTTGTTGTGGGGCGCCGTGTATATGTATACATATATATACCGGGTGTAACGGAATACCGCAATAATATTTAAGGTTGTTGATTAACAAAAAAAAATAGTTATGGCTATTCTTTGTATTTTTGTTATATGCCTACTTTCGATTTAATGCGCTTAACAGTTCAGCGTTATAAATAGAAAGTAGGCATATTATAAAGATACAAAGAATAGTCATAAAATATTTTTTTTGTTAATTAACAACCTTAAATATTATTGCGGTATTCCGTTACACCCGGTATATATATGTATACATATACACGGCGCCCCTATATAGGTGCCCCTATATATATGTATACATATATGAATAGGCCCGTTAGATGTTATTTTTTGTTTTATACTTTGTCGCTAATTGTATATATATATAACTGACCGACCCACCTTTATGTTAAAAATTTACACTTTAAGTCAGATTCCAATATTTCTATAATTACTTACTAATTTACTAATAAATAATAATCCACTTTACTTATAAATATTCTCTGCAGCCAATAAATCGTATCGATATTTCTCGTAAAAACCTTAGTCTCGTTACTGTACACTCCGCATAGAAAGGTTATCTGGATAAAACACACAATTCCGCCGAGGATTTCATGTGAACAAAGATTTACTTACAAAAAATCCTTTCGTTACATATTATTATTCGGATGTTTGTTCTCATTCAAAAAGAAATAAAACCGATCAGCTTTGTAAGCGAATCTGAAATAATATTGATTATCCTACATATTGTTTTAAATAAATAATTCTAAAAACGAATTACCAGAGATATAATTATTTAACGGCTTAAACTTTTTTATTTATGTATATCAATGGAAAAAGACGTAGATAATTTTTTAAAGGAGAGCCAAAAACTACACTTGCTTCGATTAATGTAGTATTGTGTTTTATGTGCCGAACAATTTCGCGATTATAAGTAATTTTAGGGCATTTTTCCTCGAATCTTGCACGTTGGAAGAGCTAGACATATTGCTAGTAGGATGTGGGTAGGATTCTTTTGGACGCTTACCTACCTACCTAAACCTCGCGTCATTATAATAAGTCTTAAGGAATCATGCGGACGGCAATTAGTCTAACAAGTGTTTGCAAGAGATTAGAGGTCCAATCCTCCTATTAAGTTACAATTTAATCGAAACTAAATCGTTGCGATCGGCCAATCGGAACGCATATATTGACTTACAATTGGTCGATGGCGTGATAATGTGGCGCTCTGATTGGTCAAACGTAACAGCTTGGGTTCGGTTCAGCGGTGACTCATTCGCAGAATTAGCCCTCTGAAAGGAATAACACGGACTATAAGCCTCATAAACTTAGTAATAGTACCAAAGTTACAAAGTTCTGCATATGTGAGAATTTTTAGCTTCATTGAATTCTTTATTTACATAAAATCTTTTGCTTAACTAAATAGAGTATTCGGGCGATTGTAAATATGTCTTATTTGTCCGTAAACTAAAGATCGGAGAATAGACTACAGCTATGCAATTGAGATACAAAAATAATAAAAAAACACGAATAGAAATTCAACATTGTGGTCCGAAAAGGAATTTTGGAAATGTAAGAGTTACAGCCCTCCTCAAAAAGACGCATTTCGATAATCGCTTTCGCAATTGCTAAAAGAAAAATGTATGGGATTTCGATATTCGAGCGCAATGCGCTACCGAATTTATGCTCACCTACTACAGCTACTAGCGAATAAGGTCCAAGTGTCAAAATTCGATTAGTTTGTTTAACTACTTTTTAAATAAAAAAAAATATTTCACAATATTACATTATTTAATAAATCATTATTATAGTTATTGTAAATAGTACCTACATTATTATAAACAATCGCATTTGACCGCAAAACAACTTTGACATTAAGACCTCACTCTACATTAGTAACCATAAACTCGGATTTTTAATTCAAAATTATTTTTGTAAACAAATGTGTGACCAGTTTAAAAAATATTCAAGAAATAGAAACATACGCATTTCTGTCTAAAAACCTGTTAGTAAATTAATACGTTTTATTGAAGATAATATTTTGAATAATTGATTTTAGATAAATGTTTATTTTACATTAAGTTATTATTACTTGTCGGTTTCATAGTAAATCATATTTTAAGAAGCTTACAACACAGCCAGGTGTTAATAACATTTGAAAATTATTGTAAAATAGGTAGGTATGATTAAAATATTATGCAAAACTAATAAATTTTTTTTTGCAAAATATTATATATTAATATTTTTCTGAACGAAATTAGAAGTACGCAGACCGCCATTTTGTTTGACTTACATGCGGAGCGCTGAGCCGTCATCAGTTGGTTGTCAATTAGTCATTCAGCTTCTGACAAATTGGTATGGGCTCAGGTAAGGGGTATGTCGCTCGAAATAATACGACATACAAAATGGCAGACATTAAAAAATTGTTTGAAGAAGGGTTAAAGGAGGAAACACCGCAGCGATGGAAAAGTTGCATTGACCATGTAATTAAAGTAGAAGATAAGATGTGCCAACTGGACCATCTTATAGATGACGTCACAGAAAATTTTATTATAAATGTGACGGACTCTGACTCTGAGTCCGACTCAGAGTTGGATTCAGAGTCTTCAATATACCTAATAAAACTTCAAAATAATATGTTGTTTGTTTTATTTTGTAACAGTCAGGAGCAAATCCATTTTAATAAAGCCATATTGGGTAACTCAGAATTACACAATTACTTTAAATGGTCTAATATATTTTCTGAAATAATTGTCTGTTTTATAGAATTTATTATATGGTATAGGTAAGTTGAAAGTAGTAAATTGCACAAATGTGATGTCGGGCGGGTGGTTAGTACAATATAAATTCATTTAAATGTAATAACCAGCCAAGTGATTATACTTACTGGTAAAATGTTTGTTACATCTGAAACGTCAATTTGACAATGACAGTACTTTGTTTACAAAAATACTTTTGAATTAGAAATCCGAGTTAAGTAAAAAAATCACTCGCCTTTACCTCATTGTCAAGTCTCATACATTATCTGTTTAGAGATTGAGATAGCGATTATCGGAAAACATCTTATCTAGGGGGCTGTTTACAGAACTTGTTACAATAATTATAATAAGCCACGATCTATTTATGTACAAAGCTATCTTTGTGTATTAATTTGTTTACTTACTACATTATACCATGCTATTATTTGACGATCTGAAATTATTTAAACCATTGTTTGCAAGATCTTTTGGGACTACGTAGTATCCTATGGAGACACGTAGCTTGGTAACAAGTTCATAAGCAAGAGTAGGTAAATAAATTGTTCGGTCGCGAGAATTACATTTAACCGTAGATATTGTTTATCGTATTTAAATTTCGGAAATGGATAAATGAGTCCATAAAAAATCGAAAAAAAAAACTGTTGCCACTTTTAACATTTTTTTTATTTTACCACTTTGTCGGCATACTATGATAAATTACAGCTTTCAACGGACGATAAGGGATACTAGTAAGGACTGCAGTCATAAAAACAGTTTTTTTATGTACTTCATTAATAATGTTTTATTGATAATCGTGATATTCTCTTGACGACGATAATTTCTTAAATATCTCATTTCAGTGCGAATCCTCAATCGAATAGTCTTGTCAAACACTCCGATTATTAAGAAACCCCAGTAATTTCAAACTTTCCTGCTCACATACCGAATATGTACTCTTTTCCGTTCCATCTTATCTCAGCCCCGAATCGGAGTCACGACAACTGACATCAAAAAAGCATCTGAAAACTTCTTTTATCCGACGCAGATATATTACCGAGAATTTCTGTACCGAATGTCGCAGATTCTAAGAAATTCAGATACACGGATAAAACGAAAGGGAAGCCGTTGCTTCTCGTAAGTATTTACAATAAAAATGACACAATCATAATACAAATTAATTTTTGTGAGATAAGTACCCAATTCACTTTCGATTTCTTTGGTAATACAATTATTGCTACAAGTTACCTTGACACTAAAATGTTAAATCAAATTCAGACATGTCGCATAAATTACTTATTTTATTGGGTTTATCGCGAAACATCCACTAAAGATCTATCTAAGGACAAAATTAAATATCACCTGACGAATGCAAAAAAATGCTGGTTGCAATAATGTTTTAAGATATTTATGTTATGTAAATGTTTAAAGTTGTGTTAAATTAACACGATTATCTAATTATCAACTAAAATAAGTACCTAGTAAACCCTCTGTTTTTAATAATGTACGAAACTGTAGTTAGTCGGAATCAAAATCATCAAAATTTTGAGTTCCTATGCACAATCTATTAGAAGAAAATTATTATTATGTAATTTATGCGTATTGGATTTTGACCCAAGACAAACACCAGAATAACAACTTAAAATAAAACTTCTTTAGCTCTTAAAATTATTCCCAAACTTCTAACAATCTAATGGTCTTATTATAAAACCTGGTTAAAACCTGGTCTCAAGTTAGTCTTAGTTTAAACTTAGTGCGCTTTCACTTGTGTCAATATACATAGATAGAGACAGCGTCAACTTAGTCCTGGTTTAAACCAGGATTAACTTTAGTCCATGTTTTGTAATAAGACGGTTAATAGTTTAGGAGTTGTACTTCCCTATCAGTTCACCTAAATCATTTGTAAGAATTATCAGTCAATAAGGACATGTATTTCCATATCATCATCATCATTTCGACCAAGAGACGCCCACTGTTGGACATATGCCTCCCCCAAGGATCTCCATACCGATCGGTCCTGCGCCTCCCGCATCCAGCGGCTTCCCGCAACCTTCACCAGATCGTCGGTCCACCTTGTGGGGGGCCTAACAACACTGCGTCTCCCGGTACGCGGCCGCCACTCGAGGACCTTTCCGCCCCATCGGCCGTCAGTCCTACGAGCGATGAGTCCTGCCCACTGCCACTTAAGGTTTGCAATTCTTTGGGCTATGTCGGTAACTCTAGTTCTTCTACGGATCTCGTCATTTCTGATGTGATCACGTAGAGAAACCCCGAGCATAGCCCTCTCCATTGCCCTTTGAGTGACTTTGAGCCTTCTTATGAGACCCATTGTAAGCGGCCACGTCTCAGTTCCGTATGTCATCATTGGCAACACGCACGAATTGAAGACTTTCGTCTTGAGACACTGCGGTAGATGGGCCGAGAATATGCTGCGTAGCTTCCCGAACGCTGCCCAGCCTAGTTGGATTCGATCGATTTACCTCTTTCTGGAAGTTGGACTTACCGAGCTGGACTATTTGCCCCAGGTAAACATATTCGTCAACAATTTCCAGCGTAGAGCCTCCAACATTCACAAGAGTGGGTACTACACGGGAGTTAGAGTATTTCCATGTAGAGATGTAAAAACAACCTAATTTGGAGTAGGTGTATTAGGTGAACCTAATTAGCTGAGCGAGCTTAACCAAGCTCAAAGTCACTAGATTAAATGGTGATAATACAGTTCAGGGTCTTGTGTGACTGCGAAACTCCCCAAATACAATAAAGCCTGTTGATTCAATAGTTAATCTCTGGTCAGAGTACACAATGTTCCAACACACGGTATTCCAATAAGAGGCGCCGGGTCTATTGCCTATCTCAGATTAATGTTACCTTAGTAATCTCAAATACGCATGCATGGAGAGCAATTTACCGCCTCGGCGTACTAAAAGCCTAGTACGGAGATAGTTACAAATGCTCCTTAGTTTAGAATTAGGGTAAAGATGAATTGAGACGATTTTGTAAGGAGACCTTAATATCTCTAAACGTTACGCCTTTTCACACATACGGGTTAAATCATAAACAGATCCTTAACAGTTGATTAATATACAATTATTTTTATTATTATTTATTTATTTTATTATAAATACAGCATAATTATCTCAAAACTAGACAAAGTTTTACAAAACTGTTTGCACAGTTTGTGGGATTATATGAGTCTTAGTTATTCTAAGTATTAAAACTAATTTTACAAAAAAGGCTAACTTACCATTACTTTATAATATTCTGTTGAACAGGTGCTTTTTTAGGGAATTTATATAAGGCACCCATCGGATATCCTTAAGCAGACTATTGTGTAAGTACGGTAGTTGTTTTTTCATGGTTCTATCGCTAAAATAGTTTCTTACTCTTGGTACCTCAAATTTACCCAAGGTTACAGCTCGTGTGCCCTGATTATGACTGACCAATTTTTAATTTATTCTCCCAATAGACATGGTTGTTTATAGTCAACTGATATTTATATTTCAAGCTTACCAGTAGTATTTTACAAATTTTTAATTACTTATAATAGTCACCTTTTTATTTTACTCGTAGTTTTAAGAATTTTATTTGAAGTTTTTACGTTCGTTTGAATGTAAGACCATATCAGTCAAGTAGCAACAGTTAGATCAGGCAGTGGAACTGAATTTAAACGGTCAGTTGCCAAGCTTTGCAAGATAGCGATCGAGTTGTAATATGTTTTATATGTTGTTGTAATATGTAACTATAAAATTAAGGCTCAGAAGTGTGCTATCGTAATTTTAGTTCGATAAGACGACCTTACTTTAGTTATTTAGTGCTATTAATCGGGCGGGCAAGATGTCTATGCTATGTATCTCAGCAACAGTTATTATATTCACGTCAAAAAAGCAAGTCTTTCATTTCAATACAAATTAATATATTTTATCAATTACAGCACAAATTTATACACATGCATTATTGTCGGTTTATACTTTCATTCGACGTTCATTCATCAACGAAAGTATTACAATACCGTGTTTAGCGTACTCCTCGAGTACATTGGAAAAACGCAAACGAAGATATCCAAGAGTAAATTCAATGAGTAAAATTATTCCCGTGATAGTTATACTCGTGTAACTTCGTATTTGGTTGTATCCAGCCTTAGATACTTAATGTAGGTTACATACTGATGTGTAAAAAAGTAAATAAATGATTTTCTTTCCTTTTTTCTGTTTTAAGAGTAGTACTTGGAACTTTAAAGTTCAAGTGGTTAAGTTTACCCGAGTAATTTTAGCTTAGAACAAATGTAATATATATGATGAAACCATGAAATATTCATATCCACTTTCACACCGAGATAAGTTACGCAATCGACTTTCTCAATAGACTTACAGTGACAATTTGACATAATTATTATTATAAAGACATGTAAAACAATGCGTATACATGTGAGGAGGCAAGGCTCTCGGAGGCATATAAGACGAATTTATGAGTAGAAATTTTGTAGTTTCCGAATTTAAAACTATGCCATTATCGTGAGACCACTTTAACGACTCTGTCTATGTTTAGTTGGACTAATGAGCAATTACTGTTACGAAACTAGACCGAAAACCACTCGCATGAAATATCCAAAATTTAGCAATGCCTTATGAAGGCTTTATTTATTTTCTAGCATTCAACGCTCTTTGACTCTATAAACATTATAAGTAAACATAATCTTTGCAATCTTTGTCTAGATTCATCTGCGCACAGGTAAGGATCGGTGCTTACCCGTGGTACCACAGGTAATTTTTTTTGCCCGTGGTACTACTCAGGCGTCCGGTAGTACTATGGGTGATTACTTTTTCCCGTGGTACTACTTATTATTTTTGACATTAAAAGAACACCATGTGGGTAACTATCAGTTATAATATTTAGTTGATGTCAAAGAAATTAAGCTTTAATAAAACTATTTTTAAAGCAACTTCAACGAAACATTTCAATTGCAAGTTATAGTGTAATTTGATTTTTTTAATTCACAAAAAGGGGGACTTTATCATATCGATTGTTTTTGTTTACGTTTGCTATCTCATAACTTTGTCACTTATTAACTGATTTGGAAAATTCTTTTTTGTTTATTATTTATTGGTATACTTCCCGATTAGCATCATTGTCGCCCAAGTTGGGATCTAGTTATGGGATCACAAAAAAATCAAGGAAAATCTTTATTTATGTTTATCACCTCGTAACTCTGTTTATTATATTAATCTATTCGGATTTTATTTTATTTATTTTTATTTTATTTATTTAGGAAACTTACAGCTTAAAATAATACATAGGATAGTGTTAAACTAATTTATACATTAGCATGATAAAGTTTCTACTACTAATTAATTAAATTGTTTGATATAGGACCAATCGGGAAGTATACCCTCTTCCCGATTGATCCCATTGTCACCAAAGTAAGAATCTGTCTATGAGATCCCAGAGAACCCTTAAATTTTGCTTTTAAAATATTTTTATTAAAGCTTGATTTCATTAAAATTAAAAAAATATTATAACTGATCGTGAACCACGTGGTGTTCTTTTAATGTTGGAGGTTGTTTGCTTCGCCGACGACACACTTGTCGCGGCGAAAGCAAATACGGGGGAGGAGGCGGCCCACCTTGCGTCGGTCGGCGCTTCACTCGTCGTCCGACGCATCCGCCTCCTGGGCCTGGACGTGGCTCTCGACAAAACGAGGGCCATAATATTCTACGCCTCCCGTTGCAGGATACACCTCCGATTGGACGCTTGCATCGACATCCCACGGCGTTTGGCCCGCAAGTACGCAGGCCGCGCCGTGGCTAACCGTGCGATAAGCTCGCACGGCCCGGGCTGCTATGACCCTCTGCGGACGTCGCAGGAGGGCCACCGTTCGGGGGGAGAGGCACTCTGCCCATACCGGGGCTTCGTGGAGTACCATTGACCGTATTACCCCATGATACAGTCGACGGCACGCCGATCCTGGCCCTCCCACGTTAGGGAGGACCCGTCCAAGTGTAGCTGCGGCGGCACACAACCGTGGAGTGAGGAGCTTGAAGTGCTCCTCGAAGCTCCATCGGGGATCCAAAACCAGGCCGAGGTACTTAAAGTGTACCTCGACCGGTATGCGGACCCCCTCCACTCGGACACGGAGCCCCGGTGGAAGCAGAGTGCCTCCTTTATGCACTCGTGAGGCAGGCTGTTGAAAGCGTTGCGGATGTCAAGAGACACCGCAACAACAGTCTCCCCACGAGCTGTAGCCTCCTCAGTCCAACTCTTGAGGAGGGCCACCGCGTCCACCGTGAACCGGCCGGTGGGTAGGCCTGGCACTCTGCCGGGTGAACCCCACACACGTTCGCCGTCTAGCCAACGGTGGGTACGGTGCGGTTGCGCATTTCCCCGCGAGAAAAAAAATGGTGTTCTTTTAATGTCAAAAATAATAAGTAGTACCACGGGTAAAATTAATCACCCGTAGTACTACCGGACACGTGAGTAGTACCACGGGCAAAAAAAGATTACCCGTGGTACTACCAGTAGCACCAACGGTAGTACCATGGGTAAGCACTGGTAAGGATGACGTATCCTCCTGACGACCACCGTACTACACCAAGAACGTAAGATTAAAAAAAAAGGCAGGGATTCTTCTAATGGCAGCCCCTTGACTTTACATTGACACCATTAGGTATACCCTTCATTAACTGAACATCTTATATCCGGTCCCCGTAATCTTCATTTTCTGATAAAAATTGTGTTTTTAGAAAGTGTGATGTCGTTCACGAGGTAGGAGAAGAGTGAGACTTGGTCGCTTAGAACGTAGCAGAGGTCATGGGTGTGTATTGCAAACTAAACAGCGGACAAACCATAATATTTTGCATAACTGAATAGTAGATAGTTTTGAACCAGAAGTTAAGAGTTTTATGCAACTTGCCTATATTTACAAAGATTCAAATAGTTGGGAGTGATATTTTTTCTTTAATCATCAGTATATTGATGATAATATCCTAGAAATAATAGTGGAATGGGTTAGAGTGTTTTTTATTATGCACGTACTTCAGATGTCAAAATCTCTTTAGGATGAACTTTGAATTTGTAAGTATATATTGGAATCACTGTGGTTATCTTTTTGTAGTGGGCCTAACAAATGACCCCATTCCAGCTGATGGTAAAAGGATGTGGTGACTTAATGTGGAGATAACTGGAGGTAACCACCTCCGTGGTCTAGTGGCTGAGACCACCGGGTGTTGATCGGGCAGAAGTTTTTCTGTTTGGTTTGGTTGGCGGTAGGGCTTTGAGCCCGCTTGGCTAGCCACCAACGTTTTACCTAAGTTTGTCGCCATTATATCAATGTTGATAGAATTGTTGTGTTCCGATAATTAGAGGTAAGATAGCGAGTTCCTCAGTTGTTGAGGAGTCCAGATGAAGCTCGCTTCCACCTTTGGCCTTATCGTACCTTACCATCAGGTAAGACGAAGGCCAAGAGCATCCCTATCGTATGTAAAAAAACTATAGCTAGTGCAGGAGAGGGAATGCATTCTACATTAGCCACCCTCACCTTGCTGAGCTGCAAAGTGCTTTTTTACGCCTCTTCTAAAGGATCCGGGAATGTATGAAGGTTATATCAGCACTTCATTATTCTCACATCAATATGTACCTACTAGTCCGAAAAATAGCGAGTTCCATAATGGCTACTGTAGACACAAGTTTCAGAATTTACGCAATTAGGACATAAATGCGTTTACGACAATGGCGTTACTCTAGAGCAAAAAAAGGAAAAATCTGGAAAGTTAAACCACTTTGGGATTGTATTCTTTAAGGATGTCAGGAGAAGGATCGCCTATGCCCATAGACATATGTGCATTGACGATATGATTATCCTATTAAATGCTTTTATCTCAGTAGTAGTTCCAAACAAATTAAAATTTAAACGTAGGTGACATCACCCACGTTTGATTTATTTATTTGTTTGAAAAAACATTTTACTTTTGTTTGATTATTTATTATTTGTTAATGCTAACATTATAAAAAAATAATATGTCATTTATGACTTATTATTACCTTAAGAGTCTTAATATTAACATTTTTTTTTCTATGTTCTACATGAAGTACATAGTTGTTTGCTGTTTACCGGCTTTCATTTTCATACTGACCAAATAATGCTGTTCCCCCAGTGGGAGTGCTAGCTCCCAATCCCATTCCTCTCTCATTGAAATGTGTACAGTGAATGTTGGAATATGTACCTAAATATGTATTTAGATCTCATTCTATCGCTGGTCATGCTCAGCAATAGATTCTGTCCTGCATGCTTAAGTGCCATGTGCCCTGTACGTAGGTAAATAGCCTGTTAACGTTCTACAGTTCCATAGTACTAAGCGTGTAAAGTGCTCTAGGGATCTCTTTGTGGATGCAATGGTTTAAGATTTAAAACTCTCCAGAGCTGGCATAGGAGTAATGTGTAATGCTGGCCAGTCTTTGGAGTTTACCTAGTAGTTCACTGCATATATGATCATATTTGTTTGCTGTAAGTGATAACCAGCAGCATCATTGCATTGTAAATCCAAAAGAGTATTTTTGGCTTAAGACTCAAGGTTTTACAAAGGTAAACGGACACATATTGAAAGCCCTTACAGCTTTTCCAATAAACAGAACAGAACAGAACAGAGCTCACAGAATACAGAAAGAATTAGCTCTACGTGCTCTTTCCATGTTAATTCTATATTAAGGGACTTCTAGATATTTCATGTTTGTGGATCTTACTAGGTCAGCGGCGTATATAATTTGAGATTTCTCAGCTTCTGAAGCTGTTTCATTGATCGTGGATGATATGATTACTTATTATCTCCTTGGGATTGAGGTTAAGACGTATCTTTCTGCGCTGAACTTAGTGATCAGCCTATTGTAGTATCTCAGTAGCGGTTAAATGTGAATTTATTGAAGGCGCCTTTAACATCAAAGACAACACTTAGGCGTATCTCTTTTAAATTCAGTGTTTTCCAGTCCTGCTGATAAAAGTAGTATAGAGCAGTTAATTTTTCTGCTTGATAAACATATTGAATTTCGTACAGAGGCCGTTGTCTGAGCAGTCCGTCCAAGATTAGACCGTCAATGAGTGTCTCCATAAACTTCAAAAGTAAGGTAGACCTTTGCTTTGCCAGATATGCCTGTGTTATTAATCATTTTCCCCTTTTCTGGGCAGTTGTATGCCCAGGAACTCATTACACCTCAGTTGATTTGATTTGCTGCCATATCTAGTTCTGTTCTAAAATTGGATTTAACATGTTTGTAATGATCCCTTGATCTAATTGAAGTTCGCTATTATATGAATCCTAATTGGTATTCCTCAGATTTCTCCGCAGTAAAGTGCCTAATTCTATGTAATTCTAAATTTAAAGCATAATATAGTTATGATCCTATAGCGATACCTGACAGACGCCAATCGTCTATTGATGTTAACGTTTGGTTCATGTAAACTACTACATCAATTACCAGGGTCCTTTTATTGTTGACTAATGTGAGCGTATCCTCCTTTGAGTAAAACAATTATGAACTCACCAGAAATTCCATTAGGTTTTCAACGCGTTTGCTCACACAACAGAGCTACCTCACTGAGTGATTAAGAATTATTGAATGAATGTTGGCTTTTGTACGGCATACCATAACAATATGGTCAGTTAGTATTAAAACCCAGGAAAATAAGGAGAAAGAGGCAGTAATACAATTAATATACTTATTGTGAAACACAAGGCTAAAATAGACTTTTAAATTGCCCTTGATGAATTACGATTAAATTTGGAAAAAAATTTTTGATTCCACTTTTAAGCTCTACTGTTCTATTTGTATAAAAAACTTGCGCGTCCAAAAAGTTCAAATTATAACAGTTTGATATCATTTTGTCCAAACAGTTCGATCGTCGAACTATTGGTAGTACTGGATGGAATAAACCGAAGGCACTGCCTCTTTCTCCTCGTTTTCCTGGGTTTTGATACTAACCGTCTGACTGATTAAGAATTATGAAAGAATGTTGGTTTTTGCATACTATAAATACATTTATTTCCTAATCATTCACATTTTTAATCTTTTTAAACAGCAAAATAAGTCTAGATTGTTTTATTAATATATTTTTCAGTTGTGTAAAACACGTCGTTGGATGCACGTGCGAAACAATAATACTTCCGAACATACGAGTACATACGTCAAAAGCTACCACTGTGTCACTGTAAACGCGATTTTGTTGAATCATGCATTTGTGTGTAATACTTTTGGAGTAAAATGCAAGGAGCTTGCCAAAAAATTTAATTTAAAACCTATAGGATGGTAAGCTAATTTTAATAAGTCACAAATCACCTATTGTCAATACGGTTGTATTGACAATAGGCACAATACATTAAACAGGATAAATAAAATATAATCTATTATATAAAATTCTCACTATTCGAGCAATTGCTCGAGGGATTGCTCAGCTGAAGTGGCAGTGGGCGGGACACATAGCGAGAAGAACCGATGGCCGTTGGGGCCGAACGGTTCTTGAGTGGCGACCACGATCCGGACGCGACGCTCAGTGGGTAGGCCCCCGACCAGGTGGACCGACAATCTGGCAAAGGTCGCGGGAAGCCGGATGGATGCGGGTAGCACAGGACAGGACCGATCGTTGTGAAGATCCATGGGGGAGGCTTATGCCCAGCAGTGGGCGTCGTGCGGCTGAGATGATGATGATTATTTGCTTGCTTTGAAAAAAAAACTTCTGTACTGTCGCGACACATTAGCGAAATATATATATTGTATATAGCAACACTGATATTTTTTGTACAAGGTAAGCAAAGGCAAAGTATTTTTATTTTATTTTAATATTTTAGGGAAACTTACAGCTAGCTAGTTACACATTCTAGGTAGGGCAACTAAATCACTGATGGCCAATTATCAGTTTCCACTTGTAGTTACAAAGATAAGTAAAACATGCCGTACTTATAAATGAAAATATTTAAAGGCAATAATCACACTACTTGATAACATAATATACATAACATATTAAAGGACTATAGAAGTTCTATAGAAGTTTGCCCCACCCCATAAAATTGATTTACACGAATGCGATAAACGACATTTGATATCTGTAATATTGGTCATTAAAACATAAAAGTTATAATTTCTCTAGATGTTGCGGTTTTTTTATAATATACTAAAACGAGAACAATTATCTTACGTTTCTCGAACTGCATTTGTGCAGAAAACTGTAATTGCAATAAATTAATAGTCAGGCGCTTTCATAATTCTAATAAATAAATAGTGGCTCGGTACCTATTCGTTCGTTTCACGATAATTAAAGTAGGTAAATATATTAATCTTATAGCCCATTATTAATTGTTGAGTTAAATCAATGATGTTGTCGATAAATTATTAAGCCTATTACAATAGATTACCTATTCCCACATAGGTTGCGAAGTTGTAGGATATCGAAGATATACCTAATATATTACACTTCATTTCTAATGGTAAAATAATCTTATAATCGGTTAAGCAGTTTCTGAGTTTATTCATTACCAACAAACTTACCAATCGTTCCTCTTCATATAATGTAAATGTACTTAAATAAAAAATTGCAATACCGATTAACAAAAATATCTATCGTTACTAACGAATAGGTATATATCATATATATATATTCCCTATTTGCGACATCTTTTAAATACTTATGTAATATTGCTAAAGCAAAACCGTCCTTGTTTCATTCATTTTGTCATTGTCATTTTTTTTTAATTCATTCTTCCCTTTTCTTGGGAAAGGCAAAGGCGTCAGCCATACAGCCTCGTCTGTGATATTTTCTTCTAAATGTGTTTTTCATTACAATCACAAATCATTGAATGTAGAAGTTACATATTTAAAGATTGATTCAAAGCATTCTACGTGAGATAAAATTTCTTGTAAAGAGCGCGGTAAATCTTGCTGAGGCTTATTCAGTATTTTTGACAGTTCTTCAAATAAGATATGCCGTTGTAAAGCAAAAGATGAGCATTCGTAAAATAGGTGATGCAGAGATTGAGTTAAGGCGGTATTGCACCAGTCGCACGATGGGGAAGAAATCATGCCAAGCCGGTACAAGTGTTCTTTAAATCTTCCATGACCAATTCTCAAACGACAAATGATGGTAAAAAATCTTCTATTGATAAATTTGTACTTGCTAAACCAAGGTTATATAATTTTATTGTTAATTTTATGATACCACTTCCCTTTCATGTTTAAGGTATTATTCCAATTATCTTGCCATAATTTCAGTATTTCTTGCTTAAACATAGGTGTACAGTCAGTATAAAAAATAGGCAGTTCTTTTATAGGAACGTCTATGGAGTTAATAGTTCTAGCTAGTTTGTCCACTTCTTCATTTCCATATACTCCGATATGCGCCGGAGTCCAAAACAAAATTATATTTTTTTGACAATTGGATTGCAGATGTAGTATTTTATCTCTAATTATGTAAATTAAATGATTTGTTGTTGAAGAAAAAGATGGGTTATTCAAAGCCATTAAAACACTCATACTATCTGTTATTAAAATCCAATTACTGCACTGTGCGGTCTCTTCAATATAATTCAAAGCAGAAATTATAGCATACGCTTCAGCTGAATATATACTTGCATACTTGTTAATTTTGAAGGCGTGCCCAACTTTGCCACATAAATCATATACAGCTACTGCGACACTTTCGTTGATTTTTGATCCATCTGTGTAAATTTGTTTATAGTTACTATACTGCAGCAATTTTTCATATACATCAAATTTAACTTCAAGATTTTTATCAATAATAATATTAATATTACAATATTTGCTGTCATATAAGCCACTATAGCAAGGCAAAATAGTGCTGCGATAAATGTTACATTGATCTCTCATGTTGAGGAAACTCGATAGGTTCAATGAAAGAAAAGTAGGAAAAGGACAACTTAATAGTTTGTTTACAAGAGAGCTATTGGTGCTTGAGAAGAGTTTAAAATGAAATTTATATTTCAAAAATTGAAAGCGAATATTGATTGGTGGTAAATAGCACTCAACCTGCATAGAATTTATGGGAGAAGTGTTCATTGCACCCAGAATCAACCGTAAATTTTTATTTTGTACTTTGTCAATCTTTTCAATGTATTTTAAAACAGTACAATAACAAAAAAATGCATATTCGAAGTGACTCCTAACTAATGCTTTATAAAGCATTAAAATGATTTTCGGATCAGCACCCCATTTTAAACCAGTAACTGATCTAATGATATTAGTGGCTTTTAATGCTCTACTCACTAAGCAATCAACATATATATCCCAATCGAGATTTTTGTGAAATGTTACACCTAGAAACTTAACTGTGTTATCAATTGGTAAAGTATGACTATTATATGTTATGTTAATTAATGGCAAAGAACTCTTGCTTGCACTGAATACAACAACTTTGCTTTTTGACAGACTAACTTCTAAATCGAGTTCTAAAAAGAAATCTGACAATTTTTTAAAACTATTATTTAATATAGTTTGTATGTCAGATATATTTGAGCCCTTACAATAAACTACGAGATCATCAGCGAACTGCAAATTGTCTACTAAAATATTATTTAAGATTGAATTAAGTTTTCTAATATACAGTATATACAATAGGGGACTTAATATGCCTCCTTGACAAACACCTTTACTCGCCAATCGAGGACCAATGAGTTTATTATTAATCTTGACATAAACTTTTCTATCAATCAAAAACGAATAAATCCATTTGACTATTTTTACTGGCAAAAAAGTAAATAGGGAATTAATTAAAATACTGTGATTAACATTATTAAAAGCACCTACTATGTCAAAAAAACCGCTATAACATGTTCATTCTTTGTTAAAGCTGTATTGACATCGGTATGAAAATATGCTAAGCTTTCTCGAGCAGAGAGCCCTCGCCTAAATCCAAATTGATTTGAAGATAATAAACTATTTGTTTCGACGTAAAATTCCAATCTTTGTTTAATAAGTTGCTCAAATAATTTACCAGCACATGACGTTAAAGCTATAGGCCTATATGAATCATACTGTGATGGGGTTTTGCCAGGTTTTATAATTGGGATTAAGCAGTCGATTTTCCAATAATAAGGGATAATGCAATCTTGCCATAAAATATTAAAAAAAATTTAAAAGCTTAAGAAGATTATCTTTATTTAGTAATCGGAACATCTTGTATGACAATGAGTCTAGCCCGCAAGCAGTATCTTTTCTAGATTTAATAACTGCCTTCAATTCGTTAAAAGAGAATGGATCAGTGAGGAATGTGTGTTCATAATTAGATACCCTACTGTCGTTTAAAATCGGACTATTGTTTTGGACAAAGTCAGGCGTATATTTATGTAGAAACTTAATGACCCATGAAATGTCACTATTTTTGCTGGTATATGAATTACGTGTCAACTTTCTCATATTACTCCACACTACTGAAGTTGGAGTTAATCTATTTAATTTTGAACAGAATTCAACCCAACTGTTTAACCTTTCCTGTTTAATTGGACGTTTTTTAATAGCTTACAACCTCTTAAAATTAATGTAGTTCTCTTGAGATGGGTTTTGCTTGAAACATATGTAGGCTTGCTTACTGTCCTGGACAGCTTTAGCACAGTTACTATTCCACCAAGGAACTGATGGGAATTTTGTATTTTTTCTACTTGATGTACTAGTACGCATTTCGGACCGATAGTTAGAAGGCATAGACTTCTGTGCTGCTGTCAAAATGACGTCACAAAACGAATTATATAAATCTAGCGGGCTAGTAGTATTATTTACATTATTACAAATTTCTTTTTGATCATTATTAACTGTAGACTCGTATAACTTCCAGTCAATCAGCTTTAGATTAATGCTTCTGTGATACGACTCATGTGTATTAAGATTATCATCGTCTTCTTGAGAGTTATGTGATTGTGAACTGTTATTGAGTAACATCCTAGTGAAAGTTGGCAAATGATAACTGCCTAATGGATCGTCATGTACTGACCATTCGCAGCGCAGAGCAAGTGATGGTGATACAATAGTCAGGTCCAAACCATTGGGTCTCCAAGAATGAGTTCCAACAGTTGTGACCTGACCATCATTCAACAGAACTAAATTACATTCATCCAGGCATTCCAGTATTTCTCTACCTCTGCTATCAGTTAATGCACATCCCCAGATCGAATGATGAGCATTAAAGTCGCCAGCTATAATTGTCGGCTTATGGATAGAATTCAAGAAGTGTTTAAATTTTATTTTAGAAAAGCTTGGACTACAATTTGTTGGACAATAAATACTAGCTATGGAAATCACACTGTTATTTATTTCTAGGTGTACTACTATTGTTTGTAGAGAGTTATCATAATAAGATGTAACTCTTTTATATTTAATAGCATTATGAATTAAAATGGCTACGCCATTATGTTTATTGCCACAGTCATTACGTTCACAAGTAAAACCTTTGATTTTAAAATTATTATTGGACTTAAGCCATGTTTCACATACAATTGCAACATGAATAAAGTGATCATAAAGGAATTTTGTGAAAATTTGTTGATTGCTGAGTATGCTCTATGCATTCCACTGTACAATATTCAGTTGATTGGGGGTGAATTTTGAGAAGATAGTTGCTTGCTAAATGTATTTTTTAAGACCTTAAGAACACTCTTTGAATTAATTGAAGTATTTTGGGTGTTATACAATGATACACATTTTATTATGCTTTCCACTAATAAAGAAAGACTTTTGCTATCTGAATTGAGAAAAGTAAATAAATCAAAATTATTTCTTGGTTTGCTAGGTAATGTGGGAAAATTTGATGGATTTAATATGCGGCATAAGATGCGGGCTTATATTTATTTCTGTTCTCAAGAATTTTTTGTGTTTTAACTGGACATGTTGGAGCTACACTTGTATGGTTGCCATTACAGTGAAAGCATACAGCATTTTCAGCTGAAACTGTACAAATTTTGTAATTATGTTCGCCTTTACAAATACTGTATTTCTCTGAATTTTTACAGAATTTTGCTAGGTGTCCATATCTTAAACATCTATAGCACTGCTTAATTTGTGGAATATATTGAGATACATCATGACGCCAACCACCAATGTCGATGTGATTGGGTAAAATTGAAGTGGCAAATGTTACTATTACTGTAGTTGTAGGTTGTAAAATATAACCCTGTGTTACATTTACTTTCCTTAGAATTCTCTTAACAGATATTATCTTCTTAATGCTTGAAATCATAGTAAATATTTTTTTATTTGACAAATTTGTAGGTACGTTCCTAATAACGTCTGATACCTCCGTAGTTGCTGCAGGGATACTAGCTTTGAACTTGTACTCTTTTAAAAAGGTATTGTTGTTTAAGAAGGCATTTGCCAAGTCTGATTTTTCAAAATAAATACCAATCTTATACTTATTTATATTTCTTAAAAACTTCACACCTTTATTAAATCATTTTAAGCAAGAAGACCCCTTGTCCCAATTGGAGTCTGACTTTCTGACGATTCAAAAAAAAACACAAATTCAGTGCCGCTTACTTCTTCAGGATATCTGCGTATATAGTCAGTAACAAAATAAGGCTTGTATTTATCAGCATTACTTGTTTCTTCATCAGTATCTGAGGACGACATATCTGATTCTACCGACCTTACCTCACTTGTCTCCAAACCTGCATCACCCAATGCAGCATCATCACCTTTCTTTTTCCTTTTCCTTCCCGCACTCCGCTTCCCCATAGCTTCTGATATAATGTAAATAAACTAATGTATATAACACTTATTTTAAATGCAATATTGTTAAACCCAACTTGTATTTAACTAATAAAAATGAATTATTTAAATAAGCCCGCCTATTCTCTTCGAAGTTCCCGCGCTTTTTTTTTCTTGTCATTGTCATAAGTTCACCACACCACAGAGTCATAAGAAAAAGTAAATGTCAAACAATATCAATCCAGAATTGGCGTTTAGTTTCACATACTTACTCCTTAATTATGCGTATGCATATAAAAAATTAAAAGAACTAGAATTGTTAAAAACTTATTTATAATCATTAATAACTTACAACCGATATGCGCATAAGATCCATGATGTTAAAAAAGAGAACGATATTTTTCGAAAACTTGATTGATATTTTATTCTGTTTGTACGTCGTACAACAAAACGCATTTGTCACTTCTTCGTTCTTCTCCCAACGGAAATAGTAGGTAGGTACATATTATTTTAATATTTATTCAATATCCGCTTGTTTTAAAAAGTAATAATGAAATCAATACGAGATAAAAAATCATATAGATTTTTTCATATATTTCATATTACTGTAAATGGTGGGTCAGAATCTGGCATTGTCATTTAGTCTATACATCCTTTATTCATCATCCGACCTTATGACAGCCATTTTAAGCATACGTCAGTGCAGTAAGCGTCGATTTTACATTATGGCGCGTAACTCATGTAGTTTGTTACTGATTAGCTCGTGAAAGTCTATTAAGTAGAAGCAGTGCTCGATAGCTGTTAACTTGAGAAGCTAACCGGACTGACGGGTTGATCAACCTACGGCGAACTTGGACGCAGGGGCCTTGTTCGTAGTGCACAGCATCATATCCATATCACCGAGCTTAAGGTGACGACGGTCAATCATACTTACTAACAACAAACAGTACTTATGTTGTGTTGAGGTAAACGTATGCACTTGGATTCAATTACATGGGAATGATGTTCCTTTTATATCTACAGGTCGGAGTTAAAGGAGGGCTAGTTAACGATTAACGAGTAACAGGAGGAACACAGATGGTCTACAAAGCGAAGCACCCGTTACATTCATTGCGAAGCCCAATATTATTCATACAGGTGAGTCAAAGTAATGCATTACGAAACCCCATTACAAGTCAAAATTCAAAAAATTCAAAATTCAAAAATCTTTATTCAACATAGGGTAAATCTATCGATAAGCGCGGCGAGTCTGTGGCTATTAGTCTCGACATCGCCAAAGCTTTTGATAGAGTCTGGCACAAGGCTCTCCTTTCCAAGCTTCCGGCATACGGATTGCCCGCTCAGTTCTGTACGTGGATTGCCAGCTTCCTCCACGAGCGTAGAATTCGCGTTGTCGTTGACGGCTGCGCTTCGCGGTTCGTGGCAGTGAATGCTGGTGTTCCACAAGGCTCCGTTCTATCCCCAACATTGTTTCTTCTGCATATCAATGACATGCTTTCCTTGGGAAGTATACATTGCTATGCAGACGACAGTACAGTGCATGGGGGATATCACGGAAGCTCAGGGGCTGCTCGTGGCAATATTGATAGGGAGAGGCAGAATCTTATCATTGAGCTCAACAAGACGCTGGACCTCATCTCCGAATGGGGTTCCAACAATCTTGTCGAGTTCAATGCTAAGAAAACACAGGTGTGCGCGTTCTCGGCGAAAAGGTCACCTTTCCTCCCCCCTCCTTCTCTTCAGGGCACAACCCTTCACACACAGAGTAACATCACCTTGCTCGGAATGAACATTCGCTGCGACCTGAACCCCAGAGACTACATCGAATCCGTTACAACTGCTGCCTCACGGAAACTCGGTGTCCTAAACAAGGTGCGTAGGTATTTTGCGCCGGACCAACTATGCCTGTTGTATAAAACTCAGGTTAGGTCTTGCGTGGAATATTGCTCGCACCTTTGGGACGGCTCCGCTCAGTACCTCCTCGATGCTCTGGACAGATTGCAGCGTCGCGCTATTCGAATAATTGGCGATGTAGAGGCAACTAACACCCTCGAGCCTCTACAACTTCGTCGTGACATCGCCTCTCTTAGCGCCTTTTACCGAATGTTCCATGAGGAATGCTCTGAGGAGCTCTTTAACCTTATCCCTCCCTCTCCATTCCTTAACAGAAACACGCGTAAGGGCCTTCGGAGTCATCCGTACACTGTGTCCTCCTTTTCACACCGTACCAAGAAATTCCAAGATTCCTTCTTCTGTCGTTCATCCCACACTTGGAATTCTCTACCTGCGCACGTGTTTCCTCCATCCTACAACATGGGTTCCTTCAAAAGAGGTGTGAAAAAGCATATTTTAGGCCGGCAAGGGGCGGGCAGGTAGGATAGTGGATGTCGTCCCTACTATAGCTGTCAACTCATTTGGGCCTCTTTCACCGCTTAACATCAGGCGGGAGGAGGTCATTTGCCGGGCCTTACAAAAAAAAAAAAAGGCCTTTACAGGCACTTATTGGCGTCAAAACAAAGCAACACTAATTTAAAGGAAACATATTAACCTTGTATGTGCATACATCCTGAATATAATCAGGATGTCTGCAAATACAAGTAGGAATGAAAAAAAAATGTTGATTCTACACCTGTTCGGAAATTGGGAGGCCTTCTCGAGAAGAACAGGCAAGAAACTCGAAAGGTCAAATTTTTGTCTCCTCTTTTAAATCGCCATTTACAATTTTTGTTTTGTTATATAGTCATTGAAAGTTATAAAATACATTCAGTAAGTATGCTTACATACACTTAAAATGTCAGAAAAATATGATAAGCTTAACACTAAACATTATACAATAAATTATGTTGTTACCAAACATGACATCTGATAACTTAGTCTAGCTAATTCCATATCGTGTGGTCACTTAAATAATCACTTACTTTGCAATAACCTTTGTTCATGAGAGTCTTTTTAACGTGAACTTTAAATTTATGAATTGGTAAATCGGTGATACTTTGTGGAAGCTTATTATAAAAAGCTATACACCTCCCTAGAAATGAGCCACTAGTTTTATGAAGCCTGTAAGTTGCAACGGCAAGCTTATTTTTATTTCTTGTGTTTATATTATGGAAATCACTATTTTTATCGAATGTAGCATGTACAGTCAGCGTCAAAATGATCTAAGCATTCCGACCTACCAAAAGTATCTAAAGATTTGGCAAAAATCACTCTTAGCACAAACACTTTAAGGTGTACTATCTTTTGTTGTCATTTGTTCTCAAACAACAAATGAAAATGCATCTCTACGTTTTGAGATAAGGTTGATTTTTGTCAAATCTCTAGATACTTTTGGAAGGTTTGAACGCTTAGATCATTTTGACGCTGACTGTACATAAACCAAATTGTCATAAATATACTGACCGGCTAAAGTTAAGATATTAATTTCTTTGAACAATTCTCTAAGTGAGTCCCTAGCCCGTAAATTATAAATGGCGCGAATTAATCTCTTCTGTAACACGAAAATTCTTTCAATATGAGTCGCCGAACCCCATAACAATGATCCATATGACATAATACTATGAAAATAACTAAAATAGATTAATCTCGCCGTTTCAACATTAGTTAAAAGCCTGATTTTCTTTACTGCGTACGCCGCCGAACTTAGTTTGCCAGCCAAGGATTCAATAATGTGGGTCCCATTGTAACCGTGAATCTAAAGTAATGCCTAAAATTTCATGTTATTTACAAGGTCAGCTACATCCTTATTCAAATGTAAGTCGGTATCAATCTGCCTTACATTTGGTAAAGAGAATTTAATGCATTTCGTTTTCTTAGAATTCAATGACAAATTATTAGTTGTAAACCAGAACAGAACTATAAAGAGAGCATTATTTACATCGTCAGAACATTTCCCTCGGTCAACCTTAAACAATAATGATGTGTCATCTGCAAATAATACAGTCTCACATAAGTCTTTAATGTAATAAGGCAGGTCATTGATGTAAATTAAAAAGAGTAATGGACCCAATATTGATCCCTGGGGTACCCCCATAAGAATAGGTGCACTGGCAGACTCCGATTTATTAACGACAACTCTCTGCAATCTGTCAGATAAATATGATTTCATAAGACTTACTGCTTCATTTGAAAAACCTTCATTCTCGACAGGTCGTGTTTTGGGCAAAGCAACTCGCTGACTCGCTCAGAGGAGTTACCAAAGGAACTTGCCGGCTTGCCGACATGTACGATTGTGAATACTGATGATGTCTAGGTATTCATTAAAAAGATCCTTAAATAAGTACTTTAAGGATCTTTTTAATGAATACCTAATACCGTTTACTAGTAATCCTGAATTTTATTACTTTTAAGAGGTAATTTCAAAAATAAAATGTATCGAGGCAAAATCTTTAAATCGCGTTTCCGGATCTTGTCATGTCTAGCTAAAAATATAAAAACACATATTTGACTTTCAGATCTGTAAGATCTCTCTCAGTGACCTATGACATAAATAAATATTTTCGATACAGCGCCTTAAGTAGGTCGTGTTAAATAGCTTGTATCGACTTTGGAAAATTTTGTGTGTTTAAATTATTGGATATTATATACAGGTGACAGGAAAAGTCGACGTATTCCTTAAAAGGGGTTATAGTACAGGTCATAAGCAACAAAAAAGCCCAATTAACCAGGGGTTAAAAACAGTTGGTTATCGAGCTACGACGGTTTTAAAATTTTTGATATTTTTTCCGACTTACCAAAAAAAAATTTTTTTTAAGACTACACCATTTACAAAAACAAATTGATTAATTGCGGAAAGCTGAAAAATGGGCAGTTAATTCAAATTAAAATTGTTGTCAAAAACTTACATAATTTTGGAAATAAGAGGTCTTTATTGACAATTAAGTCGATAATTTTTTTATCTTTCTGAAAATCGACGTCAATTATTGAAAAAAAAAACATATGACAGTTGGCGTAAAAACTACTAAAATAACTTGCTGGTTTCATAAGCTTTTAAAAAAGGTAAAAATATTATTTATTTTTATTAGTAGTTTTTACAGAAATTAGCATAAAGTTGCGCTGTAGGTCAAAATTCATAATTTCATCTTTGAATAAAAATTGTCTGGAAAAGGCAAAAGTACGAAGTAGAACTAAAGGAAATTGCATTTTAATACACAAAAGACTGAAAAATACTAAAAAAAAACCATCATAATATAAAAACATTTATAAGTCCTGTTCAAATTGTCTGCCATTGTTACGTATGCACGCACGCAGCCTACGGCGTACCTCACTCACTGTCACACGCGTTGAAAGTGATGTCTTAATGACTTCAGCAGCTGATACGATCCTCGCCCTCAAATCTTCAATGGAAGTCGCAGGTGTGGGGTAGACTAGATCTTTCATGTGACCCTAAATATAATAGTCACAGGGCGTCAAATCAGGACTTCTCGCCGGCCATGGAGTCTGGCCACCTCTACCGATCCATCTTAGTGGATAATTTTCATCCAGCCACTGTCGTACACCACGCTAAAAGTGAGCTAGGCACCCATCATGCTGGTATACCATATTTCTTCTTGTAGCTAGCGGAACATCTTCCAAAAGCGTGTTCACTTCCTCTCTTAAAAAAGTTTCGTATGTTGTGCCATTCAGGTTTTGGGGCAGGAAGAAAGGTCCAATTAAATTATCGTGTACAATCCCCATCCACACATTTAGTGAGAATCTTCTCTGGTGAGCCCTTTCTTTACTTTTTCTTGGGTTTTGATCTTTAGGGGCCCAAAAGTGAATATTGTGGTAGTTTGTGATGCCATCGCGATCGAACGTAGATGCGTCGGTCCACAGGATTTTCTTTAGATAATCTGGATCTTCAATCTCAGCATTGATTAAAAATCTGCAAAAATCAATTCTTCTCACCGGATCACCTTCTTTAATGGCTTGAACTGGTGTGTAATGAAATGGATACAGTTGTGCTGTACGCGATGCAGCAAACCAGGCTCTCCATTGTGATATGCCATGTATTCTTGCCACTTGCCTTGTGGACACAGTAGGATCTGCTCTGATACTCCGAATAATTTCATAATCGTCCTCGTCAACACCAACATTACCAACGAGCGGTCTACGGTAACAAGTCGAAAAAAAATCTCAAAAATTTTAAAAACGTAGCTCGATAACCAACTGTTTTTGACCCCTGGTTGATTGGGCTTTTTTTGTTGCTTATGACCTGTACTATAACCCCTTTCAAGGAATACGTCGACTTTTCCTGTCACCTGTATATACTTTTTATATATTATTATATACTATTTCTTTATGTATGTTCACCGATTACTTCTTTTTTGTAATCGAAAGAATACAGACGTAAGGTAGTTCCATTGTCACCATGTCCTGATCTGATGATGGAATCCAAGATAAACTGAAGGAAACCCTTAAATTCCATAGGCACGTCCAACGTGTTTCATGCTTTTTCTTAAAATATTCTGGTATTAGCATCTGGTAATCATCATATCATATTACTGAGCTGAAAATGCAAGGTTTGGGTGTGTAATGTATGATATAATAGCAATTAGTATTTATTCATATTATATAATGCCAAATCATAAAATTTTGTTATATCAATTATTTCATATAATAATCAGATGATATAATTTCAAATGATATAACCATATAACGCCTAACAAACTACTCGTATAAAATCATTTGATATAACAATAACTTAAAATAAAATTTTCTTCATAACATTCATAACAGTATGCAAAAAAGCCTGCAGCATGCAAGCAAGTATGCAAACAAGCCTGCAGCATGCAAGCAAGCATGCAACATGCAGTTGATGCTCCGCTCGCTCCTCTGTGTGTAGTCACAATGTCTAACCTTTTTTCTTGCGGCGGGGGAATTTCTTTACGATTCGACAAGGGGCTGAGCTGACAAGGCCGCCGCTTGGATATGTATGCCATTGGACTTGGGTAAAAACCCCATACCTTGCTTAACCACGCTCCAGTAACTTCCATCCCCATGGAGGCACGTTCGGGATCGGACTAGCCATTCCCCGAAACAGACCCAGCGGTGCGTTATGATACTAACGGCTGGGACTTTGCCTAGGGAGGGGTCACCAAGTTACCACAATGTGACCCCCCAGACGGGCGACCAGGGAGGAAAACGTAATGTCTCCCGGCCGGTTATCAATCGGCCGAGCCACTTTCGTCCCTGTTCGCTTAGGGTGATGCGTGCCTCCTCCTACCCAACCGTCTGCGGCGGAGCGGGGCGGCGACACAATATCTAACCTTTCTTTTTGGGTTTGGGAATCTCTTTACGATTCGACAAGGGATTAAAAAGCTGACAAGGCCGTCCCTTGGATATGCCATTGGACTGGGGTAAAAACCCCATACCTGGCTTAACCACCCTCCAGTAACTTCCACTCCCATTGGAGGCACGTTCGGGATCGAACTAGCCATTCCCCAAACGCACCCCCTGGAGACAGGCCCAACGGTGAGCCCTTAGAATAATAACGCATAGAAGGATAGCCCGGTAAAGAGCGCGATGATTAAAGTGAAGCAAAAATGAAAACAGTATGGAGCTGCCGGCGTAGTGAGCCATATATGGCTCATGTTTAGTTGCATCAAATTGTGCGCGCCGGTTGGGTTTCTATGCGTAATTATTCTAAGCCATTGCTGAACCAAGCGTCACCATGTTACAACAATGTGACCCCAGACGGGTGACCAGGGATGAAAATGTAATGTCTCCCGACCGGTTGTCGGCCGGCCGGGCCATTTCGTCCCTGTTCGCTTAGGGTAGTTGGTGGTGCGTGCCCAAGAACGCGCCTCCTCCTACCCAACCGCCTGACACAATGTCTAACCTTTTTTTTTAGGAGTGAAAATCCTTCTTACGGATTCGACAAGGAGTCGACTGACGAGGCCACCCCAAGGATATGCCGGACTCGGGTAGAAGACCCCATCATCATCATCACAGCCCATATACGTCCCCACCGAGGGGCTCGAGCCTACCCTATGTTAGGGTGATTAGGCCTTAGTCAACCACGCTGGCCTAGTGCGGATTGGTCGACTTCACATACATCATTGAATTTCTTCGCAGATGTATGCAGGTTGCCTCACGATGTTTTCCTTCACCGTAGGAGCGTCAGACAAATGTACATATGAAATTCGAAACGAAAAACACATTGGTACATGGCGGGTCTCGAACCCCGACCCCCGATTGGAAGGCAAGTGCCGAGTCCACTGCGCCACCGACGCTCTTACTCCAAGACCCCATACTCGGCTGAAAACCCTCCAGATACTTTACCATCGTAGAGACACAATCAGGATCGGCGTTAGCCACGGAGTACATAACCAGTGGAGAGCGTATGCGCGGGTGAGGGCACTCACCAAACACGCTATTTCAAGCTTATGCGACGAAATATTGGTCAGTCGGAGCTTACGTACGAACGTCACGCACTCTCCTTAATAAATTCAATAAACGGTAAAGTAATGCCTAGTTGTGCAATTAAATGGTGTGGAAAGTGTACTACTACCTCAAGCTACACAAAAGATGGGATAACATTTCATAGGTAAGTAGTTTTTTATTAAATTGACAAATTAAATCAAAATTTTAATTTTTGGAATGTTTGCGTTGATGTCTTTAGCTATCTCTCTCTGGTGCACTGACTTGCGTAATAGATTTTGTCTCTTTCGTTCTTGATAGCGCGGTGCCGCGAAGGCAGCGGAACCATGCATATCGATATCTTAAAATTTAGTATTATTAGTATTTAATATTTTTTGTAATTATTCTATTTTAAGACCAGCTTAGGCGTTTGGTTTTGCTCGCCAAATCTAAGTATATCTTCTTTCTTCTAATATATAAAATTCTCGTGTCACAGTGTTTGTAACCGAACTCCTCTGAAACGGCTTGACCGATTTTTATGAAAATTTTTGTGTATATTCGGTAGGTCAGAATAATTCGTAAACTATTTTTATAACCCTAGGTAATTAGAGCTTTTTTTTTGACAATTGTTATGGCGAAACGTAGTTCGCGGGCACAGCTAGATTCTGTATAAAAATGGATACGTTACTATTACTTCACGCTAACGCCTATCATAGCTTACGAGAACAGAGCCTTAGGATAATTAAAAATATGTATATTGCATACATTAATACTTTTGCAATTTCTCAACAATAATTGCGAGAAAAAAGAAATTTGGATTGGGGCTACGCATAAACACAATTTTTTCCCAACAAAGTATAGTGTTGTATGTTCTAGACATTTCACACCAGATTGTTTTGAAACGTTAAAAAATAATAAACGCATATTATATAGGTCACACTATATTTACCGACTCTTGTAAGTATTTTTTGTATATTCAACTATTAAATGAGTTATAATTTGCACTTTTTGTTGTTAAAGTATTTGAATTTTACAGACTATTCCAGAGGAATCAAAGAACATTAAAGATCTGTCGTCTTTGTTGAGAGAAAATAAGAATGTATTTTTTAAAAACACGTTGATCCTAACAATTACCTTTTTAATATTGCAGCATCAACAATCAGCAGATTGTTTCTATAATGACTGTCCCCAACTAATAATATATACATAACGTATTTTTTAATTCTGTATCATAACAGTTAACAAAAAATTAATTTTTTACTAGTAAAATCTTCGTCTTACTTTAAATATTATAAAATAGATAATTTTGCAGGGGTCACCGGCTGATTCAACTAATTTCCTAGTTGATTTAACTAGTACCTAAACAGAAGACGTTGAAAATAAACCTTCTACAAGCAAGGTAATTTTCATAAAAATAGTGTAATTAAAAATATTAAACTTTTTGTAATTCAGCAGGTATAAAATTTATACTTTTTTTAACTTCAGTATTCAGATGAACGAAATTATAAGAGCACCGAAGAACGATACATTGATTTAACACCAAGGAAAAGAAAAATGAAACGCCACATTGCTCATCTATCTATACCTATAAAATGCTTTGTCCTGAATGACTGACTGACTGACGGATCAACGCACAGCCTAAACCGCTGATCGTAGAGACTTGAAACTTGGAGGATGTGTTCTTTGTATGACGTAGGCGTCCGTTAAAAAAGGATTTTCCGAAATTCTATCCCTAAGGGGGTGAAAATGGAGAGAAAAGTTTGTATGGGACATCGTGATTCCGTTTTCGAATTTTGCATAATTCAAATTTTGCATAAACTTTCTTTAACAGAATTAATGGAAGACGTGTTTCGTATTTTATTGAAATTTATCCCCAAACGGGGTGATAAACTGATAAAATGTCAAAAACGACATTGATGCCGTTTTCATGGTTTTTCGGGTCGTATAGATTACGAAAATAACATCGATTTCAACACCACCTACCATTATCCCTGGATGGGGTGCAATGGGGTTGAAGTAGTTCATATTAAATAAATAGTTTGAAAAATACCATATAAAATTTTCGAACAATGACTTCGTTTTAAAGTTAACAATGAATGAACATTTCGATTCGAATGAATGAACAATGAACAATTCGAAAAAAACAAGTCATTGTTTTCGTGGGGTTTCTAGTGAAATTCAACATAGCCGCTGCTCAAAAAAGGTGAATAAAAATTCCTAGCAATATGGGTATCAACTGAAAAGCCTCAAAGAGTAGAGGATTATGAACTTAGGAAAATTACCCTAAATAAAACATGGCCTCCGCTCAAAAAAATTGATAAGAGTTTGTTTTCAAACCCAGCAACATGGGTATCAAAAGAAAGGCCTTGATGAGTAGAGCACTATGAACCTAGCAACATTGACATAAATTCAACATGGCCGCCACTCAAAAAAACGGATAAAAGTTCGTTTCCAAACCCAGCAATATGGGTATCAAATCAAAGGTCTTGATGAATAAAGCACTATGAACCTAGCAACATTGACATAAATTCAACATGGCCGCCGCTCAAAAAAGGTGGATAAAAGTTAGTTTCCAAACCTAGCAATATGGGTATTAAATGAAAGGCTTTGAAGAGTAGAGCATTAGGTGCCTAGGAAAATCGACCTAAATTCAACATAGCCGCCGCTCAAAAAAAAAGGATAAAAGTTTGTTTTCAAACCTAGCAATATGAGTGTCAAATGAAAGTCCTTGATGAGTAGAGCACTATGAACCTAGCAACATTGACATAAATTTAACATAGCCGCTGCTCAAAAAAGGTGGATAAAAGTTAATTTCCAAACCCAGCAATATGGGTTTCAAATGAAAGGCCTTAATGAGTAGAGAAGAGTACTATGGACCTAACGATGTTGACATAAATTCGACATGGAAAAGCTCAAAAAAGGTGGATTAAAGTTCGTTTCCAAACCTCGCAATATAGGTATTAAATGAAAGGCCTTGAAGAGTAGAGCACTATGAACCTAGGAAAATCACACAAAATTCAATATGGCCGCCGCTCAAAAAAACGGATAAAAGTTCGTTTCCATACCCAGCAATATGGGTATCAAATGAAAGACCTTGATCAGTAGAGCACGATGTACGTAGCAACATTGACGTAAATTCAACATGGCCGCTGCTCAAAAAAGGCGGATAAAAGTTTCTTTTCATATGGGTATTAAATGAAAGTAGGCCCTGAAGAGTACCTAGAGCATTACGAACCTACGAAAATTGTCCTTATTACGAAATGGCCGCTGCTCAAGAAAGGCAGAATAAAGTTGAATCATCATGGAATTAAATGGAGGAAAAATTAAACACTGTGTTAAGCATTTTGATGGCGAAACGTAGTTCGCGGGCACAGCTAGTCTATCATATAATTTGAATAAGAAGAATCAATCAAGAAGAAATCATAATAATAATAGGCAAAACAATATGTTATGTGACGTTTAAATTGTATTGGCCCTGATCTGTATAATATATTCCTTGTTACCGACGGGTGTTATCTTCAAGTAGGATCTTACAATAATTTACAAAAAAAATTAAGCTTTAAAAAACAATAATAAGCCTTTTTATTTCATAAGGAAACCCCATAATACGTGTATCGCAAACCAAAACTAAAAGTACTCATAACGTAAAAGAATATCGATATTATCGATATCGGTATCCATATTTTTCAACTGCTTTTTTGCGCGCCTATAAAAGTCCTTGTCATTTGGTTGTCAACTCATCATCCAATCACAGCGGGCGAGCTTACCTCTCCCCCGCCGTAAATTGGTGACTTTGTTTTAGAATAAAAACATGCCGATGCTTTCTCCACTGGTATGTAGTACACTGGTCATGGTTATGTCCTCCGTGGCGTTAGCCATTCCCTATTGAAACACAATGTCTAACCTAACCCAACCTACAGTTTTCAGTTGCATGTTGGTGTGGTAATAGTTGGTGATATTCCTTTGGAAGGAAAAAAGGAAGAACAGGCGGTGCACCATTGGCCTGAGTATTAGTTACAGACATTTTTGTCGGAAGTTTTGTTATATATCTACTCATTAAAAGCTGCAACATAATATCTCATGAACATATTATTACCATATGTCATGTCATTTGACATTCATGGAGTCCATCTGCTTTTTGGAGACCGCGGTCACCGATCCTGTATTGACTGTTGAATAGAAAGCTATCGGTATCATCATAGATGTTAATTTGAAAACTAAATAAAATTAGGTAGTTCAAAGTATGTAATAAAATTATTGAAGCCATTTATGATACCGTGATACCGAAATATTTGCGAGTTAAAATTGCTTAAGCAAGAAATAGCAATTCCGTCCGCAAATATTGTAATTGGCTGTGTCGTAACTATGTTGATTAATTTTCGAGCCTAGTTCATGACTTTATATAATTAATTCAAAGTTCGGTTTAAGGATAGATAAGAAAATTAATGTGCCCCCAACTAAATATTCAGTATTACGGAGAAATTCAACATTCTATGAAGAGTTTCAATTATAATATATGTGATAATTTACAACACGGAAATGTCAAATTAATGATTAAACGAACTTACCTTAAGTAAGTTCTATCATAATTATACGAGGGCTTCGTCCGGAGAGATAAGTAACTGGAATATAATAAAAGTATACACATGTAGTATCACCGTCTAGGATCCACCACTCGCACTGACAGTTGAGTATTTAAATTAAATTACCCAACTAAAATTTGTATTTTTAACATTTTGTCGCTCGTTCCACGTCGCTCCTCTACCCTCATGTTTCATTAAGTTTAGAGCTGAAGTCAAACGGTTTGATATTTCCTATCATGTCAAAGGGTTTCAGACGGGTGGGTGGGAGCCAGTTACTAATCTCTCCGGACGAAGCCCTCGTATAATTATGATAGAACTTCACATAAGGTAAGTTCGTTTAATCATTAATTATACTTCGGGCTTCGTCCGGAACTGGAATATAATAAAGGTATACACATGTAAATATTGAGAGTATTGTAGAAGGAAATATCAAACTTATTGATTCTTTTTAATATTTATTTTTAACTAGTGGGCCCGGCAAACGTTGTCCTGCCCGATTCCAGCGCCACCTACCGGGTCCAACTTTACGTTTAAACCTTCCTTGGACCTATTTAAACACGCACAGAAAATTTTGTTATAATCATTTCAGGGTTTTTGGGAGACAAACACACAGCGTTTCATTTTTATATATAAGAAGAAGAAGATTGTAATCATTTTCTATAATATTATGAATACTCATACTAAATATAAGAAGCGCGGGAACCGCAACATAGAATTCAATTATATAAGTGACAAAAACGTTTTCACAGGTAACATTTTCAAAATCTGAGTATTATGGATTAATTGTTAATATTATGTACGAGTATATACCACAAGCAATTGTGACTTGTGAATAATATTACCGGAAATGAGTTAATCAACCTTAGAAAGCTTTACTTTCCAAGACTCATATTATGTTTGTTAAGTTTTATTTTAATAAACTGAAATTTATTTTGATAATTTAATGCAGCATTTATTAAGCTAATTATTCATCATTGTTATAGATTATATTACGATAATTGTATTAGAGGTGCCACGACTCCATCCAGCTGTCTTGTAAATAAATTGAACTTTTACTGCTAACCCATAAATACAAGAAGTATGTTACGTCCACACTATGAGTATTGTAAATACTTTTAATTAATACGCTTAAAGACTATGTAGAAGCTGGGTGGAGTGGTCACTTTATGGGAAGTCTTTTCTACGTAGGTATGTAATCAATGTTTTAGCTTGACATATTGCAGGTTTTTTAAAGTAATATTTAGTATATTTAGTTTTTTTTTCTCAGTGTGTAAACTTATGTTACCATGACAAACTTTGTGCTAGATGTGTGTTAAACGCAGATTTTGTCACAAAATTTTTCAATATTTTATACTTTGATTAAATGTATGTGCAGGCAAGAGCCAAAAGTACGAGTATAACACTTTTTCCCTGACTTAATTTAACATTGTTAGGTCTAAAGTTTTCAGGTATTTTAAAACTTGCAGTAAGTTTCAAATCACATTATTGTATTTGGATATAAAGAGGGGGCGTTATCTATATGTACACAAACTGGAGAAATCTTGCAATAGGTACCTACAATCATTATGACTAACTTCCGGTCCTGAAAAGCCATTTCCGAATGACATGATTGAAAAATTGAATTATCTCATGGATTAAATATATAATAATTATCTTACAAAATGTTTTCCAATTTCTTAAGCACACAACATATTGCTATATATTAAACTGACTGCTATTCGTGTTTTTTATTATCTCTGCAGAAGCTGGTATCAACATTTCGCAAAAATGCTCAATAGAAAGTAATTGATAACAATTTTGAAACCCAAGTAGTGCTACTCACAGGGACACTACTATACAATATTTTTTCTAGTGTTCTTTTTTTAAACAATTAGCAAAAAGATCTGTATTATGGGAGGTCCGAAGTTAGATGTGAAAGCAACCTCGGTCAATGTCAATTTTATTTTTAGCTACATCATAGGATTCGTTTAGCATTGTCACAAGATTGTATATTATATTACCTAAAAATAATATATAAATCCCCCATAACTTTCTATGCATGCCAAATACTTTGTGTGACTTTATTTCAGTGTAAGTATAAAACTTCTTTCATACCCTTGATGACTAATTGTAGTTGAATTATTTATTCGTTATAACACTTGACAAATGTGAAGATCTTTTGCAACACTTTTAAGGCAAAAAATGAGGCCAGAATTCTAGGTAATTGAAATATTTGTAAATTTTTCTTTAGACTTCATCCCGTTGGCCGTTTCCGAACCCCACGCAGCTCACCAACCCGTAGTTGAGGCGTCAGAAAAGATATCAGTATAATAAATTATCATTTTTCTAATTTTACAAACAGAGTTGTTGACTGCCCGCAGCCACCAGTTGGAATGAGCTTGTCACGTTCGTGGGATTGTCAATTAATCTACTGTAGCCTCCGTGATCTTTTAAATTCAGGTACTTACTTGCATCTTTAAAATTCTTTAGTCTAAAGCTTGCCAGAGTATAGAGTGTACCAGGGGGAGACTCTGTAGCAGAGTCAGCTACGTGGTTCATCCATCCCGCCCATATATTTACGCCACCAAGCACCGGCGCCAGCACCGCTGTTCCAGCTTGAAGGGACAGACAGGCGGGCGGTGAAATTACTGGGACCTGACATCTCAGGTTAACGTACATCAGGTGGGCAGCTCCTCTTCCTGCCAAGTTAGTTGAATAAAAAATATCTATCGAAGCCATAAAGCAAGTTTTTATAATTATTTTAATAAAAATTCGTAGATTATCCATTTTAAAATGAGTTGTAGGTTAAAACGCATTTCACCTTTTGGTTTAGGTGTTAAGAAAATATTTGTATTTTTTTTTACAGCCTGAATGCATTTGTTACATCATATTGTTACGCCGATGGTATAAGAAACGATGAGATGGCGTGGTTTTCTTGGCCTTAGAAGCGTTTTCAGCAGCCTGAAAACGTAGTTCAGCGCATTTCAGGAGGTGCTCTATCACATACTACATTTTTGAAATTTTACCCAAGTTGCCGTTGTTTTCAGGCGCCTGAAACATGTTTTCAGTCCGTTTCAGGCTACCCTTTATCGAAACACACCATAACCTGAAAACCCGTTTTCAGGCGTTTTCAGGACCCCTTATAGGCCTTTGAAGAACACTTCGATATATGACTAAATTTTCAACAGGAGTGAGTGAGATAGCACGATAAGAAAGAGACAAAAATAGTGAGTACCTTCCAGAGATAAAAGATAGATCGAGATGCATCTAGAAACTTCTAAACGTGCTGACTGACAGAGATAGAACATGCTCACAGAGACAAACATAATCGGGAATGCGATGGAACTTTCTAGAAGATAAACGGTCGATCGGGTATGGAATGTTCTGGAATAGAACCTTCTCGAATACCTCGAATGTTCACCGGTCCCACTGTAGAAGCGCGAAGGTACCACGGAACTTTCGAGAAGAAAAGAGAGACAATCTATTGGGTACAAAATATTCGACAATAGAACATTCTCGGATGTCCCGAATATTCGCCCTACTATATAAGCGCGTGGGCGAATGCGAACGGACAGTTCTTTTCAAGAGAGTGAACCGAGCGGATCAAGCGATACAAAGTGACTTGGAGCGATTATCTGCGACTTGGAAGCGTGTTCTACTGAAGTGTTGTGTGTCAATAGTGCTTATAGTGGTTTTCAGTGTTAAGTGAAGTAACTTGATTAATGCTTAATTAAATCTTATCTCATAATTGTCGGTGTTTCGCGAATTTTCTATTGAACACCCACCCCACAAACGTAAGGTAAACGCTGGTGTACTCGTCAGTGTCCCAATACTCGTCAGGTACACTTTAAAAGGGGCTTATAAAATTTCTACCAACCGTAAATGATAGAATTGTTATTGAAATACAATCACAGTACTATAATGTTTTATTATATTTGCAACACTGCATTAAATTTGTAATTGTGTCAAAAATTCGAGGTGCCAAAAGTGTGCACTCAGAAAAAAATCTGTAATAGGTATAGTTTGGCAACTAAAGTGAGCAACAACCGGCTCCTATTTTTTACATAATATACCGCTTCAGATATTTATACGGTAAATGTGTTTGTTTTTTAATAATAGTATAATACATTTTCTAACACTATACCTATTAATTAGTGCTAAATCTTGAGAATTTATTTTTTTATTGCATGTGACATTCATTGGTGCTCGCTTATGCCTGTTTTGCCCAATACTCGTCAAAATTTATGTAGTTCTGACGGATACTGGGGCGAGCATTAACAAAAGTACCTTAACCCGTCATTGTTACCTTATTTCTCGGTATTAAGTTTAATTTTCCTTTGACATTATAAAAATCTTATACCTAGATAACGACGGATATGAGGACGTTCGTTACAATTGTACCTGAGCCCATCATAGAGTACGATATTCGTTTGAATCAATTTATTTTATTATTGGATAAAAAGTAGGTATCTCTATATGTACAGTTTTTTTTAAATTCAAATAATTTCTTGAAATTTTATATTAGTTATAGTTATATCAGTATAATAGTTTCATTATTATGATTACATTTTTATATGGTTCAGTAACATTTATAGACTACGTTTTTATGGGACCTACTTTTACAAAAATATTTAACTGTTCTATGCACTTTGGTCGAGCAGGTATTGAACTTTTCAATGACTCGTGAGATAGGCAGTTTGCTTCATCATCATCATCATTTCAGCCACGAGAAGCCCACTGTTGGACATAGGCCTCTTCCAATGATCTCCATACCGATTGGTCCTGCGCCTCCCGCATCCAGCGGCTTCCCACGACCTTCACCAGATCGTCTCCCGGTATGCGGCCGCCACTCGAGGACCTTTCGGCCCAACGGCCGTCAGTTCTACGAGCAATGTGTCCTGCCCACTGCCACTTAAGGTTTGCAATTCTTTGGGCTATGTCGGTAACTCTAGTTCTTCTACGGATTTCATCATTTGTGATGTGATCACGTAGAGAAACCCCGAGCATAGCCCTCTCCATTGCCCTTGGAGTGACTTGTAACTCTAGTTCTTAGCCAAGCATAGTGGCAGATTATACTCCTCGGTCTTCTGTATAACCTGCCGCAGCGTATGGATGTGATCTATGGTGCAGTGAAAAACGCAGATTATTTGTTGAAATTTATATTTGAGGAAGAGTCTCATTGGATAAATATACACGAGCTATCAAAATTCAGAGTAGAAGTATGTAAATACATGTCAGATTCAAAATTCATATTAGAAAAGTAAACAAGTATAAAACTGCCAGTGTCCTTATTAATGTCATAAGTTTTAATATATGGTACTATAGCCATTTCGGAATCCGGCTTTATCGGGAGGCTGGAAGTCGTCGAACCTACTTGCGAGATGATTCGTAATGACCCTCGAGAACAGATTGTAAACATGACTCAGGAGCGTGATGGGTCTATGGTTCTTCAACTGGGCCCTGTCGCCCTTTATGAAGAACAGTGCCACCATGCCCCTATGCCATGCCTTAGGCGTTTTGCCCTCGAGTGACGGAGTTGAATAGCCGCTGCAGCGCTTTCCGGACTGATAGTCCATCCGCTTTAGGAGTTAGGCTGTAACTCTATCATCACGCGGCGCCTTGTTGTTTTTAGGCTGTTTGAGAGCTACACTAATCCCGTACAGGCTGACGTTCGGGATGTCTTCGGTGTAGTGCCGAGTCAATTTGGTTCTAGGATCTGTGGCCAGAATAACAGGTGCCTGTGATGATGCGTAAAGCTGTCCATAGAAGCGTTCGATCTCGACCATAAGTTCAGGTCGGGGTGTAATGACTCTGCCGTCCTCTGTCTTCAGCAGACTCTGACCGGGTGACAGATCTCTTGCGAACACTTTGGAGCCTTTGTTCTGCTCGATGGCCTCTTTAATACGTTTCGTATTAAATCAGAGTATGTCGCGAGTCAGACATTAAGGCCCGTATTACAGAACGCAATAGTCCACTGCTGGACAATCTTTCCCAGCACCAGCCCACTGCTGAACAATCTTACCCAGCACCAGCTCACTACTGGAGAATCTTGTCCAGCGCCATCCCAGTGTTGAGAATCATGCCCAGCACCAGCCCACAGCTGAACAATCTTGCCCAGCACAAGTCCACTGCTGGGCAATCTTGTCCAGCAACATCCCACTGTTGGGAATCATGCCCAGCCACAGGCCAGTAATAAACAATATTTCCCAGCACCAGCCCACTGCTGAACAATCTTGCCCAGCACCGGCCCACTACTGGATAATCTTGTCCAGCACCATCCCACTGCTAGGAATCATGCCAAGTACCAGCCCACAGCTGAACAATTTTGCCCAGCACCATCCCATTGCTGGAAATCTTTCCCAGCACCAGCCCCATTGATGGACACACTCATCCAGCACCAGCCCACAGCTGGACACTTGCCTTATTTGGTAACATAATATGAATTTATTTTCTCAAGAGTGGTTTCGACCATACTTAAGTAATCAAAGATCAAATCTTTACTTGAGCGTACAAGGCACTTCTATAATAAGCAATTACTCAGATGAACAACGATCAATGAATCTCGTTTTAAGAAACTTCAATAATTAAAGCTCATCTTAAAACTACATAGTGTTAAAACTAGATTCATTACTGAGAATCGTTTTATAATACGGGCCTAAGAGATCTGTTTGTTGAGTCACCGACGAGCATTTTCAGAAGACTGTAGACCCATTACACGCCATTCCTCCATCAGCTTAGCTCTCGGCTCCGAGATCTTACTTCTTTGCTAAGTAGGGGTGGGTTGAGGTCGGGATGTAGACTTGTACCTTCAGCGAATACCGTTTGGTGATTCTGAGTATAAGGTATGCCATCCTATTCGACACACTTTCGATCTGTACCTCGTTGTTCACGAGAGACTTATGGACAATGAACCCGACACAACCTTGGGACAGGTCTTCGCCCTCCCGGAAATAGAGCAGGTTGCCAGATTTAAGGACCATCGTGTTATCACCATCTCATCGGACTACGAATAGTCCCACAATACTCCAACAAATCCTGCCCAATTCCTCCTGTAATTCCAGCAGCTGTTCCTCGGTCCGCAGTGTACGCGCGTTATACGTTGCCAGGGCCAATGTCGTTTGATTGGGGGTTTTCGCCGCCCGGGGATTCTTCGCACCCCAGGTCCCAGCCCTGGGTCGACGATCGTCACTGCCGACACGGCCTCCGGGACCGCCGGGCACTTGGGGCCTTTGGCTAGTCCGATCCATTTGGGGGGGGGGGGGGGGGGGGGAGTTGGACCTTCTGAGGCTGTTTGACGTGTGCTGTTCGATCCACTAGTGGAACATTAAAAAGAATAAGTATCATAGGATCCAGCAAGATCAATGTTGGATCTTAGTGAACTTCAGCGTGCTATTTGATCAACTGGTGGATCGAGATGGTGGATTCTACTGGACAGAAGGTTTATTTTGAATATGTAACGAATGCTTTTTTACCCATGGGTAAAAAATAACATCTCTTAGATGGCCACTGCTCTCATAGGCAACCACTGAGCAATTTTGCCGGGAAAAAACATCACCCTGATCTCTATATCTTAATGGGCCCTTCTATCCTAATGCGACACACTTTTTTAGGACGAGGGAATCTCTTTACAATTCACAAGGGACTGTAGCTGACAAGGGTGTTCTTTGGATATGCCGTAGGACTCGGGTAACAACCCTATACCTGGCGAAACCACCCTGCGGTACCTCGCTACCCCCGGTGAAGGCATGTTCGGGATCGAACTAGCCATTTCCAGAACACACCCCTTGGGAACACACCCCTTGGGAACAGGCCCAGTGGTATAAACGAGCTGGGACTTGCCAAGGAAGGGGTTAATCGGTTGTGACCCCCCCAGACGGGCAACCAGGAAGGTGATGTAATATCTCCCAGCCGGTTGTGCGTTGGTTGGACCTGAATCCTTCCTGGCTGCTTAGGGTAGTAGTACCTTAGAAGGCGCGCCTCTTCCTACCTAACCGCCTACGACGGAGCGGGGCGGCTTGAGAGTCCTCCTCCCAGGCCCGCTTCCCTGCAAATACTCCAACCGATGGATGTGGCAGTTTTCCGGCCTTTAAAACAAATATGGAGGAAGGCCGTATATGATTCATCATAATGATAATCAGTTTGTCATACTTAAAAAAGAAAATTTATATTAATACTTTTATATTGAATATACTCTTTGGTTTTCGCAAACCCTTTAAAGAAATTTATATAAAGTAAATTATTAGTCTGGGATCTGCTTTCTTTATGACTATAATATGTATAAAATACAAATAAATATTACATTATTTTATTATAACGTAAGTACTTATATGAAAAATAAAACGAATATAATTATATATTTTTTTCGTAATGATTATAATGTAATCTTTAACGTATAGCAATAAAGTTCAAGGTAGCGTGAAAAATCGACGACTTTTGGGTCAACATGACGGTTACTAGGACAAACTTGCCGACTACTGGTACAATTGGCTCCTTTTTACTTTTTTATATTACAATAAATTATTTATTTAGTTTATCTAAAAACCACTATTACCTCTGAAAACTACAATAAATATTTTAGCAAGCTATCGAAGTTTTAGATTATTAAGTCTACAAGGTTTACTGTAACACAGCTCCAAAGTCAGCAAAGTTCAAAACCTGACGAGTACTGGGCCTTCTACCTTAACAATATTATATTAATGTCATCCATTTCAGAAATGTCAGACCACTTTGGTTGCAATGGATTACTTAAAATTATTATAACCATCGGTCAATTTTAAAAACATCGCATAACTTTTTATGTCCCTTATATTCTTTAAAACATTTTATTTAAGTATATTTGTTTTTAGACTGCAGTTGTGATGATACTACATCGTTGAAACTGCTGATGACGGGTGCGATAAGCTTGTGTCTATGTTCTAAGCATTTGTCGCGTCTTTTAGGGTTCCGTAGCCAAATGGCATAAAGCGGAACCCTTATAGATTCGTCATGTCTGTCTGTCTGTCTGTCTGTCCGTCCGTATGTCACAGCCACTTTTGTCCGAAACTATAAGAACTACACTGTTGAAACTTGGTAAGTAGATGTATTCTGTGAACCGCATTAAGATTTTCATACAAAAATAGAAAAAAGCAATAAATTTTGGGGGTTCCCCATACATAGAACTGAAACTCAATTTTTTTTTTCATCAAACCCATACGTGTGGGGTATCTATGGATAGGTCTTCAAAAATCATATTGAGGTTTCTAATATCATTTTTTCTAAACTAAATAGTTTGCGCGAGATCTAGTAAGTAGTTTTTTTAATACGTGATAAATCCTACGGAACCCTTCATGGGCGAGTCCGACTTTTTATATAATATTTATAAGAATTAGAACAATAAGGTTTATGCTGAATTCCAATGAAAGGAGCGCACCTCAAGTATAACTTGGGCTCTTTGTAATATTCCAATGAATATAACGTGGCCACAAAGTGTATATCGGGCGTGTTACAATTCCAATGAAAAGAACGTACCCATTTATGGAGATGATCACTGTACATAAGAGTACCTTACAGGTTTATAAATACTTTAATAACATACCAAGAGATTGCGCCAAATCTTCAGATTATATCGTCTCATAAACAGGCTTGATGTTTCACGATAATATCATTTCCGACTTCCGTGCACGTTTTAATTTTCGATAGTTTTTCTGTTAGCATGATCTTTATCCTCTTCGTTGCGTTTTCTTTTTTTGGCATTATAATAAGTAATTAGCAAACTATTAACACTTAACTCATAATATATCTAAGAAAAAAATTAATAATGTGTCGAGTGGTGAAGCACTAAACTGTGAATGAAGCATGAGGTTAGAGGAGCGTGGAACGGGCGACAAAATGTTAAAAATACAAATTTTAGTTGGGTAATTTAATTTAAATATTCTCAACTGTCAGTGCGAGTGGTGGATCCAAGACGGTGAAACTACATGTGTATACCTTTATTATATTCCAGTTACTAATCTAGGAGGACGAAGCCCGAAGTATAACTATAGCCTATTCGTTATTAACAAAGAAACATTGATGATGATAATAATAATAAATCAACAAACAATACTTCACATTATTATATTTGTGCAATGTAGAAAACAAATAAAGGTGTGGCGCCTATATGTCACCATCTCTGACAGTGCGACAATTGTCAATAGTACATTGTTACCCCAGGGGTGAAAGTAACGTTAAAGACTAAGGGCTTGTTTCACAATCGAAAAGTAAGTATTGAATAGCTTACTTGACTGATGATTTGACGGTTGTTATATGAAAAATATGTCAAAGAATCTGTCAAGTAAGCTATTCAAAACTTACTTATTGATTGTGAAACAGACCCTTAGAACAGTAAAAGTAACGTTAACGTTAAAGACTTATTTAGTCCCTCGAACTATTGGTGCCCTCGCTACGCTCAGGCGCCAAACACCGTCTCGGGACTAAATAAGTCTTTAACCCGAGGTACTGTGCTTTTCATTACGAATACAAGGAAAGTAAAAATACAATGAATTAGATAAAGAAAAACGTGTTATTTTACATAAATCAACAAATTCTGCTTTCTCTTTCTCTTATAAAATCAAGCGTTAACTCCATACTCCATTGTGTTAATTATTAACACAATGTTATAGAAATATATTTAATAGTTTATACAAATCTCTGCTATACGGAAGTATTAACAAAACTCTACAAATGGAAAACAAATGAAGATCGCATTGCCGCTTTCCCGTTTATTTTGGTTTTTTTTTCTGTGGCCGGCCAGCTATTCAGACATAATTTTTCATTTTCATAATATAAAAAATGGTAAATATTTTGCCCAAATTTATGTTATTTTAATGAAATAGTTAAAAATAAATTATAATAAAGTCATTTAAAATAGTTCTTTAAATACTTAAAATTATGTTATTTAAATTTTACACCACGCTGTAATTGAGTGGCTGTATAGAAAGTCGGAACATGGTTCAATGAAAATGTGAAAAAGAACTAGTTTATTTTTTAAAATTTGACAGCTGCCGTCAGTTGAAAGTGATTCGCCCTAGGGCTGAAAAGTATTACTTTCAACCCGCTACTCAGGCAACTTCAGACCTACTTTCAGAGTATGAGTAATGAAAAATATATAACATACCCATGTGGCTATCGAGAGAAAGTGCACATACCCCTATTTCATCAACTCTGACAGGTACGACAATTTTTATAAAATATAACATATCTATTCCACATCTCTGACAGATGCGCGGTAGTTGTCTAAATATTTGACATATCTCATATATTTAGAAAACTGTCACACCTGTCAGAGATGGTGAAATAGGGCGGTTGTCTCAGCGTTAATGTCTCAGTGGACGTGCTTACAGCTATTACCAATTTTGCCATACCATCAGAATATTATTATTATTAATACTTTATGTACATAGTGTACAACGGAGGATTTAATGCCTGAGGTATTTTCTACCACTCGACCTTTGGATGGTGCAGAGAGCAACTGTGGTAGATGTACCAAAAACAAAATGAATAATTTTACATCGCAATCATTTAATAATATTTCAAAACTAATACATAAATATAACAAAAATAAACTAATCCATAGTTTATTTTTAAAACTTAACCTTGTAACACCGTTTTTTCTTAAAATTTCATAAAACACTAATTTTGCAAAAACACTTTGGTTTCACTGTAGTTTTAACACAAATTTCACAACTAAAATCATAATTACAATAACTTTGTCAATTAATTTCACAATATCAATGTCAAGTGTCAACGTCAACGTCGTTTCACGTCACGTCAGTGACATTTGCAATTATCTTTGGTCATTATTCACTTTTTGCATAAACAAAATAAATCTCGCGTTTATCCTGGCCTTATTTACAAAGATAGTTTTTTTCGCCCAAAATCCCGTGCTTCCATTTAGGTGGGTTGATTTTCTCAAAATTCGGAATTTGACATTTAGACCGTTTGTTTTGATCATTTTTAGAGACATATCGTAATAAAGTACACTTAAGGCTACAGATCATATAATTATGGTTTCGTCGAATAGAATTTGGAAAGCATTCACAGTTTGTTTATGGTTAATTTACATTACGTTTTGTTTTCCAACCAAACCTATAACTTTGGCTGGAAATACTTATTGCATATTGTAGAATTTCGAAAGATCCGTATGTTGACTTGACACATCATGACACACATGTTATGAAATGAATTTGGTTTTAGGGCAGGTTCCGTCGCTAATACGACGCTTAACATTCGGTGAACGAACGCGCCCATTTTTCACCCTAGTCTTTGAACGCGTCTTTCGTCTATGTTATGATCTCCGAACTGGTTAGTCTGTGAGACATCGACCGAAGGAATTTGTTATTGATTCGAAGATCATAAAGTATTTATATTCATTTCTGCGAATAAAATCAATAGGTATTTCTCCCGTTTTCCGTGTGAATTTAATTTGAAAAGCTACAGTGAGACTTCAAAAGTCAGTTCTTTTTGTTTTCAGCTTGAAGAGTAAAGCTAAGGAAAAAATACTATATTTACTCGCCGGCACGCGATTCATTAAATTAAATGGATTTATTGTATCAATAAGTGCAAAAAATCAATAAGGTATCTAATTAACTTATTATATAATAACTTAACTTATATTTCATGATTTAAAACAGATTTTGTTAATTTTATTTTTATTTGTGGGTAAATTGAGTATTAAATCAAACATATTACATTTCCAAAATTCGCCTTTTTCATCCCCTATTTCATTAAAAAACCCTGATAGTAAGCGGCATCTTAGTGGGATTAAGGCATATATTGAGTAACACTTGCGAATTTCATGTTAAATTCTAAATTTTCACAATATTAAGTTTCACATCCTTCTTTGGCAAATAACTCACAAATTAAGCTGTTTTCTTTTTATTAATAGCAATAATTATACACAAAATAGGTACTCTCCCCTCCATATGTCCCTTTTATTAACTAACCAATAAGAAACATTGACAATTCATTGAAAATTATGTTTGGAATTAACTTGCAATGTTTATTACATGAAATTCAAATGTATTGACTGGGATTCCTTCAGAACTCAGTGTTAGACCCACTGACCCTAAGATTATAGGCATATTTAATTATGTTTTTAACCTAACACTGTGCTATGAATCTCTAGGGCAGTTCCCGGAGGCCGTAGGGCTCCGCTGCTTAGCTAGACAAACTAACCTAGTATCAAGGAGGAATTCTGTGGAATTACACAAGTAATATTAGAAACAGAGAATAATCTAAGAAACTGGAATTTTATATCTCTCACCCGTGATCGCAGAAACTTAGCATCGAAGGTATGATCTACTAACAACCGCTCCGGGGAAGGCTACTAATTTCTAAAAAAAAAAAAAGGAAACCTATAACTATTTGTTGGTGTACTTTATTGCCCCTCAATTTCATAGTTTTGTACCCAATTTGTACCTGATTTTTACCTGCCGAGATTGATCAAACAAACCTGAACCATCCTGCCCTTGGCTTGTATTGATTAAACAATTAGTTAAGTGCTTTGCATTAAGGGAGTTTATTTACTTAAGTACCATATGCATAAGTAAATTATGTACCTACAAGAATAAAGCTTTTCATTTTGTATCGAACTAAAGGAATAAGTTTGTTTTTTTCTTTCAACTTTAAGATTTCCCTATATTTCTACAATTTAGCAAGAAAAAGTACTACAACCTATTGATAAATTTCTTAATATCTAAAGGCAGCGCGTTCCAAAGAAGAATGGATTGTACGAAAAATTAAGAGTGAATTATTTCGGAGCTATGAGATGGACATCTAAGAAGACAATTGGATGCTGACTGAAGAGGTCGATTGTGAGACGTTCACAAATACTGAAAATGCGGGTTTAAATAACTGGGTGCATTGGGACTATTCAGAAAGGCGAAAAGGGTATTTAAAGTTCTTACATGTCTACGCTGCCGAATAGGTAACCAGTTCAAACGCTGCCGATGCTCAGATATGTGGTCGTATTTTCGCAGATTGTAGACGAACCGAATGCAGTTATTCAGAAGCCGGTTTAATTTGCTGAGCAGATCTGCATTCAGGTCGAAATAGCACACATCACTATAATCGAATAATAAGCATACTAGATTTTACGTATCTATTTAACTTGTTCTGCAGACAGAATATCGTAGCAATAAGTATTTTGTATATTGTTAAAGCGAGAGTAATTACACATTTAAAATTTTAAATTTAATTAAAATAGTAAAATTTTGTAATTTAAATTAATTTTATATTTATTTTTTCGTCTACCATTTCTCTTATTAAAATAAAATAGATGTAAGCCATTATACTCGACTCAAGAAAGCGTTCGTTTTCACAAGCACGATAATCAAACGGCAAACACTCAGTAATATTCTGTATATTCTCAGTAGGTACCTAATATTACAAAATACGTCGTCAAAGACTACAACCAAAGCTTTGACGTCAACTTCGCAAAAATGTTCTATCATCAAAACAACAGTAAAATATTCCTTTTGTTTCATGTAAATGGCTAGAGGAAAAGTTCTAAGAACAGTCTGGCTTTTAAAAAGTTCCCAAGCAGACACTAGTGAAAATACACGAGAGTTATTACGCAAACTTTTTTATTCTTGGAAACGATTTAACTTAAGCTGATGCAGGGAAACAAATAATAGGTAGTTAGGAACAATATAAGTCAGCGGTACCAAAGTTATACCAATTTCGGCACGTAATTTGGAAATATCAAATATTTTATCATTTCTAGGTGTCATGATGTTTCTAGCAATGTAATGTCTGCTTTATTATTATACTTGATACACAACGATTTCTACTATACTTTGTGGTATAGTAAAAATCGTTGTGTAGCAAACAAGTGGACGGTCCGCGTAATGGCGTATGTTAACCCCGGGGAATCGCTTGCGCGTAGATGACAATTGAGAACATGCAATATTTTTATTTTTGCGTTTATTGTAAAGAATCCCATGTAGATGGGATCAATCAATAAATCAACCCAATCCCATCCCATAATTCCATCCCAATCCCGATTCCCGATCACAAGTATATTAAAAATTAAAATTTGTTGCAATAAAATGCAGTCTGAAACTAACAGTTTCATATTTCGTGCTAAAATGGGCCTACAGTTCTGATGACGTCACTCCTGTCTGTCACACATTCGTTGCTAAAATATTTCGATGAACATTCAATTCAAATATCACAGATTAGTTATTTTAAAGAGCGTCGGTGGCGCTGTGGACTCGGCACTTGCCTTCCAATCGGGAGGTCCGGGTTCGAGACCGCCATGTACCACTGTGTTTTTCGTTTTCGAATTTCATATGTACATTTGTCTGACGCTCCTACGGTGAAGGAAAACATCGTGAGGAAACCTGCATACATCTGCGAAGAGATTCAATGGTGTATGTGAAGTCGACCAATCCGCATTGGGCCAGCGTGGTTGACTAAGGCCTAATCACCCTAACATAGGGTAGGCTCGAGCCCCTCGGTGGGGACGTATATGAGCTGTGATGATGAAAGGGACCATCTATCAATATCTTACATAGTCAAAAGAATGTTATTTATTATTGCTCTGAAAAATGGCGTGTGCATTCATGTTTTGTACCAATGTGTCTATCAACTTCAAAGAAGTTCCCAAATTAATTGTTTTTAACGGGACCATCTGATCTAAAGTTAAAAAAAATTGTTGTAACACAATAACCTTTTTTGTGTACTTTATTTATTAATGAAACACGAAGGCTTAAGTAATACTTAACCTATTGTAGTAGTTTAATGCCTTTCATTTCTACACTCTAAAACTCAGCACTTTCAACAAAAAAGTTACTACTATGTCAACATTACTCTTGGTAGGTTTCTGGAGTCTTCTATTTTTATAAAACCAACTACCATTTTTTACAGAAAGAAATTAAATAATTTTCGTAAAAATAATGTTTACCTTTAAATCTGACGGGGCATAAAAGTGACATCATCGTTGATTGGTAGATTAAGATGCGTTCCGTTTCCTGTATTTTTTCTCGCAATTATTCATTAAATATCGTATAAACTAAAATAGAAACGTTGCCATCATTCTTATTACACGTTTTTATATAATTTCAACCATAAATCGTTCATAAATATTACATTGGCATCTTCCCTATTAACCAAGGAATGGGTCAACAATAGGGGCGAGTGGAAATGACAATTCCACACGTGCATCGAACGACGTTTTTCTTATACATTTGCGAAAAATAAAACAGCGAATGAAAATTCATGAAAAGAAGTTTAATCCCTGGACAATTAATAATTGACATCACAATTTGGTTGCCGCGTCCGCGGTGGCGACGACGCGCTTAGCGCCCCCGCGCGCGTTTGAACCGCTCCACGGCAGCGTTTTGTAATTTAATAATAAGAATTATAATAATAAATATATTTATTTTCCTTCCATATTACAATGTTTCAAACAAATATGTATGTGTGAGTTTGTGTGTGTGCGTGTGTGTGTGTGTGTGTGGGTGGATGTGTACACTGCTCACCTGATGGGAAGTGGTAACAGTCACCTATAGTAGGTACATGTGGTGCCTGTGAGATTCGCAGCAAATCTCCAATCCCCACAAGAACCACAATGTACGCTGTCAACTTGTGACATAAGATGTAAAGTCACAGTACCCAGTAATTTCACTGCCATTTATTAAACATACCCTTCAAACAGCAATGCAAGCACTGCTGCTTTGCACCAGAAATAGGTAAGACGGAGATACCCAAGCAGGCGACCCTGTACAGAGTCTCCCTCCATAAGAGTAATTACACTATAAAATAGTCATTTCATATATAATGTACAGAAAACTTTACCACCTTTCTTGAAGAACCCCACGCTATAATCTATATAGAAAACTATACCAGGAAGTTAGCCTAAGGGTACATGGGAGGAAATTTTTACAAAAGTGTAGAGAAGATTTGATATAAATAATAAATTATTTCTTTGACGCATTAACTTCAAATTTTTAAAAATTAAAAATACTCGTCTATCTCATTTGGATTTTGTCATTTTATTCATATTTGTTTTCTGGTCAAATCGTTAACGTACACTGTAAAATTTTAAGATAATTTTAATCATGCATAGTTTAGTCACTATTATTTTAATTCGTTGTTAGTTTAAAACTTAACTGTTGCATCAGAGAAATGTAGAAATGAAGAAAATAAATGAAGAGAGGCGACAGAGCTGAATCTTATTTCTTTTTTAGTTTAACACACTTAACTATTGGATTAGGCATAGTATTTTAAATGGAAAGAGGTGAGCTGAATCGAGTTTAAGAATACAGAATACATTTCAGAAAAGAGACACCCAACCAAGCCTAGAGTCGTAAACTTGCATTCCTAAAAAATTCCCAAAGCCTAACGAATTTATGGTAATTTATCATTATTTCAGAATACCTAATTGAAAATGCTATGAACAACGGAAAACATTTCTGAACGAACAAATTCAATAAAAACTACGTTTGTGTCATAAATAGTATTTAATCAATTTCAAATCACCTTTCAAGAACTGCGAATATCTCGACGAAACGAAGTTGAGGTATTTGCTGTAGAATTGTTGCTAGAGCTCTCAGCTGTCTGGCGTAATATCGCGCTATTGGAAGAGACTATACCTAATCCAATTTATAAGGCATTCGAGCTGTGACTCTAATGGAATAACCGCGAAGTTAATTTTGGAAATTTCTCGAGATCAGATCATTATAGAACTTACCAGGATTTTCACTTTGAATTTTTTCCATTTTAACTCTAACTACTCGTAATAAGATTCTACACAAAAAAAAATGGCAATATCTAAAAACAGCATTGGTGAAAGGTTTGTTTAGCACACATGCATTTTCTTCCATTTTGTTATAAACTACTTACTAAAAGTTTGTTGCATGAATTCAACACACAAACTCTCGTCTAATTTAAACATGAGAAGGAACAATTTCTAGTACCGCTTCGAGTCGAGTAGAAAAGTTAGAAGACCATATTTGAAACTAGATCCCAGCTCAGATTAGGCTCTTGCGAGTACTTCTGTGTGAACTCAGTCAGATACAAAATGAAAAAAGTTTCTGTTTGTATGGAGCTGGCAAAAAGTTGGCGTTCATACGATGCACATTATAATTCAAAAGCGATATTACTTTTTCAAGCCAAGTAAGTTGTCAAGTGAAATACTAAAGCCATCCTTTATCTACATTATTATTTCTTTATAATTTTTTCTAGAATACATATTGGAAACACGTGACATTTTGTGGTGTCAAAAATACTGTATTTTTTAAATCACCATTTTATTCAATACTATAGTTATGTCCGTGATTTCGCGAGAATTAAGCTCAACACTCTATTAGTTTCCTTATTTTTTGCATGAGGGTTTTCTTCCTGTGTGAGTTTTGAAAAACTCCAGTAGTTTGGACCCTATATTAATACATCAATCAGTCAGTCACCAACTAAAGCCTATTATAAACACAGAAGACAATAAGTAAAATAATGATTTAATGAATGACTCACTGATCAATATTTTTTTTAGTTTTTACTTTGTTACTATACGAGTGAATATAGAAATAATCATAAATATTTTACTCTTTCACGGGGGCTGCTCATTACGTTGCAATTAGGTCGAATTTTATTGTCGCTTCGTCAGATTTACGGACGGTGTTTCCGTTCACGTATCCGATTTTCGGAATACAGGACCATTTAAAAATTCTAACTGTTTATTATGTTAAAATGATATAAAAGCTATTCTTGTAAAAAACATATAACTGTCATTGAATTTTACGAGATAGTCCACATGAAAGTAAGTTTATTTCTATGTTAACACTTAAGTTTTAATACAACGTCACCATGTTATTTTAAACCAACTTCACAAAAGGAGGACGTTGTCAAATTAACTTTGTTTTCTTTTTTATGTTTGCTACCACAAGATTCCGTCATATTTTATTTAACCAATAGGTATGGAAAATTCTTCGTTCGTTTGGATATAATTTCCAATTGGTCCCATTGTCACTAAGTCAGAATCTGGTGGTGGCATCACAGGAAGCTCGAGGGAAACTCTTAAATTTTATGGGTACGTCCAACGTGTTTCATGTTTTTACCGTCTTCAGAAAAGGAGGAGGAAGCAAAAATACGAGTATATGACATTATTAGTTTTCCTCTGAGGGGCAGGCGGCGCCGGCATCAGCCCTCCGTCCACTTGGTTCATATTATATTATTTCTGTCATCGCCTTTACCGGCGCCGCCAGCCTTAGGCGCTGGTAAACTTGCCAAACCGGATCGGGCCAGGTTGTGAAAACACAGCCAACAGAAATGAGCTATATCACACAATTAGTATAAAGAGCCTTTTAGATATATGTAAGTATAATGGGTCGTAAAAAGAACGAACATGGAATCGAAACCCACGTATTGAACCCCTCGTCAATATCATTTTTGTCTTCTAGACCATACCTGGGAAATTAATAGTTACCGAGTTAAGTTTAAAGTGACATTTATTTTTTCGGGGTTTTTATATAGCAAACTGTTTACAACAATATCTGGTAATTTCCCTCCAAAGAGACATAAAAAATCAGTATTTATTATCAAATAAAAGTTTGTTAATTTACAACACGTACCTAATATATTTACAACGGACGCAAGTGCGCGTTACATTGTGTAGTACTTTTTGCAGTCGTGTATTTTAAAACCTTAAAATAAATTTCGTTTCCCATTAATATTTTTTTTATACAACTTAATTTTAATGGTGTGAATGCGTAGACGCGGGCTTCGTTATGGGTCTTTAACAGCCTGCATGTATACTGGTAAACCAAAAATTCCTAAGCTACGGAAACAAAAATACTCAATCCGAATAAGCTGCCGTTAACGATTTTTATCTTCCGATACCAATCTGAAACGATTTAATGTGCCTACGGACGGAAGCACTACAAAAAGTAATAAATTCTTTATTTGCCCTCCAGTTGAAAGCGAAACCATAAAAGCTACATATTTTAACATGCGTATAGCTCCTAATAAAATTTTCTACAAATTTTATGATTACGTTAAACCATTATCATAATAATTGTGAGTTCTATTGACACTTTTGATTTCAAGGCCGGGGTGGCGCACTGAGAATCAAAAACATTCGACAGTAGGCCGTATAGTAGCAAGCGACCACGGAGAACCTTTGCATAACCTCACGTCTATCCCGGGACCTGAAGTCTGAAAAGTTGAAGAAATGAATAGAGTAACGCGGCAAGTGTCAGTGGTGGCTGCTCATAGCTCGCGCCACTAGTTTTTACCATAGGAAATTGTTTAAAACGACTTTGTCGCGCGACACCCTCCGCTTGCCGACCACTTTTTAGACCCCCCTTCCCTCACCCTTGGTGATCCGTGGTGAGGTTCTACCTTACCCCCTCTCTAATTTAAAAAAAACTTAAATATTTCATAATAACGTATACATACGACTATTATGCTTACCACAATTTTTTCATGACAAATAATTAAAATTTTAGTTTCTTCAATTGAGTCAATTGCGGTTTACTTAACACATTATAATGTCAAAAGTCACCTCATAGGTAAGCATTCTCAAGCATGGCTGCACAAAAATATACACGATGTCGATATGTAACTGCAACCACCAGCTCTCCTCCATTGTCATCCATAGCAATGTTTTCCGAAATTCCCTTTTTAGACGTCACGTGATTAATGGATGACCCCTTAACTCCAAAGTCCCCTTCAGTCAAAAACCATTATTACTATTTTATGATGTCGCAGTTTGTTTTAAAAATAGTATGTGGTGCTAGACGTTATTAAATTAATATCGAAATCATAAACTCTATAAATTATTAAGCTTTTGTAGCATAATTTTTGGAAGGGCTATAATACCAACTACTCCAATTAAATCCAATTAAAACTACTCGAACTAGGTACTTTGTCATTAATAATTTACGTTACATTAAACTAGATTAATGACTAACATTCAGGCAAATTTTAACATGTATAAACACAATAAACATGATGCACTGTAAAAAAATCAGTCCAACCACAGAACATTGAATAATTACACACGCAATCAACGCATCGTTGATCTGACAGTGTAATATACTTACAACATATAGATGTAAAAGTTTAAGTAAACTAGCTGGCAAAATTATGAAAGCTAAAATCTATATTATTCTTCATAGTTTTCCATGTTTGTCCTAAGAAACTAATTAAAACTAAAAATATTTTAATTAAAAATATTAAATGGTCAATTTAAATTAAGTTTTCGTTTAAGAAACCAATCAAATAACCGTCCATGCTATGTTTGTGTTATTCACAAAACACAATTATGTTATAACAGTAATTTGTCCGATATTTCATATCCAAACTTAGGTTAAAGGAAATCGCTGCCAGGGAGAATCTAATGTTGTGTTATTATCGGCTTTTTAGCTTTCTGTGGTCTAAAGTCACTTGATGCTATAAATAAAGTAGACCTAAATTTAAATCGAATAAAGTACACAGTCATTTCCTGCGATTTTATCTTTTATCCCTTGATATTAAACTAAAATTAACGCTATTCAGGAACTTTTTAATTAATTTCTAGTTTGTAGCGGCTTATTTTTATCCCGTTTAAAACGCTAGAAAGTATCTAGGGGATTTAAAACGCTTTTTTATGTCTTATTTTTGTTATTTTCATTTACGTAAAGAGTCTATACAGTACGTAAATCAGCAGAATGTATTTTTGTGCGAAGACGGAAACCGTCTTACCTCAGTTAAATCAATTTTAAACGACAATCTTTTATCTACATAATTATAATAAAACTATATTTTTCTATTGGATTCGTAATTATAAAAAAATATTGTTCAATATTAATAAAAACGTTTTTCATCCCACCTTTTTTTCAGAGATTATAAGACTAAACGAACTGGCTATCCTGCATCTATACTTCAAAGTCAAAGTCAATATACTTTATTCAATTAGGATTACATAATCGCTTTTGAACGTCAATGCAGCTACACCAATGGTTCACAAGTCTACGGCGGGAGACCTTGTACTGGAAAGAACCAGCAAGAAAACCAGCAAGGGCTATTTTTTTCTCCCTGTATTATTACAGAGTCGTCAATTGAAACCTGACCTCAAAGCAAAAGTTTGAGCTCAACTTCCATTACAAGATTAGATGTGTCAGTTTTCTTCTTAATGTGTCGTTACCAAAATAATATTTGTTTACATAAATAGTTAAACACAACAACATGATTCTTTATCTTCAGGTTAACACCAGGCATTAGCATCATTCAAATAATCTTTGACTTTATAATATCCTTTACTCATTAGAGTCTTTTTTACATGCGCTTTAAACTTATGAAAAGGCAAATCAGTAACATTTTGTGGTTCTTTGTTGTAAGAAGTTATACATTTCCCCATAAACGAGCATCTAGTTTTTTGAAGCCTATATGTTGGAACGGCAAGTTTATTTTTATTTCTTGTGTTTAAATGGTGAATTTGGAAATTGGTTTCAAATGTATTATAACTTTTATGGGCATATACTATACGAGTATATACTTGCGTTAACTCCAAAAATGTGCTATTGCTTTAAATTCACTAAGCCAATTTCAGTGAAATCAGTAAGCTTACTCTTAAAATCAATTCCGGTTGATCATCATTGATATAAGTTGTAAGATTTTGCAATTTCTGCCGCAACCTAGCATTTTAGGGCGAGATAATCTGCTACGACACCAATGGCTATGTTGATTAAGAGGATTGTGAAGCTGTAAATTTTCATACAAAAAGCGATAACGCTTTTCTCCCTCTTTACATAGTCCAATTTTCATATTTTTTGGAAATGTTGTAGATATAATGAATACGTATACGTTTTGAATTTGAAGTAATATTGCTCAGAATATAAATTATTTGCATCTAAATATCCATATTTAGACTTAAAAACTAACTTGAGAATTTTTATCTTTTTGACTAAATTATTCTGAATTACAAAAAAGCAAACATATATAGATTAAGGTATACTGAATCAAAGATAGATTAAGGTATGAAGTAGGACTCTGTTTGCCTGTCTTCACCGGTATACGGTTTAATCCTCCCTCCAGAACGTCTTCGCTCCTGGTGTAGGTCACCTTCGGGATTTAAATTCGACATCAGGTTTGAAACTCACTTGTGACCTCCAGGCAGGCAACCATGTCAGGGCTATATTTCCCTGTTAGATGTTCGTCTGTCTGGACTAACGCCTTCCCTTCCTTTTTGACGATATCGGCTAACGTGAGGACTCCGTTGCGGACCAGCGCTAGGACTAATACTTCGAGCTAATCACCAGACGAGCACTCCACGCGAATTTGAGTCCTCCACGGGCTTGAGTACACCCTGTACTCAATGTTGTCATCGGGAGCACCGCAGTGATGGCATTGTTGCGTTTCCTCACAACATGTGATATGCTGCAGATGATGACCGAAACAGCATCATCCGGAAGGTGAGGTTGCCTTGCGGTGCCGAACCCACACCAATAATAGACGAATGTCCTCAATCGTCCAGTGGCGGCAGTTGCGTAGGCATGCTTGCCTGGCGCACGGCTTCCCACCGAGCTTGTCATCTGATGCTAATTACCTCCTCTGGTAGAAAGTGTACCCCCATATCCCTCGTCGCTACCCGAGCCACAACCTGCCTAATTATGTAAAGTTCGTAAGTTCTAATTCTACTGATTTGTATCTACAATTAAGAATATCACAACATTTCCTTATTTCCTTATCATTAAGCAGTCTATTTGTGGCGCTTGCATACTCATTTTCCAGGTGGTCGATTGCATTGACCACAATGGAAAATGCGTTTTTCAATGTATATTTTTTTATACAAACAAGCAAACTGCCCATCTGATGGTAAGTGGTAACAGTCACCTATAATACATGTGGCTCTTGTAAGAATAGCAGCAAAACTGCAACCCCCACAAGAACTGAAATGTACGTTGCCAACTTGTGACACCAGATTTAATGTCACGGTACCCAGTAATTGCACTGCCATTATCTTATACCCTTCAAACCGGAACACTACAATGCAAGCAGTGCTGCTCTGCGACATTTATTTCGGAAGTTGTGTATACATAGTAATTAAGTGGTGATATAAAAGTAAATATACCACGAAGTTGAAAAATAAAAGAAATTTATTTGATAACATTTTATTGTTAACAAATTAACACTCGTCCTGCGTGCTACTAAAAGTCATTGATAGGGTCCAGCAGCTGATCGTATCGTATTGTAAATCGATGGGTAGACTAAGTAACTTGTAATATTATAATTAATTGTTTACATGTTTTAAGTTTTAATAATGTTTTAAGTTGAACTTAAGATAAAATTATTGCGTGACGTATTCGTGCTTGAGAATAACAAATCTTTTTTTTTTGTATTTTATGGTCTCCATGATAATGTCATAATTTTAGCCAAAGTATATAGTGATAGTGATAATGTCTATGATGAACAGGGAACAGACAGTGTTTATGATGAAAATTACCACCTAAGTAATTGGTTATAGAGTCCTGAGTTTTTACTGTATCGCAGATGGTATGAAAAGTAGAGTATTCACCTCTGGAATAAAGCAGTGTCTTCGTTTTAGGCGATTTGAGCCCCTCGCTTCACTTAGGACTCTACATAACGCCCGTGACGTTAGACACTGCTTTAATTCCTCGGTGCATAATCTACTATTATGACATAACATAGGGAGGGTCAATCATATAATAATGCACAGAAATGCCTTGTTACGTACCTAAAATAACTATAATCATTCGGGTAACTTGAGACTTCTTAATTCTGATTAATCTTACAAGAGAACTTTTTGTTGTTGTATTCCTAAGGCTTACAAGGGTAATCTATTACCGTGGGCTTACCTACTTTTATTCGTTATACCTACAAGCTTGTTCATCATTTCATCTACAGATCTGTACAATATTAAATTAGGTTTGAAAATGATAAACAAAGTATTTTTGAGCGTACTCACATCTCTTGCCCATGGGCAGAGAGAAATCATAAACAAACTCTTAAATGCACGCTCGTCTGTTAATGGACTTTCTTCACGATGTCTCCTAAGGTCACATCTCTACCCAAGTATGATATGAATAGTATTATATAGTTAGTATAATAATGCACGTGTACGTCTTTATATAAGCAACTAATATACATTAAAATATAAAATTGTAAATGCGCAACTCACCCTAGATTAAGTGGAAAGTAGTTGTAAGCGTTTTAGAAAAATATAAATATATAGATCACATAATATTGCACCCAAGAATTCCAAAGGCACGGACCACGAGTCTGTGGAGTTTTAAATAAACTAAAAAAAAAGGTCACATCTCTATGGTGGTATGGTTAAGTCCCACCCTACCCCCAGGGGTAGTGCCAGGGGTATGGTCGGTCCGGAGGGGCCTATTGCATGCCCCGGGGGATCGTCGGCCTCCCCACCCTGGGAGGGTGAGAGGGGCTCGCTCAGAGCGAGCAGACGCCGACGAGGTCGTGGAAGTATACATCAGAGTTCCCATGACCTTGTCAGGCAGCGACGCGTCCCTTCTCGGCGTATCCTAATCAGATGAGGAGGATGCGACGATAATGGATGTGCTCGCGCCAAGGCGTATGTGAGGGGTTCGGTGGGTTTTAGTCGGTAGGCCGTGGTTTTCTGGCTGGCACTCTGCCCCCAGGGGCCGCGGAGAGTCCGACATAACCTTGCGTCCTCCCAGGCGCAAGGTATGCGTAACGCATTTCCCACCGTTAAACAAAAAAAAAGGTCCTATTTGATGCAGGTAAGTACCATACCAATCGTCCTATACCAATTTGCCAATTTGCAGTATAAATTTTATCATTTATATAATCACTCGGTTAGTGGAAAAAATATATTTTGTCTTTATTTATTATTCTAGTCATAAATATCTCTAAAGGTGCAAGTTCATGCCTCGCGGAGTCGCGATAGATAGCTACCGCGAACGTTAATCGATGCCTCAATGGCGTATGTACGAGCATGTCGCACGGTCGGCCAAGAAAGTGGTGTACCAGTTTTGACAAAACTTCCCGTATAACGACGAGGGAGACTCTGTACCAGGGTCGACTGCTTGGGTAGCCCCGTCCGACCTATCTTTGCCGCAAAGCAGCAGTGCATGCATTGTGTTCTAGTTTGAAGGGTAATAGAATACAGACCCGTGGCAAAAATTTATGGGTCATTTGAAGTACCAGGAGACCTTTTTAGAAAGATAGAATATTATTGGCATTAAATAATAAGATTCAGCACTATGCCGTCACTTGTAAGCTATCCAACTGAGTGCAGGTGAGAATTCAAAAGTACAAGTAGAGGAAGTACATTTTGGTCATATATTTTTGTACGGCATTCTTACCATCGATAGCTCCATGAGAAATAATAAGAAAACACGTAGTGCCGTACAAAAATAGTGTGCCACAAAGTCGGGATTTTTTTTCCGGCGATCTTCAGGGTAAATTTGGTCATTTGATTCTGTACGGCATCGGTTTCATACAGTTTCAATACCTCTTTTAATCCATTATTCCGCAACGCCGTACAAAAATCATGCCACAAGGGGGTAAAATCGAGGGTTACAACCCCCTCCCTTTCCGTGGTCTGGGGGGTGATTTGAAAAATTACGGCATCGGTTCCAAAACATTATGTAGCACTCAAAAGTACTATTAAAAATAATGCCGTCAAAAAATTAAAACTAAGGTAATTTGATCTTGTACGGCAACTTTTTTTAAACATGATATTGCTAAATACAATTGTTATATAATATTGCCGTTCAAAAAAAATGTTCTAAAAAAATTTAGGGAAAAGCAGAAAATGCAATTTTTCAAATTATTGTAAAAGTTTCAATAATCATAGATTAATGAAATAAAGCAATTTTCTACATATCATCGCTGTTTAAATCATATATAGGTAAATAAATTAAGAAAAAAATATTTAATTATTATTATTATTTATTAAATCGTATATAGGTAAATGAATTAAGAAAAAATGATGCCGTACATTTTAATGCGGACTATATTTTTTGGGTGATCAAAATGACTCTACCATTTCAGGAGTACTTTATGGTCATCTAATACTGTACGGCATTAACATATATTTGAAGAGAACAATTGATAATATGTATAAATCATTATGCCGTCTATTTATAGTGAAACAATGTGTACATTATATCCAAAAAATTAAAAACTATCAATCTCATTATCTTTTCGGCTGCGAGACCTGGAAGGAGACAAAGGGTCTGGACGAGCAAGCTACAAGTCAACAAATGCCTAAGATCCATCCTGCGCAGATTCTGGCCGGACACTATCAGCAACGAGAATCTATGGAATCGATGCCACCAAATCCCGATTAAGCAGGATATTGCCCAGCGGAAGTGGAAGTGGATAGGGCACACCCTCCGGAGACCAGAGGACAGCACCGCCAGAGTCCCGTTACGTGGAGGCCGCGTGGAAGCAGGCGAGACGGGGCCGGTCGGCGCACCGTCGACGCCGAGCTGCGCGAGTAGCCGGGCTGAGTTGGAGGGACGCGGAGCGAGAGGCCCAAGACAGGAGCGGATGGAGACGTCTCACGAAGGCCCTCTGTACCAACTGGGTACCATAGGAAAAATGTATGTATGTATGTATGTAATCTCATTTTCGTATACTTTTTGATGTAATATACTTCAAACATTATCTTATCTTATGGGGTGGGGTGACTCAAGCTATGAACCTTCGCACTTCGACCCACTATGGATCTTTTGTGCTCAAACATTGATATAAAACATTGATATAATTTGTTTAATTGTGTAAATAAAAAGTACTACAACTTTATCGAAAAATTTTATGTATTTTTTTACAAGCTTTTATTTAACTTGCAATGTAAGTATGTATGTTCGGGTGAAATCTTGCAACTCAATTTTGAAGCAGATTTCTTTAACCGATTGAGCTGAAATTTTGTATACACGTTCAGTCTGAATGACAATGCATGGTTGACTATGTGACGTCATTCTAAATCCAAGATGGCGGACCAATTATTTTTAATGCACCCCTACAATATGGGTATCAAATAAAAGGTCTTGCTAAGAGTAACTCGAAAAATAATATGACGTCACTATTAATGCAATATAGCGGTCTTCTAAAGCTTGAAAATTAATTTTGAAATAGATGTCTTTAAACGATTGAGCTGAAATTTTGTATACACACACAATTTGGATGAAAATGCATGGTTAACTGTGTGACGTCATTATAAATCGAAGATGGCGGCATACCCAAGATGGCGGACTAATTATTTTTGATGCACTCCTACAATATGGGTATGAAATAAAAGGTCTTGCACAGAATAACTTGAAAAATAAAGTGATGTCACTATTAATCCAATATGGCGTACTTCTAAAGTTAAAAAATCAATTTTAAAGTTAGATATCTTAAACCGTTAGAGCTGAAGTTCTGTATAGACGTTCCGGCAAATGACCTTGCAATATGATGCGTTGAATGAGATGAACCGACTGAGAAGCGTGTCCAGTGATAACTAAAAAGTGAAAAATAAACTAAATGTAAAATAATATTTTTAATAACAAGCTTTTATTATATGCGCTAAAAAGAAAAAATAAACTTTTACACTAAAACTTTTACTTATAACGTCATTTCACATCCGACACAATTTCTATGACATAAAAGCTTGTCGCGAGATTTACTTTTGTAGATAAACAAGTAAATTTTTTTATGGGAACGGGAAGCAAACGAGCAAACGTATCACCTGATGGTAAGTGATTACCGTCGCCCATGGACACCCGCAACCCCAGAGGAGTTACAAGTGCGTTGCCGGCCTTTAAGGTAGGAATACGCTCTTTTCTTGAAAGTTTGAAGGTCGTATCGGTCCGGAAATACCGAAGGCGACAATTCATTCCAAAGTTTGACTGTACGAGGCAGGAAACTGCGAGAAAAACGCACAGGCGGTATGTATGAGACCGAACAATTCCTCGGAGTATTCCCCGTAATATATGCGATAGAAAATGCATAGTGCGGCGAAATCTCTACGCAGCGCCAAGGTATCAAGCCGATTAGAAATTTCCTGGCAGTTGACGATTCGAGTCGCTCTCCGCTGAATGCGGTCCAGTGGGAGAAGCTGGTATTGGGGTGCCCCTGCCCAAAGATGAGAACAGTATTCCATATGAGGCCGAACCTGTGCCTTGTAAAGCTGTAGGCGGTGCGCTGGACTTTTTTTTTATGAATGCTGGATAAGCGTTTGGCCTCCATCTCACCTGATGGAAAGTGATGATGAGACCGAAGATGGGACACGCCTAGCCAGAAGGTGCCTATTCACTCTCATCTTGAATAACTCCAAGTTATATTGCTCAGGGAACAAATCCGCGGGCAAAGAGTTCCACTCCCTTGCCGTTCGCCATATGAATGAGGAAGCGCATCGCTTCGTGCGTTTAATTGGAATATCAATGACAAAAGGGTGGAACCCCAGCCGCCGTCTGGTTCCCCTGAGATGGAAAGGAGAAGCCGGAATTATTTCATGTAATTCCAAAGCACACTCTCCGTGATATATCCTATAAAATACCGATAAACATGCCACCTTACGACGATGTTCGAGGCTCTGAAGCTTGGCCCCCGTTAATTTGGTGTCACCAATGAGGGTCTTAGCACGCTTATCAATAGAATCAAGGGCCGCTAGTTGATATTTGGCAGACCCATCCCACAAGTGGCAGCAGTACTCCATACAAGATCGAACTTGTGCTTGATATAGTTGGAGAAACTGTTCCGGTGTGAAGTACCGCCTGACCTTGGAGAGAATGCCGAGCTTCATAGCTGCAATTTTGGCAACGGTTTCTATGTAACTACCAAAGTTGAGATTGTCAGTTACTTGCATACCAAGTAGGTGGAGATGATCAGTTACCGGTATGGATATACCACGGAAAGTCGGAGTCAGATAGAAAGGACTCCGTTTAGTGGAGAACAAACACGCCTGCGTTTTGCTAGTATTAAACTGGACCAAATTAGCGTCACCCCATTCAGAGACCGCCCGGAGTGTAGAATTCAAACGATCCATCATCGACTCCCGACAAGACCGGATCTCCTCTTTATTGGCCTTTGCATTGGAGACATATCTATCAACGACTGTGGTGTCATCGGCATACCCGAAGGTTCCAGGCACCAACAAGTCGTTGATGTGCAGAAGAAAGAGTGTTGCCGAAAGTACGGAACCTTGAGGAACTCCAGCATCAATAGTCAGTTGTTCGGAGCAGCAGCCATCTAATACTACTTGCATAGAACGTTCACTCAAAAAGTTCGAGATCCAATTGCAGAGGTTCTGGGGTAGACCATACGATGGAAGCTTGCCTAACAGGCTAGAATGCCAAACCCTGTCAAAAGCTTTGGATATGTCTAAAGAGACTGCGAGAGCCTCGCCGTGCCCATCAATAGCTTCTCCCCATATATGTGTGGCATACACGAGAAGATCTCCCGTTGACCGGCCCTTTCGAAAACCGTACTGACGGTCGCTGAGGAGGTCATTATCTTCAAGGTATGCGAGGAGACGGTTATTTAGAACACGCTCCATACATTTACACAGCATGGACGTGATAGAGATAGGTCGATAGTTAACTGGATCGGCTCTACTACCCTTCTTAGGTACTGGTTGTACATTTGCTAGCTTCCAAGACTTGGGAACCACTCCAGTCGCAAGTGAGAGTCTGTATAGGCAGGTCAATACGGGAGCCAACTCGGGCGCACAGTTGCGCAGGACAATAGCCGGTATGCCATCAGGTCCGCTGGCTTTATTCACGTCTAGATTTCTTAGAACCTTAAGTACCTCTTTTTGGTGAATGTGAACTGCTGACATGGAGCAGTCAGCTTGAGGTAGAGTTGAAGGAGGTTTTCCTGCAGAGTCCAAACGTGAATTCTCAGCAAAAAGAGAGGCAAAAAGATTTGCTTTCTCTTCTGCCGTATGGGCCAGTGAGCCGTCAGTCAGGTTTCAACAACGGTGGTAAGTTCAGTCGACAGAAGTTAGCTTCGGTTGCTTTGGCCAGGGACCAGAAAGCTTTGCTGCCCGTTGGGTATGAGGCCAGCTTTGATCCAATGCGGCCGATATGAGCAAACCTTGCCCGGCATAACTGCTTCTTGCATGCCTTAGCAAATTTATTATAGGCTTTCTTCAGGTCACGGGTATTTGGAGCTTTGCATCGTCGGGCTTCAGCCCAAGCCTGGTATGCCGCCCGCTTCTGGACTTCGGCGTGGCGGCACTCATTATTGAACCAGGAACGTGCTTCGGTGCCATTTGGGACGTCAGAGTAAGGAATGAAATATTCCATACCCAGACGAACAATCTCCACGATAGCATCGGCGCAGCTCGAAGAATCCCCAGAAGAAAAGCAAGTACGCCAAGGATACGATGCATAAAACTGGCGCATTCCGTCCCAATCCGCTAGCTTGTATCTCCACACCCGTCTCTTACCTCGAAGGCCATGATCGGGTGGAGAGTATACTGACACAGCTTTCACCTTTCACCAGACAGTGATCGGAAGTACCTAGAGGGGCTTCAACCGTCACGGTATAACGGTCTGGATCAGAAGTCAGCAATAAGTCGAGACAGTTGGCCGTGTGTGAATCAACGTCGGGAACCCTAGTAGCGCAGTTGACAAGTTGGGTAAGATTAAGTACTATCGCGAGATTATACGCCTCCCTCCCTGCAAGATCGGTTTTTTGGTGTGGGAATAGCCATTCCTTGTGGTGGGCATTGAAATCACCGAGAAAGGCCAACTGCGCTGACGGATACCTACCCTGAGCTTCAATAGCCGTATCATGCAGATATTGGAACAAGTTGGTAGTTTCTTGATCTCCACTGTGCGAACGGTAGACACAGGAATATATGATCTGTGCATTACCAGTATCAACCAAAAGCCATAAAACGGAAAAACGAGGAGCTTCAAGGTGCTTGAGACGCCTGGCACAGATGTCGTCGCGGATGTACACACAGACACCGGCACGAGAAAGAAACCTATGCTCAAGCGTGTACCCAGGATAATAGAGGTACGCCGCGTTACTCGGACATTTAATCTGCGTTTCGGTCAACAGCAGATGCGGCTTAACGGTTTCTAGTTGGTGGTGGACCGGGTTGAGATTTGAGTGCAATCCACGTATGTTGGTGAAAAGCACTTTTAATGGGAGGACGTGCAACCGCTGTTTAACGTTTTTCCTTTTCGTACTTTTCATATTTTAAATTTTGAAAGTGGAGTGAACAGGCACTAGGATGGAAGTTGGACGAGGCTCCTCACTGTGTCGAGCCCAACTAGGTACTCAGACTACCACACAAAATAGTCACTCGACTCGGAGACTGCGGGGACGCCCGAACCCCCCCGGGAGTGGCCACCTGGTCCTCCCTTCCGGTCGCCAACCGGCAAGGTGGAGCACCCCGGGATTTTTCGTTGGGTGGCGGGGCAGCCTTTGGCGGGTGGCTTTCCCGCTACTCGGGCCCCCAACTTCCCACGGTCGGCCAGCGGTGCACCGTGCTTCGGATCCCGCTAGCCTCCAGAGCCGGGCGTTGAGTGTGGCAGCACAAGTAGCTACAGACTACAGTTTAGTGTAGAGCGACTATCCAGACCCATCCTCTGCTATGGCTACTCTCAACTACGAGCCGGAACACGGAAAATCCGCTTGGCGACTCGGCTTTGTCGGGAGGGTGGTGACCAGCCACGGCCGAAGCCTACCACCGGAAAGGTTGTTGTTCGTTTAGCACAACCCGGGGATCACTTGTAGGGTATCGAGAGTAAGACCTACGGAAGCGAACAATGTCGACCCCCGGACTGAAATACCTTCTCGATCTATTGAGCACACCAAGCTTCTTAGAGGCTAATTTAGCCTTACCCTCCAAGTGGCCACGAAACTGAAACCACTTCGCTCGATATGTCGACACCAAGAATCTCAATATTGGCTGAGGCAGATAGGGGAATGCTCTGAAAGCGAGGAGATACGACAAATGGCATTTTCTTGGCGGTGAACGCGCAAACCTGTGTCTTTGTATGGTTAAAACGGACTAAATCGAATCGGAAGTCGACCCCAGTTAGAGACTTTCTCTAATGATGTATCAATTTTAGACACAAGTTTATTCCGGCACTCAATGACGTTTTCCCGAGAAATATTCGCACTGCCGTTATAGGAGGTATCTTTCGTGCTGTCATCTGCATAACAATGAATGCCGCTGATTTGCAGCATATCATTAATATGCAAAAGGAATAGTGTAGGTGATAGCACACATCCTTGGGGGACACCAGCATTTATAGACAGTGAGTCTGAGCATTCACCATCAATTAAGACCTTTATGCTTCTCTCTAATAAAAAACTGGTGACCCATCCACATAGTTTCTCGGGAAGCCCATACGAAGGAAGTTTAGAAAAAAGCGCTTTGTGCCAGACCCGATCGAAGGCCTTCGCGATGTTCAAACTTACTGCCAGTGCCTCCCCCTTCGCTACAATTGCCTCTGCCCAATGATGTGTCAAGTAAACTAGAAGATCACCAGCAGAGCGACCCCTACGAAAACCGTATTGTTGGTCACTAAGCAGCTGGTGATCCTCTAGGTACTGAAGAAGCTGGCGGTTGATAATCGATTCCATTATCTTTGAAAACAAAGAGGTTATAGCGATCGGCCTGTAGTTGGACGGATTCGAGCGGTCACCGTTCTTAGGGATCGGATGCACTAAAGCTGTCTTCCATGAAGTTGGGACTACGCTAGATGAGTAAGAGAGTCGAAATAGCCGCGTTAAAACCGGTGCCAACTCTGGAGCGCACGTCTTTAGCACGATAGGAGGGATACCATCGGGCCCACTAGACTTATGGATATCCAGGGCGAATAGTGCTCGACGCACTGAGCTTTGGTGGAACCGAATATCTGGCATAAAGCTCTTGCACTGCGGTATAGTCGGCGGTTCCTGGCCCCCGTCATCCAAAGTCGAGTTGGAGGCAAAGAGTTTCCCAAAAAGATCGGCTTTCTCTTTTGCATCATGGGCTAACGATGTGTTATCCTTGTGCAGTGGTGGAAAGGATGGCGTGCAGAAATTTCCCTGAATAGCTTTGGCAAGAGACCAGAACGCACGAGTCCCCGAAGGAAGACGCTCTAGTTTCTCGCCAATTCTACTGATGTGCTCCGACTTCGCTCTTGCAATGTCTCTTTTGAAGGATCTGGAGGCATAGTTATACTGCTTTTTTAAGGCGCTGGTATTTCCATCCCGAGACGTCACCGCATTTTCCCAGGCTTGGTAGGTTTCCTGTTTCCAGCGAGAAGCCTTTTTGGAGGATTGACCAAACCAAGGTTGGAACCTGCCACCAATGGGGACTACTGAGGATGGAATAAAAATTTCCATACCCTGCAACACCATATCAGCAACAGACTCAGCGGCGATGTTGGGATCATCCGGCGAAAAGCAAACCTGCCTCCAAGGGTGGGACGCAAAAAAGGACCGCATCCCATCCCAGTCTGCTGACTTGTAGTGCCACACAGCGCGACTACGTGCAACTCGAGGTCGTTGCAAGCACGTGAGTGGCACCGTACTCGTTATAAGGCAGTGGTCCGAGGAGCCAAGAGGGGCGTCGACAAATATGAGGTAGCCATCAGGATGAGAAGTCAGCAAAAGATCCAACAGTGAAGGTTCCTGGCTCTCCACATCGGGAATTTGCGTGGGCGTAGTGACCAGTTGCGTCAAGCCATATGCAAGAGCGAAGGCGTGAACAGATCTCCCCGCATGATCGGTTTTGCTTGAACCGAGCCATTCGGTGTGGTGAGCGTTAAAATCGCCAAGTATCACGATCTCTGCGAGTGGGATCTGTTGCTGCACAGAGTCTGCAGCCATTTGGACGTGCTCGATGAGTCGGTCAGTTTCGGTATCACCGCTATGTGACCTATAGAGGCACGAATAGACGCGGAGATGGTCGTCGCTGTCTACACGGAGCCATAAGGTGGAGAGGTCCCCACTTTCAAGATGACTGAGGCGTCGAGAACAAATATCGTCTCTGACGTACACTCACACACCGGCCTTAGGTGCAAAGAGGTGTGCCAGTCCGTACCCAGGGTAGGAGAGATAAGAAGTGTCCGCCGGGGACGATATCTGCGTCTCGGTCAAAAAGAGCAAGGCCGGCTTTGCTGTCTGGAGGTGGTGGTGGACAGCATTCAGGTTGGAGTGAAGCCCCCTGATGTTGCAGAAGTCCACAGACAGTCTGGCAGGGGATGCCGTGGTTTTGCTCTTGCCCCAGGTATGGTTGAGCGCGGTTTTGCCCCCGTGAATACGAGGGGCGGCCTAGGCGTCCACGCCCAGATATATTGCGTCCTGAAAGTGGACGTCCAGAGAGGGATTCTCCAATGCTAGCGCAGTTGGTACCCTCCAGGGGTAACAATCTATTGAACTGCGCCATCATAGGGTGGGTAGGGGGGTTGGGCCTCCGGTACCCTCACTCACTCGACGAAACACAAAGCAAGCGTTGCTTCACGCCGGTCTTCTGTGAGGCCGTGGTATTACTCCGGTCGAGCCGGCCCATTCGTGCCGAAGCATGGCTCTCCCACGGACAAAATTAAATAATTTGATGACAATAATTTTAAAGTAAAGGAACTTAAAAGTACTATTTTAAGTACTTTTAAATTACTACACACAAGTAAATCTCGCCACAAACTTTTATGTCATAGAAATTGTGTCAAATGTGAAATGACCTTATAAGTAAAAGTTTTAGTGTAAAAGTTATTTTTTTCTTTTTAGCGCATTTAATTAATTATCCTTACAAAATTGAAAGAATAAGGTTTCTCTTTGAAATTAATATTCATTATTAGAATCAGCCACTGAGTCGTCATCAGAATCAACGTCCTCGTCGACATCCGAATTCCATTCTCTATCATTTTCCGAATTATGAAATTGTGTTTTCATAATCAAAGTCTTACGTACAAATTGAAAATGTAAAGATATTTTTTTACCTATAACGTCATCAGCCCCTTCGCCTGATTCCTCATTCTAGAATGCGCGCCGCTGGCCACGTCTTGGCTTCAGTGACAATTGTCACAAATGGTCCCGGTCGAGTGTCGGACACTGGCACGGGAGAGGATGTGTATGCAGTAAACATTTACATTGAAAAGCAGTATTTTAATGGATAATTATATGTATTTATTACTTTTATATCAATACTAGCTGACCGTATGCAACTTTGTTTGCATTATAACTAACTTTTCCCCTAGGAAAACTTTTCCCGTCAGATTTTTCCCATAGGAAAATTAGCCTATGTCCTTCCCCTGGTCTCGAACTATCCCTATACCAACTTTCATCAAAATCGGTTCAGTAGTTTCGAAGCCTATTCAATACAAAGAAACAAACAATCAAATCTTTCCTCTTTATAATATTAGTATAGATGAACTTTCAGATTTATACGACATTGACTTTTTATAGACGATTGCATTAAATACAAATGAACTATCTAAATGCCGTACAAAAAAATATCGTACTGAATATCACCCGTACATTTAGTTGCATGGATTTTTCGGTAGTTTTTTCCCCCTGCAAACCTTTAGTTAGACCAACAAAAATGTACGGCACGTGAAAAAATTTTATCTATGCATAAAATACTTTCAAAATAATTTAATTTTATGTTGTGTTAAATCACCCCCCGAACCACGGAAGGGGAGGTGGTTGCAACCCTCGATTTTTTCCCCTTGTTGCATGATTTTTGTACGGCGTTGTGGAATAATGGATTAGAAGAGTACGGAATCAAATGACCAAATTTACCCTGAAAATCACCGGAAAATAAAAAAAATCCCGACTTTGTGGCGAACTATTTTTGTACGGCACGTGTTTTCTTATTATTTTTCATGGATCTATCGATGGTAAGAATGCCGTCCAAAAATATATTGACCAAAATGTACTCCCTCTACTTGTACTTTTGAATTCTCACCTGCACTCAGTTGGACAGCTTACAAGTGACGGCATAGTGCTGAATCTTATTATTTAATGCCATTCTGTCTTTCTAAATAGGTCAATAGGTCTCCTGGTGGTTCAAATGACCCATCAATTTTTGCCACAGGCCTGTAGTCTATAAGCTATGGCAGTGAAATTACTGGGTACTATATTTTCGTAGAGGAAATGTGAAGCTAGACATGGCGCTTACTGTACTAGTTCGGAGTAAGACGTAATATTACAATATAAATTAATTGTATTGTCATAGAATTATGGCGGAAATTAAGGCCTTGTTGAAGCTGAAACTAATATTCTTGTAATTAGAGTAATGAATGAAATAATTATAAAACTTCGCCCTTAGCAATTTCTTATGATAGGAATTTCCAAAGCGCCTATAAATAAATTAGGTTCATTTGATCTTTTTGATACCTAAGATCCGTGTAATTTAATTATATTGTAAAAGCCCATAAACATTGACAACTTTTCTGTTAGAATTTTTACACAAAACGCGTAAGCTCTAGACCTTCGTCTCATCTAACGGAAGTGAATATAGTTTCGCAATATCACGTGTTTTGTACACGGCCGGTTCGTTTGGGGGGCGGAAAACCTTCGAGCTTCACCGTAACCAAACTCCGGGGTGTACCTACGTCTGTGATACATGGAGCTATAGTTTCCCGGTCGATTCGCCTTATTCTATTAATAATATCACAACAATACGCAAGAAATCATAATAACAATATCACAAAGTGCTCACCCGTAGTGTCCCGTAAAACCACCTGAACAGCAGCGGAGAGAGGAGCGCTCCTCTTTGGTGAAAGCCCAGTCATGGACTCTGCTACTCTTCCGGGAACTTCTTTACTACACAACAGGGGGCCCTACATAGGCGGCCAAACTTCCCTGAGTACTTAAATAAGGCGACAATTAGGCACTCGCGAGTCCGGCGCAATTTCAAGTCGTGTGCACCGTCACAGACCCGACCTTTCCGAGCGCGTGCTCAAAGGCGACTCCTTTTACGGGAGGGGGGGGGGGGATTCCGAACATCACAATACTGCTGAAATTCCATAATTTCATATACGCTAATAATTTTCATAAGCATTTACTTATCATCTTTCGAGGTCTAATTCAATAAGTGAAAACCGAATCAAAACTAAACCGCTGCGATTGATCAGCGTATCTTGCCCATATCGACTTAAGTCATGCCAAAAGGCCTTGTAATGTACCTACCTCTTCCACGTCAACCTAGTCTTGCACCGCCACTGACGTTGATACATGGGCTGAAACATCGTAGGTAATATACAAAATCGTAATATACGTATAAAAATAAATCGTCGCTTATTACTATCGATAAAACTCAAAAATGGCTTGACTGGTTTTTTCTTATGCTAGCATAGTTTATAAAGGGCTGATTTTAAAAGAAGACTAATAGGAAAAATCCTAAATAATAGCTAAAAAATAATATACAACAATAAATTAATTGTGTATTGAAAATGACGGTACACTATGGGTACCTCAGAAGAATAACTAAAGATGGGGTGGGGCTCAGAAGAATAACTAAAGGGGTGGGCACACTTCGCAATTGTTTATTTAGATCTGTCATCTGTCAAGAAAATATAAAATTTCACCAAGTCATCTAGTATAGAATAATATTTATTATGGAAAATATAAATATCAGCGTCACCATGATGTAGATCATGTAAAATAATGTCGGTGAAAATAGCATTTTCGGTCTTGGGCGGTGGTAGGGTATGCGGCTCAAATTCAGAGTTCAAAGATCAATTCCAGAGGCAACCTTTGATCCCGTTTAGTCAGTAAAACTGTTATAATTAGCTAGACTTGGGTCAGCGATTCAAGTTCAAAGGTTGAAGCCCGATCTAGAGGCAGACTCTTTTTTGGTCTCATTTTTGAGCCTGTTATGCATGCCATATCCAATGTTTGGGTCATCATTAGGTAGTAATACCATATTAAGTAGCTTTAAAACTACAATGTACAATAAATAAAAAAATAAATAACTAACTATTGATGTAAGTATGTCAAAAATTGCAAAAAGCGTTCTAGAGACAGCTACACTGCGTTTGTAGTCTTGTAGTAGGTCGCTATTACCTTCATCATCATCATCATGTCTTGTTAAATGAGATTACCAGCTTCCGATCTCGATTACGTGATAAAAATTCAAAAATAGTAAGTGTATGCAAAACTTTCGGAATATATATTTATGAATACAATTACAGAGAGTACCTAATTAATTAGTGCAATAGCTACAAAGATTATCAGCTTCCGTTCTGGATTAAGTGATAAAAATTAAAGAATATTAAGAGATGCATAGCTATCGGCTTATATATTTATGAACACAATTCACAGAGCATAATTAGTGCAACAGCTATAAAACGACTTTTTCATTCTATTTCTCTGTCATCATTTAAAATGAGTTAAAAATAAGCCAAGATTATTTAAATTTGAAGTCAAAGCAGAAAGACTTTTACTGCGACACAATAATTATCATGACGGTCAATGTATTCTACCCTCAACCACAAACATTTTGCGTCACCGACCCTTCAGCACAAAATATATAGCGCCAAGCCATTCCCACCACATAATGTAGCTATTGAACAAATATTTCTACAGTGAAACGTTTTTAGTAATTGTCCGTCGCTTTGCCTGTTTGAGATTATCAGCTTCGAGTAAATTCTATTTGGATAGATAGATACGAGTAAATTGGTCAAACTTCAAAAGCTGAATTTCGAAATTTTCTATTGTTGTTAAACGCACAACAAATTTGTATAAGGTGAAGATGTCTATATGACAACAAATTCACTTGTGTATTACCTTTTGACTTGCAAAGCCTGAATAATAAAAAACCACCTAAGTTCGAATTGGACTCGCTTACATACCTACCAGCACTTTTGTCTTTTTCTCACCTAGCGTTTAGTTGTAATAAGGCCAAAGATCGAAGCAAGCTTATCGAGATCGAGCCTTACTATGCTCGCTTATAGCAAGGTTAAAACAATATCGAAACAGAGACATCGCGCTCTTGCTGCGTATAGCACCATATAGCTCGCAGTGTGGTTTTAATATTGTTTTGAGCGATCATGGTTGAGAGTCAGTAATGTCGCTGCACAGCAATGTTGTTGTTATTTTTATTATACATAAAACACTAGTAGCTAGCCATGCGAACTCTAGGGCCCTCATCATCATCACAGCTTATAAATGTCCCCACCGAGGGGCTCGAGCCTACCCTATGTTAAGCTGGCCCAGTGCGTATTGGTCGACTTCACATACACCATTGAATTTCTTCGCAGATGTATACACTATACAGGTTGCCTCACGATGTTTTCCTTCACCGTAGGAGCCCTGCTATCAACCAAACAATGCCAAAAACTCCGTCTTAACTGCTTGCCAACAGAGGTGGTTAATCTAATCATATTTACATGCCGAAAGCGAAAATTTGTTAGCAAGAATCGCATACAGAAAGACATGTCGTCTAGCTGTTATTCTGAAATATTACGTACTAGAAACGAAATTGAATTCTTTCCCTAGGCGCACAGAAGCTGCCTAGCTATACATTAATAATAAATAGATATGATCGACATCGATAATATTTTGTAAGTCTTCAGCAAACTTTTGTAACTAAAACCGCCCGCAACGGGATTTTCGTTTTATGTTGTAGGTAGTTACCTAGTTTTACTAAGCGTTTCATAGACATTATCTCCTTTTTAATTTTTGCTGACATAAATGGTAACTGAAGAAAAATGTATATAAATAAAAGCAAAAGATCGTTCATTTACTAATTACGATATTTCAAAAACAACTTAACCCATGAATGAATATGAAATTTGAATAGTGGGTGAAAATGATGATGACAGTTTTTAAAGTTAATCGTAACTTTTGGAAATTGTAACATGAAGGTTAGATTTTTAATTGTCTAGAAAGATGAGTGTTAGTATTTTTGAAATTCCTCCCACATCGAGGAGTAGAATGAGAGACGTAAGTTTGTAGGGAACTACGTCATTATCAGATTTTTATTTAAAAAATTGGGAAAACATTTCAAATTTATCTGTATGTTTTTTCCTTTTAATTTCGTGACGTAATTGCATTACGTCAATCAATCCTTTACGACGCTTGAAATCATCATGATACTGTGTAGGTGTTACAAAATTGCCACTTTTAAAGTTAATAACTGGGGAGGTGGTTATTAAGCTTTTGATTACCTCCAAAAAATTGAAATTCTTTCTGAAACTCGCCTACTTAAAGTGGTAAAAGAAGGGAGATAGAAGTTCATATGGAACTTCGTCATTTTTAGATTTAGAATTGAAATTGGCATGGAGGCTATTTATAACATCTAAACATAATCTGTTTCAAAACTTTTTTATTAGCATCCTTTCGGGGGGATTGAAATGAGGATAAAAGCTCGTATAAAAAAACTCAATTTAGGCGTTATCTTACTAAAATAGGAGTTCAATAACGCTTTTAACCGATGTGGTAGTTAAGATAAGACTTGTATGAGAAATTCGTAAGGAGTGTGGATCTAGACGAATGAACATTTAACTACTGTATGTAAACCAAATAGATCTAAATCACGTTAGTCCAGGCGGGCGAAACCGCTGGCGGAAGTCTAGTGCTATTAAAGTACCTATTTGTAGCAATTGTAAGTGAACTAAAGCAGTTACTTTTAGCAGTTGGTATTAATAGCGTCCTTTTTTACACATACTAAACTGCGACTTGGTCTGTGCTTGTAAGCTACCTTAATGAGGTATGCGGCCATCAAAAGAGTATATTACCTGTGTAATTTTGGCAAAAGCCCGTGGAATTCTATCCCGGACTTATTATCATCATCTTATACATATAACAACCGGAAGGCGTTTACTGCTCGACATGGATCTCCTAATGATCTCCACAACGAACACTCCTGTGTCTTTTGAGCACATATTGAGGTATGTGGTGGCGTAAAGGTCAAGATAATTGACTAGTTATTAGTATTGACTAGAAGACCAAAGATTAATGTAGTCAAATAGTGCCAAATGTAAGTGACTTACTTACGTCAAGTAGTGACATAATAATACCCACCTTTCAAAACCTTTTCTGGAATTAGTCACATGAGAATATTTCGTGTTTTGTGTTATCTATAGATGCATTTTTAAACACAATAGAATGGGGTCTATATAGCGGTAAACAAGAACTATATTAACTTACTTGCTTACTGCGATATAGACTCGATAATGTTTTTAAAATGTGTATAAATTGCGGAAGTCAAAAAACTATAGATGCATTGTTAACACAATAAAGACACCAAAAGTTATTAATTTATAACACTATAATGCTGTTAAATAATAATTGTATGATAAACAAGCTTTCCGCTCGCAGCTTTGCTCGCATTATTTCTCGTTTCTCCCGTAAAAAACTCAATTGCCAATAAAGGCTATATTACTTAGTGGTAATGAAAATAAACAATAAGAAGTGATGATAAAGACTTCTTAAAATCGGTCCAGTAGCTTACGGGTCGTTTCTCTTTATATATTAGTATAGATAGAAATATAGAGAAAACAAAGTACGAGAAAATTCCCACGTTAGAATTTAATAGTATGTGTACCCTTTCGATTTCCGCATGTCTTATGAATGTAAGCTCTTGGAACTCTTTTGCCCATTAAAAAATAATGCGTTTCAAGTCCGTCCATTATGGATATGGGAAACGATCTAAATAAGCGTGTGAGAAGTACTTGCAAGGCGATGTCTGTTAATATCACGTGTTTGCCTCTTTTGCATGCCTATATTGCGAAAGGAAACGAGAAATAACACATTTGCTCTCCGCTCTCATGGAACAAAAATTCTTTCGTTGGATACAATTCTTTCCGTGACATTTGTTCTGCGTAAACCTTTCCTGCAGCGCCCTACCTGGCAGTTCCGGTGACAGAAATGTTATCTAGAATTTATCTTATAAGCTTATTTAGTTGGCAAAATGGCACGTAAACAGCTTTGTAATAGCAACTGAATCGTATTTATTTTTCTAGGGCCCTTTGCAAAGTTTCGCGCCGATATCGCTGCAAAAAGTCTCAGTGAGTAACCCTTTACACACTGTGACTTTTAACAGCGATAGTTATTTAAAAACTATCGGCAAAGTGCGAGTAGTACTCGCGCACTGAAAGTTCCGTAAAAACATTTTCTATGTACATTATAACGGTTTTAGGTTCTTTTCCTTTCTAGGTCAACGGAAAGTACCCTACAGGTTTTGATTCCCTTGGAAAATCGCAAAATTTGCGAGATATATTTTGATTGTATTGAATTTGACATACAGGAATAATTTTTTTAAAGCTTAAAGAGACCGTAACCCCGAGTATTTAATACACACATACATAAGGTGACAGTCATTTTTAACCGACTTCGAAAAAGGAGGAGGTTCTATGTTCGACTGTATCTATTTTTTTATGTATGTTCACCAATGCGCCATTTGTGAGCCGATTTTCAAAATTCTTTTTGTAATCGAAAGAGTATACTCCCGTCGTAGTCCCATTGTAACCATGTTATGATCTGATGATGGATTCCCATGTAAATCGAGGAAAATTTTAAAATTTTATAGGCACGTCCAACTTGTTTCATGTTTTTGTTGAAGATATTCAGATATTTCTATCTAATAGTCATCATATAATGACACTGAGCTGATGATGGAAGGTTTCTGGTAGATTAGAAGTAAGGGGATAATTCTTTCAATACTATTTAGAGCGAAAGATGTTTTAATTGAGGTTATTCTGGTGTTCGCCTTCAAATTCTAATACGCATGTATTTAATTAACCAAAAAAAATATATATTTTTTAACAAAAATAATACCCACTTCAAAAACATCTAAAAGTCATAAACAATATGGGAATACATACAACTTCACAGTTTTAAATTGAAGTCGGTGCTAAGCAATAATCACCTGGAAGGTCTTAAAAATGTGAGAACAATTAATGTTAGTTAAAGTAATCTTCACGCCGATTGCCAGCACTTTATATAGCAAAGGTCTAGTGACGACGTATAGCTAGCTTCATTTATCCTAACGATAACTAACAAAACAAAAGAATCAAAAAACAACTAACAAAAGTTATAGGTAATAAAATATGTTCCCAAAAGCGATCTCTACCTACTAACTTCAGTGGATGTAATCGGAGCTAATAGGACGACGCCTAAGGATCGAAAACGATTGAAGTCGAAATTAAAAAAAAAACTAGACAAGATAACAATTCAAAAACAATAACGAAGTTCGAAAAGAACAAAATGTGTGGAAATAATTTCTCATCACATGCACATAACAAATGCTTTCGTGACATTTACTGACGTTAATAATTAAAACAAATAGTAACTCGTTATAAAGTAGGTAAGAAGTATTGGTAACACCCCCACAAACTAGACCGATATTCTGAAGGTTGCGTGCGGGAAGCCGCTGGATACGGGCACCGTAAGATCCATCGGTTTGATGATCCTTGGAAACCTGTTTTCAGCAGTAAGCGCCTCTCGGTTATCATGATGGCGACGACCCAAAATACAAAATTAATAAATACATACCTTGTATTAATAAAGATTTTTGTGAGTCTCCTATATTCATAACAAAATGATTACATTCTTGGCTTAAGAAATAATTCTTAAAAGACAAAACGTAGGTACAAGATTAATCCTTTGTCTGAAAATTGAGTACCTACATAAGCACTCAAAATATACCTAACGGTTATGCTAACGTATACCCTAATTCCTATGTGTGAATTCCATTTATTATGCCGCCTTCAAATTCCTTTTTAGCTCCCAAAGGATTGTATTTCCCAGTGCTTATTGAAATTGAAATTTTCGGGAAAACGAGCATGTTTATAGCTTTGATTAGCCTACGTAGCTGCTGAAATTGTTTGCATCAGAGATATTAAGTACCTACCCGTCTATTGATTTAAAAAATGTGACTTCAGTATTTTTTATTTTTTTATGCAGGATATAGGCTGCACAAAATCGAATTTTGTGCACAAGTACATTAACGTATCTACTCATACATAAATGTATCTATATTAAGGCAAAGAAAATGAGCCGTACAGCCAAACACAATAAGAAGTTCATAGATAGAATTTGTTATTTTATTATATTTACTTTAATTTATTTGCCTTATGTGTTTTTTAAGACATAAAGAAATGTTATGTTATACTACTGTTTTATTTCCTCGCAATCGAAGTGAAAAGCAGAGTTTATAACTCGTCCACAAAACCATTTTATCCTCGACATTACTATCAGCCCTCGCCTTCGACTCGGGCCGCTAAGTCTCGGATAAAAATGGTTCCTTTTGTGCACTTGTTGTAAAATCTACTATTAAGTACATACAACAAAAAATTAAGTACTGAGGCACGTAATTTTGTCAAAAATGTTAGGTAATTTCTGAGCTCGTGGCCTCTTAGGCCGGGGCCCCCTCAGGTCGGGGGCCCGGGGCATTTTGCCGGTCCTGCCACTCTGTAGCTACGCCACTGGTATAGTTAGTATGACAAACGTATCTTGTGGTCAGACTTACCGATATTACACAGGACATGGATCAAAATATAAGTTAGCCATCACGCCATTCTCGGTTTCTTATTTCCTTCTGAGTTACGGGGATCGAAAAGCAAATCCAATCACATTCTATTACCGAACACTCCACTGGATTAAAAACGGCGACCGTGAGATTATCGAAGGCTATAGCGATCATTTTATCAGTATTCAATTTCGACCTTGTATTTTAATCTCAAATATAAATTAAAAGAAATTTGTTTGCCAGGGCTTGCGCATTTTGGCAACAATCATTAAAAGGATTTTTGTTGATCCTACATTGAGTTAGAAACCCTTTTCCGGTTTTTCAATACCTAATGTAGGATGGTTAACTTTTTTCGCAATTTCCAGGAGTGAGAGAATCAAATTACACTGGCTCTACCTACAGCAACTTTTTGTGTTTTTTTTTTATTAAATTCGGCGACACAGATAGTCTTACAAATCTATTCTTTTATAATAAATTAGGAAGTTAGATTACCAAAAAAGATGAAGTGATTAAATCTACTTAATTTTGAACAATCGTATCTATCATCTGTGATAGAGCAAAAAATAAAATATTAACCAGCTCAAAAAGACCGACCTCACTCCTACCGTGTAGGAGTGAGGTCGGTCGCAGTTACGCAGAACTCACCTGGCTTTAAATTCCGAATAATTCATTGAGGCTTAAAATCTATATACAAATAAATAAAATTGAAGTGTATGTCTGTAATGTAAGAAAAACAAGTTTTTAATAAATGGGTATGAATGTATATAGAGTACCAATAACAAAAACACAATTTAAAAAAATTGTCTGTCTGTCTGTTTGTTCCCACTAATCTCCGGAACAGCTGGACAGATTTTGGCGGGACTTTCACTAATAGATAGCTAATTATATAAGGTATAACATAGGCTACTTTTATCAAGATCTTAAAAAAAATTGCCTCCAAAAATCAAAATGCTGCAAAAAGTTACTATTCCACGCGGACGAAATCGCGGGCACAGCTAGTCTATACAAATAAATAAAATTGAAGTGTCTGTTTGTAATGTCAAAAGAACAAGTTTTTACTAAATGCGTATGAATGTATATCGGGTACCAATAACAAAATCACAATTTAAAAAATGTTTGTCTGTCTGTCTGTTTGTTCCCGCTAATCTCCGTAACGGCTCGACCGATTTTGACGGGACTTTCACTAATAGGTAGCTAATTATATAAAGTATAACATAGGCTACTTTTTATCAAGATCTGTCTAACCGTTACTATTCCACGCGGACGAAGTCGCGGGCACAGCTAGTTCCGAATAAAAATACTGGGACTAAGTCAAATCGCATTCACGTCACACAAAAGAATCTCTCCGGATCGCTTTGATTGTCGAATTTGATGGTGCCCGCCAGACCCTCTTCGGGGTATGGGAGGTCTGTGGAATACATTCAAATACCCCAACATTGTGACCCCTGCGACAGTTGGTGGAAGTCGTAAATTAGTCTTCTACAGCCTAATCCGCGTTATCCTCGTGGACCTGTTCTGCCTGCAAGTACTTCCCCGCAGGAAACCATCGCCTTCCAACACGTCTCATTGCCAACCATCTTATTAACGACACTAGCGGTGAGAGCGGACAGATAAGCAACATGTATGCTTATATTTTTTATATAAATATTTAGCAAACATCCGGACGCCTTACTCATTTGTGGCAGCACAAAAGTCGCCTTAAGCGCATTGCTAGGATGGTTTTGTTTGAATATACGATTTTCGTCTACGTCCCCCTGGCATCCATGTCGCTAAGTTACCGAATAAGTTGTATTAAAATATAACGACCATTACACGCAAAATACTCGGCGTGACCGTGTCCTCGTTACGGAACATTGTTAAAAAGTGTCAACATTATTGTCTTACAAAAACGTGCGATCCAATTAAAAGGCAGCTGCGGCGACACCAGCGCTAATCTCTGAGGTTATCTTACATTAACTTCTAAAAAGGGAACAGAGTAGCTCTTTGCCAAGGTCAGCAAAATGTCCTTTTGCGAAATAAACTGAGAGCGAATTATAATATTTTTATAAGACTAGCTATGTTGGAATTATAACATCAAAGGGTTATTACTTCATAAGTTTCTTTTGGGTTTTCTTTTTTTGACATTAGCACGTAAGGATCCACTAAAACAAGGTTTTAGAAATTCAACTCTGAAATGATTGAAATAGTGATTGAAAATTTGCATGAAACTTCGTTAGTTTTGAAGCGTAAAGTTAATTTTTAGAGGCTTATAAAAAGAAGTGAGTTAAGATGTTTTAACTTTTTGAAAATTTCATTCTTAATATGGTTGAAAGTTTGCTTTTTGTTTAAATATCACACTTGCTACTACTTAGTGTTTTAATGAGTTTTTTTTTCAAAATTTCTGCATTATAGTTTCAATTTTTTTTACAAAGAGAAAATATAGAATTTCCACGGAAAAAACGAAAATGATTCGGATGGAAAGCTATTTTCATTAGAGACAGGATGGCGGTACCTATTGTTGGGTCAATTGCCACTATCGAACGGTACCGATAAAAAGTACCTCTCATCACTCACCCTTACCGTTCCCCATGCGCATTGTTGTCGTGGAAAAATTGGAATCCGTGCTGGAAATCGCTACTAAAATACAGACTCGAGCTCACAAACATACACTTATAGACATACACACTAAGGAATAAAGTATATTTTTCCTTCATATCGCCATTACAGGTTAACAAGTGTCAGCAAGTATATAGGTTAGTGTGTATACAACCGTAGTTTACGTCTCCTAATAACAAGCTTACAACTGCTTAATTGGACGCTGAGATGTAAGTGGGAGTATTATGTTGTGTCTAGGCGCTACATGTTTGTATTCGCTAAAGCGCTGAAGCTAAATGAGATACCATAGTATGTCTAGTAGGTATATGGACCAAATTACCTAGCTATTCCTACCGCCCAATACCGAGCGATGGCAATAACGGCCTGTCACATTCTTTGTGAAATATAACACCCCTAGCGTACAAAACTATATCACTGAACTTTATTGCTCATGGAATATTTTTTTCCTAAATTGTACACAGCGAGTGTCAGGCAAATATTATGTCTCGGGGTAGGTACATATTATTAATAATAGTGTACCTTCCAAGATTTAACTGTGTGTAAATGTTGATTTATTTATTATTTTTCTTGTAATACAATTTTTGTTGGACAAAAGCTATTTTCTTTCAACCAACTTTGAGTGGTTCAGAGAAGGGATGTGGTAGATATGCCGGGAAATAATAAAAGATACAGTATAATAGTATAACATTCTTATAATATAAAGAAAATATTTCAAATTATGATAATGTATCCAAAATACCTACGCAATTATCGCAGTGTATTGCATGCAAACGCCTCAAAGGATCAGATTTTCACGCTAGAATTTTGATCATTAAAAATTTTTCGCAAGTTCCTCAACCTTAAAAGGATGTATGAATAATACAGAGTGTTTAGTAATGCTTATTTGTAAAGGGATCGTTCTATCTGTGTTTGTAACTAATCTAAACTTTCATGCAAAGCCATCCCAAATTGAGATTAACAAATTTGCTATAGTCATGAATAGTCTAATAGTGTTACAATAATATTATATTGTATCATCTTGATAATAATTATCGTTTTTAACATCAACAATAACAAGCAACATTACATAATAATAAACTGATAAAGTAGCTAGGTATATTGAATTCTGAAAAGCGCAAATCAATAAGTTATTGCGGCGAGAATTTCATAGTGTTTCCATTAATAATTTCTGAGAATACGAAATTACGACGATGAATTTATTCCTATTTGTAAAGCACCTAGTGGAGGCACTATCTACCTATCCATCCGTAATATAAAGTTCGATGTTCAATTTATTTTAACTTCACCAAAAAGTGACCATTGAGTCATGTTTGACTAGATTTTTGCGACGGTCCTACTTCATATGGAGTTTTTAAGGTAAGGACGTAACTTTCCCTACCTTCACACCAGTGCTAAGATAGAGAAATTAATTTCTCAACCTTCGAAAAGAAGCCGCTCGGTGAATTTAAGTTAAATCATGCACATTCTTTTAAAATTATTAAAATGCACAATAAGTGGCCACTTTTGGCAATAATTCGGATTATGATTATTCCTATTCATTTTATCTATGCCTGAATAGCTCAAAAAATCTGAAATATCTGTATTGAGTTCTTGACTGATCTATTTTTTGTAGAAACGTCTTTAATTTATCATTATTAATAAAAAACGAATGGCGGCGCTAGTAGTAGGTACTGTGGCCCCTTAATCAGCGCTATTGCAACTATGGCTCCAATAGCACTAGCTAAAGCAGAGACCTTTTTGGCTTCACACAGCCTCTAAATGTTATTGCTATTTTTTGTATTCCTTTTGTCTGATTGTATTGTACTTTTTTCTATTGTAACTCTATCAGTATCTTTTTATGTGTGCGGCCAATTAAAATATTTTTTTCTATTTCTTTCTTATTCTTGAATTGCATTCTTGAGGGGAATCTGTAAGAAAATACTTACGCGTATTTTCTTACAGATTCCCCTCGTGCGCTTTGGCTCACCATCAACTGATTTGTATGGGACGATCGATTTGTTAAATTGATTATAAGTAAATACTATATTTTTTATTGATAATTTGCTACCAACCTTATAGGCAACTTCTAATCACAAATGTAATCCTAATCACAAATTCAAAGGTATTTTTCAGTACCTAGAAATCTGACAGAGACCTACAATTTTAGTACAACATTATATAGTAGAGCTAAGGCAGGGTTTCTTAAACTTTTTGCAGTCACGGACCCCTTTACAGAATTTAATAGCTCCACGGACCCTTCTCAAAAAATATTTTAGGAAAAGAAAACAAGCTTTATTTACTTAATATGTATTATATTAAAAATCACTCTTTTTGGTAGTTTAATAACCTACACATACTAACAAAATTAATTAAATATTGCCAGAACTAAATTAATGAGAAGGATGCTGCTGCTTGGCCTCAATAAGGACGTCAAACTGTGGATAGTCTTCGACAAGGCAAGCCGCATGTCATCTGCGACATTCAATCGATTGCGATTTTATATATAAACTCTTTATTGAACACAAATAAATACAAACATAGTACACGAAAGACAATAGTCTGTCCAAAGGCGGACTTATCTCTGAAAGAGATTTCTTCCAGCCAACCCCAGCTGATGTTACAAAAAATTGATAAATGGGGACTAGAATAACCCAAAAAAAAAAATATATATATATACATATCTGCTATAAATATATACACAATTATAAATCAATACATACTTTAAAAAATTAAATAATAACCGAACCTAGTTATAATAATATCATAATCAATAAATATAATTATACCTATCATGCAAAAAGGTTTATGGATAATGTTATACTCTACAGCCTTACAAATAAACGTGGCATAAAGTTAAACTCGAGAATAAATTAAGAATAAGCAAAATGTCTACAAATAAACCAAGAATAACTTATACTGAGTATAACATTGACATTTCTATTGATACAAACGTTATTCCGAAGTTATACCAGCCCGCACCCTTGTATAAACCTAGTATAACTCAATTTGTGCTTGTTTGCTATTGTCATTTGAGGTTATTTTATCCACTGGAACGCTCGCCACGCGAAGCGTGGTGGGTTTCAAAAGCAAAAAGTAGTATATCTCAAATATCAAAGGTGCCGCCATTGCGGAATGACTCAACCCGGCGCGTACGGAGTGTTCAAAAAATTGCGGAGAGTGACATATACTGTCTACAAGAGAACAAAAAATACGTATGGAAAGGTAATTTAATATAGAAGGAACTTATAACAGTTAATTAGATAAGGATTAATAATTAAATGAATAAAGCGCGAAAATGTTCGGAAGGTCGCGGAAGACCCGATTTTTTTAAAAAAATTTTTGCACAAAAACTATTTTATAAAACTTTAAATAACCATATATATTATTATAGCCCTATTCTTGAAGATTATTTTGATATATAATAGTTTTAGGTAATATTTTTAATGAAAAAAGAAAAAAATAATAAAATCGATTAATTACGTAATTATATACGCGAGATGCGCACGCGCGACCTCAAATTTAAAAAAAATGCAAAAAATAAATTATTGTGTCTAAAATTAAATAAAAAATACGTATGGAAAGCTAATTTAATAAGGAATGAACTTATAATAGTTAATTAGATAAGGATTCATAATTGAATGAATAATGACGAGAATAGTAACTAAAGTGCTTAAAATTTCAAAAATACTCACTTTTTGAAAAAAACGTTTAGTGTGGCAATATAACACTATAAACTATCATAAACCATACATAATAATGTAGCCCAATTCTTCTAGTTTATTTTGATATAGAACACTCTACGAAAATACTAATACAGACTAAGTAAGTACGCAATAAATCTCATCGGTCATGGAGTAAGAAACGTATGGATACGGCCAAGTAAGTTAAACCGCAGACTATGACAAATTTATTTCAATCTAAGACTAAAAATAAATTGGACATGACCTGTCAACTTATGAAAGAGACTATTGACAAAGGAATAAAGCCATAGAGAAAATATTTTATTTTTCGCGATTTTTTTATCACACCGCGCGGTTTTACGCAAAGGGAACTGGGTACCATAGTACCCAGGTCGATCGAGAAGAGCGAGATTTTGGGGACTATAGTCCCCACGGACGTTCCAGTGGATATTTAAATATAGTTAATGGATACACTAAAGTAGTCTTTATTCACTGTTAAAAATTAACAAAGTTCAAATGAGATCAATCATCATCATCATTTCAGCCAACAGACGCCCTCTGTTGGACATAGGCTTCCCCCAAGGATCTCCATACCGATCGGTCCTGCGCCTCTCGCATCCAGCGGCTTCCTGCGACCTTCATCAGGTCGTCGGTCCACCTTTTGGGGGCTTACCAACGCGGCGTCTCTTACGGATCTCATTATTACTTATCGTTCACGTAAAGAAACTCCGAGCATAGCCATCTCCACCCCCCACCCCTCCTCCCCCAAACTAATGAGATCAATACAGTTAAAGATTTCGTCGGAGCTGATAAGAGCTCGGTGGTCGAAGTGGTCAAAGCGTCAATACGGTACGTTGGAGACACGGGTTCGATCCCCGCCCGAGACGAAATTTATTTATTGATTTATTCAGCATTTTTGGAAAAAAATCAAAGTTCTTTATCAAAATTTAACTATTTTCAAATTAATATAATTATTTACACGAAAGTATAAACAAATATAATAATATGGAAATGAAACCAATCAACAAAACGGTCGCCCGGTCGAAAAACTGACAGCTTTCACAGATAAAATGTTACTTTTTTGTACATTTCTCTTTGATTGCGCTGTTGCCATATTGTGCATTTTGATAGATCGGAAGAATAGCTATACCGAAGATAAACCTCGTTTATTTGTAAAAAAATATTCTAGAGTTATTCTCGTTTTATACTAAGTATAACTATACCTAGTATAAGGGTGGAATAAATGTGGTATAACTCATTTTTATTTGTAAGACTGGACAAATTAGAAAGGTAGTGCTCTTTTAAATTGCGTTTGAAAGAATCGATGGATTTACTCTCACGAATTTTTGCAGGCAGACTATTCCACTTTTCGTTTTTATCGAAACCAAAACCGAGATATATATAGTACTGCTTCACAGAGGTATGTCGTAGCAAGTGGTATCAGAAGGGACATAGCTCGCTTGACAAGAAGAGGATAAGCTTGACTCAAAGAACACCAAAACTCACCAAGACCATTTGCATGTAATTCAGTTTTCAAAACTTCTTTAGATCTCATGTCAATTAAGTCATCTTTAATAAGATCTTCATCGCTGATATTACCCATATCAATCAAAAATGGACTACGCACCCATATTTCTTTAGAAAGTTAATATAAAGTTAAATACTTTTATAATTAAATAGTTATTTTTTTATTAATGTTTATATCATTCTACTACCGGGTCCGTAAGCGTCCCTTAAAATATCTGGGGTGATAAAAAAGTAACCTTGTATATCGATATAGATATTATATACATTATCGCGATTTCAGAGTTAGGTCATTACAAATTGATAGTGCCTGACACTGTCTTTAATAGTTATACATAGTTAAATAAAGTCTAGTGGAGTAGACTTTTCACCACTTGCTTTCTATTTGTTGTAAAGGTATTTTTAAGTTCACACGGTTACCACTTTTTCAAATCTTGAATGAAGAATGTGCTCCGGATGAGTGCTGGCTTTCAAAGATGTTCAATGTACCTATTTATGTCTAGCAGCCATGTCTGTTATTTTGACACTATAAATGTTGCCAAAGCAACTTTATTAATAATACAAAGTGTGTCATCAGTAGCGGTAAGTGAGATGGACCCTTTTGATACCTCCCTTAGGTGTCAAAAGGGTCCATCTCCAAAATAAAATATTCTTAAATAAATTACTTATTTTCAATTCAGAATTCGACTCAATGCAAAAATTCTTGCTAAGTCACTTTTCAAATAAAAAAATTATATGCAAATTTGCATAAAACCCCATCATAGATGGGGCACATACGTAATAAAAGAAACTCACATACGTAATGTATACACATACGTACATACAAAAAACTATGAACTTAAGAATGTGTATATTTTTTGCTCAATCCATTAAGTAATTTAAGCTGTGCGTTGAAAGATCAGTGAGTTGTGTTTTTATGTGACGAAATAAATTTAAAAAATAATAAAGATAAAAGTATGCTACTAAAACCGTGTAAACAAAATTATGTTTTTAAAATAATTTTGGAAACTACGCGCAGTTCATAGAAATTCATAGAAATGATTCACGAAAAGGAACAGTAGCTGTTAATTTAAATCCTTTAGTTGGTAAATCTCAAGAACAAGGTCAAGAACAACTCCATATTTTAAAAAGGCTGCGGCTAAGCGCCTTCAGCCAATCAACTACAAATTAATTTTCTAAAGGCTTAAAATTTATTAACTTCCCGTTAAGCTCTTCTGTGAGTCATTTTTAGAAACCACGCGGGATATAAATCTCTTTTGATATGCAAAAGGTATAAGAAATTTTGTATCGTTAAGTGATTATGTCATAATATCAGTAAATTATATTAGCTAAAGAAAAAACTGTCATTTTTAGCTACACAAATAGCTTTAATAAACTCGAATAGAATACACATGATATTGTTATGAACTTTCATTGAAATACGAAATCTTCCTTGAAACTAAATATTTATAAGTCATATAAAATAATTGTTTCCTGTCCGATGGCATTAGGGAATGCGACACAAATTCAACAAAATTTATTTTACTTATAGTAATAGAAACGGATGATTCTCCATAGGGAGTTTACCCTAATTTACTAAAGGATTATTGGTGTTCTATACCGGTCTGATCTTATCATGACATCATGGCCCAATTATTTTCGTCTTATGTAGAATGAACGAGATGTTGAGAATTTGGCATTCCTCTCATCACCTGGTTATTGATAATGACGATAAAGTGAAAGCGAGCTTTTAAAGTCACGAATGCAAACGGAAAAGTGTCTTTCTGCACATGGATGAAAAGACTAATATTTCCCATCAATTACTCAGAAAAGTCGAGGTAAATTAACAGGCAAACATAATTATGTAATTTATTACTCATAATATAACATTTAAAACGTAAGGCACACATTTGAATTTGAGTTATTGAAATATACAAACCGATAATTATAAACAATTATCATGTTATATGTTCATGTGCGTAATAAAATTACAAGGTTGTTCAAAATGTATTTTTTGGACCTTCCTACACCTACTTGTTTCTATGCAAAATACTCGTATCCCATAGTCATTGAACAGTTAAAGCAAGATGTTATGTTCGGGATTAACCTGTTTCGTAATCTGTTAATAAACATAATTAATTTGACATCACACATAGTGTAGCCAACAACTTAATGCGCTTATTTGTATGTGGCAATGTTAGTATTCTCAGACAACAGTAGCTTTTGTAGCACTCATCAAATGTTGGCACTGTTTTAGGAGGAAATCGTACAACTCGTTTTTCCATGCAAACGTAGTCCCCTGATTCCTTCCTGGATAATGGCACTAGTTGCTCTATTCTTTTCAACAAAATCAATGGGCACTATAAGCATGTATGTTCCTATGTTTCTTTTTTAATTAAGTTAATTATTAAAAGAGATTATAAACCTTCTAATTTTCTAGCAAACAAATTGAACACGGTTATATGAAAAAAGGAAACATAGAAACACAGAAAAAGACGCTTGAATTTTTAACGTAAAATGTAATTAAATCGGTCAATTATTCGTTGAGAAACAGGAGACTATGAAACGTATATTTTGTGTTCTTTTCATAGGTACTTTCGGTCCCAACTGCAGTACTTTTCTTAGGTAAGTTCAGACACAGCGCGACAGCAATACATTTTACAAATACCTATTTTTGAATTCTCTTAAGCGTTTTTTGACTTATTCGTCAACTGGCGAGCGCAAAACTCGCGAGCGCTCGCCAGTTCGCACCTTCCGAATTTACCTTTAACAAGTACCTATAACGCAGGTGTTAACACTAACATTAACGCAGGTATTAACCCTTGCATTATAGGTACCTACCCAATATTTAAATGATTATAATGAAGTAATGAACAATTATCTATCCACAATTGTCTTCAATCGTCTGTTTTTACCCTGTTAAATATTTCATGCTAAACTCCTTTAATATTGGATTAACCAAATAAAATTATGAAACTTGAATTTACCGCTATATTTGAGAACGAACTAAATAAATTTTAAAACAAATCTTTTTAAATTAATTTTAAAGTAAAGCCAGCTGGGGATAACTTACCAAAACTATACAGTATTATTTGCTACCTTATTAGCGAGTTGAGCCTATAGAGATTTGTACTTATCCCTATTAAATGGGGCATAGTCATGAAACAAAATTGTACGATGATGACGCGCTTATAGCTGCTGTTAAGGAGGTTTTGCTAGATTCACGAAAATTACGTTTGACTAAATTTGGGTAACTTTGCAAGGTTAGTCTGAAGAAATTGTCAAAATTTAGTGTAAGGAGTACTTTAGATTGCCAGGTTGATTCTCATTTTAAGAAAATTTCATTTTTACTAATTTCATAAATCGGTACTTGTACGTGGGTACTTAATTACTATATAAGATATATAAACTCATAAGTTTATAACAGTTATGTTGCTTAGCTTAGGTATTTAGCACAAACTTGAAATTATGTTATAATAACTAACATTCTGCCAGTGGCTTTACCCGCGTGAGTAACTAAATTTTGGCAGTTTTTTTTCCTGTTCTCTCGAGAATATACTAAATTTCGTAAAAAAATTGACAAATAATGGAGTGATTACATTTTCCTACTTCCTAATCAAGAAATGTCAGATTTCGCAAGTTAATTTTCATCTCCGTCTAACCGCCATTTTGTCTCCTTCGGGGATGGGGTCCCATAGATAATACTACATTATTCGATCTTTCTAAGAACCTAATCAAACCGGCTCCCATATTAGGAAAATCAAAATGATGATCTAAAATAGCTGTCGGCTGCTAATGCCGCTACTGCCGCTGCGGCTGCCCATCCCCACTATTATCAAATAAACCTCAATTTAGAATAAAAAAATGCATTTCTCATACAATCCTATAACCTTGAAATCCAGATTTAACTTTTGACCCTGCCCTCCCCACTCACCCTACATTTATATTATTCCAAATATGTTGCAATACTATAGTTTTTAAATAGAATCATCCTTGTTTTAATTCGTCTTTGATCAAAAATGACAATGCTCTATATGTATATTCACCACCCATTCTTCACTCTATATTGAGAAAAAATACTAGATAATTACTAAGTTTTATTTACATCTTATTGGATAATGTTAAGCCTTATTGTCAACATACACCTAAAAATCCACCTAAAAATTCGTGTTATCCAAAAAATAAAAAATAAACTATTTTAAATCATAGGTCAACACACCAATTTTCATATTATGTTTAAGTCTTCCATCCCACATTTTACCCCTTTAGGAAGAGATGTCGCAAAAACCTGTTCTGTGGTGACGTTTCCTACTTATGATCTACCTTTACGCCAAATTTCAACTTCATTGATTTTAAGAAAACGTGAGTACGAGTAGTTTTTGAGAAATCGTGGTTAGTGAATGAATAAATTATCTCCTTTAGCTTTTGTACAGACTTAGAATGCGTTATTATTCTAAGTGTACAGAATTAGATTTTGCCTGCCACTTCGCACGCGTAACGTTTGTACGACTGCATATCACCAGAAGAAAGTATTACGAATCACTCCAGATGCCTACGTTAGAAAACGGACGGTCTAGCTAAATTTAAAAACCAAAAACAAACCCCAATCTAAGTATACATACTGCCCTATGTAAAATTAAGAAATAATTCTAGGTTTTATTTTATCCAGGCAGGCGAAGGCGGGCATTTGAGCAAGCAATGACGACACGGTTAGCGCAGAGGTCGAGTGATCGCCTACTGCGCAACGGGTTGCGGGTTCGATTCCCGCACGGGACAGATGTTTTGTATGGCCTACAGAAGTTTGTTCCGGTCTGGGCGTATGTGCATGTGATATTCTATGTTTGTAACTGCACCCACGATACAGGAGAAAATCCTAGTGTAGGGCGACGTTTTTTTAAAAAAAAAAAAAAAAAAATGCCTGTCTACTGACCCTAGTGCACGCCGCCGTAAGGCCCTCCGTCTGGGGATTGCCCTGGTGTTCTCGGGCAATCCCCCCTTGGCGGTAGCCCGACCAACTTGGTCGAGCTTGCCTGGGCGCGCTGGTAGTGGTAGTCGCAGTATGGACCTTACCATGTGTGCCCTCAAGGGCAGGAAGAACACCGGGGGGTTTTAGTGGGTCGGCCTGGAACTCTGCCGGGCCAGCCCCACACACGCCCGCCATCTAGCCAACGGCAGGTACAGTGCGGTTGCGCATTTCCCCTCGAAAAAAAAGGTTTTATTTTATCCATTGCGTCGGGGAACCAACCGTTATGTAAACAAACTCATGGCAACTTTTCCTGAACGCAGTGTGTTCTACTGATCAAGAAATACTGCTGGTGAGTGTCTTTTGATAAGCTGAACAAATTTTCATCATATAAAACTACTCAAAATAAGCCGCCGAAGGCCTAAACCCGCATCAAATGTCAATTTATTGATTTCTCTTTATTAAACAAAAGTAGAGTTAACTCATTGATAATAATAGCTATAAATTATTATCAACATTCAATTTAGTAAATTGATAAGGAATTAAAAAATTCATAGGTATGTTGATTTTTTTATCTGATTATTTCTATATTTGTAATTATTTATCTTTAATTACAATTATTATATAAGTTTGTTATAAATTACAATTTAGCACAAACAAACATTTTAGCACTCCTCCGCAAGCGTGGTGGCCGCGGAAGAGTTCCAAGAATGCTGGCAGCGTTCCCTCTTTGTATTGCGATGCTTAACCTTTGTGCGAGAAAGCTGCCAGCTCTTAGGTTCCCAGTCACCTCGAGTAGGCGCTTCCTAATTTCTCCGTAGAGCCGATGAGCACAAGGTCCCCACGGTGCCTTTCGGTGTCGAAACATGTGTAGAGGATAGAAAGGCAGGTAAGCTTACTTCAAACATTTTTCGTAAACCTATACCACCATTGCCAACTTACCCTCGGTAATTCTTGACAATACCATCATTACATATAGCGACCAGGTTAAGGACCTTGGCCTTATTATTGATAGCTCCTTGAGCTGGGTTCCACAGGTGGCCGATATCAGTCGTAGAGTAACAAATACTTTGAGATATTTATATCGCTTTAAAAACTTCCTTCCAATTCCGACCAAAATTCTGTTGGTACAAACACTTATTCTGTCTCTACTTGACTATGCCGACGTGTGTTGCTCGGAGCTACGAAGCGACCTCCTTAATAAGTTAGAACGTTTAATGAATAATGCCATACGGTTCATATTTGGCATCCGTAAATACGATCACATCTCTAGTTACCGGTCGCAACTTAAATGGCTTCCCATTAGGTGTCGCAGAAGAGTCAGGACTTTATGCACACTTTTTTCAATTATTTTTGATCCCCAGTCTCCTACTTACTTAAAAAGTCGATTTCAGTTTGTGGAGGATATCACCCAACGCAACCTTCGCTCTTCTAGACGTCATATTATTGATATACCTCTATTTCGCACTGGCTTTATGTCCGATTCCTTCACTCTACAAGCAATAAGGCTGTGGAATTCCCTACCGATTGATTTGAGATGTTTGACATCAAAGCCCCTCTTTAAGAAGAGAGTTCGAGAGCTTTTCTTGAAAATTGCAAATAAATAACTTGTTTTTTCTTTTTCTCTTACAACTCATAAATATCGTTCGTGGACACCATCATTCATCATCTGTATTAATATTTATATTATTATATAGTTATAAAATATATTTTATTTATCTGTATAGTGTATATATATATATTGTATGTGCGTGTTTGTAAGTATTTTCTTTTATTATTACATTTTTTTTCTTTTATGCCGCCATCTATTTTCTCTGCTTGGCCCAATGGTTGACTGGTAGAGAGCGATGTTCATCGCTAAGTCCGCCATATGTACAAACCTATTGTAACATGGAAGTATAAATAAATAAATAAATTAATATCTTATAGGAAGAGAGGCTTGGTCCCAGGATTGATCCTCAAACTTGATCCTAAAACTTGATATTAAAACGTCTTCAATTTGTTTTTTGACTAAAAGGTCGGCAGAATCTAAAAGCTTTTTAAATTTCCAAACTGGACAACACCGTAATGAATATATGAATTTAGGTATAAATACACAGAATTTTAAAATAGTATAAGCAGAATGTGTGTTGATGGTGGCGGTTTTTAATTTTGACTGGAGAATCTTAATTTGTATACAAAAACCGCAGGGTATAACACACTCGCACCGCATCACCGTGCGGTTGTGCGGCGCGCGCGACGGCACCGCACTCCCGGACGGTGATGCGGTGCGGTCCGCGGGGTATGCCACACTGTGCCGCAGTATCGTACGGATTTTTGCGTAAAAAGGACGTGCATACGCGTAATAGATCTCAACATAGATAATGCGGTGATGCGGGGTGTCGTCGTGCACCGTAGCTCCGAACGGTGATACGGAGCAAACCGTACGGTGGCACGGTTCCGTGCCGCCGCAGCCGCATGCGGTTTTCGTCCCTCCGTACACCGCAGCGGTGTCCGGTGCAATGTGTTATGCGCCTTACTCCGCCATCTTTCTTCTCAAGGGCTATAAGATTGGCACCGAATACAGAATCGAAGTAATTTCAGGGTTTAGTTTTCCAATAAGCATGAAGTTTACTAGATTTTTAATAGATGTTACAAGGCGTTTTCTAGTGTCACCAACAGTAGCACTTATCCAGTCTTTAGATGTTGTGGCGAGATTCCATCTAATCCAGCAGCTGAACCAGGATTGAAAGAAAAAATTGCGTTAGTAATATCCTTATCGGTAACTTGGAGACAGGTCTGCGAGCTTAAAAAATTAGGAAAAGGCGATGTTATTGAGGGAGCTGGTGGATGTTTACTTTTGAGAGCATTAACCGTATCGGGAGAGTTAGGTGCAATGGTGTCAGAAGTGAACAGCCTAGCGGCGCCCGTAAGGTCTCCATTGTAAACTTTGGATTCTACCTTCTTCGCGGTATTATAGGTGGAAGGCAAAATATTTGTTGGTGGAATGATACGAGTATTTATGCTTGTACAGTTGTTTTTAATATTTTGAGTCAAAGATGTATTGTGCTTATGATTGCTATGGAGAGTTGTGTATGAAAATGTAAAAAGAGATTGCCAATCGTAGACTGAGTTGCTCTAAATGCAATTGTTAATTAATGAGGACAGTTTTGAGGCGACGGAAATCCTCGCACCACGTGGAATCCTCTGCACGATAGGAGTCGAGTTCTTTAATTTTCCGAGCTCGGCTTGGAATTGAAGTGCTTGCTGTGTTTATAGTTCTTGCATAGATTGTACATTATTTGTTACTGAGGAGTTATTAGAAAGAGTGGAATGGCTTAAATTTGCTTTGTTGACTTTGAAAATGTGAATTTTGAGGCCTCTGGAGCCTGTAAAACATCTGGGACAGTACTGACACAACAAATAAGCAAAAAAACAACATGAGTAAACAAATTGGTTGTATGAACTTAATTCTTCTGCCTTGCCGCAGTATAGATATTTAAAAATATATATTCGAATTTTCACGGAGGTTTTCCTTTGATTATGACATGTTACACTGTAGTATGTAGCAGATTTGACAGGAGAATTTTACGCCCGCCATATTGTTTTAGTTCATTGGCTTCGTTGATTTTATCCCTTTTTTTTGATGGGGATTTCTCAGTTTCCTGTGGGATTTTGAGAAATCCTTTCTTAGTAGGCGCTTACATAAGGCAACCAACCCCTGTATCGAATTTCATGCTTCTCTAGCTCCAGTAGTTTAGGCTCTACCCTGATACCTTAGTCAATCAGTCAGTCAGTCAAGTAAGCCTTTTATAAATACAGAAAGATGTAACGGAACACCGAAATAATATTTAAGGGTATGTATCCATTAGAAGAAGGTGAGCGTCGGTGGCGCTGTGGCCTCGGTACTGGATTGTGCCCCGAGTAGAATTGGGAGGCCCGCGATCGATCCTACCATGTCCCAATGTGTTTCGAATTTTAGATGTACATTTATCTGAGACTCTTACGGTGAAGGAAAACATCGTGAGGAAATCTACATACACCTGCGAAGTAGGTAATTCAAAGGTTTGTGAAGTCAACCAATCCACACTGGGCCAGCGTGGATTGACTAAGGCCTAATCGCCTTAACATAACTACGATTAGTTAGGGTAAACTCGTGCCCCTCGGTGGGGACGTCTAAGAGCTGTGATGATAATGATAATGATCCATTAGAAGTAGAAAAATTTGTAAGAAGAATATTGGGGCAAATCAAGCAATTTTTTTCCATACAAACTAAATATTTTTTTATGATCTCAAGTTTTTTTATACAACCAAGTTTTCAAACAAGCCTACTGTCCACCTGATGATAAATGGTAACAGTCAGAACATATGGTTCTTGCGAGATTCGCAGCAAATCTGCAACCCTCACAAGAACCACAGTGTACGTTGCTAGCTTATGTCATAAGGTAAAGTCACGGTATCCAGTAATTTCAGGCGAGCCTGGTACAGAGTCTCTCTCTGGTGAAATAGCCAAGTATCAGGCAACAGCCCAACATCTGCGTACGTTGTTTCTTTATTCAGTGTTTAAACATCTCTTTTGTATTAAGTCCATAGTCAGCTTGACTATGGTTGTCACTTAAGAGGAAACACCAAGGTCGGAGGGAATTCAAAAATCGGTATTTGTAAATCGTATTGCTGTCGCGCTATGTTTCCCAACAACTGAACTGAGCGCGAACTGCAGCTGGGACCGAAAATACCTATAAAAAGTACACAAAATATACGTTTCGTAGTCACCTGTTTTCTTCACGAAAATTTGTCCGATTTCATTACTTTTTGCGTCAAAAATTAAAGCAAGGTTTTTTCTGTGTTTTTATGTTTTGCTTTTTTCATATAATCTTGTTCAATTTGTTTGCTGGACGTTTAAATACAGCAGAAGTGGATTTTTGAAAGTTTAAAATCCCTTTAAATAATTAACTTAATAAAAAAGGAAAACATAGGAACATTCTTATAGCGGCCATTGATTTTATTGGAAAAAATAGAGCAACTAGTTCCATTATCCAGGAAGGAAACAGAGGACTACGTTTGTATGGAAAAACGGCCGGTAAGATTTCCTCATTAAAATTTTTGAATTCAGTTTAAAGTCGATGAACTCGGAAAGTATTCCATCCATTTATTTTGTGTTATATACTTTGTTTATTATTAAAATAATAAATATATGCTAACGTTTTTAATCTTGCTGTGTGTGCACGCTTTTGGCTTTATATCTGGTTTAAATGATATTTAAATGTTCCTATTTGGTAGGTATAAGTTATGATTGTAACCTGTTATGTATGCCATAATAATAAATAAAATAAATAAATATTAGGTCTCCATAATTAAGGCATGCATCTAGTATCCATCTAATACCTACGACCTTCTTATAGCCGACCTATTCTCAGACCTACTATATTTGCCTATATTACACAAAAACATCATAAAAATCGGTCAAGCCGTTTCGGGGGAGTTCGATATATAAAACACTGTGACACTGTGAAGAGATTTTTATATATTAGACTTTCTTTAATGTACACAATTCACACGATGAGCTTGAAGAAATCCCTTCCTAGCCCTATGGGATGTATAAAAATAATAATAGTTGCAGGACGTGGTGTACATTTAAATAAATCAAATTTGTATTTAAAGATAGTAAACAGGTATAGCTTAAATATACACTGACCTTCAAAAGTTAGTACTACACTTTTAAAATTAAATTTTTCCCTAAACTACAAAAGATAAAGTATTCAAACAAAAAACATGTTCAGCTCATTTCGTCAGGTTTCTCGGAAGTTATAGTTTTTTATACATTAGTCTTTTTAATACTTTTTATTTTGAAAATATATTTTGCCTACTTTAAAAGTTATTGCAATTTTAAAAGTGTGGTACTTACTTTTGAAGGTCAGTGTAATTTGGATTAAAATATAGGATGAGAAATATAGGATTCCAAATGTTTATTGTTAAATGTGCTTATTATTAAAGTCACCCCTACTAAATATTATTATAATATAATAAGATCCTAAGTAAAGCTTTATGCTTTACATAGTAACTGTGTCTATTTGTTCCATTTTCAAACCAAAACCACCTAATAAGACTCAGAAAATATAGACATAGACATATACCGGGTATAAGTGACGGTGTCCCATTTCTTTTAACAGTGATTTCAGACCAATGCTAATATTTGTTTACCGATGTTTATTTTTCCCGGAAAAGCTTTTAAAGCGAAAAAAAACGAGTTTTCATTTTTAATTTTTATTCATGTTACGCAATGTATGGCGCACCGGTATTATTTTTCTTCCGCTCACACCGATGCGTTAACGTTCGATGACCCAAACAGCTGATTCCGCGCGCAGTATGATGGAAATGTTTTTACATTGCAAAGTTTATTTTTTTGTGTATTTATTGAATTTTTTGGCAGAATATGATTTGTTAATGTTAACTAAGTTATATTACAAAAGAAAATTTTGAAAAAAATCCGGAAAATTTATAAATTTTCCGGAAGAAAATTTAAGTGATTTTCTAATTAGGATCATAGTCTGAACTCACTGTTAAAAGAAATGGGGCACCGTCACTTATACTATACTCTGTATACATGTAGGTAAAACAAACATGTTTCTTTTATTTTTGTGTCTGCTAACTGCAACTTTAGTGACTTACACAATTATCATAGCTTACTTAACTAAATCCATATAGATATAGACTCGGTATAGATATTTATCCAGTATCCTACACAAAAACTTCTTCCAAATCAGTATTCTTACCCAATCCCTCTGTTTTCATAGGCAATTAAGGTCACTGACCACTTAACCAGACAGTCGTCATAAGATTGAGTGAACATCAATTTCAATCTGTGATCGGCGCCATCTAAATTGACCCCTGCGTATACCTGTGTGAAAGTTACCTTGGATTTGACAGAAAAAAGTTCCAAGTTCAAAAACTATTACCATTTTAAACCCATTTGTAGCATCTCCGGACCACGGGTCTGACGAATCAACAATGCACCGCTGTTAAGATACGTACAACAGACTGTATCAAGCATTTTAATGTGTTTAGTTGATAACCGCGTGCCGAGCGCATAACCCGCGTCGCGTAGCCGCATGCGCATAGCGACTTTTACGAAAACGTCAACATTTTATTCCGGCGTTATTCAAAAGTAGCTTGCTTTTTACGAGTTAAACTGTTTTAAACGTATATCCTTAATAGTAGTTCCCAAAGTGCTTTTAATCCTGCAATCAAGAGAACTTCAAAACAATAACATCGTGACCGTTTGGTGAGATACCAGGCGCTTCAGTTTATTCAAGGTATACAGAATAGGTTTGCCTATTAAAATTTTCATGCTTGAATTATGTATCCGTGACACGAAGGATTCGAGAATATGCTGCAATTGCATTATGTAATTTATTCAATTGGCAATTGTGTTTGTAAATGTTCGCAATGTCAACAATATTTCAGAAAAGGTTCCAAAATTATATGAGCTAAGAAAATTAAGAATTACTATTATTTATCACCACTGCAAAGTTAAACTTTTTAAATTTCATCTCAAACGCTTATATCGTCTAAAGAAAGAAATTATAATTTAACTGCTACATTAAATCCACATCATTTTGATGCTGGAAATTGTGGGTGCAAGCAAACCTAATCCGGGGAAGCTTTATCAAGCTATGCGCTAATCTGAAAGTAGCTTATTAATTACTGTAGCAAATTATAAAGAGTAGGTAAATACAAGATGAATATATCTCGCCTTGGTCATTATTCCACATTTGTATGATACTTAGTTACTGAAGTTTTTCTGCGAAAATGCGAATCTGACTATGATATGATTCATTCTGCGAGTCTGTAATCAGCTCTCAAAACGATAAGGAAATTTTTCACGCTATAGTGTAACAACTGCAGTGTATAAATACCACTTTATTCCAAAATCGTAAACTCTATTGCATCATATTTCATGCACCATAGCTATCACAGTTCAACATGCACTGTACAATGTACATTAAGTGAATTGAGAGAAATGGACCTTCTGAGTAAATTTTACCAGATGGCTTAGAAACAAGCCCTTTTTTTAATTTAAATATTTCGCGATCTTTTTATATACTTACAACTAGCTGTGCCCGCGACTTCGTCCGCGTGGAATAGTAACTTTTGGCAGCATTTTGATTTGTGTAGGCAATTTTTTTAAAGATATTGATATAAAGTAGCCTATGTTATACCTAATATAATTAGCTATCTAGTGTTAGTGTTAGTGAAAGTCCCGTCAAAATCGCTCCAGCCGTTCCGGAGATTAGCGGGAACAAACAGACAGATAGACAAAAAATTTTTAAATTGTGTTTTTGTTATTGGTACCCGAAATACATTCATACCCATTTAGTAAAAAATTGGTATTTTTACATTACAAACAGACAGACACTTCAATTTTATTTATTTGTATAGATTTATTAGAGGGCGCTTGAGCTTGGAATCATGTTATCTTTAAAAATGTCATCAGTGGAATGTTATCGTGTGTTAGATTATTAAACTGTATGCTTTCTTAGCAGCCTCAAATATTCTGACGTTCCTTAGAGAATACGATTGAATTTATAGTTCAGTGAAGTTAAAATAACAGTCCATCATCGCTGCGTTACAATAATAATCTCATCCGTATGATGTCTATGCAATGTACTATAGTCATGCAACCTCGAAATTCGAGGTTCGCATGAGACTTGAATGCAGATACATCTCCTATTAGTCATTCGAAAGAAGTTTTCATTGCACATAAAAATGATTGAAGCTCAATACTTACTAATAATGATTCATTAAAATTTAATACAAACTTTGTTATTACAGCGTTGTGAATATTAACTACTATATTATGTATTGTTAGATTAGTAGCATCAGCCATCTGATTAATTAATTTTAAAAAATCGTAATACATTACAACAATAGGTCCCGTATATAGGTCCTTTTCATTTAGCACAATTATGAAAAAAAAATTTTTCTTTTGAAGACCTACCTATTAACAATTAATCTACGAAATGTGTAATATTATAAAAGGTATTTTTTTATATCCTTAAAGTGGTGCCAACATAAATCCGTTTCATATATGAAACAGACTCTACCATGAAAGCAGCAAAACCTATCAAAGTCAATCTATTGTGCCATGTCGCTAGCTATTTGCTGCACAAACAAATCACTGTAGTTGTTGACACTGCCGAGACGATTTATACGGCGGAATTCCGTTTGTAGTGTCATTCAATGTGTTTTGCTAGCCACAAGACCCGAAGCACGTTGCGCAATCAGTTGTTTCGCGATTCGAGCATTAATCGTTTTCAACCAAAATTGTTTAATATAAGTAGCTTTACAAAAGTTCAAGCAATATCTTGTGAATATATACGTTACAGCGATAACTAACAAGTGAAACCAACTTCGATAAAATACAAAAAAAATTGAATGTTTCTAACAATGTTTATCGAACTTTTAAATTTTATGCCGCACTAAGCGCTACATTAAGAGTTCCGAGCGGGGCTAACTTTTTATTGAACTATGTTGAACACAAAGAAATTTAAATGAATTCTAAAAATACAGGTCATCGTTAGATCAAGGTTTTACTTACAATTTAATGTTATGTAATATTATTTAAACATAAAATAGCAGTTTAGCACAATACTCTTTACTTGAGCAGGTATTTATATTCAAAAATTAATTACCAGTCAACATATTATTTATTTAAATATGACTTGATAGAAAGCTTCGTCGTCCAAAATTTTTCCACTTTGCCTATTGTTTTGTTACCACCCAAGTCTATTACGATCATTTATACTTTGAAGTGAAAACTTATTTAGGTAGGTACGTTCGGCACTGTTGGTATGGAGAAAAATCACTGAGCTCGCTGACATATGTATACGAAATCGATTTATTACTATCTTAGTAGGAATATAATTATAATACGGCTCAAGTTTAGTGATATTATTATATTACTTGATTAAGTAAGTTGTAGTGCAGGGTTGCGGCGGCGGCGGGGCTTCGTTGTATTTCTGAACCCCGCGCGTCGTTCGCTGCCTTAGTCAGTCATGCAAGCATGCAAGTAAGCATGCAAACAAACCTGCAGCGTGCAAGCAAGCATGCAACATGCAATTTGATGCTCCGCTCGCTTCACTCGCTCCGCTGAGTTACAGTCACAATATACACCTTGTATAATATACATTATTAAAACGAAACATAACTAGCCAAGTGCACTAATGACCAACGCTTATTCACCCATTACTTGACCCCTTCTTGCCCTTGTCGCTTCAACATCCAGCACTCACTCATGATACTTAAGATGATACACAGACATATATGATTTCTTACCTTATTTCACATGTCATAAGAATTGTAATTATCAAATAACAACCATTACTTTTAATGATTTAACTCAATTGAATTTTCCATTAATCCAAACTGACAGTTTTAGTCTGCCGGATTAATTCAATTAATACATCTTTTCGTGTCTTTGTATGCTGGCCAAATCTAAACTCTATTGCAGATTTTAATGTGAGATTAAATGCTTCGAACCGAAATGTAAAGAGGCGGAAAACTTTTTGTGATCAAAACACTTTGGCTGAACATAATAGAAAAAGTAAAAAGAAAATACAATTTCTTTCAACTCAGGCCATTCTACTTTATTTTCTAAAGGTGGTTTTGTATTTTGTCCTGTTTTAATTTAAGGTATTGCATGTTTTACGAGAATTAAGGCTTTGTGGTAGAACTCGAATCGTAACTTTAGCGAGAGATTCTGTTTTCAGACTTATTTCCGAGAGCGTTAGGTCGGAAATTGTAATTGATTTTCGTATTTTCCGCCGAGTTCCGTATTTTTGTAACTGATTTCCGAATTTTCCGTAATTCACGCGTGTCTCTATTGTAAGCCGATAAGCTATGACCAAAATCTAATTGATAATTGAATCGTTGTAATTCCAAAAATTAGTCCTGACATGTGTCACTGCCTGGAAACATAATTTGTAGCATTGGTTTATCGGCAAATTACTGCACTGTTAAAAGTCAAGTTTATAAACGGACGGAAGTTTGCATTATATGACGAGATATTCTTGTTTGAGAATAAATTCTTTTGAGGTAAAAGGCACGGGTATATAGATCTCGGTAAATAAGTTGAACTAAAATGGCTGCCGTCTGCACAGTGCAGTAACTAAACGAAAATTACCAGACAGATGCTGTGATTAGCCTACAATTTTTAAGAAGGGGTAATCTGTTGCAATAAATATAAAGGGGTACACCAACTAGATCGCCCAACTCCAATTCACCAATGGCTTAATTTATATGCTTCCCGATACCTGACTAAAATTTCCGCCGGCACCTCCTCTCTATAGAGGGCTCTTTCGGGATGAGAAAATGCCCAATTCAGAGAACGTAATTAGTCAATCTATTTCAACCCGAACAGGGCTTCACCGCCGAGTGTAGTGGGATATGTTGCCGCACGAACACATGACCCACTCTGACCGACCCACCGTGGTCGCATTCGGTGAATAGAAGCCCAACTCTTGCCTCTTCTACAAGAGCATGGAGTAGTTCTATGATGAATTAAGATTTTTAAATTTCAACTGACTAGAACCTACTGTCGGTCTTAATAATCCAAGATTTAATCACCTACAAGGCCCTCCCTAGCTTCAAAGGTAATGTCTCTGACTTCTTCTCAACAATTAATCCTCTTTCAAAGATAGATTCTTTACAATATCTGTACATCTTCTATACATCTATACAAATAAATAAAACTGAAGTGTCTGTTTGTTATGTCAAAATAACAAGTTTTTACTAAATGGGTATGAATGTATATCGGGTACCAATAACAAAAACACAATTAAATTTTTTTTTGTCTCTCTGTCTGTTTGTTCCGGAATCTTCGGAACGGCTGGACAGATTTTGACGGGACTTTCACTAATAGATAGCTAATTATATAAGGTATAACATAGGCTTTTTGCCAAGAGTTACTATTCCACGCGGACGAAGTCACTGGCACAGCTAGTTTAAAGTAAATACCCTGAAGGTTATGGTTTCAGGATATGGTTAAGTGGCTAATATACTAACCACTTTAACATATTCTGAAACCATACCTGTGTTATTATAGTATATATGTTCATAAAACTGAAACTAATAGTAATTACAAAAACTGTTTTATTGTTTTTTTTTATTGCTTACGGTGGCAGACGAGTCAGTGGCCCACCTGATGTTAAGTGGTTACCACCGCCCACAGACATCTGCAATACGAGGGGCACAGTTCAGTCACTGCCTACCTGGAGAGAAGTGCTCTTCTTAAGCCTCGTTTGAAGGAAGACATATCGTAGCGCTCAGGAAACACTGCAGCTGGGAGTTCAGAGCCGACACGTACGTGGAAGGAATGAACGCTGAAACCGAACTGTGCTGGACGAGATCGGTTCCAGGTAATATGGATGAACTCTACTGCGATGGCGGGTGGTGCGGTGGTAAAAAGGTGAAGAGGGCACCATTGCAAATAATTCCTCAGAGCACTCTCCGTTAAAGAGCCGATAGAGCACGCAGAGAGAACCAAAGTCTCTCCTTTGCTCCAGCGTCTCCATTGAAGCCGTGATATTGGGATCACCGATGATGCGGAATGCACGCCTTTGCAAGGAGTCAAGAGGGTCGAGCTGATATTTGGGGGCTCCTTTGCTTGCCAATTTGGCTTTGTCCTCCCATGATGACTCCCAAACTGCACTTTAGCAGAGATTTCCGATTTGTATTTAAGAAGCTTATTGAAATAACATCAAAAGCAGTCAATTCCAACAAATCTGTTTGTAAATGGAAAATCCTACTTTTGTAACTGTATTTCAGCAAACTAACTAACCAAAACAGCAAATATAACTTTATAGGTGAACGAATCATTTAACTTTATGTGGTTTTGTGTGGGTACTTTTATCATGCCGAAACTAAAACTTCCATGTAATTATTGAAATAAGCAACGTATGTTTCATTCTGTTACTGTCACAATGTGTTTCTTAATGGCTTTTCTGTTTCATCTTAGATAAATAAATTCTTTTGTAGGTATATTTGGTTACAAACTTTTCGACATGCTGAATGCAGAAAGAACTTTATTAATTTTGATCTGGTATAAAAGAATGAATGGAAAATATTTTTAGAAACAAAACGTCTGTATCAATATTCTTTCAATTTCATACAGTATACTATTTCGTTGTGCCTATTTTTAATCGAACAAGTGTTCTCATTCTCATAGATTCATGTTTGTAGAGCCCTCGATGCATCGTCGAAAGCTTGAAAAAAAAAGGTGATTCCCGGACATTGTCTCAGCACGACAATGGCTCGCACTACGGCTGAATAATGACAAAAGTATATTTGCAGAATGTATAAAATCCTGTAAAACGAATGGGAAAAAATTGAAAAGGCTTAACGAAAGCGACCTTTGCAGTGAAGTTGACATTTACATTCTGACCTTTAGCTGGCTACATCAGTCGATTGATTGCATAGAATAGATTGAGCTTAGAATAATAACGCAGATTGAAATTGATCATAGCGTGGTGTTCTCTAGTCACGAGTTTGCTTTTGGTTGTACTCGTATGTATCTGCGTGGTACGTTGCTTTTAAATATGTAGATTAATAAGATAAGATCATAATCTTCATAGCGACATTATATCAAAGCGGAGTAAATTATACATACATCTGTACATTTCTATAAACAACGAATATTCTTTTTCATTTCATATATTCATGGTAATATATTTTTATCCTGTAAAAAAATCAACTTTAGTGTTAATCTTTTACACTTAAACTCCCAACGAAGCAACACTAGCACAACTAGAAAATTGCATTCAGTAAAATAGTTAGATTTTATTTATTGATCCGACACGGCACAAAAGGAATAACTGCTTTATCCACGCTCGCTTCCAAGAATTCAATCTTTATTGCTTTCTAATTCAGAATTTATGAGGTTGAATATCTATTGCGAGGTATTTAAAGCAACCCGTTTAATTTATCTTAGCTCTAATGCTAGGGCTAACCCTGATTTAATGTTACGTGTTAATGCGTAATAGAACAAAGACTATATCAGTGTGTAGAAACGAAAGCTCTAATCTCGGCACGCACAAACCGCATTTCCGCTAAGCTGCCAAAAGTTTTAAGGAGGTCACGCAAGTAGTTAATTCTTCTGATAATCCTAACATAACCTTTTACACAGTGTCGAGAGTACGTAAATTAATTTATACCTTTAAGAGTCTCCGATCGGTTGTTGACTTCAAATGAAATTTTCATACCACCTGCTCGACAATGTTCAATTAGATCCCCCTTAACTTCAACGTAAAGCAAGACATTATATCCCAAGGGATATAATTTTGTATGAAACTCCCAAGGGATTAAAGTGTTTTAAATATGGAACATAAAATTTGTATGAAAATTTAGCATAGATGCTAGCTTAGGAAGGCAAAGGTTCTACGCCCATACAGCAGTAGCGTGCATCTACTAGAGACAAAGACATTCTACCTGTGTAAATAATGTTTTTATAAAATCTAAATACATAATTTCTTTACTAAAATTATAAAATATTTATCTACATAACACTGCAAGCTAAAATAAACAATTACATTTCTCTTTATTTTTTATTGATAAAATACGTTTTATGCAAAAAGCGCCATCTTTTGACGGCCACCATTAACTATCGATAAAAACAAATAAAAGCAAGACGCTGCCAGCGGATAAACAGCATTTGGAAAAATTACGCGGCATATTTAAAAATAAAGAATGTTTCTACAATTTGTTCCATAATTTGCACCAACAGTATTCCGTTGTATTGTTTTCATAGCTAAAACTTTGCCGCCAACGCCATTACGTATTTCAAAATTGTAATATCTTGTTGCTTACGTTAATAAAGTGCTTAGTGGAATGTGTTTTGTGGCATCAATAATACAGTCTTTTTAGACAGTTTATTCAGTGTTTTATTGATAAAGTTAAAAACGTAAGTAAATGTCCAGGTGCTTCAGCTTTTTTTTTATTTGGGGTCAATAGGTTGTCGACTATTTGAGATTTATTTCGACAGTTGTGTGTAGTAATTAATTGCTGTTTCAAAAGTAAATATACAACAAAGTTGAAAAATAAAAGAATTTGATACCATTTTATTGTTAACAAATTAATATTCGTCCTGCGTGCTACTAAAGGTCATTGACAGGGTTCAGCAGCTGATCGTATCGTATTGTAGGTCGATATGTGGACTAAGTTCATACTTGTTATATTATTATTAAATATGTTTTAAGTTTTTGTAATATTTTAAGCTTTACTTAAGATATAATTATTGCGTGACGTGTTCGTGCTTGAGAAAAATAAACCTTTTTTTTATGGTTTTCATGATAATATTATCATAATTTTAACCATAGTTATAGTGATAGTGATAATGATAATGTGACAGTGTTTATGATGAAAATTACCACCTAAGTAATTGGTTATAGAGCCCTGAGTTTTTATTGTCTCGCAGATGGTATGAAAAGTAGAGTATTCACCTCTGGAATAAAGCAGTGTCTTCGTCTTAGGCGACTTGAACCCCTCGCTTCACTTAGGACTCTACATAACTCCCTCGCTTCGCTCAGGAGTTAAACTCTAGAGTCCCTCGTTACGCTCGGGGTTCAATATGGCGCCCGTGACGTTAGACACTGCTTTAATCCCTTGGTGCATAATCTACTATTATTTTGCTCTCGCCCAATCAGTGCTATCGTACTGCATTACATCTTGGGGAGGATCAGCAAAGACTCATATGTTGCGCTTGGAAAGAGCTCAGAGAGCAACTCTTAAAGTACTATCGAAGAAACCTATTCGCTTCCGGACTTCTGACTTATACTCTCTTTGCCGGGTCCTTACAGTTAGACAACTTTTTATTCTTTACACAGTATTAAAGAAACAGTGAAATTGATTTTGACCCTCAAACTGTATACTCGAAACGTCGATCCGATATAGTTTGTTTCACTGAACGTCACCGTACGGCTCTGGCAGCTCGACATTATTGCTATTTGAGCCCAAAACTATATAATAAAATTAACAAATAGTTACATATTTATCCACTCTCTTCATTTAAATGCAAAACAAAATGTATCCAATGGCTGCTATCACTGTCATATGATGAGACTGAAGACCTGCTAAAAATTATATCATAAACGCATACTCACACACCCACGCACACACACACACACACTCACGCATACACACACACACACACATACCTACATATTCATATATTCTAGTCTAATCACTTTTTGCTTTTGTTATTTAAGTATTATTGAAATTATTTTAAAATTTTCTTGTTTGCTACTGTTTCGGAGGAGGGCGTTGATGCACGCGACACAGTGTTGTACACTATTGCGGGTATCATCGTTTTCTTATTGTAATGTAAATGTCATTAGTGTTAATAATATTAAATAAATAAAAAAATAAAATAAATAACAGTAGCGTACTTCTACCTGAGTCTCAAAAGATTGGCTACATCTTGACTTATATTTTTCATTTCAAACAATTAAACATTGAAAACAATTGAAAACTTTTATTGAATAATAATCGTCAACTACTTTTTAACGTTGTAATGTTTTGGTATGCGTTCCATATCAGCACGTCAAATTCACAATATTCTGAGTTTATACTACACAAATTGCAGTTGATTTAATGTTGGCGTTCAAAAGTCGTATTTCTCGTGTAACAACAATAATATTTATATGTCAGTTATAACGACAATAAATTTTGCCCTCGTTTGGTTGGAGGCTAGCTATTATTCGGTAGTGAGTAATTTCTTTAATGTATATTCTACTCTGGACAACGTATGTACATCCATCACAGCAAATGTCATAGATGAGATGTTAATATGATAACTAAAGATTAGTTTAGATTTAACTGCTAGTTAGTCCTCTTTACTTATTTGAAGGATCAAGTATTATTATTTTGCATTTTAATGGTGTATAACATAGTTTTAAGATATGCTTTACTTAAACTTTTTTAACGTAGAGCACTTAACCTTACAACAAAATATTGTTTCTAAGTGATTGTCGATGTCGATTTTATTTTAATTCCATTTGCTAGAAGGAGTCTGAAATGTATTCGCAAACCATCATTACAGATAAATATTCACAAATACTCATATTTTTCGGTTGAGACAAATTGACTACTCAATGTATAATATTAGTCTTCGTTCGTCTAGACAGACACTTTGTTAGGACTAGATGAATGGAATTGTTTGGAAGTCAAAAGGTATTTTTATTTTTGAACCGATTAAAAGAAAGTTTAATAGTAAATTAACGCTTTATATTCGCTAATGTGTTTAGATTTTCTGATTTGAGTAATAATAGTAAAGGACATTGTTCTGCGTCCATACATTGTTCGCCCCGATACCAACAGCAGTGAAAAAATGATTTTCGTATAATTAGACATTAGTAAATTCTGTACGTCCACATCAATTACTACGGACAAGCTTCGAAATCAAATTAATTATCAAAATGAATCAGATTTTGAGGTTAGTTGAAGTAACACTTTAATTCGTTAGAGCAATACACATAGTCCATACCTATACAATTATTAAAATAATAATTATTGCAATCAATCAAAGAACGATATTATAGCGACGTAATGAAGAACAAGTAATCTCGAAATTATAAAGCAAGTCAAAAACACAACGAACTAACAAGCGATAGTGCGTGAGTAGTCAATTGACGTATGTTTTAATTTAATTTACGTTGTGAGTTATGAAAATCTTAATTTATAAAAATAAATAAATGTCCATAACTACATAAAATCGACTCAATTCTATTCAATCGAGCGAAAGTAACAATAACCATTCCTATATTTTACTTCATTTGGTTTTGTTTCTAAAAGAACTTTTATATATTTTTGATTTGTTCGTAGAGTACATATATTTGTTATGAGTGTTATAAAATATGCATATAATTATGACGTAAATCAAATCTTTGTTGGTCATGGGGCGATTTTCGACATTGTCCTTTGATGGATAAACCTAGCTGATACAATTTTTTTATTAAAGTGCTAAGTGTTTCTTAAAACATTAAATGTAATCCGAAAAGAACCGAATAAAACATACCTTAACATTAAAATTATAAAGTATATATGCTAATATTCTAACTTGAAAAATGAAATAACTTTGTTTACTATATTTTTTTTAATAATTATACTACAATAAGTAAAAGTAAGATAAGATAATTAATAAGATAAGTAATTACCTACATATCCTGTAATTATGCAAACTTTTGTAATCAAATCTATTACATGGCTTCCCAAATAGTAACAGACTTTGTCTCGTTTGGGAATTACTATTTTCATATTATATCAGATTTTAAATATTATATAATCGTTTCGCGTACATATACCAATATCGTCAAAATGATCCGGAGTACGAATAGAGGTGCAGTAGTACTCCGTTTCTAACCCGCCACTGGTAACTCAACTCTCGAGATACAGGTTAATTCCTAATTCTGGGGTGGGTGGCGGGACAAGTATATACATATTTAGTGCTGCACTTTATTGTACTTAGCTATAAGAAACGTGTCAATAAAATTTTTATTTTATAATTTTTAACAGTAATTTGTGGTGGTACCAATTTATTATTGAATATCGTAAGACAATACTATAACTTTAATATAAAAGAAAAAAACTTTTAAATTAAAACAAATTTAAGTACCAAAAATAATAAAATAAATAAACAAAAATTTGCTCTTCCAAAAAAATATTACGTATAATCAAATTCACAAACGCATGCCCCCTAGTGTGGCCTGATAAAATTATTAGCCTATTTGAGACAAGAACATGGTGTTGGATCATCACACAATTATTTTCATAATTTTGAGCAACTCTACAGCACTCTACAGTAGCAGCGCGACACAATTGCATCGTTTGATCGCACGCTCGCCAAGTAGGACGACGCCTCAGACTTCATTCTCTCCGATTATAAAATGTCGAATTTCTACAAAGTAGATTGATTAACTTTTTCTCACCGAGAGACTATACCTACATGCTAGGTCAAGGCTCAATATAAACGACATTGTTATTCGAAGTAAACCGAATTTCATTAGACGCGGTTTGGCGGCTTTATTAACGTGAATCAATTTTTTATTTATCAATTGCGTAGATACTGTTCTTATTATTTCACGATGAAAAACAACAAATATTGTTTTATTCAATCAAACATCACATAGGTATCTGCTATGCCATGTAATCTTTAGAATGGTTGAGTATAGACTTGAATCACGACTTAGCCCATGACTGAACTCGCTGACTTACGATGACAATAATAGATAATAAGGGTAATGACAGGCTATAAAAATTAAAATCTTTTAAGTCCATTTGTTAGATAATAAAAAATATCAGACACACAGATTTAGAGTAGGCTAGATACCACTTGTTCATTAAATAGTATGAGAACCGAGCGTGCCTCCGTATCTCCACTCACTATGACGTCACGCGAGTCATTTAGTGATGTACACACATAAAAAGAATCGTTTCAATCGCAACGCGCGATGCGCCGCGCTCGCTCAGTGAGCCAACAGACTTCGACGAGAGTGGATGCGCGTTTCAAAACTATCTGTGTGCCAAATTTCATCCAAATCCGTCATCCACATTAACAAACATTGAGACACAGAGACACTAACAAACATTCACATGTACCTATAATAAAATTGATAGGATGTAACAAAATGTGTTTGATCCCTAAATTACCTGTAATAATAGCTTCCTTTTTCTGGTTAAATCAGAAAATGTCGAATTTTACGCTTTCTACCTCATAACTTTGTCATTTATTTACTGGCTTGGTTTTTCACATAAATTGTGATGAAACTCAAATAAGTAAGTAACAATAATTTAACTTGGATAAAATCTGAAAAAGTTATCAGGACCTTTATAGCACTTAAAGAGCAACATCAAATTAGGTACAGTTTTACGTCATACACTATGAACAAAGTGATTAAATTTATTTTATAGCAAAAACCAATTTAAATAGTACGCAAGAAAACTTTATAGAGGGCGGGCATTTTATGAGATCCATTTTAATTACTGCTTTTCTACACCGGGTCTATCAACGTGAAGTCTACAGCTAACCAACATAGTATTTACTAGAACTTTTATTTATTTGATATAGAATCTAGGGATTGTTCACGAAGAACAAAAGAAACAGAATATGTAGGAATTTGAGTATATTTTAATACTAATTGTTTACAATGGTAGGTAAGTAGTTGACTTGCTGAATGCTTGGAGAAGAATGACAGTTTTTGAGAATGAATGAATAAGTATTTGCTTTACACTGAATGAAAGGATTAGATGAACTATTGATGAATGACCGACGAATGATTTGGCGTAGACATCCTCCTAGGGTTGAGAGCTCCTGCTCTCAAATATCAATTTCTTCCTGTGGGTTAGATAACATGCATAGCTTGTTAATGGCTCTGCGTACTATGCCAGTGCTTGTAGTGACATCGGCTACGCGTGGAACTCCGTCATTTCCTGGGAATATCTTCGAAACTCGTCCGAGGCGCCAGCACAGAGGTGGGAGATTGTCTTCTTTGATTATGACTAAATCATCGAGCTTTAGATCTCTGCACTTAGTTCGCCATTTAGTACGTTGTTGAAGTTCAGTGACGTATTCAGTAGACCATCTTTTCCAGAAGTGCTGCTTGATTTGAGTCAATCGCTTAAAGCGGTCTAGGTGATTGATGTTGACGTCGAGAAGCTGCGTTGACGGCAAGGCCATGAGTGATCTCCCAATTAAAAAGTGACCCGGGGTAAGAGGTGAGAAATCGGTAGGGGAGGAACTTAAGGGGCAGAGAGGACGACTGTTTAGGATGGACTCAATTTGTGAAAATAGTGAGCTTAATTCCTCAAACGTCAAATGTGTGTTTTTTATAGTTCTATACAAATGAAATTTTGTAGACTTTACGCCAGCCTCCCAGAGCACGCCGAAGTGAGGAGCGTATGCAGGCGAGAATCGGAATTCTATACCTTGACAAGCTGCAAAGTCGACGAAAGCTGTCTTATTTGATTCCAGAAATGAATTAATTTCTTTAGCTGCGGCAACAAAATTTCTGCCATTGTCGCAGTATATTATTTTAGGCATGCCTCTACGGGCTATGAATCTTTTAAGTGCTAAAATAAATGCATCTTTGCTGAGATCGCTAACAGCTTCTAAGTGAATGCACTTATATCTAAAACAAATGAAAATACACAGGTAGCACTTAGTTATCTTACAACCTCGACTCTTACGATCTGTTATTAGAAAAGGGCCGGCAAAGTCGGTGCCTACTGTATAGAAAGGAAAATCAGCCTCAACTCGCTCTGGAGGTAAGTTGCCCATAATATTGTGCATTGTTTGAGCTTTAAATCGACGACATGTTACACATTCACGTGCAATGCAACGCGCCGAGCCAAGTTGCGTCCGCCGATGGGCCCATATCTCTCTCTAATTGAAGCAAGAAGCTGCTGAGGGCCTGCATGTAATAGTCTCAAGTGCTCTTGCGTGAATAATAACTTTGTTAAATGGTGAAAATGCCTTTAGAATCATAGGATGTTTCTTATCATATGTGTATTTTGATGACTCTATACGACCACCTACACGAAGAATATTGTTTGAGTCTAGAAAGGGATTATGAGAAAGAAATGTTGCGTTTGTTCTTAGTGACTTATTTTTATTTATCAATTCAATTTCTTTTGAAAATGAGTTCTTTTGGCTTTGTTTTACTAGAATATTAAGAGCATTGTCTAATTCATTGACTGTTAATGATCCTGATAATTTATTGTTAGGGTTTTTGCAATTATGAACAAATCTTAGAATAAAGGCTGTAACTTTTTGTAAGTATAACAGTTTGGAATATTTTTTAATATCTACAAAGTTATTGTGACCGTTGGGCGCAGCCTCCCCAACGAAAGCGGGAAACGCTTTTAACTCTGGCAATGGGACGCAATCCTGAGTCAAAGCAGTAGGCCATGATGATTCGGGTTGAAGAAGAAATTCGGGACCAGTCCACCACAATGAGGCCGAGACCATTTGATCAGGATCGACGCCTCTGGACACCAGATCTGCGGGATTTTGATTTGTAGGCACATGGCGCCATGAATTAGGATTAGTGAGATCTGTGATTGCGGCTACTCTATTTGCGACAAATATTTTAGTTTTATGAGTAGTACGCAACCAACCTAATACTACACTTGAATCAGTCCAATATACAGAACTGTCGATATTGCATCTAAGCGATTCTGTGACCTTCGCGGCGAGCTGGGCTCCCAGCAGAGCGGCGCAAAGCTCAAGTCGTGGTATTGTTGTTTGTTTTACAGGAGCCACTCGTGATTTAGCAGACACCAGACTGAGTTGAACTTGTCCTTCTGCGTTAAAGGATCTCATATATATACAACAGCTATAGGCGCGTTGTGACGCATCACAGAAGCAGTGCAATTGAATATTGGTGGGATTGTCGACTAACATTCGCCTTGGCGTCTTAACAGATATAAGAGCTGGCAAGTTGTTAGCAAATTTTTGCCATTGCGACTTAATGTTAGTAGGAATTGGATCATCCCAACCAATTTTTAAGTTTGAAATTTCTTGTAGTAAAATTTTAGGCTTAACAATACATAGTGACAAAAGTCCAAGGGGGTCAAATATTTTAAAAGTACAAGATAGAATTTTACGTTTAGTTATCTCGGTAGTGTCTACATTTTAAAAAAAATCATTTTGAAAATGAAATTCGTCAGAAGAAGGAATCCAACCTATGCCAAGGGTACTAGTGGAATTACTGATCATAAGATTGCCTTCCTCTACTGCAGTTTCATGAAGCAAATTTGGCAAATTTGACCTATATTTTCGTAAATGAAATTGTCCTTGATTTAGTTGGCTAGCTGCTGAGCGTTGAATATGACGCAACTCTTCTGCTGTGTCTGCTCCAGTTAATAAGTCATCACAATACAGATCCTTTTGTATAACAGTTTTGATTACAGGGTCGTCACACTCTTCACCCAGCTGCCAAAGACAGCGCGTTGTGAGAAAACTTGCACTAGAGAAGCCGTAAGTAACGGTGTTTAGGCGGAAAGTTTTTATAGTCTCGTTTTCATTTTCTCGCCATAGAATACATTGCAAATTACGATCAGACTCTCTTAGCCGAACCTGTCGAAACATCTTTTCAATATCACCAGTGAGAACATACTTATGCTGGCGGAATCGTATTAAGATATTGAAAAGATTATCTTGAACAGTAGGTCCAACTAATTGTATGTCGTTTAGAGAAATGTTAGAGCTAGTTCGTGCTGACGCGTCAAACACTACACGCAGCTTGGTAGACTCACTTTGGTCTCTAAACACAGGATGATGCGGCAAGAAATATGCGTTAAGTGGTTTAGCCTCTGGGGCTTCAGAAAGATGGCCTAGATCTTTATATTCTTGAATAAATTCAGAGTAAAGACGTTTGAGATCAGGTTGCTTTCTAAATCGACCCTCTAAGTTGAGAAATCTCTTTTTTGCCATATTGTATGAATTACCTAGACGGCTATATCATCGCGTAAAGGTAGTGCGACATAAAATCGACCATCAGGTAAACGAATAGTGTTTGTTAAGAAATGTTGTTCACATAACCTTTCTTCACTAGTTAGAGGGTTAGCTTGTGGGAAGCTTTCAAGCTCCCAAAACTTAGCCAGTTCTTCATGTAGACTGGGAGAATAGTCCTCTTTATGAAGAAAGTTACAGGATATTGATTTAGGTACCTGTTTTTCAAAGTTGAAGATAGGACCGGCAACGAGCCACCCTAGCTTAGAGCTCTATAGCTTAGGATTGTTAGGGCCTAGGGAATGCTGTTAGGAGCCTATTATATCCCAAAATAAATCAGCACCGATTAGCATATCAATTGGAGATGACTCGTTAAAACTCGGATCCGCTAACTGAAATCCAGCTAGATTAAGTTTACTTATATCAAATGAAATTTTAGGTAGATTATTTGAAATTGTAGGTAAAATTAAGCAGTTTGAAATAACACTGAATGAATTGTGCAGTGAATGTAGGCGCACAGTACATTGTTCTGTAGGTATTTTTAGATGAGTATCTCCAATACCAACTATTTTAGTGTTGGAATAGTCTGGAGAAAGCTTGAGATTTTCCTTTATAGTTTGGGTGATAAATGTAGATTGGCTACCGCTGTCGAGCAGTGCTCGTACAACCATGGTTTTATCAGTGATAGGATTGGTGATGTTCACCTTGGCTGTGCACAGAAGAACTTCAGAAGTGGAGGTAGCGGACAGTGAAACTAATTCATTTTTGTTAACAGATTGAGCTTCTTGGTGTATGATTGAATTATGTCGTTTTTTGCAGAAGCGGCAAGATCCGGGGAGACGACAACGTTCAGTAGTGTGGCCACCCCTTAAGCAGTTGTGACATAATTTATTTGCTGACACAAAATTCAACCTATCATTCACAGGCTTTAATTTGAATTTTTCACATTCAAATAAACGATGTGTTTCACTACAGCAAGAACATTCGAATGCCTTGGAATTATAACAAGAATCTTTAGGGATGAATTTAGTTGCTACCACCATAGATTTAGTCTGATTATAAGTGTGAGGCCTTTGAGGCGTATTATTTTTAAATTTTTCTACTTTGTAATCCGATTTATTTTTATTCACTGTTTCTAACACATCTGCACGATTTTTTAGAAATTCAAAAAGGTCACTAAGTGATGGTATGTCTCCCAAAGAGTTCCGATGTTCTTCCCATCTAATATAGGTCGCGTTTTCCAACTTAGCCGCAACAATGTATATGATAAGAACATCCCATTTATCTGTAGGCAAACCGAGTGTACCGAGAGCCCGCAAGTTTTTTGTTACGTGATCTATGATAAATCTATGTGACTTGTCGGTCTCTCGCACTGACTCGAAATTAAATAATGATTTCAAATGATTATTGATTAATTGGCGCTTATTATCAAAACGATCGCATAAAAGTTTCCACGCATCTGGGTAATTTCTATCCGAAACCTCTAAATTCGAAATCACGCGAGCAGCTTCGGCTTCGAGATAAGAATTTAGGTAATGAAACTTGTGAACGTTTTGGATCTTGTCATTATTGTGCACTAACGAGACAAAGGTGTCCTTAAACTCTAACCATTTAAAATATGTGCCGTCAAACCTTGGAATTGTTATTATGGGCAACTTAAAACCTAAAGCATTATCACAGCTATTATTATTATAGCATTGTGACGAGCTACCACTTGTTGTAGATAAATCATCGATATAATTCTTGTAGGTATTTGGTTATACTCCCTTTGATTGAGCTACGCTTGAGACTATATTCTTTAAGACTAAACTTGTCTTCCGACATGTTAACTTGCAATAAAATTAACCACACAACCCAACCGAATAAATTCACGCTGTTACTTATCGCTAGTTATAATGTAAACAAAGTGCATACCACAGATTTAGAGTAGGCTAGATACCACTTGTTCATTAAATAGTATGAGAACCGAGCGTGCCTCCGTATCCCCACTCACTATGACGTCACGCGAGTCATTTAGTGATGTACACACATAAAAAGAATCGTTTCAATCGCAACGCGCGATGCGCCGCGCTCGCTCAGTGAGCCAACAGACTTCGACGAGAGTGGATGCGCGTTTCAAAACTATCTGTGTGCCAAATTTCATCCAAATCCGTCATCCACATTAACAAACATTGAGACACAGAGACACTAACAAACATTCACATGTACCTATAATAAAATTGATAGGATGTAACAAAATGTGTTTGATCCCTAAATTACCTGTAATAATAGCTTCCTTTTTCTGGTTAAATCAGAAAATGTCGAATTTTCATTTGTTGTTGGTTGGTCGTAAACTTTCTGTAAAATAGAATATTATTTCTTTTTTAGCGCACTTGATTCAGACTTGACCAAGTAGGCTCATTAAAGAATAGAATAGAATCTCAAAATTACTAATAAATGTCATAATTATCAGTAGCAGGTATATGTCATTAGTCATTAGCATAGAACACTTATCCACTTACTTCTTCATTTTGTGTCGTATTCAGCACCAAAATTTTCGGATATGCTGTTCCGGATAATCGTCTTAACTTTTTGCTGATTACATAGTCCACTTTATTGAAGTGGATAGAGCAAATTGTACTGTGTGGTGAAGGAAACCAATTTCTATTACCTGTCGCTTCAATCCATTTATTTGTTACAATGGGATCGCTTGGAAAACTGAAAACAATCATGCCCTATCTATACTTAATTCGAAAATGCATTTTCATTGGTCTCTCAATTATCATTCTGTTCTTAAACCGAATTGATGGCTCGATTGCTTGAATCGATTTGAAAGTAACCATTGTACATCACTAATCGCAAAATTTGACAGACGAATGATAAAAGCCCTTGTACCACGAAACTTGTTTACTTTGAAGTGATTCTGTCGTTTAAAATTCATTGCGTACGGCCAGAACACCCGATGGTGGTCTTTCAAAGCCAAACCCGCAATGTAAAATAAATATATCAACATTCCCAGATACGAATTTATCACAGTAGTATCACGCGAATATCACAACAAATCATAAATAATTGATTTTAAAATGAATTACAGCTATTTGTGAAACAAAGTTACTTACCGATGATAGGATACATCTCCATTGACACGATTTACTACTTTTGAAGAGTTTTTACAGTTTACAATTTGCGCAATTTGGCATTTTTACGTTTTCAACCACAGGACTCGTCAACGTGACGTTAGAATGCCAACTAAAGTAGAAGCGCGGTCAGTTTGAGCATTGCTCAAACTCGGGGCGTCTCGGGGCACGCTGCGCCGGGCAACAGGTGGTATCTAGCCTACTCTAAATCTGTGGTGCATACGATACGCTTCTCACGGCGACAAACGACTGTTCGGCCGGCTCGGTGTACCTTTTCCTAGAATCCGGTTCGCTAGGCAACAATCAGCGCTCAGTCAGTTGACGAGATGCGTACCGCTGGAATAGATTGTTTATGCACAATTATGATAACATGTAACAATTTCGTAGCAGTTGTATGTGTATGGTTTTTTATGGTTTTATTTCATTTAAAAGTGAAGTATTAACGTTGTAGTGGTGCAAAATTCATTGAAATATTCGTATTTTACTTTACATGAATTTAGAAGTGCAAGTGACGTTTCAATTTGATGAAAACCTAACGGCTTGTCGGTTATTGTTGTGATATTTGAATTGAATTTATAACGAAACGAAAGTACGAATTGAAACGTTAATTAGGTTAAGAATATTAATAAGAATAGATATTAATATTATAAATAGGATTCAATTGACGTTAATTATTGATTAATAACGCACCCTTGTAGGTAGTTTAAGGAATCGAATCAACGACTTTCTACAAATTTCAACTTAGGAAAAACGATAGTAGATTTAGGAAAATAATGATTGGAACGGGCTCACGTTATTTTAAAGGTAGACGCGTCGAGATGATACAGCTGATCAGGCAGCGCTGGGTCGATATTGTAGATTGATTTCGACGTTTTTCTTGAGTGTAGTTGGCGATCAGGTAGGTGTTCCGTTCGACAAGGCGTTGGATGCACGGCCACAATGTAGTCGCAACAAATGCTCACGCAATGTCGATTGCGTTCTTGTACAAAGCCGGAACGAATATCTGACGAGTTGATTCTGTTAAATTTGTAGGTTTTGTAGCAGGTAGCAGCGTAGATCTTCTTGATGAAAATAAAACAATTTCTAGTAGACGCGGACGTACGTATATTTTTTTTCAGAGACAGCACCACAGACAGGTAAGTATCTTAACAGAATCAAGCAAAGGACAACAAAACATTAGATCATAGTCGTAGACCTAGAGTTTAAGTTGCTAATACAACATCTAAATTAACACTCCTCCTCAACTTAAACTTTGTTACAAAATTAACCATTACTCCAGCAAGACAAAATATTTATTTGCATGTATGTTTACACAATCCCTTTGCCCTAATAAAAAAAAAGTGACATTCACTTCACCATGACATTTCTTTGACATTGACATATCACTTCTAAAAGTAAAACAAATTAAAATCACAAAAAAATAATATGTACACAAACTTTACAGATTAAAATATTAGCATTTTTCTATACCTATAAGTTGTTTTAAATAATTGAAAAGTGGTTTAGAAAGAGCCTTTGTGAATATATCAGCTAATTGCTGTGATGAACTGACATAATTTAGTGTGATCAATTTATTGTCAATTAAGTTTCTAATAAAGTGATGTTTTATGTCGATGTGTTTTACTCTGCGACTATTTTCTCTATTTTTAGCTATTTGAATGCAAGATTGATTATCCTCACATATTACTACAGTGTCACAGTTAATGCCTATGTCTTTAATTAATCCTTTAAACCATATAGCTTCACAACAAACTGAACTTAAAGCCATATATTCTGCTTCAGCTGTTGAAAGTGAAACAGTTTTTTGCTTTTGAGTGGACCAAGATACAATATTATTATATAACAGCATACAATAACCAGATACAGAACGTCTATCAATAATATCAGATGCCCAATCAGCATCACAATATCCTAAGATGTTGCTATGAAATTCTTTAACTTTATATACTATACCATAATCAGATGTAAGTTTAAGATATTTTAATACTCTTTTCAAATAATTATAATGTTCATCTGATGCATTATTCTGAAATCGACTAAAGTAATTTATAGCAAAAGATAAATCTGGTCTTGTACATATCACCAAATAAAATAAAGAACCAATTAACTCACGATAAGGCATAGTACATACATATTCATTACATTTTTCAAGTTTTAAATTTATTTCACAGGGCGTAGCTACAGGTTTACAGTTTTGCATTTTGAATTTACTAAGCAATTGTTGTATATAACTCTTTTGATAGAAATAGAAATAGAAATATCATTTATTTGCCAGAATATGGTACAATAATAAGATCTTAGTTTGTAAAATGTGTCACATATTCCACTTACGTCGGAAGCATGCAAATATATAATGCAATGTAATAATCAGCCATAATTCATAAATAGTTTTCCTCACTTAATACTTATCTAAACACCATTCATTATATAATAAAATTTATAGGTTACATTAACACATTTCAATTCATTGCAATAGGTAAGTACTAATCATTTTTTGAATGCATAAATAGGTAGGAATTAGTGAATGTCAATAATCTAAGTTGTCCACTACATCAAATTTTACAAACTAATTATGTCAAAAAGTAACAGCAAGATAATTCCATATGTCAATTATATTAATAAATTATTTAGCGACTAATAATACTAAGTTATATTTATAATACAGAAAAATCCAAATATCAATAATAATTTTACATGGTCACACTTTAATATTAATAAATATGTCATTACAAAAATACCTAACAAATTAAAACGTATCATTAAGATATTCTCTAACACTATAATACAGCTTTACAAATAATAATTCAATAAGTCTCTTTTTAAATATATTTATCGGTAGTTCCTTGAAACTGTCCGGTAATTTATTATAAATCTTAATTGCCATTATAAATGCATTATTTTTATAAATTCTGAGATAGCTTTCAGGTATGTACAGCTTGTATGGATATCTTGTAGATCTTTTAACAACATCCTTGTTTAATTGAAAATAATATTGATGCTTTTTTACAAAAATACAAATATCTCTAATGTATATGCAAGGTAAGGGTAAAACTCTCACAGAACCAAACAATGGTTTACAACTGTCTAAAGGCCACGCTCCACAGACTGCACGAATACATTTCTTCTGAACTTTGAACGCTTTATCTATGAATACTGAGTTTCCCCATATAAGTAGCCCATACGAGAGTACAGAAGAAACATAGCCATGATATGCACTTAAGGATGCCTCCCTAGATACTACTTGTCGCAATCGTCTTAGGGCATGAACAAATTTATCTAATCTTGTACAAATATTTTGAATGTGCTCTTTCCAGTTCAAGTGTTTATCAAAAATTATGCCTAAAAATTTTGCATGATCAGTATCTTGAATTTTGTCATTATCACATATAACATTAAGTGGATATCTATTTCTTTTATTGTTATACGACTGAAACTGTACCATTTTTGTTTTATTTGTATTCACTCTAAGACCATTACTATCGAGCCAGTGCATTACTTTTGCAAGTTCGCTGTTAATCTCATTTTCAAAATTTGTATTGTTTTTTTCTTTTACTATTATTGTTGTGTCATCAGCATATAGTATGCATTCATGTGTCACAGAACTTGGCAAATCATTTATGAGTGCAAGAAATAAAAATGGACCCAATATGCTTCCTTGCGGTACGCCACATTCATTAAACTCATACTTCGATTCACTTACAATTTTGGTGTCTTTTACGATTTTGGTTATTTGTGTACATTGCTTTCTGTTTGAAAGGTAACTCTCAATCCATTTGTATGCATTTCCTCTAATTCCATATCTGTAAAGTTTGTATAACAATATATTATGATTTACCAAGTCAAATGCTCTGCTCATGTCCAAGAAGAGGGCTGTCAATGGTATTCCATTATTTATACTTTCCGTAATAATTTTCACCAAATGAAAACTAGCTAAAGTTGTAGAACTGTTTTTTCTAAATCCATATTGTTCTTTCACCAGTATATTATGTTTGTCAAAAAAACTTACCAGGCGCTTATACATTGCCATTTCGAAAATTTTTGCGATAATTGGAATGAGTGTTACAGGACGGTAATTTTTTACATCAGATGGGTCATCTTTTTTAAATATAGGTTTGATTATGGATAACTTTAAGTTCTTTGGAAATACTCCATATGTAAATGAAAGATTTATTATGTGAGATAGCGGAGCACATAGATAGAGAGCACATTTCTTTATTATGTCTGTTCTTATGTTATCATAGCCAACTGATTTTGTATTATTTAAATTAATAATAATTTTGTAAATTTCATATTTGTCCGTGGGTTGTAAAAATATAGTATCAGATATAAATTTTATTGATTTCATGTCGTGCATTTCATTTGTTAAATATTTTTTGTCGTCACTATTGATATTTATAAAAAACTTATTGAATAATTCAGCTATATCTAATGGATTAACATACGCAATATTATTCATTTTTATTATGTCAATATCTTTTTTGTCCCTTATCTCTCCGTTCACGTTATTCTTAATCAATTCCCATGCCGCTTTACATTTATTTTTCTGTTCATTTATATATTTTATTGATTGTATTCGTTTTGATCTATGTATACATTGTCTTAAAATGGTTTTATATTTTTTGTATATATTTTTATTATGTTTTTTATTATTACCTTGAAATCTATATGTCAAATATATCCGTCGCTTATTCACAAGTGAACGTCTTAAGCCTTTGGTTAACCATTGGGCATTTTTGTTCCCTGTATATGTCTTTTTTATTCTAATTCTGGGAAAGCAAAGGTCATAAAATAAACGCAGCATATTATGTAGCTCATTAAATGCTACATCTACATCATTGCTTTTATACCTCACTAAAAGTTAAGGAATCTAAGCATTCACGGAATTTACGAATATTGTCAGCACTGTAATCTTTTTTAAATTCAAACCATGATATTGTTTGAGGAAGCTTTTTTACTTTAATTGTCAGACTCTGAGCTGTATCGTGATCTGATAAGCCCAAATGATGAATTCTACCTTGCGCCATTTTTATGTTACTGAATAAAAGATCGATACATGATGAGGCTCTTGTCGGCATATTAATGAAAGAATTCATGTTGTAGTTTTTAAATAAACTAACAAGTTCTAGCGACTGATTATTAGATTTTTGCAAGTCTATGTTCCAGTCTCCACACAAAATAATTTTTTTCTTAGGATGCTTGTATTGCAACATATGTAGTAAGTATTGTAATTTATGTAGGAATAACTGAACATCACTTTTTGGTGTTCTGTAAATGCAAACTAATATTAAATTATATTCTGGAACCTCAATACCACAGCACTCAAATGTGTATAATTCAGTAATTCGCTCCAACCATAATATTTTTTTTTTAAATTATGTGTTTTTTTGTTAATATACATGAACCCCCCCTTCTGTTGTTCCTTGAAAACCATGCTGCTATCCTATAACCTGGCAAGCTTACCAAACTTTCTGTTCCTCTTTTTATAAAGGTTTCCGTGAGACACACAGCACCAAATACACTGTTATTTTTTTTTTCTACTTCGATGATTGCCGAGTATATTTCTTCCGCTTTATTGATTGCGCCAGCTATATTTTGATGAAATACTGAAAAACAATATACATCTTTATTCACGAAATAATTGTTTTTTGTTATTGATTATACTGTCATTTTCGTTGCCTTCGACCACTTTATTTTTACCTAATATGTCTATTTCTGTGCAATTATTGTCAGTAATATCTGTAATCATTTCCTTAATACTGTTAAATATTATTTTTAAAGCCAGCCTATTAATGCTACCCCTAGTACTGTGAAACATCTTCGTTGAATACTCTAAGTTTTTATTACTGTCAAATATGTATGCGTATTTATGTACTAAATTATCTAAATATAATAAATTGTTAAAAGCCTCTATTCTTTTATTAAAAATATTCGTATGACTGTGAATTTTGAATGTAGGCAGACATAATAATATTAGTATGTTGCAATTGTAATATTTTCTCTCTAATATAGCCTATCATATCATTATAATGTTTAGTGGTATTGAAGTCTTCATCTCCTATAAATAACAAACAGTAGTCATCGTATGTAAAATCTTGTAGTTTGTATTGCAAGGCATCCAACATTTTATACGTGTTACTCCCGGGATATCGAAAATGACATATTTGTGCAGACGGAAATGTTTGCTCAGCCACGTTTAACATGCTATATTCCTTGTTTGTACTTAGTATGAGTATTTTATTTTTAGCATTCATATTAGTAGCATTTTGGGTATTTGTTATTACTTCCTGACTAGTATTCAATTGACAGTCTCTTTTCTTTTTCTTATTTTTCTTAATAGTTTTTGGTGTTGATTTACAGAAACTATTTAACTGTTCAATCTTTGAATCCTTTTCCAAGTTTTTATTCTTCAAATTAATATTTTCTGCCAGCAAAACTTCAATTTCATTTTCAGCAATTTTTAATTTAAGTTCCATATCAGCTAATTTTTCTTTAAGAGCATGAATTTCTTTATGAGATTTCAAGGTTTTCAATTCAGGGCAACTCCGATTAAATTCTATATTATTCTCATCTGAATCCTCGGACTCATTATTTGTTGAAAGTGACTGAAAAGAGCTGTCAGAAGCAGCGTCTATAGTCTTGACATTGCGTTTAGTGATATTTTTAGTAGACACAACTTTACTTGTACATACTGGCGAGCTTGTTGCTAATTTTTTTATAGATTTTTCTACTTGACAATCTTCACATTGCCAACTTTTTCTAACTTGTGTTGTGATGGTACTTGTATTGGTCTTAATGGAGACACTTGAACACTTTAAGTGATATCGCACATTGCAAACAATACATGTTAATAATTCCCTACTAATTATTCCTTTGCCGCATTTCTTACATTTCACAACCATTTTTCCACTAGCTTTGTTTCAAACATATACTTAATCAAGATAGTTGTCCAAATTGTTGTTATGTTATTCGCATTCAATAATTGTAGGTACATACAATAACAATAAGTAAATATCTATTATTTATATTAAATATTAAATAAACATTCATTACAATTCCTGCATATTATTACATTAATAGGAAAGTGAAATCAATCTTATATGACGTGTCCAAGAGAACAGAAAAAAAATAAGAAATAAAAAACAAAAAGAATGTCCTTCGTGTGGTCTCGATCCGCGGGTCGTTCTTGTCGCAATTCTTGGATCTCACTTCACAGTCACTTCGACCAACCAACCATTTGAGTGATAGATGAAATTTGCCGATTAGTATCAATGTTGAATTGTGGTTTAAAAATATTTTAAAGGTAGATATTTTACATTTAACTAATTTGCACTGGAAGTACAAATTATTAACTACCTTAAAAAACAAGTATTTTGTTTTGCAATCGGTCGCAATCAGTTTTCTATTCTAATTTCTCAGGAGATTCTTGCGTAAAACTATCAAGTAGGTGTTCAATATTTACTTCTCGTCAGGATCGAGAAGATGATGTAACTTTAAAACTCTGTTATCAAAATCTCTCACAATTTCAATCCCCAAAAACTTTTTTATGGAACCTAGAGTTACCATTTCAAAATTCTTACTTAGGTCATCTTTTAATTCATTTATCTTTGCAGTACAGTTACTAATTAAAAGTATGTCATCGACATAAATGAAGATATACAATTTAAAATCTCTATCACTACAGATATATAAACAGTTATCATAGCTAGAACACTGAAAACCCTTCATACACATGTATTCATGAAATACCTCATTCCAACAACGTGCACTTTGTTTTAGACCATAAATAGAACGGTTAAGTTTACATACCATGTCACCTATTTTCTTCCCAGGTAGATTCATGTAAATCTCCTCCTGAAGTACACCATGAAGAAATGCTGTTTTCACATCCATTTGCTCTACCTGTAATCTTTCTTTATTTGCTATGACAAGTAAAGAGCGTAAAGTTGTAAGTCGTCCCACAGGTGAATAAGTTTCATCATATTCTTGTGATTGGTATCCCTTTACTACCAATCTAGCTTTGTAAATATTATTTTCCTTCCTTTTGAAAACCCATTTGCTATCTATTATATTCTTATCTTTAGGTTTTTCTACCACAGTCCACGTCTTATGTTTTTTATGTGACTCCAATTCCTTTTTCATTGCTTCCTTCCACTGATCTCTTTCTTCGCTAGCTAAAGCTTCTTCTAAACTAGTAGGATCTTCTGAACATAACAATGCACAATGGTAAGTTTCATAATCTTGGAGATAAACTGGTGGTTTTCTTGATCTTTTTTCTTGTTCATTACTTTCACCTTTTTCTTTATCTTCTTGTTCTTTTTCTACACTTGTCTGTTCTTTCTCTTGTATACTATTTTGATGACTATCATTTTCACTAATTGAATCATTTTTGTCATTTGTATAATCATATGTAAATTCTTCACGAATATGTTTTTTAGTTTGATAGTTAATATTACTATAGTTACTATTATTAAATATCACATCTCTAGCTCGAATTATTTTGTTTTCTTCACTATCCCATAACTTAAATCCATTAATGCAGTATCCAATCAGGTAATATTTTTTAGACCTTTCTTCAAATTTTCCTTTATTCCTGTGTTGAGATCCTTGATGAACATATGCTTCAGTTCCGAAACATTGAAATTTATCATAGTTGGGAATCTTTCCAAACCATAATTCTGCAGGTATAATACCGTCTTTAGTAGGTAATCTATTAATAATATATGTTGAAGTATAAATTGCTTCTCCCCATAACTCTTTACTAAAATTGGAATCTGATAAGAGCGTTCTAGCCTTCTCAACAACCGTTCTATTGAAGCGCTCGGACACACCATTCTGTTGTGGTGTATCACTTATTGTTACTTCTCGTTGTATACCCTTTTCATCACAAAACTTTATGAATTCATTGTTAACATATTCTGTTCCGTTATCGCTTCTTATTCTGGCTATTTTTGTTCCAAATTGAGCTTCTACTATGTTCACATATTTTTTAAAGCATTTCAACACTTCATTTTTGCTTTCTAATAAATATATGTATGCGAAATGGCTATAGTCATCTATAAATGATAGTATGTATTTTTTGTTGTCATAGGTAGATGGATTAATGGGACCACATAGGTCTGTATGTACAAGCTCTAATATTCTATTGCTGTTTATTTTTTGATTTTTATTAAAAGGTAATCTATTCTGTCTTCCTTTTAAACATGACTCACAAAGTTCTTCGTTTTTAGTTTCATTAAAGGAAATCAGGTTTCTCTGTTTAAGTCTATTTAATTTCTCCTGAGATGCATGCCCTAATTTCTTATGCCATTCTAGTGCTTTACTTGTTATACTGTATGCTTTGTTCGCTTGTTTCATAGATTCTGCTTTAAATTGAATTAAATATAGATTATTCTCTCTTGTTCCTTCTTTGATTAGTTTCTCCTTGTAATAAATTTTTACCTTCTCGTTATCAAATTCAACTTTGCAGCCTGCCTTTTCCATTTTGCTTACAGAGAGGAGATTGCATCTACTTTGTGGTACAAATAAAATGTCCTTTAATGTTATTTTTGAATTTGATTCTTTAAATTTTCCTTTCATCTTAGCTATTATTCTTTCCCCTTGCTTTGCTGTACTGATGCTAACTGGTGTTCTTAATTCTTCTATGTTCTCCAAGTATTCATCAGTATTAATTATGTGATCGGTAGCTCCAGAATCACAAACAAATTTCAGCACATTTTCTGTCTTTGTGGATGTCATTACTTCAATGCATGAACTAAGAAATGAAATATTTTCTTCGTTTTCTTTTCTTTCAGTATTCAATGAATTCTTGTTCTTTATATAGGGTTTCTTAAATTTACATTCTGCCTTCATGTGTCCCTTTTTGCCACAGTTATAGCATTCAAATGGAAAAGATTTTCTTACTTCTTTCTTAAAAATATTATTTTCTTTTGACCAATGTCCATACCTTGGTTTATTTTTCACATTTTGCTGTCTTTTGGCTTGGAATACTTCTGTACATTCTTCTTCTTCTGAAAATCCCTTTTTCTTAATTTCTTCATCTAGCAAACGGCGCCTAACGAACTCCATAGTTAAATTTTCTCCACTTATAGTTTCTATGGCAGATACAGTACTTCCATATGATGATGGCATTGCTAATAGCAGATAACATATTAATTCGTCTTCAGATGGTTTCGCGCCAGATTCTCTAAGTTGCCTTGCTTGTTTGTCAAATTCAAGAAAGAAATCTTTTAGAGTATTTTTCTCGTTGTATTTAATGGTCAGTAACCGTTTTCTTGATAGTAGCTGTGAAGATATCCCAGTTTGTAAGTAGCTTCGTTTTAGTTTTTCTATTATTTGAAAAGGCGTGGTCACATCTTTAATTACTTCAAGATGGCTGTCGGCAATACTTTGAACAATTATGCTTTTGCACTTCTTGGATTTCTTTGCGTCTATTTGTTTTTCTTGTCCACTTATTTCGATTTCTTCTAACAAGTCGTGTTCTTCTAGTATTACCGTAAGACGAAAAAACCAATTTCCAAAATCGGTACCAGCAAAAGGGATGATTCCGAATTTGTTCTTTTTGTGCCGTTTAACAATCGGCAATTTCTTTGTTGAATTTTCTACCTTCTGGAATTCTAGATATGGTGATGATCTGGGCCCATAACCTGTTAAATTTGTAGGTTTTGTAGCAGGTAGCAGCGTAGATCTTCTTGATGAAAATAAAACAATTTCTAGTAGACGCGGACGTATGTATATTTTTTTTCAGAGACAGCACCACAGACAGGTAAGTATCTTAACAGAATCAAGCAAAGGACAACAAAACATTAGATCATAGTCGTAGACCTAGAGTTTAAGTTGCTAATACAACATCTAAATTAACAGATTCTTCCGAATAATAGTGTTGCAAGTCCTGTCACGGTCGCCACTTTTTGTTCACGAAGAACAAAAGAAACAGAATATGTAGGAATTTGAGTATATTTTAATACTAATTGTTTACAATGGTAGGTAAGTAGTTGACTTGCTGAATGCTTGGAGAAGAATGACAGTTTTTGAGAATGAATGAATAAGTATTTGCTTTACACTGAATGAAAGGATTAGATGAACTATTGATGAATGACCGACGAATGATTTGGCGTAGACAGGGATTGATTCTTACTTTTTCACAAGATTGTGTTGATAATTTGAAACCAACTTATAACCGATTCAATTATGGCAGTTATTATGAACAAGAGGACATCTTGAATGGATCTCATTCGCAGAATGTCAACTTCACGAAATGTCACTTCATCGCAAAACGTAATTGTGTCTCTTTCGCAGAACGAGTTTTCATATTTTTTACTTCAGTATAGCAATCGATTATGAAAATGTCAATTGATCCAATACAGCCATTCAGATGATTCACATCCGTCGCACAAACAAAAAAAATCAGAGATTATGAGCTACTCGCGCTCACGTGATAGTGAACACTACGCTTGGTCTTGATAACGTTAATGAAACGGTAACTACGTATTCCTCGCCTAATCTCTTAAGCTTAGTGACAACGCCGAGTATGGGACATAAAAGGACTTCCGGTCTTCGGTCTATTTCGCACGGCTGGTCATTGCGCGATAACTATGTGTGTAGGTTACGCGTACAAAACGATGAAAGAGTAGCGTATAGTTTGAATTGAAATACTTCTAAGAATAATGAAAACTTTAAACACGAGGTATATACAAGTTTATATTTCAATTACCAAAAAAAATTTGTGCGCTTGTTCAGACAAGCAAACTGAACAACTTTCACTATGGGACCAACTTTGAAATCGCAAAAAAAATCAGCTGTTTCATACAAATGTTCAACATTCACTGAACCTAGATGTAACATCAGATTTTTTGCGATTTCAAAGCACACAAATTTTTTTTAATAATTAAAAAATAACCTTGTAGAAGAAAGGCATATTTTTATCCAAAATCCGTGAATTTTAAAACCGCATTCAGACTGTGGAAAACTATTTATACGAGATCTTAGCACTGACCCACACAAAAAATCCGTTTTTTTGTGCAGCGCGTGCTAGCTGTAGACAGACGTTGAAAATCATCATCAGAGTTACAGAGGCCACATGTTTTTTATTATTTCACTTACATATGTTTTATTGTAATGACGCAATAGTATTGTCACGTTAAGATATGAAAAAGGCATAATATGAAAATGATATTAGTAAAGGAGACGGTTCATCGTGGGCCAAAATGTAACAACATGAAATATTCTTTATTTTAACTTTTATTGCATAGTAGTCATATGTTAGAATAATCAGCCTTATCCGCAATCTGAGAAAAGAGAAAATCAGGTTTAAAGTTATTGATAACGAATGAATCGAATAACATGTTGTAATCGATTACATTTTATTTCCCGTGATAATATTTTTACGTCAGGTGAACTATAAATAATATTTTTGCCATACTCTCACGCACATTAAACATCAATAATTATAATCTATCTTGTCCTTAACCATGAAGAAGAGTTCCATTAAATGAATATCTACCTATCTGGAATCGATTATTCATATCTTTTTTCTTAAATACTTTGGGGTCAGCGAAAAAAGAAAATGTCAGATGTCACTCGACTCATTTGCTTCGCTTCGTTCGCTAAGTTTTGAGTGTGCTCTTATTGTTATTCGATTTTTCTACAACCTTTGCTATTCAATACGGACTTCAGTGATCTTATTTTTCTTGTATGACCTTTGCTTTCACACCGGACACCGAAAACCCGCTTACACACGATTGACTTTGGCAATCTTGTTCCTGGACTTCCCGCTCAGCCTTTCGATTGGACACCACACCATGAATCGTTGTATAAATTGCAATATAGCGTAAGATCGCTGTAACGCAATAGGCATGCCTATTGCGTTAATGATGCCATATTGACTGTGTTTCGTGATTGGCGTGCACCTCAACCTGTAAGTTCAGTCTTCTAAACTATTTTAACTAATCTTTAGTAACATAAAAATGCTTTGATATGATAAAAATATATGACTTTATAATGTTATTCCCTGAAATAGCGCTCTGTTTCGACATCTGATTTTCATAACCCCACTTTTTATAATCTTTAATTTCTCAGATCTGAGATTGCCAATTTTGGCCAAATTTTCAGAAACCGTTTAATGTCCGACTACCTTTCAAATAATACCACTTTCATTGTGTTACACCCTAGGCCCAAGGTTCTATGGAGGGTGATCCATCTCCTTTATTTCAAACTAGCTGACCGCGTGAACTTCGTATCCCCTTGACTAATGACAGATCTAAATAAAAAAAGCAATCGTGAAGTGTAGTATCATTTTGGATACATGAAAAAATAAATATTCAAATCAGTCCAAGCCATGGACTTAATAAATTTCATGGTCCAAGCCGTTTTTGAGTTTGACGGAAATTAACGAACGGCGATTCATCTAATATAAAAATCTCGTGTCACAGTATTTTTTATGGAACTCTTCCGGAACGGCTTGACCGATTTTTACGAAATTTTTCGTGTATATTTGGAAGGTCTGAGAATAGGTAGAAGGCTATTTTTTATGCCCATGTGATAAGGGTAGCCCTCCAAATTTTTTTGATATTTTTTATGTATAGGTATAGATAATGGACATCGTTTTTCATTGAAATATTATATTTTAAAATGTTACGAAATCTTGAAATTAATCGATATCACTTAAAAACAATGACAATGTAAATTAATGTTATTGTAGGTATATGGTAGCAACATAAGTTATTGTAAATATCGGTAGGTAGGTACTTTTAATAAGGCTAATAAATTTCATACGCCCATTAATTTATCACTACTTCGATGTAGTCGATAAAAATTTTGTCTTTAGTCATTATTTCGGTTTGATTAGTTTTTCATTTTCATTAAATAATAATGTTGCCTTTGTACATTGATCTCCTGGTCAATTGATATTATGAATTTATTCTTGCGATTTTGTTGAAAATGCACATTATTAAAATATATATTGCTCGCAATAGATACATATTTTTTAAAGAAATAGTAGCAATAACAAACAATGCTAATTAGAAATATTTTAAATTTTTATTACTTTTTTTCTCACGTTTAATATAAGCGCAAATAGAGCTTTGCAATGCTAGGGATATTTTTGATTGTAATTATTTTTATATTTTTCTTAGATACGTAAAAAACAACAAATTTGCGTCTATTTATTTTTCATGAACTTAAATTTTGACTCCAAAATAACCCTATTTCATTATGTGTAAATTAATTTAGTATAATAATGACTACATAAAACTTTTATTGAAATCCTATTACAAATGGCAAAGTTTGTGTGAACGTTTGTTACTCTCATAATATAAACTACCACATCATTACCTCCTCTCCTGATCATGTCACTAATCATGGTCAACTACTTTTCCCGACATGATCTTCTCTGCATTTCTTATAGGGTCAAACCAGCAAAAATTCCTCCTAAGTTAATACGAATGAGAAATCTAGTCAGAATGAACGCGAACCAACTTGTATTTGATGGTTAAAGCTTTGTATTGTACTTGATGCTCGAGGTATCGACTGGTCTCCGCTACATACAGCTACATCGGTCGATGATATGATATCCATCTTAAACTCGGAAGTCCTTAAATTTTTTATCACCACGCACCTCTCATCGATGTCAGAGTCAAGCGACCACCTGCTTAATGGATATCAGGTGATATTCGTACGGCCATGCGAAACGGAAAAAAGCTTTCCATGCATTTAAACATCATACTGACAAGCACAAACAGATACTGAGAAGCTTACAGGCTGGCACGAAATGGTTGTAACCAGATGATAAGAGTCGCTAAACGCCACTATATTCATGAAAATGTGCTAAATGAAAATGTTGGAGATGCCTGGAAATTTTTAAATTCACTTGGTTTTGGCAAAAATGCCGCCTCTTTTTTTTTTTTTTATTTATTTAACAATATACATACACGTTTTAAGACTACATATACGCCAAACTGCAGAGTAGTTTGTTGGCGTTGCGCTCTTGGTTTCTTTTAATCCTTAACATATACGCACTTACATACAATAATATAATACTTATTCTGTAAAACGTGACACCTAATATTTAATTACTTTTTTTTACTCTCTAGTTTTAAATGATTTTACATTAATAGTGTTTTCTTAAGTTTTCTTTTTATTGTTTCCTTATTCTTAATTTTTTCTTCATTTAATAATAGATCACAATATTTATTAAACAGCCTTGGTATAATATATTTCCTTGTCCTTAGCCCATAATAGTTTTTATATGTCGTTTCAATTAGTTTTCCTTTAGCTTTCGCTCTTGTATTAATCTTTGTGTGTGTTTTATGTTTAAATGTTTCTGAATGGCAGGATTCTAATGCTAACAAGTAATCAACTTTTTTTTCAATAGGCATAATTTTCAATTCCATAAATAAGTTTTCATAATTATTTTTACATTTCTCTTTGGTTTTTTTGTTACATTTTTAAAAATCTAATTTGTAGTTTTCGAATATTTTCTAGGTAAGTTTTAAAAGTAAGTCCATAACAACTTAATCCATAGCTTATTGTTGATTCTACTAATGTATGATATATGGTAAACAGAATTTTTTTATTTGCAATAGCCTTTAAGTTATAAAATTTGCCCAGCAGGGATCTCAGTTTATTACACACATTACTGATATGGACCTTCCAGCTAAATTTAGAGTCTATGCTTAGTCCTAAGTACTTTATATCTTGAATATATTCTAATCTTTGACAGCTGCATGTCTCTTTATTTGTATGTAAACATTCGTACGAGTGACCTATTATAGACACCTCGTCTACTGATAATAATAACTACTTGATAATCCCTGCTTTCCTTTAGAGGAATTAAACCATCATTTTTCCAATACACTTAGTGTATGTATAGTATACACTAAGTGTATTGGAAAAATGATGGTTTAATTCCTCTAAACACTGCTGTATACATCTCCACACCAAACTTGCAACTATCGGTAATATTTCTAGCACACCCCTCCCCATTCTAAGGAGCTCTCCTTCAATCCTGTTTCAGAGGCAGAGGTGTCAAACATTTTTCACTCATACTTCTCAATCCAAGGCAGTTGGTTGTGATGAAATCAGCCGCACTATGTTAATGTCAATATTGGAGTGCATTATTTTCCCGTTGACTTACGAGTACATCGTTGACCATTCCCTGTCTACTGGTACTTTCCCCGATCTTTGGCGTAAAGCTTACACTATTCCTGTTCCCAAAATTCCAAACCCAACTTCCTTGAACTATTACAGGCCTATTTCAATCCTCTCCTTTCTATCCAAAATACTGGCCGTGGTTCATAAGCAGCTTGCCTCCTTTATTTTCTCCAATAACCTTCTTAAGCCGTTCCAATCGGGGCTTAGGCCGGGTCATAGCACAAATACTGCTTTGATTAAAGTTATAGATGATATCCGTGATAGTATAGAGAAATCAATGGTCACTATATTGGTACTAATTGACTTTTCCAACGCGTTTACTACCGTTGACCATGATATCCTCCTCGCCATCACGTCCAACTTAGGCATATCTGCCTCAGCCTGTTCCTGGTTTTCCTCTTATCTTCAAGGGAGCCGACATGCAGTACGCGTTGATCGTACTATATCGAAATGGTGTGAACTGACTGCAATCGTACCTCAAGGCGGAATTCTTTCACCTCTTCTTTTCTCTCTCTTTATTAATTCTCTCGCCAAATCTTTCAGTTGCTCTTACCATCTGTACGCAGACGATCTTCAGTTATATCACATCACTTTAGTTACGGAAATTAATAATGTCATCTCAATCATCAATCATAACTTGGCTAGAATATATGACTGGTAAACGAAATACGGAGTGGCTGTAAACCCCAGCAAATGTCAAGCCATCATTGTTGGGATCTCGCGTCAATTGGTGTAGATTGACACGACTTTACTCGATCCTGTCCAATTCAATGGCATTGTAATCCCATTCGAGCCAGTTGTTAAGAACCTAGGTTTACTCATTGACAATTCTTTGTCATGGAATGCCCATATCAAAAGCATATGTAATATGGTTAGAGTATCTCTGCGTTCATTTTACAGGCTTAAGAATTTCCTTCCTCCTAGCACCAAGGCTCTTCTCGTCCAATCCTTAGTTCTCCCTATCATCGATTATGCCGATATGTATTGTACCAATGCTACCCAAGACCTTATCGACAAATTGGATAGAATGCTTAACAATTGTATTCGTTTTATTTTCAGTCTACGTAAATATGACCACATTTCCGCATTTCGCAATAAGCTCAAATGGTTGCCTATTCGTCAGCGTAGGGACCTGAGAGTCGTTTCCCAGCTTTTCAGCATAATTAACACATCTGCTCATAGTCTACCGACAGATTGCATGATATGAAAAAAAAAGTTGAGCTCCGATCGGCTATCGTACACTTCATTAGATTGCAATGTTAATCTTATTTATATTCCATTCTTAATTAACTTAACTAAAAATCCCACGCCACGATACGCTAGGACATAGACTTAACCCCAAATTTTTTTCGTGATGACTAGTATAGAACTTACTAGTATATGACGCTAGTTGACAGTATTTGCGAGAGGAAGAAAGCTTCCCCGGCTTTCCAACTTGATCACTTTTCTCGTGTAAACTTTTGAAAATTTTATTACATTGAATTCAAATTCAAAAAAATTTTTTCAACATAGGCCTTTACAGTTACTTATTGACGTCAAAGCAGAGCAAAACATTCTAATTTAAAGGAAACATATTAACCTTGTATGTGCATATATCCTGAATATAATCAAGATGTGTGCAAATACAAGTAGGAATGAAAAAAAAGTAGACTCTACACCTGTTCGGAAATTGGGAGAGCCTTCTCGTGAAGAAAAGGCAAGAAACTCGGAAGGTCTAATATTTTTTTTATCTCTTCTTTTAAATCGCCATTTACAATATTGGTTTTGTTACAAAGTCATTATAATTATTGCAAGATAAAATACAATCGGTATGCTTACATACACTTAAAATGTAAATAAAAATGTTATAAGCATATAAACTTAGCATTTACAATAAATTATGTTGTTACCAAACATGACTATTATTATGATAACTTAGTTAGTCTAGCTAGTTCCATATCGTGTGTTCACTCAAATAATCACTCACTTTATAATAACCTATAGCTCATGAGTCTTTTTGACATGAACTTTAAATTTATGAATTGGTAAGTTGGTAACACTTTGTGGAAGCTTATTATAAAAAGCTACACACTTCCCCAAGTTCCCCAGAAACGAGCCACTAGTTTTATGAAGCCTGTAAGTTGGAACGGCAATCTTATTTTTATTCGCTATTTCTTGTGTTTATATTATGAAAATTGCTTTTTTTATTGAATGTGTCATAATTCTTGTAAATATAAACTAAATTGTGATAAATATAGTGACCTGCTAAAGTTAAGATATTAATTTCTTTACATAATTCTATAAGTGAGTCTCTAGCTCGTAAATTATAAATAGTGCGAATTGCTCTCTTACAACACAGGAAAATACTCTCAATATGAGCCGCCGAACCCCATAACAATAATCATAGGACATAATACTGTGAAAATAACTGAAATTAATTAATCTCGCCGTTTTAACATCAAATTAAAAGCCTTATTTTCTTTACCACATACACCGCCGAACTAAGTGTGTATTGTGTTAGCCTGACTTTATTAAACCGCAGAAATAAAATTTACAAAAGTTTGTAAACAAGTAGCAAAATCCACTCGGAAAACATTCCAAATTGGAGTACAAACTAACAAGAAACAAACTACATTTCACCGTTTTAAAGAAGAATTTGAGGAAATAAAGGCGTGCTGCGCAAGGTAGCAGTGCCCAAAACCTCGCACACTCGTATCTCGTATTGCCTTTTACTGTTACTGGTGGATAAATCGAAGGTTTGTTTTTTTTGTGAGAAACGATCTAATTTTTTCACCAAGAGCTGTTAAATAATAACAATTTAATGCACACAAATAAAAATACAGAAGAAACCTACCTACCTTCAGGGCTATTTTTGAACCCCTCGCCAGAATTGAATATAAGATAAAGAAATTAATATTGTGGGACTGAGTTTAAATCTACATATTACGATCACTTTTTAGATAATAAGGTGGTCTTATTGTTAAAAAGCAATCTCTTCTGAGCAACCTTGGGATACCTACGGAAAAATTAAATATTAAAAAGAAAATATATAAAAAAATCGAAACAAACCCCTACACCAATCCGCCTGACCAGCGGTAACGTAACGTCCTCGTCCTAGAAGAGACCCTTTTCAATTTCCTTACGTATAAGGGCAAATAGAGCTACTGCAATGCTGTGGATATTATTGTGTTAAAATAATTTATTATTTTTGATGGAAACATATTTAAGGCAACAAAATAGGGTCTAGGGGATGTATAGTACTTATCCATGTCAAATCGGATTGTGGATTGGCGGATGTTCAATTATCCAATAAGGCCTTAATGTACAGAAAATAATTTCTTCACTATATATTAGGTACAGGAAAACCTACATTATAAGAACCATACACTTGTTATAATATAGGTTTTCCTTTCCTATTTAAAGTAACATAGGAAATTTCTCAATATTGGTGCGTATGAACTTCTATTTTAATAACTTGAGCGGTATGAATTTGAGTAAGCGAAAAATTAACTAAACTGTTAACCAATATTAATTAATAATAAAATAAAGAAAGAGCTTACAAAAAGTAGGTTATGAATAATCGATTTTGGATACCTATTAAAATTTTAAACGTGCGACTAAACTACTATGTGAGCGACTACAAATACAAAAAGGGCATCTTTTTGTATAAAAGACTAAAGAGCAGGGGGTCGGGGTGGCCCAGCCCCCTTACAGGGGGACTCGGGGGGCGAAGCCCCCCGCCATCTCAAGAGAAAATAGGGGACAAAATTGCCTACTGTAGGCTAGGTTAGGTTCAAAATATGACCATGCGTAGTCATAACTACTATTCTATGGAAACCTATACCACTGAAGTCATATTATCAGGATCTTCCAATTTCAACATCTTCTAATTCTTAAATAGGTTCAAGGGGCGGGCCAAACATGATTAATACACAACCCAACCTTTTCCCATACATTTTGAGATTAGGTTTGTGAAAATTTAAAATTAATATCTCGAAAACTACGCATAGCCGAGAGGGGGGAAGTGGTACAGGGGGTAGCTCCCCTTCTTCTCTCGTTATTTATTTTCAAAAATTAATAACAAAAATTTTAAAAAAAATTGAACCAAAGGTACTTTGCTCATTATGGTATTTTTCAAAGTGGTTTCTCTATTCGAAACACTTCATTTAAGATAAAATGCCGCTCACCATAAATAAATAATTTGCCAAATACTAAAAAAATGCAGGACCTAATATTTGTTTGAGTGTCACTCTAACAAATATTAGGTCGCTTAAATATTATGAAACTTCTCATTTTGTATTTGAAATAACTCTACTATTCTGTTGATTTATCGTCAGTCGCTCACTTAGTAATACAATAACCCAAATTAATTATTTTTGTCTCTTAAAATTTTCATTTACAGTCACTCGTTTAAATACTACCCTTTCGAATATACTAGACCGTTTAAGTATGGATCTGTAACGTAAAAAAACGTACGGAACCCTCTCCACGCATGTTTAACTCACACTTGTCCAGATGTTTTCCAGATGTTTTTTCTTCACCTCACTACAGTTGGAAATCTTATACATTGGAAGTTGATGAATTTTCAAAAATACAATATTAGCCAAACAGGAGGTCGAAAAACATGGCAAAAACAACACAATAAAATTTGGGGATCGTGGACTCTATCTAAAATGTGCACACGCTGATGAACAACAAGTCAGTTACAATAAAAATTAAACCTTTTTGTATCAATTGCCGAAGCCCATAGTGACAATAATTGTGGTCAATTACGAGTTTTTAGGTCGACTTTTTCTCCGAGACACGTGGATCAAGTTTCGTCAAACGATCATCGATATCTCATTGCTGGTTAATGAAATATGACAATAATTTTTAAATGTATTACAGTAAAGTATTGATAAGGTACTCGTATATACAATGAGACACATTTGCATTGACAAAAAGTACCTACCTACCGTGTGAAACCATACGACCCTGATCAATGATATATTTTTTATTTGAATTCGTACCTACTTTCCGAATGGGTTTGACTAAATAAGTTGTTCCTTACATAATAAATAGAAATTAGAATATAAAGCATACAGCTCAACTTTAGCCACATGGTACCTCATCATACCTACCTACTGTACAAACCTGACATTTTAGGTCATTTTAAAAATATAATCTTTACTATGGGTGCGTAAATAAAAAAAAAGAAATAAAAAATATTTAGGATAAGAGATTTTGGCAGAGCGCTGATGACACACCACACAGGTTTCGCTTTATTTTTCATCTTTATCAAAGTTGGTCCCGGTTGTCAAACATATCCTGCTTATATCCTTTTCTATTTATAAATCTTACAGTATACGTTCATGTGACCCGGATCCATCTCAAGAGCTGGTTTTCTCTAGTTTGATATTTTTATTGAGGCTGCCACACTGTAATTTGCCCACATCATTTCTTGTTACGTTAATAAAGCCAGAGTGGGAGGAAAGAGATTAGATTTTCGTGACAATAATGGGAAATCTATTTTTACTGGCAACATTTTACAGTGTATCGGTATCAGCACAATCATATTGCTCCCTTATGTTCTTTATCATTAGCGGGCACACGATATACAGACAGTTGCCTTTTTTTTCTTTTCGCAATACCGGCTAAGCAAAATGAATGAAATGAATACGTAATCTGCCTGGAATGGGACGGCTATGAAATATTCATCGCCATTCATGGTGTCCCGTAGCCTTCATGTCATTTTTTCCCCTCGCGATTGTAAGCAGCACAGCGCAGATAATGAAATTAATAATATTCGGCTATATGTGGCACGATTGACTTTTTACGCTCCGAATTGTGCCGTCTCCGTTTTCATTGAGTTCTTATTAAATGCATCCTTACATGAGTCTTTGCAGTAGGTCAATAGTTATTTCCAAGAGCTTATTCTTGTGGTTAGTCGGAAGGAAGCTTCATGTCTGTCGTTTGCCGTCGTTGCTACTATATTCGATCTACTATGATTGTAACTGTGGGATTGCTAACTAGAACCGTCATTTTTAAAGAAGCTTTATATCTATTACTGTTATTATGAACGCCGCCATAACTACTTACTATACTATGTAGTAATTCATGTAAAATTTCTTTCAAAAATGTCAGTTCTAATTGGCAACTGAAGTTAGATAAGATAATCATGCCCCATATGTTAGCAAAAGATAGTCACTATGTAGTGACCTGAGTTGCGTAGCTACGTTTGATGCTGATTGTAATTTATTCCATGTGCCTGCTGCAGCTCATTGGCTGTGATATGTACAATGAACTATGAATACCAAACCTTGATTTTATTGATTATGAGAATAGCATTTGACCATAGTTTGATAAAGTGTTACTATTACTAGCATTTTCTTAAGGGTTTGTGTCTAATCCGCTAAACAAATTCTCTCTCATTTTCTCTCAATACATTGCAGTCCATCGCGAATTTAAAGTTCCTGATTTACAATTAATTATCAGTACAATTTAATTGTAACAATAAAAAAAGCTTTTTTAAAAAATGTACCTAATTTAAGTTTGTCGGTGCCTACTTAAAGTATAAGGCATTGACAAAACCAAACCTTAAATAAATAACTGTTTACAAGTACGAGTATTTGTGCCGCAAATATTACTGCATTAATTTATATTAGCATAAATGTTAATGTGCAAATAGGCTCTGTTGGATGAATATGGCGAACGTTTAATGAGGTAGTGAACTACATTCTAGCTGACGATTCATTTGCTGATGTCCATTTTTACCGGATTTACATTGATTAAATGTAAATAAATAATGCAAAAGTTATTCGAGGACTTTAAATTAACCAATATGGACTGTATTTCGAAACAGCTTGTTTAATTCTTGCCACTGCAAAATTGAAAATAACAGCTATGTTTAGTTTGAAATTAAAAATGGCAGCTGATTTCATTACAAAGGCATGAGGTACGTACTACGTTTCAAACTCAATAATTGCCTTTGCACATAGCAATATTTTATTGTTGAACTAATTAGGAATTGGAGGAATGATGTGTTACGCCGACCTCACATAAATTGAACAGCTTAAGGGTGATGATTATGTTGATGATTATTCTTTCATTCATAACTTTCCATTGCATTACGAACCATTTCCTTAAAATAATGATTCTTTTACAAGTAACATTGCACATTTCTATACAGATTGCAACAGGATAACGTGATTACAAGCAACTGTTTGCAACTTTTTCAAAAATTAATTTAAAATACAAACGCACTTCTTGCGTTCAAACTACAATTTTGCAGTAAGAGATGTCAGCCTAAAATGGCGGGGGTGCTACGCGGAAATACGGGTCGCCTTCATCCACGATTCATCTCGTATTCGTATTCCGATCGCTATATTGCCCTGTCGCGAATTGTTGTGTTATGGAAAGTTCGTTTTAGGTGTCAGTCATCTTCTTCAGTCTGTAACTTTGGTTTGTTTGTTTGTGTACAATAAAGAATAAATAAAATACACAATCAATGTCACGAACAATGCAAAGTTTGGCAAAGAAGTGTTCAAGGTTCAGTGCTAGCGATAATTTCGCTCTCACTCGTCTTTGAACGCTTGTTTGCCAAATTTTGTAACTGGATATGACACCAGCATAAGAATCTACTATCATTAGTCATGTCATGTCTCAAAATAAGGATTTATGACGTTAATTTAATGTAACGTTTAGTGCTTCAAAAAGGTCTATGAACGTCATACCAGACGATGTGGTTTTAGCAACAGCCAACAAGTTTTTATACTTACGTGAATTGAAAAAATGTAATCAGAAAAGATGTTATTAAAAAAGGTAATTATTTATTTTTAACTAATAAACAGTACTGTATATATGTATTAATAAGTATGTAATATGATATAATAGCTAATAATTGTATATATTTTAAATATTATCTGTTAAATACATACAGCTATTAATTTACTGGTAAATATATAATATAAGTATGTATAATATAAGAAAAATGTGAAAAATACGGACGGACGTGAACCGAGCACAATGTTTGGATCACGCTAAAAAATACTATTGGTTATTACTCGTACATATAATACCATATTTCGGTGGCCACTAGTGTCATGGACAAAATCTAGAGAGGCCCGAAAAGCCCGTAATAAAGATATAGATTTTTGTAGAAACTTCGACCCACCACGACAGAGAATTCGAGTCCAAATGCGCTCCGTCTATCCTTCGGAAATGAGAAAATATTGTCAGTGTTAACATAAGGCCGTTTTGGAGATACGGTGCTGCTGTGAACTGTCTGTATGCAATCGATTGAAACCATGTTTCAGTTTATCTTAGCGTATCGCATATCTAGTGAAACCTACTAGTAAAACGTTTGTTACTGACTCTTTTTCGGGGAATTTTAAAAAATCTGTAGACATAATATTGATAGCAAATGAATCTGTATAGGCTGCAACATTGATTTACTACCAAACGTAGATAGAGCACTTCATACAAAAACGCGCTTGAAATCTGTCACCTAATCGACTATATATTTGTACTCGCTGATATATTGTTGAATATGCACGCCCGAATTAAAATTACCATAAAGAAAGGACCGTATTTATCGAATTCAACCTTATTCTACATTATTACGGCAACTTTTTTAAGTACAACCGTGTGAAGTTACATCATTTCATACCTAGCCACAGATCAATTGACGTTTTAGTAACTATGGAAAAGAACTGCACGAGTCGCGATTGGGCAGTTCTTCACCGGCCCACTTCCCGAACGTTCATGCGTTATCTACGTTTTGTAGTAAATCAATGGGCTGCAACGACAAATTTTAATTATGCTATTTAAAATTCAACTCTGCCTCTTTAATATTTTAACACCTATAATTTTTTTAGATGTGAACATTAACGTTGTGTACTTAACATTGTACTTATACCCTTGTTTGTAAAGCTCCATCCCTGTATGCCGGCGTTATGACGTCACGTTTATACCAATGCGATTATTTTGGACCATTTGTATGTACCTACTCGTAGTAAGCAAAAACAGTACGTTTTGCACCGCCGGGTAATCTGCGTTACTTCACCGCACATAAATCTACAAAATTAGACCGAAATTCGATTTTTAAAATAATTTTATTTTTTGGTCAATTGCTGCCTGACGCCTTCTTCGGTCCATCCTGCCGCTGGGCATCCCAAACTACGTTTACCAAGTGTTGGTCTCCACTCTGTCACGTGTCTGCTCCATCGGCCATCATATATTTACTATTTGCTGCTTATGTTTTATTGTACGTATCTATACTGATCAGTGATCATACCCAACTTATTGCTATAATTAATTAATTGCAAAAATACAATTTTTCACATAATAGTATAAACCGGAACAAATAATTATTCCATTAATACGATAATATCTATGCCCAATTAGATTGACAGGTTCTTAATTGAAGGGCCAAGGACAAAATATTGCTTTTTTAACCGATTTAACTAATAAAAAAAAGGAGGAGGTTATCAATTTGATGCTTATATTGTTGTTTTTTTCGTGTGTGTATGTTACGCGATTACGTCGCCAATTGTGAACCGATTTTCATTTTTTTTTTGTATTCGATAGAGTATACTCCTGTGGTGGCCCCATAGTCACCAAAGTTAGGGGATCTCAGGAAAATTGAGGAAAACCCTTAAATTTTATATACATTTACACTACGAAAACCACCACTATTACGAGCGACATAAGAACGGTCCAAAGGTCAAACAGTACTGCTTGATAAGGAGCTTAGGTACTGTACGTCTAACGTATTTCATGTATCTTACGAAGCTATTCAGGTGTTTACGTCTGGTAGTCATAAACCGAGCTGATGATGGAAGTATACTTGACTTTTAGGAGTTAGAGGTTTTTAAATACAACAGGCTTGTATTGACCCTTTTTTTAAGTACAACAGATACGTATTGACCCTTTGTCGTATACTTCAATTATCTTTTTAGCTATTGACTTAATACCAGCTTACCTAAGTCACAAAAAAAATATATTTTTGTTTTTTGTAAAAAAAAAATAGTCCTTAGTGTCGCCATTATAATCCTTTCTAAACTTATTCCTGATCCAAAAACACATCCAACCTCTATACTTAAGGGTAATGGTAATGGATACCCTCATTAGTTGGAACCTCTAATGCCGGTCATACCAGTCATTAATAATAATCTTAATTTGTAACCCTCCATATGAATATGAGCGTTTTATCATTTTAAATAAATTGCTTGAGTAAATGCGGGCCTTTGGCTGTTGAAATTGTTCTTGGAGTCGCAACAAACATTTTTCAGAGACGGGTGTTAACTATCCTATTGATATAGCACCCCGTTGCATTCCCGCCTAACCCAGCTATATTAAGGGCTACATGTTTGAGTTTTATGTTTGGCACATGTTTTATTCTTTTTCACCCATGACTCAATTGCCGACATCGAAACGTTGTAAAGATACCATCATCACAGCCCATATACGTCCCCACCGAGGGGCTCGAGCCTACCCTATATTAGGGTGATTAGGCCTTAGTCAACCACGCTGGCCCAGTGCAGATTGGTAATAAATTAACCATATAGTTTTAAATAAAGTAAAGATACCATATAGTTTGAAATAATAATATTCCTTGTTACAACCTAACCAGACATTAACGGTCCTATTAATAAAAATTTTACTCCTTGAATCATCCACGGCTTAGTTATTTTGTTTTTTGTCAAAAGAAAAAACAAATTCGAGGATGATCCAAGGAGTAAAATTTTTATTAGTAAGGCCGTTTGTATTTAGTTTTATAATTATTATTTCATTTTATAGAGTGGGTCTTTAATTTATATTTTTAACTGTCAATCTAATTTTAAAATATTTCAGTATTAAGTGACAAAATTTCGGGACGCAATTTGCTTCATAACTTTCTGAAGATCAAATACGATGTTTTGAAAACAAATAAATAAAATAACTTACATCTACGACTATAAAATATTTAATTTCGACAGTTATTTTGAATAAAAGCTTATCTCAACAATTATTCTTAATGATATACAGATTCTGTACGATAAAGACAGAAGATTTTGCCCATTAATCATACTCATAATGTGGTAACAGCTGCGATCTATGTTCTTCGTAAATAAGGATTTGAATAATGTCTAACTTGTGCTAAATACGAAGCAATCTAAAAAAACTTAAACTAACATGCAAATTGTATTACAAATTTATCTTAATCGTAATATTGTTATCATATAATTATTAGGTTGATACATAATTTCTGCGGCTTCTTTTCGCGCCATTTTTTTGCTTGTAAAAATTGGCGTTTTTTTTATTATTCTTTCTTTATTTATTAATCTTCTCTCTTTGATTTACAGAAATGCGTATCGAAAATCATCTTCATATTCACCACATTATGTTCTACCACTTCGAGAAAGGTGGCAGAGTCATTTCGTGATCTCAATAAACTTTTCGGCGCGGGAACAATCAGCAAAAGCCAAGTTGAAAGATGGTTCAAGAAGCTCAAACGGGCGACAGAAACCTTGCAGATAAAGAAGGAAGAGGACGTCCATCTGAGTTCAATGACCGGCTCTTCAAGCGGCCGTGGAAGAAGACGAAAGCCTGAGCTTTTTGAGACGACGGATGATCGTCGACTGGTTGTCATTGAAGTCATCGGCTAATATTCGTGTTTTCAAGTGTTCGTCTTATTCTACCGCCACTAGAAGGGCCTGGTTGTTGGAGTCAGATGGTCGTCCATTTTCCTCCTTCATCTGCAAGGTTTGTGTCGCCTGTTTGAACTTCTTGAACCATCTTTCAACTTGGCTTTTGCTGATTGTTCCCTCGGCGAAAAGTTTATTGAGATCGCGAAATGACTCTGCCGCCTTCCAACCTTTCTCGAAGTGGTAAAGCATATTGAGGCGAATATGATTTTCGATACGCATTTCTGTAAATGAAAGAGAGAAGATTATTTTTATGAATAAATAATAAACAAAACGCAAATTTTCGCGTCATTGATTTAAAAAACTACGAGTGTCTCGTACAAGCTTTGCCTTATTCATATTGAGTTAAGCCTAAATTAAATAGGGACATATACATATAAAAGCGAATGAAGAATGCAATTCCTCAATAAAAATATTGTGTTGACGACCGAAAAATTACGGTACAGGTAAAACATCATCAAGCAAGGATTTTTTTAACTAACACTTCAAAGGTGGTTAGTGACACTTAATTTGCTATTCAGTTTTCTTTCCAGTGCTTTTTGTATAAAGACTGTATCTTAAGTTATGGAGGAACTTTTGTGAGTAAAATTTTTTCTCGTCAGTGTATTTCAAACGCTTACTGAGGCTTTGATGGAGAATTAGAGCTGTAGTCATCAAAATTAACACCAGGCAAAGAAGTGGATGACTTCCATTATTTATATAAATGTTCAGGACGTAAACAAAATAATTTCCCTTTGTTTTCATTGTCGAGATCAATAAGCGTGCGAACATAGTTGAGGACGAGGACTAAGGGCAGTCTTGCTTGGGAAGGAAGCTTTTAGAACTTTGCAAATTGAAAATTTGATTGAATTTTGTTTATTTCTCCGATTCAACTGTTAATTGGATTCTCTGATGTTTATTGGAAAAGCTACATGCGACAGATTTCCATCAATATTTTTATCAGTTACAACAAATGCGACTGCAAAGATTATGCTCTTTACAGGTATATCTGGATATTATTTTCCTTTCCGTGAAGATAAATTATAAGAAAAATTTTGGGATGTTCACAAAGAGCCAATGATAAGATCCTTTTCAGAAAAATTTACTACTGGCATTTATGAAATTCGACTCTAACTATAGAGCTTCCTCTGAAGCTCAATCCATAATCGATTTTGAATTTCCGAATTCAACACATGCCGGTAAGTACTTTGTTCGAGTATTAACCCTTAATTATCGGGGGTCAAAATACACCCCAGTGCAACATATTGTCAACATAAATTTGCAGTTTTAATAAATTTGCAGTTTTATAACCCACACTCCGGCGCATCGAGCTAATCTCATTACGTCGCGGGGTGCGGCGGACGGACGTTGGTCGTTCTAATATTAGTGGGAACAGAAACGTACAAAAATCACCCCCGACACCAAGACATTTTGGTTGTCATTTTTTTATTATTTTATTGACCTCATATAATGTTCCTATATTTGTTATAATGATTATATAAGAAAATAGTACCAAGAGTTATTTATCCATAATTGTTAGATTTTTATAGAACTTAAGTCTACTAAACTCGACTCTTAAAAATATTGTTAAAAAATGAGAGGTTATGAAAGGTTTTAAAATAAGTTCCTTTTTGTGTATAAAAGTTGTTTGATACATAGATTAATAGTTGTTTTATTAAATAAAATAATAATTACCAAAAAACTATTCATCTATACTCTATACAAATAAATAAAACTGAAGTGTCTGTTTGTTATGTCACAAGTTTTTACTAAATGGTTATGAATGTATAATAACAAAAACACAATTTAAAAATTTTTTGTTTGTCTGTCTGTCTGTTTGTTCCCGCTAATCTCCGGAACGGCTGGACCGATTTTGACGGGACTTTCACTATTAGATAGCTAATTATATAAGGTATAACATAGGTTTTCATCATGATCTACGCGGACGAAGTCTCGGGCACAGCTAGTATTTTAATAACTTAATTCATCACAGAGGTCACATTTCACCCCCGATACCAACTAAGTTGCCCTTTTTGGTGAATCCAGTTAAGGGTTAATAACACGTTAAAGATTAAACACAAATAACTTTTTATTTTTGAGATAGCTAACAACTCTGATGCACAATTTAATTGTAGGTACATATGTTTTTCTTTAATTTTTATAAATTACAATGTAGTAAGCATAGGCGTAGGTATAACTTTTCGATGTCAGACCTAAATTTGCGTAGTGTACGTATACTGATACAGAACTTTTATTTGGAGGAAAACTTCTTTCTGATAGCGCTTTTTAATATACATATTTATAATAAAATATAATATTAAACAAAGTATTATGTATTAAGTTCTTAAGCTAAAAACTTAGGTGCTGGTTTCATTAAAAGAAACTCAAAATATTTCCGCTCCGCTACAAAACTAGTTTTGTAGTGTTTGGTTTGGAGTCAAGTGGGATACGCTTCGAATGTCCGGAATCCATTATTGCTATGTATCAACTTGTAGAGTCTACTAGTATTCAGCGCAGTTTCAGACATCTAGCATATACAACGTATTTCTTTTGATATCTTATAATTCTAGGGTAATAATGAGACCGTGTAAGAGAATAGAATTATTTTATTATTATACTAGCTGTGCCCGCCAACTACCTTTCGCCTTAATTTATTTTTTCCCGACATCTTCAACAAATGTACACAGAAATAAATACAAAAACTCAACAAATTATATACTAAAACCTTTCTCGAGAATCACGCTATCGAGTGGTCGAAACCGCTTGAAAATCGGTGCAGTAGTTTTTGAGTTTATCGCGAACAGACAGACGGACGCGGCGGGGGACTTTGTTTTATAATATGTAAGGATATGCATTACGAATATTTTTTTTTTTTAAGTTTCACAAAAAGTAATTCCACAATATTATGATTTCACACATTCATGTACAGTATGAAAACATCGCATTTGTGACCACATTCACAAAAAAGTCAGCCGTAAACGCCTCAACAAAAGTTGTAATGTTTCATGGCTTTTCTTTCTTTAACGGGTCGCAAAAATAAAGTCTCATGACACTAGTGACCAATTTCAAACTAATTAAAATTGTTTATACTTTTGGACTGGAGAGAACTCGGCATCAACATAAACGGCGAGTACATGACTCGCCTTCGTTTTGCCGATGATATCGTGGTCAGGGCTGAGACCGTGGAAGATCTAGGCACAATGCTCGAAGACCTCTGTAGAGTTTCGCAACAAGTAGTTCTCAAAATTAACACGGACAAGACCAAAATCATGGTGAATTCCCATGTAGTACCCTCTCCTGTGAAGGTTGGAGGCTCTACACTGGAAGTTGTTGAATATGTTTACGAATATGTTTACCTAGGTAGGGCAAATAGTCCAGCTTGGTAAGTCCAACTTCCAGAAAGAGGTAAATCGACGAATCCAACTCGGCTGGGTAGCGTTCGGGAAGCTACGCAGCATATTCTCGGCCAATCTACCGCAGTGTCTTAAGACGAAAGTCTTCAAGTCGTGCGTGTTGCCAGTTATGACGTACGGAACTGGGACGTGGCCGTTTACAATGGGTCTCATCAGAAGGCTTAATGTCACTCAATTTACGGCTTAATGTCAAGGTTTCTCTACGCGATCGCATCAGAAATGAAGAGATCCGTAGAAGAACTAGAGCCACCGACATAGTCCAAAGAATTACAAACCTTAAGTGGCAGTGGGCAGGACACATAGCTCGCAGGACTGACGGCCGTTATGGCGGAAAGGTCCTTGAGTGGCGGCCACGTACCGGGAGACGCAGCGTTGGTAGGCCCCCCACAAGGTGGACCGACGATCTGGTGAAGGTCGCGGGAAGCCGCTGGATGCGGGCAGCACAGGACCAATCGTTTTGGAGATCCCTGGGGAAGGCCTATGTCCAACGGTGGGTGTCTCTTGGCTGAAATGATGAATGATGATGGAATCGAGGAAAACAATTCGTAATTATTATACTTAATTAAATTTGAGTTTATATATCTACTTGACAACTTAAAAATATAGCATAGCAGCCACTTTGTTATTGTTGAATTTTTTATTAAATTTATATCATAAATATACTAGATTAATTATTAAAGTTAAGTAAATTATTAAAATTAGTTTATTCAATTAAGCAAATCAATTTAAAATGATTATACTCAATTTTAATAAATTGAGTTCATAAAACTAGTTGACAATTTAAAAAGTTTGCTATGTCTCATTGTTATTGTTGAATTTTTGTAAAAATATCATAAACGTATTAAGGTAATTATTTAAATTTTACGTTGAATATTGTTACAAATTTATTTAATTTTCTCCAATCTTCGCAGCCCCAGCTAATATTAAATACATGCCCCAAGTGTAATACAAGTAAATTGAACAGAAGACCAGAAATTGTTGGTAACATTCATTAATAAAGCCGGTTCTGTTCTATAGCTTTTATCTCTAAGGTATTGAAGAACGAAAATATTTTACCACTTTCCTTTGATGAATAAATAAAGTAGCTAAAATAATATCTTTGATTTTTAATTCAATTACACGATTTTCTAACGATGGTCGTACTAACTATCGGACGTAATCTTATTCAAGAATTTTGTTGCGAAAACCTATGTTAATATTAAGTGTTAAAATTTTAATAAAGATAAAAACTCACTTCACTTTTTTAAGCTATGGCAACCGATTGTGATCACGTTTTAGGTAAAACAATGTCATTAGAGTTAACTGTTATTAATACAGACAAAAGTATTAATAAATTTATTTTGGGTTCGGTACGTGAGAAAAAGACAAAACAAAACGTCACAATAACGTAGGTACAACATAGACCCAGCAATAATATACCCAACATAGAATGTAAGTCTGTTATAATCTAACGTTAAAAGTGGAAGTGGAGTTATCTTTTTGTTTCATCTATTATGTACATACCTACTGCATAGATAAAACAAAAAGTTAAGTCACATGGGTATTGGGAAAACCACCGCGAGTAGCAGAGTGAACTTGCGAGTGGTACTCGCATTGGTACTCGAAGTGGTACTCGAAGTGGTACTCGCGGTGCTATCTATCATGATCGCCATAAAATTACTAATCATTGCGGCGTCAATACAAGACTCTGTGTCGAATGGCTGATAAAAACTAGTAATGGATGCACTTTGACTGTCAAACTTCAAAGCGATCGCGATAATTTTTTGTTACACAATCAAGGAGCTGTTCTTATTTTATGACAATCAATATAATAGTATAAATAAGTCTTTTCAAAGAATTCTATTTGGACATGTAAATATTTTAATAATAGATCACACATTAATGCGTATCTATTAAGCAAAACAGATACTGTATCCCAAAAAAGCATCATACATTTTACCTTTCAAAGCAATGTTCTATTGAGCTAGTACTCTAGACTTCATACTAGCGTTAATGTTGGCGACGTTAGTGTTAATGCCTACGTTATACTCGTAATACGCGTTACAAATAACATCTTAAACTGGGGCTACATCGAGAGCTTGCTGCAAAAGTTATTAACACCTAACGCCACTAATAATTCCACATACCAATTAATACGTTAGGCATTGGCTACATGTGTGATGTGTAAATTATTGCGCTTATTAATGCATTCTAACACAGGTGGAACCGTAACATTACAGAATTAAATGAGATAGCAAATCAGTAGTGGCAACTCTACTAAACAGCAACTCACCATTCATAATTACAGTAATATTAAAAGAAAATACGCGCCTGTAACCTCTGCCATATGACAGTCTTTGCTGCGTCATATCGCTTTGCCCTGATCATTTACGACTCATTAACTCGTGGACGACGCAAGTAAACAACCATCACATAAGAACAAAGGCGGCCGTGTTATACCTGCAATCGTTAATTCGCACGTCCCGCTCATAATTTCTAATGCAAACAAAATAATAAATAATCCGAGCATTGCCAATTAGTAACGCAAATGCCAGAGAATACAACAGATGAGATGAGAAAGCAACCAATGAACTATAATATGTATTTCATTAATATCGGTTAATGAAATACATATTATAGTTCAATGGTAGCAAGAACAAAAATGTATCATCATTATATTAAGTTGCATTCAAATTAAGAAATGGTTTCATCACTATCTAAAGAAAATCAAGCGGTGAAGAATTACACAAAATTTCGACATCAGTAGATAAATCAGTGGCAATTTCGTTTATTCATTCGGTTTAAATGCAACTCGGTTATTATAAGACGACGATGGTACGAAATAATACGACGGAGTTTGGGAACCTATACTGAACTGCAGGCCAATTATGGATCTTTCATCGTATGACATGGTATAAATTTGAGAAAAAGAAGTCATGAAATGCTGCATTTCGTATTACCAATCTCAAATGCTATCATCACTATGGCATAATCTCAATGATGTCATCATTAAATAATGAACAAATGATCAAAAATCTGACCGGAAATCGTATTTTTCGTTTTGCACTATGATATCATATGATATCATTTGCAAAACCATGAGATCGGTAATAGGCCCTCTGAATGGAATTATAAAGGTGGTGGTAAGGGTCCAGAAACATAGGCTAAAATCGAAAGAACAGTAAGCGCCACGTCAAGCTTATACTATTTGAGCTTTGAACCCATCGTTTGAACCGCTCGTATGAGGAAATCGTTCTGTCCGTTTTTCCATACAAAGGTAAGGAAACAGGGGACACCCTGTTTCCTTCCTAGATAATGGCACTAGTTGCTCTATTTTTTTCCAATAAAATCAATGGCCACTATAAGCATGGTATCCTATGTTTTCCTTTTTTTTATTAAGATAATTATTAAAAGAGGTTTGAAACCTTCAAAAATCGACCTAATTTCTGCTTCCAGCAAACAAATTGAAAAAGATTATATGAAAAAACAAAACATAGAAACACAGAAAAAGCCTCGCTTTAAATTTTTAACGCAAAAAGTAATTAAAACGGTCAATTTTTCGCGGGGAAAACAGGGGACTACGAAACGTATATTTTATGTACTTATCATAGGTATTTTCGGTCCCAGCTGCAGTTGTCCCTATCGCGTTCAGTTCAGTTGTTCGGACACAGCGCGACAGCAATACGTACATTTTACTCAAAAATGCATGTAATGTGGTCATTATTTTGACAACCTTATTTGAGCAAAGTCGACCTTGCCGTTCTGTTTCAAGGAGCGGCCGGCAAAGTTTTGCTTCTAGTTAATTAATATATTTTTCATCCCCCCATCTCGGAAAGAGTATTTTTGCTATTCGATATCTGATCGCCAAAGCAGTTTTTATCCGCTTGAGGTTAAAGTAAATTTGAATTGAGAACATCGCGTGCACTAGGTATGTGATTTCAAAACATCATTAAACCTATTTACTTCCATCTCCATGGAGCCGAATTTATCATACAACTTTTTTTAAATTTGTTCAAAACTCCGACTCTGAACCTCCTTGGTGTACTTTTGTTGTTAATTCGCTTTGCGCGCGCCATTTTGTTTTGACGTCGTATTGTTATAAATAAGAAACTTGAAAACAAGTAAAAAAAAACGAAAATGAGTGATACCAGCGACGAAGAAGTTTATTTTAATGTTGTAGTAAATATGTACCTAAACTGAAATAAAAGTATCTTGTGATTGTTAATGTTTTATTTTTTAGTCATTTCTTCGCTGAGGGGGGATGAAAAGTTACGTGTTGCAATCGAGTGCAAAGATTTTTCACCTTGTGCTCTTTTGATTCCCTCGCTAACGCTCAGGATTCTAAGTTTTTAGAATCCTTCGCTTGCTCGGTCATCAAAGTTGAGCACGCAGTTAAAAAGCAACTTTGCACTCATGTATAACAAATAACTATTTTATTTAAATTACTTGCTGGTTTTATTTAGATTAGGTACTTGCATTTTTGAGTAAAGCACTATACAAGCCTTAGCCCACAATGACTGCTACGCTGGTCACGCTATGATTGCCTCGAGCTAGCCTAGCTACACTCTAGGCCTTCCAGCTTGGCCATCATTGCAGCCCTTGCTGTCCTCACTGTAAAGGATCTCAGCTCGTCCATCAAGTGCTGCACGCTGACCGCGCTGTGTCGGCCTGGAGCTGCGCTACGCTGCGCCGTCGGCCATCATCAGCGCGACCAGCAAAGTAGTCATTATAGACCGCGGCAGTAATGTACTATTACAAATACCTATTTTTGAATTCGCTCGACCTTGGTGTTTCCTCTTATGACGCTTGTGAAAAGGGCGGTTTTCGTGGTGCAAATGTAATGCTTGATGTGGCGCCTACTGTACATAGACAAAGCTGACCAAATAATAGTTCAACTAGTTGAGAAAAGCATATTATAAAGTGTCTGACTATATGACAGATAAAACTGCTTGGGACTGACAAAAAATTTATCAATTTGACGTTCATTAAGTACACTTTGTGATTGTTGGATGAATATATTTGAGTAACTGTTCCAATCACTCCTGCAGGCATTTCTATAAAATATTTAAATGAAAATGTTTGTGAAATAATATATTATTGTAATGTTGGCAATTTAAAAGAGGAGACAAAAAATAGACCTTCCGAGTTTCTTGCCTGTTCTTCTCAAAAAGGCTCTCCCAATTTCCGAACAGGTGTAGAGTCAACTTTTTTTTCTTCTCATTTTACTTGTATTTGCATACATCTTATAGTTGGGATGTATGTACATACAAGGTTTAAATAATACATAGCTTATCTTGATTTGTTGCATTTTTTAATTAATTTATTGGTTAAATAGAGTCTTGTAATTTGTTCACGTCAATAAGTGCCTGTCAAGGTCTATATTGAATAAAGATTTTTGAGTTTGAATTCTTTCTTTTTCTCTAGTCATGGTATAAAGTATAGTATGCAACCCTTGAATAAAACGGATTTATATCGAGGGCCATGTATCACTCGTGTCGCTCAAGATTTTAACACTTGAATCACTTGCTACGCTCGTGATTCAATCTTCATGAATCGCTCCCTATGGTCGTGATTCAGTCATTAGAATCCTTCACTTTCTCTTCATTCATCTATGGCCCTCGTTTTAAATCCGTCCTTTATTCACTAGTTGCTTATTATACTATTTATTATTACATTTATTCATATTATTTTCAGATAGCACAAAGCTTTGATCTACGAGTATTAACTAGTTAATCAAAAATCTGAACCCAATTTTTCAATAGTTTCACCCAATAGACATTCAGCAGTATATCATTAGCACAGAAATTTAAACAAAACTCTTTTAACACAAAGGACAAGTCAAATCCACTGTCCCTAAGCTGTATATTGGAATTTCCATAAATTGCGTTTAATCTTCCGAAATGGACTTTGTATAAAAAGGAATTCAGTTGTAATATATATAAATGTAGGCCCTTTGTAGTTGACAATCTATCTAGAATAATACCTACTTGAATTTCTTTGCTCCGCTGTTCATATAAAATGAGATCTTTTTAACATCTTTGAAGTTTAAACTTCAAACGAATATTAATTCGCAACTGTCGATGGAACAATATAGAGGTCTGTGGCTGGGTTATTTTATTAAATATTTACAAATTTTAGTATGGTAAGTGTAGCTCGTGGAGGCCTGCGGATTGCCCTGATGTTTTTGGACAGTCGGACAATTCCCACCTTGGTGATAGATAGCTCTACCATTATGGTTGAGCTAGCCAGGGCGCATTGGTAGTGCTCACCGCCTGATGGTAAATGGTAATAATTCGCAGATTCGCATTAAATTTGCGACCCCCACATATCATATCAGAGTCTCCCTCCAGTCTTCCTTCTATCAGTATTGCATTGTGGACCCTACAACGCATGCCCATAAGAGCAAGAAGAACACCCGGAGGTTTAGTGGGTAGGTGGGTGGTGGTGGTGTGGTACTCCACCGGGAGAGCTCCACACAGGCTCGTCGTCTAGCCTAAAAAGGTATTTTTTCGGGTGTTTCCCCGTTTTTAAATGATAATGGCATTATTGAATATCTTCTTCTTCATATATAAAAAAATGAATCGTTGTGTGTTAGTCTCGCAAAAACTCTGAAACGGCTCGACCGGTTCTTACAAATTTTTCTGTGTATGTTTGAATAGATCCAGTGAAGGAACGTACAATTGGACCGATTGGTGGCGCTGTAATCGGGCAGAACAACGTCTGCCGGGCCCACTAGTCTTCTTCTTTATATATAAAAATGAATCGCTGTGTGTTAGTCTCGCAAAAAAAAATTACGACACGGTTAGCGCAGAGGTCGAGTGATTGCCTACTGCGCAACGGGTCGCGGGTTCGATTCCCGTACGGGACAAATATTTTGTATGGCCTACAAAAATTTGTTCCGGTCTGGGCGTATGTGCATGTGATATTCTATGTTTGTCACTGCGACCACGACACAGGAGAAAATCCTAGTGTGGGGCAACGTTTTTTTTTTAAGAAAAACAAAAAACAAACCCCTAAATGGCTCGACCAATTCTTACGAAATTTTCTGTGTGTGTTTGAATAAGCCCAGGGAAGGTTTAAAAGTATAGTTAGACCCAGTAGGTAGTCGGGCAGGACAACGTCTGCCGGACCCACTAGTATAAACATATAAAAAATGAAATGAATCGCCGTTCGTTAGACTCGCTAAAACTTTAAAACGGCTTATTCGATTTGAATATTTATTCTTTTGTTTCATTCGCATTAATACACGAGTGGTTTAAAAAAAAAAAAATAGGGAAAAGAGAAAAGCTAAAAAATAATGTAAAGTAATTTGTATAGATATGGCGGTATACACTTCGCAATAGGGTAGTTGACTCATATCAATATTTATTAAAATATTGTTTTTTTCTAACAGTATTTGGCATAAGGTTCCATAATATACTGACTTTAATAAATAACAAGAAGGATTACTGTAAAATTTTAATTTGAAAATACTAGAAATAATCTTTTTTTATCTCACGGCGTAAACGCTTTGATATCCTGTGGTCAGGGCCGTGACGTCACTCATATAGTAAACAAAGAAGTGTCAAATTTGATTCAACAACTCGTCGATTAGCTCTATTCTTTCCTAAAACTGGCAAAAAATCGTCCAAATCTCCATTATTATATGTGTAAAAAATATCGTAAATTATTTGTATTAATAGCAAAGTCAATCATTGATGTTGGATTTGTGAGAGCAGATAGTACAAATCTTCCGAGATTGATGGTCAGGAGATTCTTTGTGTAGCGCTCTAAACAATAAAAGTACAGTTTCAATACTGTTATAATGAAGAACAGGTTACAAGTGTACTTTTGAAGATTGTCACGCGGCGGAACAGAGTTGCAAACATGCATTTTTGGTGTGGTTGCACCATCACAGTGAGGAGCTATTTTGTACAGCAGTTGAATGCTATTTGATAGAATCCTATCTCTCAAAAGTCAAATAAACACTAAAAGTATTTACTTCAAGAGAAATGTTCAAAAGAAAACATCAGGATCATGTGTGAAATACCAGTGTAGTACTAGTAACTATTAAGTAATCTGTGGTAGTACTGCAAGAATTTGTAAATGAACCTAAAAAGAGAAAGATTGGCAGTTGTTAATTTGTCAAGCATGAAGAAAATTACTGGGAGGAAAAATATATCTACATTCACAGACACAGATTATGACATATTTCTTTAAAAAATTAAAGACCTCTTAAATGAAGAAAGAATAAAGTGCATAGAAAACTAAATACAGAAGTGCTCTTTAGTTCGAGCTTCGTTATGAAGAATAACAGCTTCCATGTGCTATGAAGTCAGCCAGTGCATAACACATGATGGTTCTTTCGTTGGGAAGATTTTTGGTGGGAAATCTTACAGACACCTATAATAAAATGTGGATAAAAGTTGAAAGATGAAGATTTGGGTTGAAATTTGCAAAATGTGACCTCTTTATTTCTGATTAATACCCTGTAATAGTCAGTTCAACAAACGGTATCCATAAAATTAGATTAATACAAAATTGTCATGCTCTTTTACTGAAGAAAAATGCTAATTATCAAAGATGGAAAACTGTGAACAGTATGCTTAACTCAAGTATAGATGCAGATGTTTTGTGCTAAAGCAAAACTTATATACTTTTGTGTTGCTAGCAGTCATTTTGAAAACACTCAAAAGGTGACAATATTAGCTATAATAGGTATTTGTTCTAACAATCTGTATGTCAAAAAACTTATTGATCAAATAGTGCCATTTTGGAAACTATACTACATTTTTCCTAAATTATATGAAAGTATTACTTCATAATAAATCACTACTATTATTTTGACTTTTATTACCTGCGACCCTAAGGCAATATATGACAAATTAATAAATTTGATCTAACTCTATTCAAACCTATTTGTACTTTTGGAACATATATATTTGAGTAACAATGATAAATATGAACAACAAACCTATAAAATATTATAAATCTTTTAAGGTGTAACGGAGAAATAAAACACATGTTTTTCAAATTAAAAAAAATTGATTAAACTTAAACCTTTACAAGTCATTATTGTCAAATAAACATGCAATATTTTTTTTTAGTGAAGAACATAATGTCTAATGTAGTACAAAAAATTGTTATGTCATCTTTACATGTTAGTTATGTATAAAGTAAAGAAAAAAAATTCTTTATATTATTTATTTAATAAGAAGGGTCTTGTAAATTAGGAAAAGCACAGGCTGACAACACAGCAATTACATTTAATATATTTGTATACGGCTTTAAAATGGATAACTTGCATATTCTTGCGTAAGCTGTTCTGAAATTTACTTTCTTCTAGTAAGTTATTATCACTAATAATGCTTTCATATCCTGTATATATTAAGCTGACTAAACCATCAGGTAGTCACGCTAATAAATATTCAATAGTATTTGCTTTTTTATACTCAGGCCAAGTTAGTGCTTATTAAATGACTTCATTGGGTTGAACTTCATTTCTTCGCAATCTATGATTACCCTTTTATACTTATGGTGAAACACTAGAAGTAACTTTTTTTATTGTGCTTTTGGTTAAAAGGTCTAATAAAAGGTGAAGGTTCACTGACTTTCTTCCTTCTTTTCTTCATAAGTTTTCTCAAGAGCTTTATTTCTTTAGAAATAATATATCAACTATTAAATAAAGTTCTTTTCAACACACTTCCTCATAAAGTGGCTCTAATCCCATGGCAATTAGGCACTGAAATGTCATTATCATAATTTTCCTCACTTGGAAATAATAATTTTTAATAATGTTTGGCCAGATATAGTTGGTTTGCAGCACTTTACTTCAGACAATTTATTGGGAGATGTTGCAGTTGATTGGTGGTGGGCAGCAGGTTTAATCAGTGAAGATATAACATCTTTCAGTTTTACCAAACTGGACCTATTTACTTCTATGGTATATGAATACTTGACATATTGTTGTTCTAGTTGACGGGTCACATTTTGATGTTGTGGCTGAGCATGCACTGCTTTGTATTATGTTGCACAACTTACTGCCTTATCAATCTCGTTGTCAAGAGGAGAACAGGGTAGTACACAAATAGTTCTCATTAAGTAACCTCTGAAAGCAACAAATTTTTAATTAGGTACTCATTAAATTCAAGTAAAAGTTGTTTAGATAAATATATTCATTATTATGAAACTGGGATAGTTTGTATTACAAGTCAGTTTTCATTGTAACTGAAAGGTAAAAATTAAATAATGATTTTACATACAACGTAAAAACTTCTATATTGTTTAAGTTGAAACTGAAGTACCTACACAGATTGAGTTATTCATTTATAGTACTTACATTAATGTGATTTGCGCAAAAATACATTCGAGTTTCAGTAGATAGTTACAAGATTTCTTTAAGCGAGTGTTAACCAAATATTTCGCATGTCTATATCACTGGGTACGTCTAATCCACAGCTTTCCTGGAGTCTTTGAAGAGGTAATTCTATATTCCTCTTCTATTGTCCCGTTCCATATACAGTTTTACTATATTTTGTGATATTTATTATAAAGCATTGTTTTTGTGAGGTTATTTCGCCCCCGTGCTTTGTTTACTATAAGACTGACGTCATTGCCACAGATAATGAACAGACTATCATGGCTGACCGTGTTTTCGGTCCAAAATTGAAAATCTTAATTTAAAATAGATTTTTTGCACTTTTTAGCCATCGAAAAAAATAATATTCATGTGCTATGGTCTAATACAACAATTATGAACATTTTAAGCCCTACTTTAAAAAAGGGTCAACTAGCCTATTGTTTACTTAGATCTATCATCTGTCAAGGGGATACGAAGTTCACCGAGTCAGCTAGTTGAATATAAATATAGAGTAATGTCACTAACAACATCGTGCTTTTCTTTTCAAGACCGTTCATTTGATACCCATACTAATGGGATGGGAAACGAAATTTTATATTACGCCATTTTTGAGCGGCTGCCATATTGAATTTTGAGTAAATACTATCAAAGAAAACACTAATGTCAAAGATTGCTAAATTCATGGTGCCTTACTCCTCAACCCCTTTCATTCGATACCTATATTTCTGTGGTTGGAAACGCGCTATTTTTGAGCTGCGTGTCAATTTAGGGCAACGGTACTAGGTTTATTATGGTTTACTCCTCAGGTCCTTTCATTTTATACCCATACAAAAACTCATGCAATCATTAGCATCGTAACGATAATTCGTCAAGCTTCTTTGCAATCGACATATTGAACACATTGCATTATTCTGAGTTTCCAAACAAATAAACGAGCAATCGCAACGACTAGTCGCTTTTTACATGAGCAGCATTTATATGGCGATATATCATCACGATATTCTTTTCATCGCTTCAGAAGCGACGAAACGTACCGTGTATGGAGCTCTTTATGTTTATTCCGCAGGTTTTATAATTCTTTTATTTATAGACCTACAAAAACGAAACGAATATTCTAATTTTAAATGGTGTTCAGTGATATCATTTCCCTATTACCTTAATCATCCCTTACCACTTCCTCAATTTCGCAAAATTCCATCTCATGAACACAATATAGTTCTAAAAGGAACCTTCCCCCATATATAAAGTTTGAGACTCCAGCTCTTGTAGTTTCATTCAGAGATTTCATGAACAGTGAGTGAGTGATTTTTTCTTTTTACCGACGAAAAAACGGAGGAGGTACTCAATTCGACGCGTATATATATATTTTTTTTTTATGTCTGATCACGCATAACTTTTTACAAAGAACTCCGTTTTTATGATTCTTTTTTTATTGGAAAGGGTATACCCCGAGGGTGTTCTCACATAAATTTGAAAAAACAATTCCAACCCTAAATGTACAAAAACGGGGGATGATTGATGATTGATTCACTCACTGATTGTAAAATTAATAGATGAAAGTCACAAAAAAATATAAAATAAAAACTTTTAACAAAAAATTGAACCGCCGAAAAAACTAAAAAGCAAAAACACTGAAAAGTTAAAAATAATATAAGAAGCAATAACACTGAAAAGTTAAAAATAAGGTGCAGACAACATCACACTTCTATATTGAAGTCGGTGACAAATTTTAACACTTTCTAGGAGATCATCGTTTGGCACCGACTTCAATATAGAAGTGTGATGTTGTCTGTACCTATTCTTATATTATTTTTAACTTTTCAGTGTTTTTGCTTTTAAGTTTTTTCGGCGGTTCAATTTTTTGTTAAAAACTTTTTTATAAATACATATTAAGATAATGTAAGATAATCTCGTACAGTAAAAGTATGTATGGTTCAGGATCAGAAATAAATGTTTATATGTACAATAAAGAATTATATATATATAAACACAGTTAAATTTTCAAGAAGAATAAGTAAACCTTAAACCTCCCTCGTTAGCAAACAGTAAAACCACAATGTTTCATAGATCTGCATGTAGCAACTTGCATTAATGTATTTACGGTTGTTGTTTCTCAGAAACATGGAATTATTCAAATATTTTATGGATACAAAAGTTTTTTTGGGATAATTTTATTTTTATTTATCGCTTCGCTTAATCGCCGCACACTTATAAATAATACATAGAAATCTTGCTCGATATCGTTGAATAAAACTAGTTTTGTGCTTAATGCCCCAAATAATTATTTAATGACTGCACTCAAATTCTATTATTCAATTGTATCAGTTATTCTTTGATCAGTGAATGGATGTATCCACTTATTGTTCGAATCTTTGTCAATTCGTTTCTAAATCCGAGAACGGTTTAACCATTGCGACATAGTTGTGGGACAGAACTGGGACCATTGACCTTCGGAATGTATCGACATCACCGATTTTCCAGTGAATCCAGTGAATGCGCAAGCGACAGTGAAGAGGAACGACGCATTATTCAAAAGTTTAAAGCAGAGAAAAAGGTATTCATATATTTATATACAACTTGGAGACGCCGAAGATTTGAATGCCTGTTTACAAAAAAAAATCTAACAAAAATACTGTTCCGTTTGGTTACAATACAGGGCATTACTTTTAACTTTTAATATTTTCTACAGAATTTATATATTATCTACATAAATATTATCCTTCAAGATAGAGAAAAACTTTATTCTAAGGTGTGTTAATTTTGTTTCTATAAAAAAAATATTATGTAATTTAGATGACAACTTACTTTCAATCGTTTTAAATTACTACTATTAACAAAATATGTTGGCCGTTTTTAACCGACTTCAAAAAAGGAGGAGGTTCTCAATTCGATGCGTATGTTTTTTTTGTGTATGTTACGCGATTACGCAGCCAATTGTGGACCGCTTTTCAAAATTATTTTTGTATTCGATAGAGTATACTCCAAGGGTGGACCCATGGTCACCAAAGTCAGGATCTGATGATGGGATCCTATTAAAATCGAGGGAAACGCTAAACATTATACACCGCCGCAGTAATGTACTATAATAGGAGTACCTAATTACCTAACACTAGAATAATACGCGACTCGTGCCTCGTTAGACATAAAAAAATGTTCTCGTGTGAAAGTTGTGAAACAAACAACTTTTACCTTGACCAAAGCTAGATTACAACTAAGATTTATTTATTTTTACAGCTTACAGTTATAAAAATACATACGCACAAATACATATTTCTCTGAGCCATTTTATTCTTTATTGTGCATGAAATTCAGGTACAATAAAACTCTAGAAATTACAATAAAATTAAAATAATATTGTTTGTATGTGACTTGTATGTGTATGTTTACATGTGGTAAAGTTGCCACGCTTTTTGAACGATAAGTTTAGGTCGAATTTCACCAACATTTAACAGACGGTTATAGTTAACAAACAACCGTTTTTGACACTTATTGTATGAGTGAAATGTCAAAAACTTGTTTGTTAGTTAACTAACCACCTGTTTAAATATTGGTGAAATTGGACCTTAGTCTGCTTCCCTTTATTTCGTATGAATATTTTTACCCAATTAATAACCCAACTTTAAGACCACCTGCACGAAAACGTGGAACGAAACTATACCTCTACATTTTCATATTTATTGCTAAAGTTTTTAATCAATTAATAAGTGCTTACAATACTTTGGTAAAATTACAGTGAAAATATTTAAAAAGATCTCTCAGCACTTGCCTTAAGGAACGAAATTGAAGCGAATAATGAGGCTTCAGATTGCATTGTTGCTCGCGTTGGGATTTGAAATTCGTATAGAAATTAATAACGAAAATCATGTTCTTGAAAAACTTATATTAAGATCCACTAAGGTAAAACCGGGACCAAGTTTCAATATTTTTTACATTACACGAGGTAGAGGTGTACTTATATTCTATAAATTAACAATTTCCTCCTGAGCGTTCTTTGTTAAGTTCTGTTCCCAGGGTGTTAATTTATTTTTTGAAGTCTGCACTTAAAAAGAGTCTTAACACCACTGAGAAGATACTTTTAACTTGTTCAACTCGATTCAGTTGTAAATAGTTAAACAAATATTATATTGATTGGGGTCTTATTGTTTTACTCTACTCTACCTGCATGGTAATCGCAAATTCATTTGTCATATTTGCCAATTTCTAATTTAAATTTTAAAATATTTCTAATAAAAAATTATTACCTTATTTAAGAAAGTATGTTTGTTTTAATAAAGCTGCCGCAGTAATTGACGCGACTCTTTGTTCGGACAAAGTTTTTAGTGAAAAACTTTTCAACAATTTCTATTCATGTAGCTAAGTCTGCCAAAAATCACACATTACGTTAACATTGTAACGCTGACTGGTGTGAATGGCGAAGATAAGAATTGATATTGCAAACAATTAACCAAAAACTACCAATTAGTCATTGTAAAGTGGCATTGTTCAGTTGAATGGGTCAATTTTTAGGAGTGTTCAAACCATATAATGTGAAGAATATTATTTATTGCTCTTCTAGCTAACCAGTGCCTTGTATAGACATTGATACTAATAAAAATAAATGAGGCGACAAATTGTCGCTGAGGAAATTCACCAAGGTCACTTTTCCCACAAAGTGACCTTCCCGGCTTCTGAACGTTCTCTAAATATCCGAAGTTATTGACCGCCGATAGGATCGCCGAATAACTAAGTGTAAAATTAACTGTCGCATTTCGTTCCATGAAATTGTGAGTTTCTCAAGATAATTACCGTCATATATTGTAAGTTCGCGATTGGAGAATCCTAATCAAACGCCTAATTAACTTGTCACGTTTACAGTACGCTCGTACTGTGTCCAATCAAGGGCCAGATTTGTGAACAACTTCGATGAAAATTAAACTTAACTAATAACCGGTTTATTTATATCCAGTTGATATTTTAGAACTTAAAATAAAAATATAAGCATTCTTGGTATGGTGTAAATTAAATATGAAGAAATGAGAAGGTGAGCTTAGAGAATAGTACCATTAAATAAACCAAGCTAATATTTTAAATGACTACACTTGAATCTAGGTGAAATTGACCTGGTTATAGCCATTAAGGGGGAACTTCAATCAAGACGAGCCTATTTAATGAATTATTGTGGTGTCAGTATTTACCTTTATTTGCATAAGGACAGATTCTCAAAAGGACAGATTCTCATATGGACAGATTCTCAAAAAGACAAAAGTACATGTAAGTAGAAAAGTAAAATAATGATTTTAAAAATATTTATCTAAAGAGAATCTCACAGACTCAAGTTTCGATGCCGATGTTGAGCATGCCTTTTTATACAACTTGGCGAACAAGCAAGCTGGCCACCTGATGGTAACTTGGCTACAGTCGTCAGCTGAATATACTTAGTACAATATGTGATTTCTGTACGCTATGCAAATATACAATCCGCACAACATCTGCAATATACGAGTATGTTGCCAACTTGTGACATAAGGAGTCCCACATTTTTTCGGCTTACGAGTCCTCCTTAGCCAGGATAATAAATTATTTTTTTTCACACTCTTAAGAAAGTTTTAGTGAGGTTTCACAGTCATGTACCTATTTTATTTGTACTTTGATAATGGAAATGGCAAACAGCGTGGACGCCCTAAGGATAGGCATAAAGCGTTGACAACACCCAGAAAAATGATACCTATCGAAAATATTTTTACATAACAATAAAACATTTTCACTGTCAAACCAGGTCGAATGAAGATCAAGTCAACACAGTCGGATAATAAGCCGCACGTGTCGCGTTAACTATGACTTATCTTCTCGACTATAATTCACTCGGTTGCTTTCCATTTGTATTGTCAATGCATGTTTTGTCAATGCAGTAGATACGATACTATACATCCTATGCAAAAAACAGTATTGCTTTTTGTCTAAGAGAAGGCGGCTATTGTTTTGAATTAACCAAAAATTGCCAATCGAAATTATTCTCGTAGGATTTTTAATATTGGTCATTGTCACGATTGTTACTCGCAAACTAAAAAAAAACCCAAAACAAAATGTTCATTTGTTGGAACACAAACCTGTCTTACGATTTTCGTGGTAAGGGCAACGCTGGCTCGTGAGCTCACAAAGCATTAATAATTTTACATACATTTAACAAAGTTTCTTCAAGTTTTGTCATGCAGATGCTGAGATTATCGCTTGCCATTGTACCGCATCGGGCGCTGCTCATAAACAAATGACTTCACACTCACATGACTATAGACATTTCTTTGTAGCTTTACTTCGTGACGGTCGATCATAATTCATAGTAATTCATGCACGTACGGCCAGCCTCTAATCACTTTAGATTAGTACTATATTACAGCAACAATGTCGTTAGCCAACCTTGCAATGGGTGTTTGCGTGCGAATTTTCAGGATCAGAAATAAATTAATTTTATACATGAAAATTACTTATGTGTGAAAAAGCTTGTAGTTGTATCTATTGATCTCGTCAATTTTCAAGATTGATTTACAGATGAAGAGGATATAAAAGTTATACTAATGTAATACGTCATATTCCTTACTTCTTACGAATGCGAATATCCGAAACACCAGGGGTGTTACGGATTATACCGCATCCGCAAATGCGGATTAACTGACTATAGTAACATTCACAATAAAGCTACTCGACTTCTCGGTTTTATTTTATGATTGACAAAAGAATTTAAAAATCCGTATAGTATCATCTATTTATTTAATTCTATAGTTCGTAGCAATCTAGAATATGGATCAGTCATATGGTCACCGTATTATAAAGTCCATACTAAACTGATAGAGAGTGTGCAAAGAAAGTTCTTACGATGCCTAGCTTTTCGACAAGGTATATCTCGGAAATTAAGTTGCTATAGTGACAGATTAACTAAATACAATGTTACAACCTTAGAAAACAGAAGAAAGCAGACCGATTTAATTCATCTCTACAAAATAGTTAAATCAGATATAGATTCTCCGCTCTTACTTTCCTCAATAAATTTTAACATATCCTACAGAACACGAAATCCTGTGTTATTTTCTTTACAAGTTTATCGCAACAATACATCCTATTACAATCCAATAGTCCGCATGTGTCGCCTTTACAGCGAGATAAGTCATAACAACTCGGACTTAGATTTATTTGGCAACAACTCATATTCATTTAAAAATAAAATTTTGATTATTTGTAAATAATTAAGAACATTCATATTATTGTAATGTAATGTAAACACATCAATCAAACAATAACATTAAGTAGTTTTTTCGTAGAAATTTAGTCTAACCAACTGCTCATATACGCTAGTCATGTTATAGATAAGGATAAGAATAAGGCTTTCGACACCGTAGATCATAACATATTACTAGACAAACTATCTCTCTCTGGCATATCTGGCAAGCTTCTTGAGTGGTTTCATTCTTATTTTGCTCAGCGTAGGTCGAGGGTGGTAGTGAGTGGTTTTGCTTCAGATACTTTTTTCTCAACTTCTGGAGTCCCTCAGGGTTCCCATGTTGGACCGGTCCTCTTCAACATTTTTATTAACGACGTTATATCTGTCTTTAAGCATGCAGAATGTTTTCTCTACGCGGATGATATGAAATACAGATTAAAGACAGTAATGACACAGTGTTACTTCAAGAGGATCTGGACCGCCTTTCGCAGTGGTGTGAGGACAATAAATTGGACATGAATACTAGCAAATGCAAATTTATTAGATTTTCTAGAAGCAAATATGCAGCGTCAATACAATATAATATTAACGGTCAAATTCTGGATGAAGTTGAATCGATCCGTGACCTCGGAGTTGTTTTAGACAGAAAACTGCGGTATCACACACACATAGACCATATGGTAAATAGAGGCTTCAAGATGTTAGGTTTTGTATTACGGAACACTAAAGACTTTAAAAAAGTGTCTACTAAAATTCTTTTATTTCAAGCATTGGTTCGATCAGGACTTGAATACTGTAGTCAAGTCTGGTCTCCACAATACGATGTCCATATTAAACGCATCGAAGATATCCAGAGGAGGTTTCTGTGGCATCTTTCTTACCAGACGTACAAGGCTAAAGAATTATCCTCTTATGAACAACGATTAACGTACTTTAACCTTGTGAGTTTGAGAGATCGTAGATATTTGTTGGATTCTTTATTCCTACATAAGATTATTAACGGAGCCATAGATTGTCCACCTCTTTTAAACTCAATAAATTTAAATGTTCCCATAAAACTGCCACGTCTTAGCAAGTACGTCCCGTTTTCGGTGGAAGGCAGCAATAGTAACCTTGGTCATCACGCCACTATGAATAGACTCCAGCGTCAATACAATACTCTAAGTAAAAAAATTAAGATTGATATTTTTGCAGACAGTACAGCTAGATTTAGACGAGAAATTATAAATTGTCTGTCGGTCGGGTCCTTGCGACTCTGATTATTTTGTATTTTCTTTTTCTCTAAAACCTGTATAAGTTTCATGGAACATAATGTGTAAGCAGATATGATTAGTAGCATCAAGTCCACTTATGCATGCCGTGGCAACCTGTAATTGGGTCTGCACTTAAAGTGAATTGATTAGCACTTAGTTTTATGATTTTATTAGTGTCAGACTTGTTGGTTGTCCTTAAATAAATAAATAGATACATGTTTGTAGGTTATAGTTAGATCCTTTTTTTTTTTTTTTCTCAGGGGGAAATGCGTAACCGCACCGTACCCGCCGTTGGCTAGACGGCGAGCGTGTGTGGGGCTCTCCCGGCGGAGTGCCAGGCCTACCCACTAAAACCCCCCGGTGTTCTCCCTGCCCTTATGAGCGCGCTAGGTAAGGTCCACACTGCGACTCCACTACCCACGCGCCCGGGCAAGCCCGACCACCTGGTCGGGCTATCGCCAAGGGGGGATTGCCCGAGAACACCAGGGCAATCCCCAGACGGAGGGCCTTACGGCAGCGTGCACGGGGCCAACCGTGCACGTAGGCCTCCACGGCAGGGTCATTAGACGGGCATCGCTTGTGCGAATGCCCGCCTTCTCCTGCCTATCCGTCTGCGACGGATGGGAGCGGCTTGAGGATCTGCCTCCCGCTCCCTCTCCGCGGCCTCCTTCTGCGATATTACGTCCTCGCAGAAGGAGGCGACAGCCCCCCATTCCGCCTCGCCGCGGAGCATGGCCACGACCATGCTCGGCAGCGAGAGGTTTCCGCCTCCCAGCGCAGCGTTGAGTTCGCTGCGCTGGGTTATAATTAGATCCTGGACCATTGTTTGCACACTTTCCTATATTTGTTGTAACTGTAACCTGTTATGTGTCTTATAAATAAATAAATAAATTAATTAATTAATTCTGACATCTGCATCCGCATTCGCATCCGCAACAATGCGGATTCATATCTGTACAAGTAACGACGTGTAAGAAAAGTGGACGGGACCAGAGGAGCAGGTACCTTGTGCGTATTGTAAAACCTGTTTTAATTTTGTTCTTATGACATGATTTAATAAAACATATTAAAATTAAATCAATTTTCATGTAATTCATGTAATCCGCATCCGCAGATGAAAACCTCTAATAATCTTTATCCGCATCCGCATCCGCGGATGTCAAAATGTTTGCATCCGTAACAACCCTGCTTCTTTACACCCTGGTTTAAGGAAGTGTGAAGAAGCACCTTCTAATTTAAACTTCACTTCCACGTCGTTAGACTCTCTCTAAAACAAAATCTTTTTAAAAATCACATGTAGAAAAGATATGAATATGAATATCATTGTATCATTACATTAATTTGTCCTTCAAAGCATAAAGGCAATAGGTTAATAACATAGACCATTAAGCTGAGTAACTAAGCAGAGCAATATGAACGGCAACATTTCTGTGGCATTAATTAAGACACAAGATACAAAAGACGCCCTAACGGAACAGGAAAACCTTAGTCGCTTTGATTATGGTAATCGTCGTCATATTTCCGAAAAAGTATTTCTATATTTTTATTTTCTTTGAAAATGAGCTTCTGGATTGCCTGAACATAGATTATATGCTTTATGTTTCTTAGATTTTTTAATATTTTTCAAATAAACCAGCCAAGCACGTGTCGTGTTACTTGATGTATACAGTTCCGTAGTTGGAAAGGCCCAGTAATTAAGCCCCAAGTGTATGTGCTAACGAAACAAACGTTTTTTGTTACACAATAAACTATGATCTATCGTCTAATAGTATTGATTCCATGTAGAGTCTGGTAGAGTATCAGGAGATGCTTAAATGCTCATTTACCATAGGCTTACTAATACTTTAATTAATTATTGTCCATCGTCCAGTAAAATGGTACAATTATCTAGCTGCCATGCGAGGTTACATCCATGTCCCCTGTCCCCTGCGTCTACACTATTAGAGTAACTCCACTGCGTATGTTGTTCACAACGTCGATAACCCTTCCTAAACTTCAGGTTAGGTCGAAAGTTATATTCATTAAATATCAAAACATTAAATCAAACCAACATCAAACGAATAATTTAATTTCGAAATTGTTCCTAGTAAATAGTACGTGCTGAAAGTTCTTTGAACAATTCAGCCATGCTTCATGATTTAATTATTCAGTTATTTTCCAAAATGCAGACTATAAAGTGTGCGGGACAGTGCCGCAGTGCACCAAAGGCGCTCTATCGATTCTTACATTATTGTCTTGTCCGATCTCAATTTTATTTTAGGGTCGGAGCAAAATGTTGTCCGCTTCCATTATACTCTTCCATACTTTATAAATCCGTTTTAATACGAGTATCGTAAAAGAAAAAAAATACTACTACATTTATTTACATTAGAGAATAAAAATCCATAATTATATAGGTTAATCTACATACACAGAAACGTATAATTAACAAAATTAAAAAAAAAATACACCCTAACTTAGGGTAGGCTCGAGCCCCTCGATGGGGCTGTTATGATGATGATATATACCATTTATAAATTTTTCTTTTTCATCATCTGAAAATAAAGTTTCTGTTTCATGAAGTGAAATTAATATGTCGTCAATTTATTTTTAAATAATGTTTAAAAAAAGCGTTCATGAATAAAATTAACATTATAACAAAAAATAATGTGATTACGAATAATGTAATCACCATCAGTCACAATACTGGGTGTATTGTGACTGTGGATAAACTATTTCATGAAATGTAAAATTATTTTATTATCGTTACTAGCTGTGCCCGCGAACTACGTTTCGCCATCAAAATACTTAACACAGTGTTTAGTTTTTTCCTCCATTTTATTCCATAATGATTCAACTTTATTCTGCCTTTCTTGAGCATCGGCCATTTCGAAATTAGGACAATTTTCGTAGGTTCGTAATGCTCTTTTTCTAACAGTCAACAAAATTATAGTACATTGTTACCCTAGGGGTGAAAGTAACTTATTTAGTCCCGAGACGGTGTTTGGCGCCCGAGCGTAGCGAGGGCACCAATAGTTCGAGGGACTAAATAAGTCTTTAACCCGAGGTAAACACTGTGCTTTTCATTAAGAAAAGAATAAAAAAACGTGTAATTTTTTTTACATAAATTAACAACTTCTGCTTTAGCCCGCTTTTTTTTCTCTTATAAAAAAACTCCATACCTGAATTAGATGAACTCATTGTGTTAATTCTTAACACAATGTTACACAAATATAATTAACAGTTAATACAAATCTCTGCTATATGGAAGTATTAACAAAACTCTACAAATGGAAAGAAACAAATTGTTGAAATACTGGTTAGTTCAGTTTTTGATAGATGTCTACTTTTGTAATCTCTATAGTTGTCTTTAATTTAAAATAAAGCATTCCTTACTATGTCAATACCATGACAACAAGCCTTTTTATTTTAACACGTTATCAGCACGAAAATATAAGGAATCGCTTTTTAAAACTCAGTTTAAAGCATATTAAAAAGTGTTACAATAAATATTGATAACAAATTCAGAAGTTCGGATTTCAATATTTAGAGTTGGTGAATTTTGTCTGCCTATAATTTGTAACTTGAAGAATAAAGAAACGATTCGTATCGATTACAATGGCTACTGGACAAGGAGATTCAGGTAACATTTTTAAGAGATGTCTGAGTGTGAACGGAATAAGCCCGTTGTGTGGTCGAGAAGGTTACTCGACATGGAAATTTAAAATGCGAATGCATCTAATGCACGAGGACCTGTTGGAATGCATAGATGGATATACTAATGACGAAGCTCCACTTAGCGTCAAAATTAAACGTGACCGACTAGCTTTATCGACAATCTGTCTTACTCTTGATGGCCCCGCTATCACTCATGTTAGAAGGGCTTCGAGTGCTAAAGAAGCTTGGGATGCCTTAGCAGCGGCATATGAGGATAAAGGTATGGGACGGAGGTTAGCCCTAGAGCGTCGTTTGTATAGATACTCGCTAGATGATTTTGAGAATATCGAAAGCTATATAAATGCAATACTATGTACAGCTCAAGATCTGCTTGATATTGGTAAGGTCATAGATGATGCTTCGATAGCAGCAATTCTATTAGGAGGCCTGACATCTAGGTATGATCCTCTTGTAATGGCCTTGGAAAATTCCAATATTGAGATTACCTCAGAGATCGTTAAGAGCAAGTTATTAAACGAATTTGCTAAGAGCTCTACTGGTTCTGAAACAGCCTTACGTAGTAATTTCAGACAGAAAAAGTCGTCGACTTCAAAAAGGAAGAAGAATGTTGTCTGTTATAATTGTAAAGAGCCAGGGCATAAACGCCCGGATTGTCCACATATCAAGGACAAGAAAGCTCAAAGCACATCCAGTCGTGACACTACTCTATTGAGTGCATTGAACGTAAGTTCGACCAACACTTTTAACAAAAGATGGATAGTGGACTCGGGAGCGACAACACATATGACTTCGAGGTTGGATTGGCTTGGTAATGCTCAGCCATTTGAATCTGGTAAGGTGACTTTTGCTAATGGTGAAATAGCTAGTAGCAAACTTATTGGTGACGTTCAATTGTGTAATCAAAATATCCGATGTATCAAAGATGTCATTTATGTACCAGATTTAAGAGCGAATTTAATATCTGTTAGGAAAGCTGTTAATAAGAATCTTATAGTTGTTTTTGATAAACAGGGTTGTAATTTTTATAATAATATTGATTTTTCTTGTACAGGAACTCCTGTGTTACATGCTTCGGAGTGTGGTGGATTGTACGCATTAGACGGTACGGTAGTTGATCTACAGGGTGAAATATCAGCTCATAATGTGCACCTTGACTTGTCGCAGTACCAACTTTGGCATAAAAGGATGGGACATCTATGTCGTATAGGTATGCAAAAGTTAAAAGATTATACAGTAGGTGTAGTTTTTGATAAAGTTGACACGGATCCATGCATAGCCTGTGTCGAAGGCAAGCAAGCTAAAAAGCCTTTTAAATCAATATTGTATAAAAAGGCGACAGCACCGTTGGAGTTAATTCATTCTGATATTGCTGGTCCAATGTCAGTTTCATCTTTTAATGGAAACAAATACGTTCTTTATTTGATAGATGATTTTACAAGAATGTGTTTTACTTATTTCATAGATGCAAAGAGTAAGGTTAAAAGTAAAATTTGCGATTTTATGAATTTTATTGAAAGACAGACGAACAAGAAAATAAAAATCTTTAGAACCGACAATGGCACTGAATTCGTTAATAAAGAGTTATCAGACATTTTCGTATCTAAAGGCATTTTACATCAAACGTGTGTTCCATATAATCCACAACAAAACGGTGTTGCGGAGCGCACTGGTCGTTCTGTAATGGAGAAAGTTCGTTCTATGCTTTCAGAAAGTTCTCTACCTAAAGTTTATTGGGAAGATGCTGTAAAGTGTGCCGTATACTTAAAAAATCGATCTCCTCATTGTGCATTGGACGGGGTAACGCCGTTTGAAAGATGGTTTAATAAGAAACCTGATCTGTCCCATGTGCGTATATTTGGGTGCAGAGCACTAGTACATGTGCCATCCTGCCTGAGAGATAAGCTTGATGTGAAAGCCACAGAGCACATTTTTGTAGGATATACAGACGATCCAAATAGTTATTTCTTCCGTAACGTACATAACGCAAGGCGTTTGGTTAAAGGTAGAGATGTAAGCTTTTTTGAAAATAACTTTAGTACTTTAAGACCTTCAAAAGCAGTCGAAACAGTAAAGGTCAGTAGTAATGACATAATACCTCTTGCATCATGTAATTATAGACGAGACATGACGACTGAAGACTTGGGAGAACAACATCAAGGTGATGAGAGCTTACCGTCTGCTATTGAAACAGTAGCTCACCATGAAGAAATACAGCATTTTCAGCCCTGTATTGATGTTGCTGAAACTTCTGTAGTGCCTATGAATTCGCCTGATGCTGAAGATGTTGTTACTGAAAACACAGCTGTTGAGTGTGAGGATATTCCTGAAAGAAGATATCCAGAGAGAGTACGAAATAAACCAAAATACTTTGGTATGGATTTTACGTCCTGGATTGCTACTTCGGTTGAAGATGTTTGTGAAGAGCCTACAACTTTCGCTGAAGCTATAAATGCTGATGACAAACGCAGCTGGCTTTCAGCAATGGAAGAAGAATGTAAATCTTTACAGAACATGAAAACTTGGACGTTGGTTGATAGACCTGACAAGAAGGTCATACATTGTAAATGGGTATATAAGTTGAAGAAGGACGCACAAGGTAATGTGAAGAAATATAAGGCACGCTTAGTTGCGAAAGGATATACTCAAGAAGCCGGAGTTGATTACCATGAAACCTTTTCGCCGGTCGTACGCCATTCTTCATTACGTACTTTGTTGGCGTTAGCTGCAGAGCTGGATCTTCATGTACATCATTTAGATGTGGATACCGCTTTCTTATATGGAGATTTAGAAGAGGAGGTGTACATGGAACAACCACAAGGGTTTGTTTGCAGCGGAGATGAAAGTAAAGTGTGTCTCTTAAAAAGGTCATTATACGGCCTAAAGCAGGCACCGAGAGCATGGAACACAAAGTTAAATAGTACTTTGTCTTTAATTGGATTTTCGCGAACACCTTCAGAACCGTGTGTTTACATAAAAAAGTTTGGTAGTAACTATGTCATTTTGGCTGTCTATGTCGATGACATTCTTATATTTTATAAAGACCAAGGACATTTTGAAGTTGTCAAAAATGACTTAAGCAAATATTTTTCTTTGAAAAATCTAGGAAAATTAAGTTATTACCTAGGTCTGAATATACGTAAAACTAATAATGAAATTACGGTTAATCAGAAAACATTTATAAACACGATGTTGAAAAAGTTTAACATGCAAGATTGCAAAAGTGCTAATACACCACTTGCATTGGACAAACAAGAGACGAAGATTGAGCGATTTCATGATAGTCGCTTATATATGAGTTTAATTGGTTCTCTGTTTTACGTGGCAATGAATAGCAGACCCGACATTGCGTATACATTAAGCTATCTGAGCTCATTTAATGCTGATCCTACTATTGGAAATTGGGAAGCTGCGAAGCGCGTATTGCGATACCTGAAAGGTACGTTGGATTACAATATAACGTACAAGAAAACTGGGCGATATTTGAATGGTTTTGTTGACGCTGATTGGGCAAACGATAGTATTGACCGCCGTTCCTATACTGGTTTTGTTTTTCAATTAGCAGGAGGGCCAGTATCTTGGGAATCTAAAAAGCAGCCAACGGTAGCGCTTTCATCGACCGAGGCGGAGTATATGGCACTGTGTTCTGCTGCCAAGGAAGCCGTATTTTTAAGACGTTTCCTTTACGAGGTAAGTGGAATAATAGATATTGTCTCATTGTACGGTGACAGTCAAAGTGCACAAAAAATCGCTACAAATCCTATCCACCACGGCCGAACGAAACACATAGATACAAAATATCATTTTATACGCGAAAAAGTTGCTGACAATGTTATTAAATTACTGTTTGTATCTACTAATGAGTTGGTAGCTGATCTGTTAACAAAACCTTTAAGACGTATCCCACATAAGAAATGTGTAACAATGTTAGGGTTGCCAACATAGGGTTGACACCGATATAATTTATTTTGTTGCATTTTTATTTTTACGTTAGCTTTATTTTGTCCAACTATATAGATTAAGGGGGCATGTTGAAATACTGGTTAGTTCAGTTTTTGATAGATGTCTACTTTTGTAATCTCTATAGTTGTCTTTAATTTAAAATAAAGCATTCCTTACTATGTCAATACCATGACAACAAGCCTTTTTATTTTAACACAAATGAAGATCGCATTGCCGCTTTCCCGCTTATTTTGTTTTTTTTTTTCTGTGGCCGGCCAACTATTCAGCCATTATTTTTCATTTTCATAATTTAAAAAATGGTAAATATTTTGCCCAAATCTCTGTTATTTTAAAGAAATTATTGAAAATAAATTATAATAAAGTCATTTAAAAAATATATTCTTTAAATAACTTAACATTAGGTATGTTATTTCAATTTTACACCGCGCTGTAATTGAGTGGCTGCATAGAAAGTCGGAACATGGTTCAATAAAAATGTGAAAAAAGAACTAGTTCTTAAAATGTGACAGCAGCTGTCAGTTGAAAGTGATTCTCCCTAGGGCTGAAAAGTATTACTTTCAACCCGCTCCTCAGGCAACTTCAGACCTACTTTCAGAGTATGAGTAATGAAAAATACATTACATATTACTATAAACACTAAGTATTATTATTGTTTTAATAAATTCTTCTTCAGTAGAAAGAACTACACAGTTGCAAGAATAATCTTTATCGTATTCATATTTCGAATTAAAATAAACAATTGTTAATAAATTAGAACCGTATACGACTAAAGTTCAGATTTTATAATGGGTGTTGGTAACACCAACAAAATATATTTTTTGGATATGACAACTTGGCCAATTTTGACTGGTCGTACAGTAAGCTCCTTGTCAAACTATACTGTTTGACCTTTGAACGGTTCTTATGTCGCTCGTAATACCTACTGGCGGTGTTCGTAGAGTTAATGTATAGCATGAATGGGGGGGTTACTGTACAAATACGTTTTCCGTATTCGATATCCGATCACGGAATACAGACACGGAGTTTCGTGAACGTAGCGCAGACGTTCGTTTCTTCTCATTCGGGATTTCTACCATTCTACCTAAACGTACGTACTGAACGTGCTCCGTTCGTAAAATAAAAACGAACGTGTGCGGCAGTCAATGAGTATTTTGTATAGATTTGATGCATTCGGATGCCCGCATTCAGAAAACGAATGTGAAAAAACGTATTTATGCGGTTAGCCTTAAAATGTATTGAGACTTCCGTTTTTGTAACGTGTACTGTGCGATATAGTGTTGCTGGCATAGTTCGGTTAGCAAACTCGCCGTGATGACTAACATCCAACACACAAACTTGAAGTTATGGTTAGTTAGTTCACGATCGTTACATTATCACGGTCTCGAAGGACACTAAACACAGGTAACATATTCTAACATCGAACATCCAATAGGCCCCGAAGCGGTTCTCAAACTTTTTTGGTGACGTAACCCTTTTGGAAAGCGAAATACTTGACGGAACCCTAGTAAACAATAGTTTTTAAAAGTGTATTCTTTATTAATAAGCATAATGAAAGTACGACCAGAGAGGGTGTTTTGATTTTTCTAAATTTTGCGGAACCCCTTATAGGGGTAGTGTGGAGCCCTAGGGTTCCGCGGAACACACTTAGAGCATGGCTGCTCTAGGTACCCTTCAGGGCCTACTTTCATTTAATACCCCTATTGCTGGGTTTGAAAAGCAACTGTTATCCGTCTTTTTTGAGCGGCGGCCATGTTGAATTTACGTCAATGTTGCTACGTTCATAGTGCTCTACTGATCAAGGCCTTTCATATGATACCCATATTGCTGGGCTTAGAAACGAACTTTTATCAGTTTTTTTTGAGCAGCGGCCATATTGAATTTTGTGCTATTTTCCTAGGTTCATAGTGCTCTACTCTTCAAGGCCTTTCATTTGATTCCTATATTGCTAGGCCATGTTGAATTTAGGTAGATTTTCGTAGGTACCTAATGCTCTACTCTTCAAGGCCTTTCATTTGATACCCATATTGCTAGATTTGGAAACTAACTTTTATCCACCTTTTTTGAGTGGCGGCCATGTTGAATTTATGTAAATGTTGCTAGGTTCATAGTGCTCTACTCATCAAGGCCTTTCATTTGAGACCCATATTGCTGGGTTTGGAAACGAACTATTGTTCATTTTTTGAGTGGCGGCCATGTTGAATTTATAGCAATTTTCCTAAGTTCATAATGCTCTACTCTTTTAGGATTTTCATTTGATACCCATATTGCTAGGTTTGGAAACAAATTTTTATCCTTTTTTTTTGAGCGGCGGCCATGTTGAATTTAGTTCGATTTTGCTAGGTTTCTAATGCTCTACTCTTTTAGGCCTTTTAGTTGATACCCATATTGCTAGGTTTGGAAACGAACTATTATTCTTCTTTTTAGAGCGGCGGCTATGTTGAATTTATATCAATGTTGCTAGGTTCATAGTGCTCTACTCATCAGGGCCTTTCATTTGATACCCATATTGCTGGGTTTGAAAACAAACTTTTATCCTTTTTTTTTTGAGCGGCGGCCATTTTGAATTTAGGTCGATTTTCCTAGGTACCTAATGCTCTACTCTTCATGGCCTTTCATTTGATACCCATATTGCTAGGCTTGGAAACTAACTTTTATCCACCTTTTTTGAGCGGCGGCCATGTTGAATTTAGGGCGATTTTCCTAAGTTCATAGTGCTCTACTCATCAAGGCCTTTCATTTTATATGTATATGGCTGGGTTTGGAAACGAACATTATCGGCAGTCATGTCAAATTAAGTCAACGTGGCTAGGTTCAATATGTTCTACTCTTTAGGTTCTTCGTTCGATATTCGATATCCATGTTCCTTGGGTGGATCAAAAAAAATGTGATCCATCATTTTAGACATAAGAATCAAGAGTCCCGTCCCGTGATCCCGTCCCTCTACGCGTTGCCCAGAACATTGCAGTCAGATATTTTTTTTCATTATCAATATTAATCTATTACATTTAATAGTTTTAAATGGATGAAATAGTTTGATTCCTTAGTCCTAATGTAAAAAAATATAACACCTTTCAAAATACCTTGAAAAGGGTATCTTTACTTTTCAATATTTCAAATATTTCAAAAATTGTACCGATTTTGTGAAAATTAGTCAAGAATTAAACAAATCTACAAATTTTATGGTCACTCGATAAGTATTATCATAAAAAATGCTTTAAACATTGGTTGTATGGCTTGATCTTTTTGCCTTACCACCACGGTACGACATAAGAAAAAGACAATTTGGTTGGCGAAATCCAGCGGGGCACAGCCAATAACAGAAAATATTAAATTTTATTTGTACTATGTGAAACACTTCATTCCTGCCTTAATTTTCGAAATCCAATTACTTAAGATCAGGCTGTATGGCGTAGTTCCATTGCCTTTCCTTCGTGGAAGAAAATACCTTCTCTCTGTAATATGTGACAGACTTGTCAAAATAATTTCACGTGCGCCATGTTGTTTTTCTACCTAAAGCCAATTCGAAAATTTTATATGGTATTTTTTCACTAAAAATAAAAAGTGAATTTAAACAAACGAAATTATGCCTAAATGTTCTTCCGGAAAATTCTAAGCATTGTGGTGTAAGCCATATCAAATTCTGTCCAGTAGTTTCGGAGATCTTTCCGGACAAACAGACAAACAAACAAACAAACCAACAAACAAACAAACATTTTTTTTTAAAACTATTCTATCGTGTTCTGCTAATGATTTTAAGGCGACCTGTGTATTTTTTTTCGCAATGACAGATTTTTGTACCCCTACGATTTTATTATATAGAGATTATATACAGGCTGTCCCAAAAAATAGTGTCAAGTGAAAGTCCAGAGTTAGAGCACCTCTTGGAGTACCCGAATCACCCCCATGTATGTTCCGCGATTATTCGTAGTTTTAGAGTAATAATTTTTTTTCTGACTTTTTGAAAATTTCGATCTAAAGAACTTAAAAATTTTTAATAAAAAAAAGTTGAACATATTTTTATGTTTTTCTTTATGCCACTGAATTATCTTTAGTGCTTCTTTTATGTCTAAAATAATCAGCTTCGTAACTTTAGTGGAAATTTAGAAAACAGTAGTGTAAAGTCAAAATTTGAATGTTAGTGAATAATTACTTAAAAATTCATCTTTAAATTAAAAATCTAAACAGGCGAATTCATGGTTTCTAAGTATGTGTAAAAACTTCTCTAGACTCTCTGCTTTCATAATAATTTAAAAAAAAAGTACTTAATAGGGCTACTTTGGCTTAAATCGGCCATCAAAGACAGCAAGGTGAAAATTTCATAAAACTCGACTTCTGAATATTTTTTTTTTAATTCCAATTATTTATTAATAAACCAAAAATGATTGTAGAAAAGCTAAAAATGTATTATTTGAAGGTCAAAAATAACTGTTCCTGCTGCCATCTTTAATAACCTTTGAAGGTTTATTATAACTTAATAAATGAAACAAAACATTATTTTCAAAGTATTTATTATTCGATCGCTTAAAGAAAGTTTTTAAAATGACGACCTTCGTGCTCAATACATATTCTACATCGTCTAAAAAAGTTTTTTTTTTAAATTTATAAATGCAATTCTGTTGTTTTTTATTGTTTCTTCCGCTTGTCTTAATTTTGTTCTTAATACTGTGACGTTTGTAATGTCCTTGGCGTATACTAATTCCTTGTAGTATCCCCAGACGAAAAAATCTATGGGGTTCAAGTCGGGGGACCATGGCGGCCACGCAATGGGCCCTCCACGACCGATCCATCTCCCTGGAAATGTTTCAGACAAATGTTGTCTAACATTTCTAGCAAAATGGCATGGAGCGCCGTCGTTTTGAAAAATCATATTTCTCCGCGTTAATAGGCCTACATCTTCTAATAAGACGCCGAGATCACGTCGTAGAAATTGCAAGTAGGCCTCGCTGTTCAGTCGGTCCGGTAGTTCGAACGGACCGTTTAGGATGCCTGACCACAAATTGATACTAATTGGACAGTATCTGGGTCACTCATTTCAGATGGGCGCCCCGATCTTCTACCTGGTAGGCGTCCTTCCATGTAAGAGTTATGTACTCTTAAAATCATGCGTTGATCAGGCCAAGTTTCAGGCTGAGGTCCACCTCCATTTTGTACTTGCTGCCGGAACAACCTGGCTGCTTCAGAAGCATTTCCTTTTGCATATCCATAAAAGTAATGCATAAGAGCATATTCTTGCGATGAAAAAGACATCACAAAATGAAGAGCTTGAAAAGTCCGTTAAGAATGCCAAATTTGTCAAAATCCCGTATTTACACAAAACCAAATCGTAATCGCACTCAAGGTCCGTAAAGAAAGCAAAGTTCGTCAAATAATCACAAATGAGCGTATCGTACGTAAGGCACAAACAAAAGCAGGTAAACGACTGGCGCCAGAGCACAATAGGCGCTCGGACTACACTCCCCGCCTCATCCCCTTGTCACAAAGAATAGCATTCCTCAGTTACAGTTATCCATTTCGCCAATGAGAGTGAGAGAGATAGCAATAATGCGGTATCTTTCATATCCTCTGACTCGGGCAATTTTTTAGCAGGTAAGTACTGCGTTACATCCAACACTACAACCGATGTGATCCGCGAGAAAAATATTTAAATATGGGTTTCAGGTAGTTAATTTTTGCTAAATTGTAATTAATCGGAACCTTAGAAATTATAAAAAGACCAGATATTTTTTTTTATCATCTGATAGGAATTTGGTAAATTTTATGAAATTTTCACCTCGCTGTCTTTGATGGCCGATTTAAGCCAAAGTAGCCCTATTAAGTACTGCTTTTTTTAAATGATTATGAAAGCAGAGAGTCTAGAGAAGTTTTTACACATACTTAGAAACCATGAATTCGCCTGTTTAGATTTTTAATTTAAAGATGAATTTTTAAGTAATTATTCACTAACATTCAAATTTTGACTTTACACTACTGTTTTCTAAATTTCCACTAAAGTTACGAAGCTGATTATTTTAGACATAAAAGAAGCACTAAAGATGATTCAGTGGCAAAAAGAAAAACATTAAAATATGTTCTACTTTTTTTTATTTAAAATTTTTAAGTTCTTTGGATCAAAATTTTCAATAAGTCAGAAAAAAAATTATTACTCGAAAACTACGAATAATCGCGGAACATACATGGGGGTGATTCGGGTACTCCAAGTGGTGCTCTAACTCTGGACTTACGCTTGACACTATTTTTTGGGACACCCTATATAGAGATGAAGAAAGCTCGATAGCTATGTGTATGTGCATGCATTGCTTCCGGTTATGGTCAGAAAGTATTTCAAACAAAACATATCAAGAAGCTTCATAATAATATATTTTTTTAACTTAGACATTGCATAAATTCCATGAAGCAAGCAACGAGTAAAATGCAAATTATCTTTGGGAATGAGTTGGCCGATTTGGCTGCTATTTATTCATTACATTCTTCATTCCCAGGATAATATATGTGTGAATGAAAAATGCACGGAACATATCGCACATTTAACTTATTAGGGTGGAATTTAATCTTTTTACAGTCTCAATAAAATACAACGCATCCATCACCTCCCAGTTTAATGCTTGTCAAATTTCTAAACAAAAACAAAAGCGTTCGGGACAAGCAGAATAATTAAGGGAGAAGCTCGTACTTAGCTTCTTGGGGACAAGTTATGTTCAGACGTTCAACGTACAGTTTTGCAGTTTGCTACATATTGACGTGTTTGTGTACAGTTTTGTCGTTATAAAACTGCCTAGTTTTATACTTTGTTTCGTTTTTTATCAGCAATTTGAAGTGCGAGGCGGGAGCGCAATTTCATAAATAACCAACACAGTCGATTAGTTTGCAACAAAGTACAGCTCTTACATTCTACAAACCTATATTTTTTTCCGTCACGTTGAGAAATTTGCTAATGAGAATACTAATTAAAGTTTTAATTGAACACGATCCAAACACCTATTGACTTGATGCTTCCAAATAAAACGATTATTATAATTCACCAGACTTGATTTCCTATAGGGTTGGGTGCGAATTTCGAATTTCGATTTGTCGATCCTCCCTCAATAAAATTTCCAGAGTAATATACGCTAATAGTATTAAGAATACTTTAAAACTGAACTGACCTTAAGTTATCGTTAACGCATATTATAACAAATTTAGTTCATCTGTACATAAACATAACTTGAGTCATTACCATCAATGAGTTCAGAGCGAAGAGCTTCACAATATAGATAAAATATACCTATATAATATAGATAAAATATACCTATAACTGCCTTGCTTTAACTTTTATTAGTGTATAATACCTATAAATATCTCGGGCCACCTACCACCTACCAACGGGCAACATTTAGTTATGAATATAATGGAAATTTTTTGGTGGATCATAAAAATCATAAATCTTAATCTGACCTAAACATTGTATTCTTAAACCATAACCATAGGACTAGTAGGTTGCACTGTTGCACCTTGCACAAATTCCATTTAAGTATATTTGTTAGTTTTGGTATTTTTTTGATCAAAACTGTGCCATACTTTGTCATTACATTTTCGTCACTGTCATTGGTCAAAAGCAATTAGTGGAGGCAATGACCTTTTGGATTGCACTCATCGATATTCCGCAGCTTCGTTAGATATATACGAGTATATCTGTCTGTGTGCGTGTGCGTCCAAATAAAGCATTTCTTTCTTTCTTTTTTTCCTTCCTATGTTACAAGTCCTTAGGACTCAGAAGACATGTTAAAATGTGTAAGTACACAATATGTGAGTAAAACACGTGAAGCTGACGTGTTGTAGACGCTAAGTACTTCAAACATAAGAACAACTGATCAATTATCGACGCGAGGCCTTCGTTCACTTGAAGAGCTCGTTGAAAAGTTGCCAGAAACTGTAACATCATTAGCAACTTTTTGCCTACTCAGATTGGAAACAGACGTATTTAGTCCCATAAACTAATAATATAATATTATACGGAGTAGATGACAATTTATAATAGTTTTGTTTATTTCGGCATCCTTCAAGCGGTTTATTTCTGATTCGGGACAAACTTTTCCATTACAGCATCTACACGAAATTCAACCTAATGTTTATGTTGTATTACGCTTTTTTATTGATAATCTCCTGCTTTAGATACAAACCAATGTTTTTAGATAGGAGAGAAACAGCATGCCCGGGTAACGTAACGTTTGTCTTTTTGTTTACAAACCCGTCAGAGGATTGATATTTGATATTCAATTTGAAGTTGTACAAAGTAAAATCAGATACTCTTTATTTGTGACATAACAAAAAATGGATTGTTTTATAGTTTCCACTAAATTACTCCGTTATATTTTTTATTTTTAAGATACATGCTATCATCTCACAGTAAACTCATTTATGCTCTTGCTGTAGAACTCTGGCTTTGGGGTCTGCAGTCAACAAACTGTAAAGGTCATTTTATATCGCTTCCTAGGAAGAACATATTTCCCATTTTAATAATAAATTAATAAAGCCGCGGAAAATGTTTATAGCCAAGTATGGCGAGTATGGAGGATAGGTCTTGTAATGTTAAAACGGTTTCCCCGAGCAGTGTCAGGTCTTGCGTTCCATATCTATCATGGAGCCATAGTGATGAAGATTCTTGCGTTATCTATCATGGATCCATAGTGGTGAAGATCGGTTTACGGGATAGGGCTGTCGTGCTCCGCCATTATTGTTCGAAGTCTAGGTACAGAGGACGTCTGTTGACTTTATTGTTATTGCTTGACTGGATCTGATGAATTAAGTGACTACTAAATAGTTACCATCACTTTTTTATGGGTAAGTTTTGTTTGAAGGCATTACTTCGGCATTTAATTCGGAGTCATCTATCGTGATATTCGCTTGTGATTATTATAAAGAATCCACTTTTAATCACACCCCACAGTTTAGCCCAGAACATTTTTCCTTCCTTCCTTCATTGCTGTATTGACTTTATAAGGTAAGGTAAGTTTTAACGCGCGCGCTCTGCAGAGTAGTCAAATCATGAGGCACCTATTTTTCTTTTTTATCTTACCGTTTCAATGCATAGATCAACAAACTACACCACTTATCCTGGTTATTTGATACGGATCACCTTTCACCACCGCATTCAATTCATCGTTATTTACCTAAGTGTCTGGTCTGCTTCAAAAATAATTCTTTAACTTTTCACAACCGAAACTATTAAACCAAAATGGCATGGTGTCGATCTTTAGTCCTGTCTATCCTTTTCAACCGATTTCAAAAAAGAAGGAGGTTCTCAATTCGATGTGTATGTTTTTTTTTCCGAGTTAGACGTTAGTCCTACCAAGTTTCTTGACTGTTCTTCTCGAGAAGGCTCTCTTAATTTCCGAACAGGTGTCGAGTAAACTTTTTTTCATTGTACTTTTATTTGCATACATCTTTATTATGATTGGGGTGTGCGTGTATACATATAAGGTTGAAATAAAACATTGCTTCGATTCGTTAATTAGATTCTTGTATTTTGTTATAAGTTATAAGTGCCTGTAAAGATCTATAGGTAGGTATTGAATAAAGATTTAAGTTTGAGTTTCTTTCTTTTCAGTAGTTATCTTCGTTCAATAGTTTTTAAGATACAAACATACAAACAGACAAATATGGCGAGGGACTTTATAATAATTATGTATTATTAAAGCGATGTTTCCAAAGCTCCTTGTCCCATTCCGTTTGGGGTAAGCTACCGGTACCTAACTTGTTTATATGAGGTGTACCGATATCAGTGATAGAACTGTTGACGTAAATTGCCGCCATGTTGGAAAGGACGCTGTCAAGGGTCAATGTTTTTGTTATTCAGTTAGGCTTTCCTTAACTGAAAAGACTAACGCCACAGCAACGTTTAAAACGTGTTTAAATTATTTTATTTAAAATGATGCCACTCGCCATGCAACCGCTGAAACGATTGAATTAGGTACTTATTGAGAATGAGGTTTAGTCATCGCATTATCGACACGATTGGCACTCCGTTCGTGTGACTTAACGCCCCTGTGACGATCTTTCTTTGGGACTATGACATGGTTAGGAACGCAGGGAGACCAGCCCCCCTAGACAAGACCTTTTTCGATAATCGCTAACGCAATCGCTAGAAGAAAAATGTATGCGATTTGACATATGCTGTCGCTTAGCTTTCGAGCGCAATTGTCAAATCTCATACATTGTTCATTTAGCGATTGCGTTAGCGATTATCGAAAGGCATCTTCTATCTCATCTAGGGGGTCTGCTTTCCTAACCGACCGTGCCAATTTTATTATTTCAGTGTGCAAAAATTCTTCTTCATCATATTAATATAATTCCAAAAAACTAAACTTACTCGTTAATTTTCAACCTGTATGTATCTAATATACCTACAAATTAACTTTATTCCTTCGTCTAAATAATCAAACTTAATAAATTACAACATTATTATCAGCTTAGGCGTTCATTGTGAAAACTTGATACAACGAGTATCTACCCACTGAATAATTCCAAAAGGCATTAAAGGGAGTAGTTTCCACATTATAAGTACTTATTATCTGAAGTAGGAGCTCCTAGTTCACAGAATCATTGGTTTGAATTTTACATTCAGATCTTAAATAATTTAGAATTTGTTCTTAAATGTGCTTTTATGGTCTCGAGTATCGTACTTTGTTTACATAAAGTTTTGAGTAACTTATAATTTAAAGATATACATAATTAATACGCGCAATTTATGAGAAACATATTAGAGCGCCATTGTTAGATCTTGGATAAAGTAAATGTTATTATGTTTATTCGATAAACTAACGTAAGTTTTTTTTTCTTTTTTATTATCAATGATGATAAGACTGAGTAATTTTCATGGTCTTACCTGTAACTTTACTTCAAGGTTTTACTATCTATACCTAGTGGCTGTCCTGCGTAGCAAGTATATCTGGAACCCCAAGCGATCAAAATGAAAAAAAATCAAAATATTCTTTATTCAGATATGACTTCTACGCAATGCTTTCACAATGCTCTTTCGAATCGTGCCAATTTTTTACCTACCGCCCATTTAGGACATGTTTAACTTGGGCGCAAGAAACTTATCAGCTTTACCAAAAGAACCGACATTTACAATAAAATATAATACACAGCAATATTGCTTTAGCATAAATAGTTATGCACAACATTTTTTTACATTATAACGAATAATGTCTACAAATTAACACCAATCATTGGCATCGTTCTCATAAGTGTCTTTTTTACATGCGCTTTTAACTTCATCATCATCATCATCACAGCTCATTTATGTCCCCACCGAGGGGCTCTAGACTACCCTATTTTAGGGTGATTAGGCAACCACGCTGACCTAGTGCAGATTGCTCGACTTCACATATACAAGGTTATTTTTTAGTTATGACAAAATTTTTGTGTGCTTGTTCAGACAAGCAAATTGAACAACTTTCACTATGGCACCAACTTTGAAATCGCAAAAAAAATTAGCTGTTCCATACATTTAGGTTCAGTGAATGTTGAACATTTGTATGGAACAGCTGATTTTTTTTGCGATTTTCGGTTTGAAGGGTAAGATATGGCAGTGAAATTACTGGGTACTGTGACTTTACATCTTGTGTCACAAGTTGGCAACGTACACTGTGGTCCTTGTGGGGGTTGCAGTTTTGCTGCGAATCTCACAAGAGTCACATGTATTATAGGTGTCTGTTACCACTTACCATCAGGTGGGCAGTTTGCTTGTTTGCCAACTTTCTGCAATAAAAAAAACATGGCGGTCTCGATTGAAAACAAGTGCCGAGTCCACAGCGCCACCGACCCTCATATAAAGATAAAAAAACTTAAGAAAAGGCAAATCAGTAACACTTCGTGGAACTTTGTTTTAAAAAGTTATACATTTCTCCATAATACTTCACAGATAATGATAAAAATAACCAGGAGACATAAGTATTACCAGAGTCGTCTGCGCAGATACCTCTTATCTATTTCTGTCGCCAAGCAGCGGAGCTTTTATTGCTATGTTCCGACTTGAAGGATTATATTACAAGTTGCAAGCTACAGTCAGCAACACGTCAAGCTTTACACTTGCATTACGAAAGCCGCCGCTATTACGAGCAACATAAGGGCTGTCTCAAGGTCAGCATGTAAAGTCTAGCGTGTTGCTGTGTGTACATTGGAGTCTTTAGGGGTTGTAGATTTGCAAATCTTACAAAAACTAGGTTAGGTATACATGTAGAGTCGACCAAGAAGGTGGTTTACCAATTTTGAACGTATTTTGCGTATAGACAAAACATCGTTAGGGTAACGAAGTAACTGTCAGTATGATCTTGCAAAGGAAAATTGACTGTTGTTTTATGACGAAAACTGAATTTCAAACCGACCAAGAAGGTGGTTTACGAATTTTGAACGTATTTTGCGTATAGACAAAACATCGTTAGGGTAACGAAGTAACTGTCAGTATGATCTTGCAAAGGAAAATTGACTGTTGTTTTATGACGAAAACTGAATTTCAAACCTTAGGTGGTAAACCACTTTATTTCCTACTAGCTGACCGTATGCAACTTTGTTTGCATTATAACTAACTTTTCCCGTCAGATATTTCCCATAGGAAAATTACCCTGTGTCCTTCCCCTGGTCTCGAACTATCTATATACCAACTTTCATCAAAATCGGTTCAGTAGTTTCGAAGCCTATTCAATACAAACAATCAAATCTTTCCTCTAATTCCTTCAATAATATTAAGTATAGATTGGTCGACTATACATACTATAGCGGTGTAGTCACTTACCTTTGGGTAAGCTGCCTAATTGTTTGCCAGTTTAGTTGTATAAAAAAAACCCACATAAATACGCTTCACTGTTAGTTTGTCATTCGCATGAATATGTAAAATATAAACAGGCTATTTAGAATTATTCACGATGAGCCAATTGAATTTTAGAATAGGGGTTTGAGTTGGTACGACTCACGGCGTAATCCAATTACAATTCTGGTAGGCACTTATTACTTCAGTTCACAGATAAAAACGGAGAAGGGTTAATGATTTTGCAGAATTAGTATTTCGTAATACCTGGACATAATTGCCTTCATAACGTTACAAAATTCATTTTAATATTACATATCTAATTGGTACTCCTATTTATTTGGTAATTATTAGTATCAAATATATTACTTTGATTTTGTGATTTCTCGATTTCTGCTGGTAGGTACACTAGCAAATTCAAGTCTTATAACCCAGAAAACACCAATATTTTAAACTAGGGTAGCAAGATATTAGTGTTAAAAGCTTTCTGTTAATACTTTCATTCATTAAAGGAGCAAACGCCGCCGCCGCGTCTAATCCGTGGTCTAGTGGTTGAGACCACAGGATGTTGATCGGGAGGTCCGGGGTTCGATACCCCATGGGGGCAGACATTTTTCTGCTCGGCTTGGTTGGTGACGGGCGTCTGAACCCACCTGACTAGCTACCACCATCTTACTTAAGTTTGTAATAACAATGTTAATAGCATTGTTGTGTTCCGATAGTGAGAGTTAAGATAGCCAGTTCTTCAGTTATAGAGGAGTGCGTGAAGCTCGCTTCCACCTCCGGCCTTATGATCACTTACCATCAAGTGAGATGCAGGCTAAAAGCTTCCCTGTCATATGTAAAAACAAAACTTAAAATCGAAAAAATTCTACTGTTTCATACAAGGCTGAAGACCAACCCGATCGAAATTTATTGGTGCAACTGATTTTTTCTCTTTTTCAGGCTGGTCTTATGGTGAAATTTGTTCAGTGGTCTGAGTCTGAACAATTTTTTATATCACTATTTGGAACACCTAATTTGTACAGAACATACTAATATACGTTTACTACGGTGAAGGAAAACATCGTGAGGCAACCTGCATACATCTGCGAAGAAATTCAATGGTGTATGTGAAGTCGACCAATCCGCACAGGGCCAGCGTGGTTGACTAAGGCCTAATCACCCTAACATAGGGTAGGCTCGAGCCCTTCGGTGGGGCTGCCCTTCGATTATATGAGCTGCGATGATGGCTAAGCCTAGAAAAAAAAACTAGTTCTGTACATGAGAAGTCAGAGTTACTAGCAATCTTAGTTTACTAAAAACTTTTCACTTGCGATATTGACTGTCTGTACTGTAAATGTACACATTAATTTTAATTTCACTCTTTCACGGGTAGCTCAGTGAACCAACGGGCCAATTATGGATCTTTTATCGTATGACATGGTATAAATTTGACTAATAGAAGTCATGAGATGCTGCATTTCGTATAACCGATCACCCATGATATCATCACTATGGCATAAATTTAATGATATCATCATTATATAATGCACAAATAATAAAATATCTGACCTAAAATCGTATTTTTCGTTTTGCACTATGATATCATATGATTTCATTTGCAAAACCATGAGATCGGTGATAGGCCTGCAAAGCTCAAAGCGATACCTACTTGTTAAAATATGTTAGCTTGTTTATTAATTAGATAAGAAATATCAGTGTCCACTTAGGTACTAGCTTCTGACACTAGCTTCTATATGTACCTATATAACTTTATTATAAATATTTAAAAAAAAGTACTAGCTGTGCTCGCGACTTCGTTTGCGTGGATATCGGAAAATAAACATCGTGATGTTTCGATAAATGGGCTATCCAATTCCAAAAAGATTTTTTTCAAATTGGATCAGTAGGTAGTTCCTGAGATTAGCGCGTTCAACCAAACAAACAAACAGTAAACTCTTAAACTTTATAATATAAGCAAAGCATAGTATAGATTAGCAGAATGACAGGAAAATATTGTTGTTTATACTTTCTTAAGTCTTCAAGGGCCCGAAGCCATCATCATTAGTGAAGTCAACATTTATCTAACGCTCATAAGCACCGTCTTGTTTAGCGGGCCCTTGGCCCATTAAGAACTCCCATAACCACATTCCTAATGTTGCTTACAAAACAAACTCCATAGGTAGGTGACTAAACTGACATCGGCTAACGGAAACTCGTAAAATTTTAATTAACTCTAAATAACGTCAATTTCGGCAATTACCGTTGTTCTTATTACATATCGCACTCGTTGCGGAAGGAAGTCGTAAATTAACAAATATTTTTTAATCAATAACCTATTTACGTTAAATGCTGATCCGCTGAATCCAAGCGATAAGATATTTGCGGCGGGGCATGTCAAATAACAACTACAGAGAGGATTCATTCCACATATCTGCGTAGTATTACCACAGATAACATAATATTACTAAGGTATTGCTAAGGAATATTTCTAATCTGCTCTGCTAGTATTTATTAGAAAGTAAGTAGGTAGGTACCTATTTAAATTCAAACTCATAAATGTAGCACGTAAAGGGTTTGTGTTTATTAAATCCTTTTACAAAAATACAACCAAGACTATAATTTCATAAAAATAAGCAATTCCTAATCTCTATATATAATAAAATCGTAGGGCTACAAAAATCTGTAATTGCGAAATATTAAGAAAAAAATACACAGGTCGCCTTAAAATCATTAGCAGAACACGATAGAATAGTTTTAAAAAAAATTGTTTGTTTGTTGGTTTGTTTGTTTGTTTGTTTGTTTGTCTGTTTGTCCGGAAAGATCTCCGAAACTACTGGACAGAATTTGATATGGCTTACACCACAATGCTTAGAATTTTCCGGAAGAACATTTAGGCATAATTTCGTTTGTTTAAATTCACTTTTTATTTTTAGTGAAAAAATACCATATAAAATTTTCGAATTGGCTTTAGGTAGAAAAAACAACATGGCGCACGTGAAATGTAGTACAGTGAGAAGGTATTTTCTTCCACGAAGGAAAGGCAATGGAACTACGCCATACAGCCTGATCTTAAGTAATTGGATTTCGAAAATTAAGGCAGGAATGAAGTGTTTCACATAGTACAAATAAAATTTAATATTTTCTGTTAATGGCTGTGCCTAACTGGATTTCGCCAACCAAATTGTCTTTTTCTTATGTCGTACCGTGGTGGTAAGGCAAAAAGATCAAGCCATACAACCAATGTATAAAGCATTTTTTATGATAATACTTATCGAGTTTTTTTTTTTTTTTTTTTTTTTTTTTTTATGGATGGCCCGGCAAATGACCTCCTCCCGCCTGATGTTAAGCGGTGAAAGAGGCCCAAATGAGTTGACAGATAGAGTAGGGACGACATCCACTCTCCTACCTGCCCGCCCCTTGCCGGCCCAAAAGATGCTTTTTCACGCCTCTTTTGAAGGAACCCATGTTGTAGGATGGAGGAAACACGTGCGCAGGTAGAGAATTCCAAGTGTGGGATGAACGACAGAAGAAGGAATCTTGGAATTTCTTGGTACGGTGTGAAAAGGAGGACACAGTGTACGGATGACTCCGAAGGCCCTTACGCGTGTTTCTGTTAAGGAATGGAGAGGGAGGGATAAGGTTAAAGAGCTCCTCAGAGCATTCCCCATGGAACATTCGGTAAAAGGCGCTAAGAGAGGCGATGTCACGACGAAGTTGTAGAGGCTCGAGGGTGTTAGTTGCCTCTACATCGCCAATTATGCGAATAGCGCGACGCTGCAATCTGTCCAGAGCATCGAGGAGGTACTGAGCGGAGCCGTCCCAAAGGTGCGAGCAATATTCCACGCAAGACCTAACCTGAGTTTTATACAACAAGCATAGTTGGTCCGGCGCAAAATACCATAAAAGTGACCATAAAATTTGTAGATTGGTTTAATTCTTGACTAATTTTCACAAAATCGGTACAATTTTTGAAATATTTGAAATGTTGAAAAATGAAGATACTCTTTTCAAGGTATTTTGAAAGGTGTTATATGTTTTTACATTAGGACTAAGGAATCAAACTCTTTCATCCGTTTAAAACTATTAAAAGTAATAGATTAATGTTGATAATTAAAAAACCTATCTGACTGCAATGTTCTGGGTTACGCGTAGAGGGACGGGACGGGACTCTTGATCCTAATGTCTAAAATGACGGATCACATTTTTTTGGATCCACCCAAGGAACATGGATATCGAACGAAGAACCTAAAGAGTAGAACACATTGAACTTAGCCACGTTGACTTAATTTAAATTTAAGTTCGTTTCCAAACCCTGCGATATGCATATCAAATGAAAGGCCTTGATGAGTAGAGCACTATGAACATAGGAAAATCGCCCTAAATTCAACATGGCCAACGCTCAAATAAAACGGATAAAAGTTCGTTTCCAAACCCAGCAATATGGGTATCAAATGAAAGGCATTGATGAGTAGAGCACTATGAACCTAGCAACATTGACATAAATTCAACATGGCCGCCGCTCAAAAAAGGTGGATAAAAGTTAGTTTCCAAACCTAGCAATATGGGTATCAAATGAAAGGCAGCGATGAGTAGAGCACTATGAACCTAGCAACATTGACATAAATTCAACATGGCCGCCGCTCAAAAAAGGTGGATAAAAGTTAGTTTCCAAACTTAGCAATATGGGTATCAAATGAAAGACCTTGAAGAGTAGAGCATTAGGTACCTAGGAAAATCGACCTAAATTCAAAATGGCCGCCGCTCAAAAAAAAAGGATAAAAGTTCGTTTTCAAGCTCAGCAATATGGGTATCAAATGAAAGGCCCTGATGAGTAGAGCACTATGAACCTAGCAACATTGACATAAATTCAACATGGCCGCCGCTCTAAAAAGAAGAATAATAGTTCGTTTCCAAACCTAGCAATATGAGTATCAACTGAAAGGCCTAAAAGAGTAGAGCATTATGAACTAAGGAAAATTGCCCTAAATTAAACATGGCCGCCGCTCAAAAAATGGATAAAAGTTCATTTTAAAAACCAGCAGTATGGGTATCAAATAAAAGGCTTTGATAAGTAGAGCACTATGAACCTAGCAACATTGACATAAATTCAACATGGCCGCCGCTCAAAAAAGATAGATAAAAGTTCGTTTCCAAACCTAGCAATATGGGTATCAAATGAAAGGCCTTGAAGAGTAGAGCATTAGCAACCTGGCAAAATCGACCTAAATTCAACATGGCCGCCGCTCAAAAAAAAAAGGATAAAAATTCGTTTCCAAACCTAGCAATATGGGTATCAAATGAAAAGCCTAAAAGAGTAGAGCATTATGAACTTAGGAAAATTGCTATAAATTCAACATGGCTGCCGCTCAAAAAATGAAAAAATAGTACGTTTCCAAACCCAGCAATATGGGTCTCAAATGAAAGGCCTTGATGAGTAGAGCACTATGAACCTAGCAACATTTACATAAATCCAACATGGCCGCCACTCAAAAAAGGTGGATAAAAGTTAGTTTGCAAACCTAGCAATATCAAATGAAAGGCCTTGAAGAGTAGAGCATTAGGTACCTACGAAAATCTACCTAAATTCAACATGGCCGCCGCTCAAGAAAAGGATAAATGTTCGTTTTCAAACCGAGCAATGTGGGTACCAAATGAAAGGCCTTGCTGAGTAGAGCACTATGAACCTAGCAACACAAATAAATTCTACATGGCCGCCGCTCAATAAAGGTGGATAAAAGTTCGTTTTCTAATCTAGCAATATAGGTATCAAATGAAAGGTCTTCAAGAGTAGAGCACTATGAACCTAGCAATATTGACGTAAATTCGACATGTCCACCGCTCAAAAAAGGTGGATAAAAGTTCGTTTCCAAACCTAGCAATATAGGTATCAAATGAAAGGCCTTGAAGAGTAGAGCACTATGAACCTAGGAAAATAGCACAAAATTAAATATGGCCGCTGCTCAAAAAAAACTGACAAAAGTTCGTTTCTAAACCCAGCAATATGGGTATCATATGAAAGGCCTTGATCAGTAGAGCACTATGAACGTAGCAACATTGACGTAAATTCAACATGGCCGCCGCTCAAAAAAGACGGATAACAGTTGCTTTTCAAACCCAGCAATAGGAGTATTAAATGAAAGTAGGCCCTGAAGGGTACCTAGAGCAGCCATGCTCTAAGTGTGTTCCGCGGAACCCTAGGGCACCACACTACCCCTATAAGGGGTTCCGCAATAATTTAGAAAAATCAAAACACCCTCTCTGGTCGTACTTTCATTATGCTTATTAATAAAGAATACACTTTTAAAAACTATTGTTTTATTTTAGGGTTCCGTCAAGTATTTCGCTTTCCAAAAGGGTTCCGTCACCAAAAAAGTTTGAGAACCGCTTCGGGGCCTATTGGATGTTCGATGTTAGATGTTACCTGTGTTTAGTGTCCTTCGAGACCGTGATAATGCAACGATCGTGAACTAACTAACGATAACTCCAAGTTTGTGTGTTGGATGATAGTCATCACGGCGAGTTTGCTAACCGAACTATGCCAGCAACACTATATCGCACAGTACACGTTACAAAAACGGAAGTCTCAATACATTTTAAGGCTAACCGCATAAATACGTTTTTTCGCATTCGTTTTCTGAATGCGGGCATCCGAATGCATCAAATCTATAGAAAATACTCATTGACTGCCGCACACGTTCGTTTTTATTACGAACGGAGCACGTTCTGTACGTACGTTTAGGTAGAATGGTAGAAATCCCGAATGAGAAGAAACGAACGTCTGCGCTACGTTGACGAAACTTCGTGTCTGTATTCCGTGATCGGATATCGAATACGGAAAACGTATTTGTACAGTAACCCCCCCATTCATGCTATACATTAACTCTACGAAAACCGCCAGTATTACGAGATAAGAACGGTTCAAAGGTCGAACAGTATAGCTTGACAAGGAGCTTACTGTACGACCAGTCAAAATTGGCCAAGTTGTCATATCCAAAAAATATATTTTGTTGGTGTTACCAACACCCATTATAAAATCTAAACTTTATTCGTATACAGTTCTAATTTATTAACAATTGTTTATTTTAATTCGAAACATGAATACGATAAAGATTATTCTTGCAACTGTGTAGTTCTTTCTACTGAAGAAGAATTTATTAATATCAATAATGTCTCTAAAACAATAATAATACTTAGTGTTTATAGTAATATATGTCATGTATTTAATTTTGTGGACTGTTAGAAAAAGAGCATTACGAACCTACGAAAATTGTCCTAATTTCGAAATGGCCGATGCTCAAGAAAGGCAGAATAAAGTTGAATCATTATGGAATAAAATGGAGGAAAAACTAAACACTGTGTTAAGTATTTTGATGGCGAAACGTAGTTCGCGGGCACAGCTAGTTCTCAAATAAAAAGGAACATACAATTTCCAGAACAAGTAAAAATGAAGCTGGGCCATCTATATTCACTATTTCCGTTAAAAAAGGATGCTAGCCTTTTTCTAACAAAGAGTTTAATATGGAAGGCGTACAAAAGGTTTCCTGTAGGTACAGAGTACTAAAAATTAACAATTCATTTTTGTTAGTAACGCTTAGGTTTCAGTAACGGCCTTAACGGGCCTAATATACTAAATCACCCCAAAAGTGCGAGGATATTTTGCCGGGTAGCTCAGATAAAACACTAAAAAGCTTAACATTTTTCTTAACGCCTCGCGCCTGTCTTTATACATTTAATGATTATTAAAACTATTCGGTTAGAGAATTGTCTGAATAGGATTACTGATAAAATTTGGTTAATGGAGCCTCATCTGTAGTTTTTGTGAATAGAGAGACGAATAACTAACAATATATTTTTACCTTATAAAATGAGAATAGTTATAGTTCTCTTTATTTTGTTGATACAAAGAGAACCTATCTCAAAAAGCCACTTGTAATATGTTTGGACTATACTTGCACATACGCAATAATTTTGACGTACGTAACACAAACGTAACACATAACATGTACACGGTTTTTTTTTTATCACCCTGGAAAATTTAAGGGACGCTTCACGACATGATATTAGAATACTCGCTTACTTAATTTTATATTAATTTTCGAAAATATCCCTAAAATGCTGCACTAACTAGTGCAGCATTTTTTGAGATTTTTTTATTTCATTTTTTTTATTTTTTATATAATAATAAATGTGTTCTGAAGCGTCCCTAAAATTTTCCAGGGTGATAAAAAAATAACCGTGTATATGACCAACAACTTTGAACATTAAATTGATGTTCGTGGCGTCTCGCTTTCTTTGCAATCTATGGGTAATGGGACGGAAGTGTGTAACAGGAAGCGGGGAAGCGCGCTCTATTTTTCTATACAACAAAGTTGGCAAACAAGCAAACTGCCCACCTGATGGTAAGTGGTAACAGTCACCTATAATACATGTGGCTCCTGTGAGATTCGCAGCAAAACTGCAAGCCCCACGAGAACCACAGAGTACGTTGCCATCTTGTGACATCAGATGTAAAGTCACGGTACTCAGTAATCACTGCCATGTCTCAAACCGGAACACAGCAATGCAAGCACTGCTGCTTGGCGGCAGAAATAGGTAAGACGGAGGTACCCAAGCAGACGACCCTTTTCTTTTTTTCTTTTTTTTTTTTTTCGAGGGGAATGCGTGACCGCTCCGTACTCGCCGTTGGCTAGACGACGAGCGTGTGTGGGGCTCTCCCGGCAGAGAGCCGGGCCTACCCACTAAACCCCCCGGTGTTCTCCCTGCCCTTATGGGCGCGCGTGGTAGGGTCCACACTGCGGCTACCACTACCGACAAGCAGACGACCCTGGGACAGAGTAGCAATAGAGAGAGTAGAGTATACTATAAAATTCTAATGCATAAATTAATAATATGGTGTAATTTATATAGTTATATGCTGTATATTTTTCAAATAAAGAAATAAGGATTATTTTACTATGATAATACTTATGCCCTCAGAAAATCTTATTTTTTTTTACTAGATAACGAGAAAACAAGATTTGCAATTAGAAATTTAATTTAATATGCCTTCTCTACTGGCGCTTTTTAATAGGAGGTATGAGATAAAACTGACGTTTAACTTTAACGTATTGTAGTTAAACAGAAACTCGTTAACTGTCCTTATGGAATTCAGAGATAACATTCTTATTGTAATACACCATATCTTAAGAAATGGAATTTAAAGTAAATTATATAACACTAGCTTTCCGCTCGCGGCTTCGCCCGCGTGATTATTGTTTTCCCGTGGGGATTTTATAATTTCCTGTAAAATAATTTGATAGCCTATTATATAGAATGACTGTTATTTATATTTAGGAGTTCGAATAATACATTTTTAGAAATTGGAGCAGATTTTAAATACCTATTTTCCATAGAAACTTTCAACCCTTATTTTGCACCCTAAGTTTTATCAAAATCGTTGCTAATTTAAAGATAAAGGGATGAAATAGGGGTTACAAGTTTGTATGGAAAACATACAAACTTGCAACCCCTATTTCATCCCTTTAGGGTAAATTTTTTTTTAAATCCCTTCTTAATGTGCGTCCGCAATTTGAACTAAAACAACCATTGATTTACTACCAAACGTAGATAGAGCGCTTCATACAAAAACGCGCTTGAAATCTGTCACCTAATCGACTATACATTTGTACTCGCTGATACGAGCCGCCGCCGCCGAAGCCGCGAGCGGAAAGCTAGTGTTATATAATTTCCTTTAAATTCCTTTTCTTAAGATATGGTGTATTACAATAAGAATGTTATCTCGTATATACTTAAATATGCACGCCGGAATGAAAATTACCATAATGAAAGTACCGTATTTATCGAATTCAACCTTATTCTGCATTATTACGGCAACTATTTTAAGTACAACCGTGGGAAGATACATCATTTCATACCTAGCCACAGATCCAACGACGTCTTAGTAATTGCTACAAGAAAATATCAACTTTATACTCTCAAACATAATGCTTGAAATTGCTTATCGCGTTGTCGCTCCAACGCATGAATGAGATAACACATCGTGATACGACGCCCGTGCGAGCGAGACGATTATGATGTACTGACACTGACGCGAAGCGACATGTTTATGATTAAAATAATTGTTTTTGATTAGTTTTTACGTATAAATCAAATATTTGAATACATGATAAGCTGTGTAATGAGTTTACTTACGCAAAATATGAAATCCCGTCTTTTTTCTGCCGTTTCTGGCTATTGTTACCACAACTTTTGAATGCGCACTTCGGCGTGTTTACGTGCCGACAGCTAATCACACACTATGGAAAGGAACTGCACGAGTCGCGATTGAGCAGTTCTTCACCGGCCCACTTTTCGATCGTTCATGCGTTATCTACGTTTGGTAGTAAATCAATGAAAACAACTGTCCAAATTTCACGATTCTACCATTAGCGCTTACGGCTGTGCGTGCATCTATAGATGGGAACATCTCCTTTTATATACGAGTATATAGATTTTCTATTCAGTAACGTGCGTTTTATGACGCCTTGAATAGGACAATGGGCGACTTGAATATTTTGGTATAAATCAATCTTAGATCAAAAATTAAACAATTACAGAAAAAAAATCAAAAATATATAAATACTTATCTTCTAATAAAGTTTAGTCTAATAAAAACATGACTTGACCGCCTCCGTGGTCTAGTCGTTGAGACTACGGGGTGTTGATCGGGAGATCCGGGGTTCAATTCCTCATGGGGGCAGAAGTTGTTCTACTCGGTTTGGTTGGTGGTAGGGCATCTGAGCCCGACTGGCTAGCTACCACCGTCTTACCTAAGTTTGTCGCCATAATAACAATGTTAAAAGCATTGTTGTGTTCAGACAATTAGAGGTAAGATAGCCAGTTTCTCAGCTGTTGAGGAGTCTAGGTGAAGCTTGCTTCCGCCTTCGGCTTTATCTTCCCTTCCCATGAGGTGAGATGAAGGCCAAGGCGAGCTTATATCGTATGAATAAAAGGGATCTTAGCAATCAATCAATTTGGTAATAATATAGATAAGTATCAAACATAGTACCTGTCTGGGTTTTACTAAATTAAACTTGAAAGCCATTATTAGCTAAATCTTCTTATATCCTGATGAAATAAAAAATAATGACACTCAAATAACGCGCATTCTGTGAAAATACTAAAATGTACTAGAAAATGCTATTCAGAACGATTCGACGAATCTGTTCGAAACGATACGGAAACATAAAACTATGCAGCAGCATAATGGAAAGCCGGACAGCTTATCCACCCAAATGGCATATTGGCAAAAGCACTCAGCCGTCCGCCAGCTTGCAACTGACGCTGTTGAATGCAATTTTCTAGATCGTACTTCAAGAGCTAAGGCCCACTTTAGACAAAATGAAAAACATTGGCGAAAATTGTTGGCACCCTGTGGAATTTTCTCTCAAACAATTCCACTGGGGGAATATGTAATATGTACATGAATAACACGCACTGTTTACTGTTTTCCCTCATGAAAGGTTACTAATAATGCCTAATTGAGGATCCTATTGAATTACCTGTGTTTAGCTTGATCAGCAACGCTTGAGGAGTATGTATTTCAGGTTGATTGTGTAAAATGCAACAGTGGATACCATGTACTATTATCGAGGCCTTTCTTTATTTTTGCTGCTTAGTTGTCGACTCAAAGACGGCGCCATATCACTTCTCCGGAAAATTTCACTAAACGGAAAACATTTGACCGCCCTCGTGGTCTAGTGGTTGAGGCTACCAAGTGTTGGTCTGGAGGTCCCGGGCTCGATTCCCCGTGAGGGAGGGGAAGGGAGGGGCTCGGTTTGCTTGGTAATAGGGCTTTTGAGCTCCCCTGGATTGTCGACATAATAACAATGTTAATAAGATTGTTGTGTTCCAACAAAGAGGTAAGATAGCCAGTTTCTCGGCTATTGAGGAGTCCAGATAAAGCTTGCTTCCATCCTCGGCTTTATCGTCACTTACCATCAGGTGACATAAAGGTCAAAAGCTTCCCTGCCATATGTAAAAAAATGTTCTGCTAACCTCTTCTTAACCTCAGGAAACATTACATTATTCTAGCTGAAGGCTGTTGCTTCACGACTGAAAGCAGATTTATTTTACGTTATTTGTGTAGATTACCGTCTACCTAACACGCTCTATTAGAGTTCCATCCATTCGATGCAACATTTATTTTCTCGGGCATGTCCAAGCGTTCGAGCGCGATTAACGCAACCCTATTTGCGGATTCTTTAATATCACGCGGTACGTCGCACATCAATTTAGCGAATAAAATTCACGAGCTTAGCGAGGGTTTTTGTTTCTTCTGAGCTGATCCTTAGAAGGAAATACTTTGTTCTTGTTTGATTTACCTTAGCCGACTGGTGTAGGTTCTAGTGTTAAGAATTTAGACAAGTAGAACTAGTTAGTAATATACATTTCTCACAAATTGTTTAATATTTTGAATGAATGAATGAATGAATTTCACTTATTATTTTCAATTTACAAGTGTATTTCACAATTTTGGAAGAAAATATGTCTGTGTGAATTTAGGCCTCCATTTTATCTACATTATAGAGTAAGAAACATCAAGCATTTCATTGAATGAGGAGAAAATGGCCTAATATACCGCAAGTTAGATGGGTTGGTATAGGACTTTGTTTCGAACACCATAGGATATCGAGGCTCGTATCCTTGCGGCAAGAGATCGGAGGGTGTATCTTCTTCCAGAAGAGGCGGCCTGCATCAGAAAACCGGCACAGGGGGAACTCCTACGCCAGAAAGCAGAGACACTCGCCCACCCAGCTGCCACGGCCACGGAACGATCAAGCTATTTTATCCAGTGTGGTCGGTGTGAGTTGAGCACCAGCAGCGTAGCTTCACCCTCTGGATGGTGCAGATTCTGACATATGTGTTTCAGTCACAATCTGCACCATATCGCAAGTCGGGAACAAACGCCGCAGTGATACCATCGCGGTGCTCCCGACGACTCTGCCGAGTACACCCTAGTGGAGTAGCCGGCCTGGCGCCTCAGCGCTATGCTTTAGTCCTAGTGGGTCTGCTGACCTACGCGTCTATATGGAAAATTTTCTCCTTCTGTGAAGATGTTGGCTCGTAGGAGGCCGCAGAACGGGCACGGGAAGAGAATCCTCTCGCTGCACCTTCGTAGGTGCTCTCAATTTACCCTAACTAGCTAGAGAGCGTTCCCAAGTAACATTTTAGGTTCTAGAATGGTTTTGAAAAGGTTCTAGAACCTATATATGGATATCTGCTACTAAGTCTTAATAGACTCAATAATGTTATATTAACCTTATAATAACCCCCTGAGTGCAAAAAGGGCCCACGTTTTAGAACCTTTCTGAGAGCTACAGCAAAACCTATAGTTTAAATCACAATACCTTTATTTAAGGTTAATATAACCTTCTAAAATGTTATTGGATGTATCTTTATGATAACTTAAAACAGTTTTTACACATGAATAAATACTTTTCCGAGACTCCCAGGTTTTAAAATGTTTCTATTTAAGATTGTTTACATTACACAGAAACAAGTGAATTTCAAATCTTTATTTATAATGGCGATTCCTTGTTTTAAAATGGCGAGATAAGGTAAGTGTTGTATTCATAAAAATAATAAGTAGCTTGCTGACGTCAGGAAAAATTAAAAAATACTGCGACTGGCACTTTATTGTAAAACTTCATGATAATAGAGCTGTATAAGAGGTGGGCCCTTCGTAAGTTAAAATTCTGAAGATATTTTAATGAAATAAAAATTATAAAATACGATGGTTGGTGATAAATCGCATTAGAAATGAAACTTCTATCCATATAAAACATACATTTTAAATATATAGCACACATTACTTAATTTAATTTATGCCTAATTTAATTTATCAAAATATTGCTTTTTTTCCGATAGATTTTTTATTTCAATAAAAAATATGGCTGCCGTTAGGAAATTACTAGAAAGAATTTAAATTAACCTTTTCAGAACTGCAACAGCTAAAAGCTAATTATGTTTGCCAAAATAAGATCTAAAGATTATCTGGCGGAGCTAGTTAAAACTACTAAGCTATTTTTGCAGTTGCTTAAAACTCGCGGAGATAGCTGAAATTTTTTGAGGATGTTTCTTAAGCTTTAAAATATTCTCGTAGGACTTAAATCATGCCGTAAGCTTATACAATAGCATTATTGGTTTAGGTTTTAACCACATAATCCTAATTTGTTTGTCTAGATAACTCTAATATAGCCTAAAGGTTACATATAGGTTTCAGAAATGACTTACAGGTGATTTTAAAATTCCATAACTTTATAGCTGTATATAAGTTAAAAAATTAACCTTTAGGTCTCACTTTAGTATTATGCTAACTTTTCTAGAACTGAATCAGGAGTCTACGACAACTTTAAGATCTTAGGACTATATGCTCCTAAAACCTAAGTAAAAATAACGTTAATATAAACTCTTGTCAGCGATTCCAAGGTTGTAATAATAGTCAATTAGTGTTAGGACTTATTAATCTTTCTGAAATACTAAATACGACCAGATAGCAAAACGTTAACCTTTTTATAACTATTTTAAAACCTTGAGGTTAAGTTTACAACCGAGACCCGAAAAAAATGTTACTTGGGAGCGCAGTCGGACCGACATGTAACTGGGAGATATGACTATGATCTGGACCTGGGGATACAAATATATTTTAGTGTAATAACCCCTACCTAAGCAAAGTTTTAGCTTGTTTATACTGCTGAGGATATATATCCCCGGAAGGTTAGTCGGCTAAATTTGATTATCTGACCCCTAACAAAAGTGCCCCTAACGAAAACTCCAAAGAGAGCGAAGATGTTTTAAAAGGAGATTTAGCCGATTATGGAGACAGCAGCGAAATAGCCACTGGTGGACCAGAGCCTTACGGCATACCCAAATAAGAGGTTTACTCAGTTTAGCCCCTTGGAATCAGAAATTATCCTTAAAATGTGTTTCGTATATTATATCTCTTCGCAGAGGTATATTGCAGTAAGCTGCTCCCATAGTTTGTCTACAAAAGCAACATGTGTTGGGTGTGATTCAGTAGTTTGATGGTAGCAACCAAATATAAAATAACCTTAATTACATAGACAGATAACAAAACATAAATAATAACAACTATTTAAGATATTAGGTAGGTAAATATCTATAGCTTTTGTGGCTACTGTTTTTGTTGAATGTTACTTATCGTGTCCATACCTCAAATAACCATAATTACCACATGTTGACTTTATTCAGAAGTCAGGGAACGTTATTACTATAACATGACAATATTGACATACAATAATAATTTTCTTTATGATAATATTCGATGCTCTCTAAAAATACTGCGGTGTTGATACACCTTAAGGTGAAGGACTGAACTGTTCCCGGGCGCATGGTAATCGCTGTGTGGACCCTACCATGCGCGCCCATAAGGGCAGGAAGAACACCAGGGGGTGTAATGGGTAGGCCCGGCACTCTGTCGGGAGAGCCCCACACACGCTCGTCTAGCCAACGGTGAATACGGTGCGGTCACGCATTCCCCTCGAAAAAAAATATGAAGGACTGAAGTGTCGAGTGAAACATAAGTTAAAATATAGGTATGTGAAATATAAGAATCCCTTTCATAAGTAAAATCAAAAAGTTAACAAGTTCGTAGAAAATAAACCAGATATGGAATAACCAAGTGAAATAGCAATACTGACCTTACGATTAGTAGTTACACGTGAAAACTGCAAACCTGCGACCTACAAAGTTTCAAACTAGTTCACGCTGCGCCAGAATATTTCGTTCCGTGCCTTAGTTGGGTTGTAGAAATTTTACCTACGTATATTTTACCTGTATATGAACGTTTAAATATTTTTTAAAGTCACTTCCCGAACGAAGTAACAAGGTATAATACCTATGTAGATTAAAATCAATTGAGGAGTTACAATACTACCACCACTTTGAGCACAAAGATACGCCTTACCTACCTATTGCATAAAATACATGATAAATTAATCGACAACAAAAAAGAAGAAACTTCTAAATTCTATTGTATCTACATATGTTTTATGTATGTTCACTATTCCAACATTGGCGGGCTGAATTTCCAAATTGATAGAGTATAGGTATAATAATACTCTTTCCTATCTATTCCTATCAATCCTAGGAAAGTCAAAGGGAAGCCCTTAAACTTTATAGGCACGTCCGTATGTCATTGTGTTTCATATGCTTTTTTGAAGATATTCAGGTATTTGCATCTGGTAGTCATCATATCATATTAATGCGCTGATGATAGGTTTCTAGAGGGTTAGGAGATAGTTCTTTTAATATAATAGGAACTTAATGCCACGGAGTTCTATTCTTTCGAGTAGATAGCTAATAATATATGAAGAAGCTAAATAATATAACTCCTAAATAATTTTAAAAAATTCCCGAACAAACTTTAATTATTATTGTTTTAAACGAAAGACTTTAAGTTATTTTGGTATATACAAATCTCTGCTATGAGGAAGTATAAACAAAACTCTACAACTCGAAAAAATAGATGATAGGATTGCCGCTTTCCTGCCTATTGTTTTTTTTTCTGTGGCCGGCCAGCTATTCAGCTATTATTTTTCATTTTCATCATTAAAAAAATGGTAAATATTTTGCCCAAATCTATGTTATTTTAAAAAAGTAGTTGAAAGTAATTTAAAGAATTACTCGTACTTAACTTTATGTTATTTCAATTTTACATCGCGCTGTAATTGAGTGGCTGTATAGAAGTTGGAACATGGTTCAATAGAAATGTCAAAATAGAACTAATAAAACTAGTTCTATTTTGACATTTCTATTTAAATATTATAATATGACAGCAGCTGTCAGTTGAAAGCGATTCTCCCTAGGGCTGAAAAGTATTATTTTCAACCCGCTCCTCAGGCAACTCCATGACGTCTCATGAAGAAACTATATAACGAACATTGCCAGTTTCAGTAATAATGCCCCTCAGAAGAATAACTAATAATCTCTATATATAATAAAATCGTAGGGGTACAAAAATCTGTAATTGCGAAATATTAAGAAAAAAAATACACAGGTCGCCTTAAAATCATTAGCAGAACACGATAGAATAGTTTTTAAAAAAATTGTTTGTTTGTTGGTTTGTTTGTTTGTTTGTCTGTTTGTTTGTCTGTTTGTCCGGAAAGATCTCCGAAACTACTTAACAGAATTATATATGGCTTACACCACAATGCTTAGAATTTTCCGGAAGAACATTTAGGCATAATTTCGTTTGTTTAAATTCACTTTTTATTTTTAGTGAAAAAATACCATAGGTATAAAATTTTCGAATTGGCTTTAGGTAGAAAAACAACATGGCGCACGTGAAATTATTTTGACAAGTCTGTCACAGAGCATAGTACAGAGAGAAGGTATTTTCTTCCACGAAGGAAAGGCAATGGAACTACGCCATACAGCCTGATCTTAAGTAATTGGATTTCGAAAATTGAAAGGCAGGAATGAAGTGTTTCACATAGTACAAATAAAATTTAATATTTTCTGTTAATGGCTGTGCCCAACTGGATTTCGCCAACCAAATTGTCATTTTCTTATGTCGTACCGTGGTGGTAAGGCAAAAAGATCAAGCCATACAACCAATGTATAAAGCATTTTTTATGATAATACTTATCGAGTGACCATAAAATTTGTAGTTGTTTGACTAATTTTTACAAAATCGGTACAATTTTTTAAATATTTGAAATGTTGAAAAAGAGAATACACTTTTCAAGGTATTTTTAAAGGTGTTATATGTTTTTACATTAGGACTAAGGAATCAAACTCTTTCATCCATTTAAAACTATTAAAAGTAATAGATTAATATTGATAATTTAAAAAAATATCTGACTGCAATGTTCTGGGTTACGCGTAGAGAGATGGAACGGGACTCTTGATCCTAATGTCTAAAATGACGGATCACATTTTTTTGGATCCACCCAAGGAACATGGATATCGAACGAAGAACCTAAAGAGTAGAACACATTGAACATAGGAAAATCGCCCTAAATTCAACATGGCCGCCGCTCAAATAAAACGGATAAAAGTTCGTTTCCAAACCCAGAAATATGGGTATCAAATGAAAGGCATTGATAAGTAGAGCACTATGAACCTAGCAACATTGACATAAATTCAACATGGCCGCCGCAAAAAAAAGGTGGATAAAAGTTAGTTTCCAAACCTAGCAATATGGGTATCAAATGAAAGGCATTGATGAGTAGAGCCCTATGAACCTAGCAACATTGACATAAATTCAACATGGCTGCCGCTCAAAAAAGGTGGAATAAAGTTAGTTTCCAAACCTAGCAATATGGGTATCAAATGAAAGGCCTTGAAGAGTAAAGCACTATGAACCTAGCAACATTGACATAAATTTAACATGGCCGCCGCTCAAAAAAGGGGGATAAAAGTTAGTTTCCAAGCCTAGCAATATGGGTATCAAATGAAAGGCCTTGAAGAGTAGAGCATTAGGTACCTAGGAAAATCGACCTAAATTCAACATCGCCGCCGCTCAAAAAAAAGGATAAAAGTTCGTTTTCAAACCCAGCAATATGGGCATCAAATGAAAGGCCCTGATGAGTAGAGCACTATGAACCTAGCAACATTGACATAAATTCAACATAGCCGCCGCTCTTAAAAGAAGAATAATAGTTCGTTTCCAAACCTAGCAATATGGGTATCAACTAAAAGGCCTAAAAGAGTAGAGCATTATGAACTAAGGAAAATTGCCCTAAATTAAACATGGCCGCCGCTCAAAAAATGGATAAAAGTTCGTTTTCAAACCCAGCAATATGAGTATAAAATAAAAGGCTTTGATAAGCAGTGCACTATGAACCTAGCAACATTGACATAATTTCAACATGGCCGCCGCTCAAAAAAGATAGATAAAAGTTCGTTTCCAAACCTAGCAATATGGGTATCAAATGAAAGGCCTTAAAGGGTAGAGCATTAGGAACCTAGCAAAATCGACCTAAATTAAACATGGCCGCCGCTCAAAAAAAAGGATAAAAGTTCGTTTCCAAACCTAGCAATATGGGTATCAAATGAAAAGCCTAAAAGAGTAGAGCATTATGAACTTAGGAAAATTGCTATAAATTCAACATGGCCGCCGCTCAAAAAATGGATAATAGTTCGTTTCCAAACCCAGCAATATGGGTCTCAAATGAAAGGCCTTGATGAGTAGAGCACTATGAACCTAGCAACACATAAATAAATTCAACATGGCCGCCGCTCAATAAAGGTGGATAAAATTTCGTTTTCTAATCTATCAATATAGGTATCAAATGAAAGGTCTTCAAGAGTAGAGCACTATGGAGCTATAGCAATATTGACGTAAATTCGACATGGCCACCGCTCAAAAAAGATGGATAGAAGTTCGTTTCCAAACCTAGCAATATAGGTATCAAATGAAAGGCCTTGAAGAGTAGAGCACTATGAATCTAGGAAAATAGCACAAAATTCAATATGGCCGCTGCTCAAAAAAAACTGATAAAAGTTCGTTTCTAAGCCCAGCAATATGGGTATCAAATGAAAGGCCTTGATCAGTAGAGCACTATGAACGTAGCAACATTGACGTAAATTCAACATGGCCGCCGCTCAAAAAAGACGGATAACAGTTGCTTTTCAAACCCAGCAACAGGGGTATTAAATGAAAGTAGGCCCTGAAGGGTACTTAGAGCAGCTATGCTCTAAGTGTGTTCCGCGGAACCCTAGGGCTCCACAATACCCCTATAAGGGTTCCACAATAATTTAGAAAAATCAAAACACCCTCTCTGGTAGTACTTTTATTATGCTTATTAATAAAGAATACACTTTTAAAAACTATTGTTTTATTTTAAGGGTTCCGTCAAGTATTTCGCTTTCCAAAAGGGTTCCGTCACCAAAAAAGCTTGAGAACCGCTTCGGGGCCTATTGGATGTTCGATGTTAGATGTTAGATACCTGTGTTTAGTGTCCTTCGAGACCGTGATAATGCAACGATCGTGAACTAACTAACGATAACTCCAAGTTTGTTTGTTGGATGTCAGTCATCACGGCGAGTTTGCTAACCGAACTATGCCAGCAACACTATATCGCACAGTACACGTTACAAAAACCGAATTCTCAATACATTTTAAGGCTAACCGCATAAATACGTTTTTTCGCATTCGTTTTCTGAATGCGGGCATCCGAATGCATCAAATCTATACAAAATACTCATTGACTGCCGCACAAGTTCGTTTTTATTGCGAACGGAACACGTTCTGTACGTACGTTTAGGTAGAATGGTAGAAATCCCGAATGAGAAGAAACTAACGTCTGCGCTACGTTCACGAAACTCCGTGTCTGTATTCCGTGATCGGATATCGAATACGGAAAACGTATTTGTACAGTAACCCCCCCATTCATGCTATACATTAACTCTAGGGAAACCGCCAGTATTACGAGCGACATAAGAACGGTTCAAAGGTCAAACAGTATAGCTTGTAAAGGAGCTTACTGTACGACCAGTCAAAATTGGCCAAGTTGTCATATCCAAAAAATATATTTTGTTGGTGTTACCAACACCCATTATAAAATCTAAACTTTATTCGTATAAAGTTCTAATTTATTAACAATTGTTTATTTTAATTCGAAACACGAATACGATAAAGATTATTCTTGCAACTGTGTAGTTCTTTCTACTGAAGAAGAATTTATTAATATCAATAATGTCTCTAAACAATAATTATACTTAGTGTTTATAGTAATATGTAATGTATTTAATTATGTGGACTGTTAGAAAAAGAGCATTACGAACCTACGAAAATTGTCCTAATTTCGAAATGGCCGATGCTCAAGAAAGGCAGAATAAAGTTGAATCATTATGGAATAAAATGGAGGAAAAAACTAAACACTGTGTTAAGTTTTTTGATGGCGAAACGTAGTTCGCGGGCACAGCTAGTGGTCAATAAATGTGACAGCAGCCCGGACAAGAATAGCCAGAGATAGGTAAGATCTGATCATACATCTTTAATATTGTTGCTAGGTTAAACTTAATTTCGAAAGTTACAATCACGAATTTCAAAATTAAGAATTCAATAACAGTAGATGGTACCCGACGCAGGTTTAAATCACATTAATAAAAAGAAAACACAAAAAAATATTAATACACAAATTAATATTAATTACAAAGAACACGTTTTTAAATTAGGTACCTACATTAAACGTTACATAAAGATTTTGAATATTTAATGCATAACCGATATTATACTATCTGAATCAGAATCCTAACTTTAGCAGTTTATTCGAAGTATTAAAAATCGGATTGTCGTTTTCGGACCGAGAACCCATACAGCATTTGATTCTTCGATCTTATAAAAATCGGAAAACAAACAAATCGTATTTACGACTTTAGGTAAAATAAATTTATTTATTTATAAACAAAAATATTGTCAAGATCAAAACATTCCGATTACAAAAAAACACTGTAAATTTATAAAAAATGCATAAGAAGGTTTATAACGGTCACCAACAGTACATATATTACCTGATTTACACTCGCGTCTCGTGGCTCGGCTCGCGGCTCGGCTCGTGTCTCGCGGAAGAGCGCGTGAGCTCGTCGAGGTGTTTACACTCTCGCAATGCGTTCAGTTGCTTTCGAGCTTTCAACAATGGAGGACGTCGAAGTATTAGCGGCATTTAGCATTATTATATAGCCAGCATATACCCTATAACTACGTAAATAATTTGACTAAATATGACTTTTTATTCTTAGGGTTCCAAATTCTAGGCCCCTTTTGAGAAAGTTCAATGAAGTGTAAGGTTACGTCTGTAGTCAGTTTTTAAATAATAAAAGAAAGACGAATAAATGAATAAAGAAAAATTTAATCTCGGGAAGGGATCGAACCCGCGTCTTCAACATACCGTGTTGACGCCTTGACCACTCGGCCACCGAGGTCTTACCAGCCCCGACGAAAATTTAACTGTATTGATATCTTTTGTACGCTGTTAACCAAAGTAATCTTTATTCACTCTTAAGGGGTCACAGTACCTACTACTAGCGCCGCCATTCGTTTTTTATTAATTATGATGAATTAAAGACGATTCTACAAAAAATAGAACAGTCAGGAACTCAATATATATATTTTAGATTTTTGGGAGCCATTCAGGCATAAGTAAGGAGTAATCATAATCAGAATTATTGCTAAAAGTGGCCACTTTAAGCAATAATTACGATTTCGACTATTCTATACGGTTAATGTGTACAAAATACGTAAATATAAATCTGAAGTATCTATATTGAGTTCCTGACTGTGCTATTTTTGGTAGAAACGTCTTTAATTTATCATAATTAATAAAAAACGAATGGCGGCGCTAGTAGTAGGTACTATGCCCTCTTAATAACTACGTATCAACAGCCAACTTTGAAATATTTAAAGATTTTTAAAAAATTGGTAAAAAATAAAGCAAAATTATAAATATTATAGGAAGCTCGCGCGCGAGTGTAAACACGCGCTCGCGCGTACGCGAGCCACGACGCGAGCCCCTTTAACTCGTGCCCAAAAAACCGCTCCCGACGCGAACCTTGCGAGCGGCGAGACGAGCTGCGAGCCGAGCCACGAGCTCAGTGTTTACACTCGCGTCTCGTGGCTCGGCTCGTGGCTCGTCTCGCGGCTCGCACGCGAGTGTAAATGGGGTATATTGGGTTTTCCTTTTTATATTTTGTTCTATTTTCTGCTCTTTTTCGGAACACAAATTCTCGTGGATCAAAACTACCAGATTGTTAACTTGACAGCTTTTATTTTGGTATTTACTAGGAGTTACTTACACAGTAATTTTATTTTCCTTTTGGAAGCCTGACACGTGCCTGATGGCTGAATCTGTATAGGTCACGTAGGTGTGGATCAAAAGCGTAACCTTTGTGGTCCGTTCCTAGTAAATTCTCAACCATTATTGAATTAACGACAATGACTCGTGCTGTCGTGCTGCTTCCAGATCTCATGATTGTTCTGAGTTCCAGATAATTCGAACTTCGAAATTCGAAAAATATGATTTATCAAATCTTTTGTCACTGCAGGGTTTGTAATCGAACTCCTCCGAAACGGCTTGACTGATTTTTATGATTTTTTTTGACAATTATTATGGCGAAACGTAGTTCGCGGGGACAGCTAAAATACTATAAAATTTAAAAACAATAAAAACATCGATCAACAAGAGATCACTCTTACCCTTAATGAAACTAGTGTATGCGAACTATAAATTCAAGAGCAATTTTTGATCGTTTGAACGATTTTCCTAATAAGATAGAATCTTATATCTAAGCGGACATAAAGTCTGCCAAACATGGCCAAACAAGAATAAGGCTGACATGATGTTTAGCGGTCACCCTGACTTATGAACATACCTCTTAACTTAAAATATATTGTAGTCCACCGCAAAACTATTGTAACTACTCGCAACTTATCACCTTTATCACACAAAGGTGTTATCGATTGTTCGACGGCCGCCACTTAATATTTTTTGTGTCATATCAGATAAAAAAGCGTATTCGGGATTTTGTTTGAAGTTGTGCCTTTCATTAAGTTTCTTTGTATGTTGTACAACACAAAAGAAACTATTCATGAGCTCGTTAATACACCTGTTTACTGCTCATACGAGTCTTTGGGGAATTTTCTCGTACTTTTTCGTATATATTATTGTTATCGTAGTATTATAATTTTTAATCGATATCAAACAACTATGAATTTATATATTTACATATGTTAAAATCGTGCATAGATTATAAGCGCTCCGATCGTGGCACGGCAAAACTAAATCAATTAGCTCACCTTGGCCATAATTCATCCATTGATAGATTGTGGTGAACTTAGATATTTCACCACAATCTATAACGATATATCCAATAAGATTAAATTCAGTTCAATTTACAACGAATAAGCAAATTTCATTTTATTGTTAGCACCAGTATGTACTTTGTCAAGTAACGTCACAAACGACCAATTCAAAACAAAAAATCTTTCGTCCTAGATATTTCAGCCTAGATGTCCATCTAGCGTCGTCGCAAATGGCTCAATTCTACGTCAACAATTCTCGAGATTGCAAATGTAGCTGCGAAAATATTGAAAATCTACAACAGTGTTATGAGAAATAAGGATACACACGTTTGTATCCATCGAGAAATAACCTCTGCCTCTGGCATTATTGCACACGTTCGTGGCTTCCGCTATATTCTTAACATTATATATTTATATGTATATTTTATCTATCAAATTGAATGGTGCTCCTGCGTTAGAGGAAAATCTGCCATATTTTGGAGTACCTTTCTGCACATTGGTGATATATTGGAAACTTTACTTTCATGACATGACATTTCGTATAACTACCACAGGAGGTACTGTATTTTTTTCGGAGCAATGAGCTGTCTGACGGAATAGGGTACGTAGTACATCTGCTATACAGGAGACCGCAGCCAAATAACATTTAAGCTTTCTATCTGTGATTGTGGTCGCCAGATCTCATTGGGAGAAACGCTGTTAGTACTCTTGTTACTTGAATGCGCGACAATATAATTGCAATAGCCAAATACCTCGCGATATTGGTGACGTACCTACTTAAGAAGTAACAGTAGGTACAGGCCTTTCTTCATACAAACGAAGTCCCCTGCATGTTTCCTTCCGGGGATAAATAGTAAGAGCTGCTCTATTTTTTCCAATAAAATTAATGTCCACTATTAGCATGTTCCCATGTTTTCTTTTTTTTCTTAAGTTAATTTTAATACGAGATTTAAATCTTCAAATACCTAAAAAATTTGCTTGATTTTTAACAAATTTAACGAGATTAAGTATATGAAGAAAAAGCAAAACATAGAAACATAGCCAAAGGTTTTATTTAATTTTTGATTCAAAAAGTAAATCGGTCTGTGAAACTATGAAAAATAGACAAAACATATGTTTCGTAGTCCCTTGTTTTCTCCGCCAAAACTATACCGATTTAGAAGAAGATCAGACCATTTTTTAAGGTTTTTGAAGGTTTTAATCCCTTTTAATAATTCACGTAATAAAAAACATAGAAACATGCTAATAGTTGCCATTGATTTTATTGGAAAAAAATAGAGCAACCATTGCTATTACTCCGGAAGGAAACAAGGGACTATACGTTAGTATGGAAAAACGGTCCGTACGATTTCCTATTAATGTTGCCAGTGTCAAAAATGCTTATTCTATCATTTAAATACCTTAACGCTTTTTAACTTCGAGTCATTGTTGTTGACGACAGTTCGAAGTGCCGGGGACCCAGAACTAAGCAGCGGACGTCGTCGGCGAAGCCTATGCGCGCCCCATTCCCCACGAACCGCGTCATAAATTAATTCGGGACCTTTGATTGGTCCGCGGGCGGGATGTCCCCCCGCGGCCCAAGGGATAACTTATAAATATAGTGTAACACCGTTTTTTCTTAAAATTTCATAAAACACTAATTTTGCAAAAACACTTTGGTTTCACTGTAGTTTTAACACAAATTTCACAACTAAAATCATAATTACAACAACTTTGTCAATTAATTTCACAATATCAATGTCAAGTGTCAACGTCAACGTCGTTTCACGTCACGTCAGTGACATTTGCAATTATCTTTGGTCATTATTCAATTTTTGCATAAACAAAATAAATCTCGCGTTTATCCTGGCCTTATTTACAAAGATAGTTTTTTTTCGCCCAAAATCCCGTGCTTTTCTTTAGGTGGGTTGATTTTCTCAAAATTCGGAATTTGACATTTAGACCGTTTGTTTTGATCATTTTTTGAGACATATCATAATAAAGTACACTTAAGGCTACAGATCATATAATTATGGTTTCGTCGAATAGAATTTGGAAAGCATTCACAGTTTGTTTATGGTTAATTTACATTACGTTTTGTTTTCCAACCAAACTTATAACTTTGGCTGGAAATACTTATTGCATATTGTAGAATTTCGAAAGATCCGTATGTTGACTTGACACATCATGACACACATGTTATGAAATGAATTTGGTTTTAGGGCAGGTTCCGTCGCCAATACGACGCTTAACATTCGGTGAACGAACGCGCCCATTTTTCACCCTAGTCTTTGAACGCGCCTTTCGTCTATGTTATGATCTCCGAACTGGGGCCGTACTCTTAAAATCGACAACGATAATATCGGATTAGCCCTACTCTAAACTTGCTATCGTTGGCGTTATCGTTGTCGTCGTCGGGTCCATCACTACATAGTATAAATGCTTAGATCTTTAAAACTACGCAACGGATTTTGATACGGTTTGTTTTAATAGATAGAGTGATTCAAGAGGAAGGCTTATATGTATAATACATGCATAGTATAGTAGAGAAACCCTGATAATTTTAGAGGTTTCTAATGTGATGTCGTAAATAAACACCATTTTGCGCTTAGATTGCAAACGCTGGCTGAACACTACGAGATAATTAAAAATAATTTACTACAGTATTGTACACCTTAAAAAGGTCTACAAAAAAGTCCGCGATGGTATATATCTATCTCTTAAGGATAACCCACAATAACCCTTTTTTATCTTTTACTTTTTACGAGAAATAATGGCTTATTTGCTTATCCAATTAAGTACCTTAAATACAATGTGCATTTAATATAGATCAATTTGGCCCTTTACAGCATGTAATAATATAAATGAATATTTTCGAAGATATTACAGATTTAAAATGTAGGGACGTTGCGGACAATGCGGTTTCGGCGGTATCGGCCAGGGGGCCGGTGGGCGGCGCGTGCCTATAAAGTACTAGCTTTCCGCTCGCGGCTTCGCCCGCGTTATTGTTTTCCCGTGGAAATTTATATTTTCCCGTAGGAAAAATAATTTTGTAGCCTATTTAAGCCCGAATAACAAATTTCATAGAAATTGGAGCAGATTTTAAATATTTTTCATAGAAACTTTCAACCCCTATTTTGCACCCAAAGGGGGTGAACTCCAATAAACCATGAAACACGTGTTCAATGAAATATTTTTAAGAGCATGAATCTCAAGTTTTATCAAAATCGTTGCTAATTTAAATATTTTTCCATACAAACTTGCAACCTCTATTTCATCCCTTCAGGGTTAATTTTTTAAAATCCCTTCTTAGCGTGCGTCCGCATTTTGAATTAAAACAACTGTCCAAATTTCACGTTTCTACCATTAGCGGTTACGGCTGTGCGTGCGTCTATAGATGGGAACATCTCCTTTTATATAAGTAGGTACCTATATAGATTGTCTAATGACAAAAAAGCTGTGAACGTTGTATTTATATACAACGTTTATATCAGCGTATAGCAGCATTTATGTAAATTTTACTCCTAAGGGGGTAAAATAAGTGTTGAAAGTTTGTATGAAAGTCCTTATTTAATGGACTATTGATTAATAATAAATAAATATGTTTAAAACATGAATAAATTATTCATACATATTTATACAGTTTTTAAATCTTTTTAAACCTTCCACGCGAGCAAAGCCGCGGGCAACAGCTAGTTTAATTATATAACGAATGTCTGAAAGCAAAATACATACCATTAAAATGGCTCCAACGCTTTTAATAAATAAAAGCTTTTTTTCTTTATAAAAGATAAAATTTAAAGATACTTTCGAGAAATTACGCATTTTATTTAAAAATATTAGAAAAAACTTCGGACTGTACTTGCAGTATTCTCATTTTCTTATTTTAAAGCATTTAAATCAATAAAATAAAAAAAATGGATAATTAATTAAAAAATTATTAATTTATGAAATAATTAGTGCTATTTGAGTACTTATTATTGTTACCGTAAAGCCTAAATATTATGAACAATAATTGCAAAAATTCCAATTGAGACAGAGATATTTTAATGATAGGAGTGAAATTCAACATTAAATTAATTACGCTGCCCATTTCGCTTTACGATAATTTCAACGATACCTCAATAGGTGTCGTTGAAATGTTCGTAAATTTTGCGAATGTTCGTCTGTCAAATGTATCAACGTTGTCACTACATAGACGAACCTTCGATTTTAAGAGTAGGGTTATGACGCTCGCTTATGTCGGTCGTTCCGTCGAGCGACAGAAGCGAAACAAAACATGCGAGTTAGAGGAGCAAACGACACGATGAAGCGCCGATATATCGTAAGTTCGATTTTAAGAGTACGGCCCCTGGTTAGTCTTTGGGACATCGACCGAAGGAATTTGTTATTGATTCGAAGATCATAAAGTATTTATATTCATTTCTGCGAATAAAATCCATAGCTTGAAGAGTAAAGCTAAGGAAAAAATAATATATTTACTCGCCGGCACGCGATTCATTAAATTTAATGGATGTATTGTATCAATAAGTGCAAAAAAATCAATAAGGGCAGTTCCCGGAGGCCGTAGGGCTCCGCTGCTTAGCTAGACAAACTAACTTAACATCAAGGAGGAATTCTGTGGAATTACACAAGTAATAAATATATCTATAGAGAGAGAATAAGTTAAGAAACTGGAATATCATATCTCTGACCCGTGATCGCAAGAACTTACAATCGAAGGTACCTAATCTAATTTTTTAGAAAAAGAAAGAAAACTATTTGTTTGTGTATTTTATTACCCCGGTTGTATTATGACTTTTGTACCCAGTTAATTTAGCAAGAACTTACCGAGATTGATCAAACAAACCTGAACCATCCTGCCCTTGGCTTGTATTAATTAAACATTTAGTTAAGTGCTTTGCATTAAGGGATTTTGTTTACTTTAGTAACATATGCATAAGTGACTTATGTACCTACAAGAATAAAGTTTTTCATTTTGTATCGGACTAAAGGAATAAGTTTGTTTTTTTTCTTTCAACTTTAAGATTTCCCTATATTTCTACAATTTAGCAATAAAAAGCACTACAATAGGGCCAAATACTGTATAATTGTAGTCGGTTAGTGGAAGTCGTCTTGAGAAGAATAAAGCTCCAAAGTTATCATCGAGAAACCAGTGTTTAACTAGCAAGTACCTACATACAGTCCACTCTCAACAGACATTGAAAATTATAAATTACTACGCCAATTTACTCCAGCGTACTCTAAAATGACGATGAGAACGACGAAGTAAGTAGTTTCCAGTTCGGCTGCATGCAGACTTATCTTGCGCGCACTCTACTTAACTTTTGTTCTAACTGCTGCTTTTGAGTTGGCAACGCGCAAGTGACTCGCAAGCGTCTGTAAGCTACGGTAACCACTTAACATCAGTTTAGTAATTCGTTTTCCTATGTCGTTATAAATACCGTCATATCCTTATAAAATAAGATTACTTCGGAACGGAATAACTTATATTTTTAAATTGGAATTTCCTTCTTTTGATGTGTTAAATCGGCTTGTAATGATTTCCTTATTTTGATTAAATCCGTTAAGCTAAGTTCCTTCTTACGAACACTTTGATTTATCTACGTGGGGCTTGGTATGGATTCGGATAAATAAGAAAAAATAAAAATTTACCTAGCTGTTTTTATCACAAAGAGCATTTTCATTATTCTTGAAATGAAATTGATACGTGATACAAATACCTACGCAGATTACAAATCAAGTCAAAATTTTTTTGAATTTGATGCTTTTTTCTATTTTTATTTTGGCTATGATAATAGTGTGCTTAACCAAGCACCTGAAGAAACATTTTTTTTATTTAACACACGTTTCAGTATTACAGTTAATCGGGTGAACTACTCAATGTCAACAAGCTGAATATCAACAGTAAAAATATCAAAAACTTTTAATCAGCAATTTAATATTTCAATGAATCAAAATACCGTTGGTATACCTACAACATAAAAGGTTTAAAATATCAGTGTTTTATACTGTCATGTATCACAGAGAATTAATAACGTTACGAAATGAGATTAAATCGATCCTGCAACTTGGCCCTTGCGATTTATTCCTAAGGGACAAAGAGGAAAGCTGTAGATGCCTTTGGAAACAGAACTAGAAATCAGTGTTGCCAGATTTTTTCCACCTTCCCCCCCAAATACATTTAAAAAACCCCTAGTTTCTCCAGTTTGATTGATAAAAAACCTCTGACTATTTTGGCCATGTCATATACATAAACTTTCTAATATTGACAATAAAAAACTTAGAAGTTTTCTTCAAATTACCTATTTTAATTTATTTCACATACATAGCCGTGTGTCTGTCGATTCGGATTTTTCGTTATAAATGTCTGTGTGAGGCTGTGGAAAACAGTCTTTTAGCCGGAATTATGATAAACAAGACAGTTCAATGGTAACATAATGTGTTGCCAGCTAATACTCGTAAGTTTTAGTGTCCCATTCATTCTATTTGGTGAATAAATTGTCGGTCTTGTCTGATATAAAAAGGAATTTACCATTTGGTTAGAATAGTAGAAAACCTTCAGAAAATCCCCTAGATAAATTTCGTGATATCAAAACCTCCAAAAAACCTCAAAGACCTGCAAAAACCCCTAGGATTTAGGGAAATCCTCTGAATTTGGCAACACTGCTAGAAATCAATGTAGGTATCCTAGACCTGGGGTCTTGTTTTTACCCAACTGTGCAACGCAAAGAAGTGATAATGTGTTTATCAGCCTATATGTGTGTATATTTGTACCTTTGTAGTACTCTAGAGACCCAACGCGTGGGGATTTTGATGATTCATGCGTTTATCGATTTGTTCCGATTTCCGATCTTGCGTATCCCTTAAGGACATGACAGTAAGAACAATTCAATATGCTGACAACTAGATGCCATATTGTGAAAAATTAAATCGACTATGTTAGGCATTGAATAGGTAAGTACCTACCTATATAAATATACTCCTTTTATCATTTTTTATTTCGAATGACTGTTAACGATCTGTAACGATTTAACGTTGGTTAGCAATTATTCTCACTTAAATTTTCAATACTTATAATAAGGCTGTGATAAAGTTTTTAAATACTCCAAGTCCCGACTGCGTAAAGAATAAATACTGATAACAAGTCCAGTAACTAGCATAAAATTGTAGCAGCCCATTATTCTTGATAAACACAAATACTATAATGGGTACCGACTGCTAGAATTTTATATTACTGGACTCGGAGCTACAAAAAAAAATATTCAAATTCTTTCTTTTAGGTCCGTGCTACTTGACTTGTTTCCTTTTTCTTTTTAGTTTTTATTCTAAGTCTAGTCGATTACAATCACACGGCACTTAATTTGTATTTAATTGTTTTATTATCTTTTTTTTAGTTATAGATTTACCTTGTTGTGTGTGTTTTGCTCTTGCATCACCATTGGCCCTGCGGAAGACCAGCGCTGGTTTTCTTTTTCTAAACCAGCTTAATGCTGGGCCTTTTCACAGAACAATTATTGTAAATAAATATATTATCTGTCTACAAGAATTTGTTGTTTAGTGAATAAATTTCTTTTCTTTCTTCTTTCTTTCTATCTAAACTTTATGAACCGAGCGATCGCGTGCAGAGCTATACCTAAAATTCGTTTATCTACACTACACGAACACATAAAAATCTACCTGCAGTAGGGGTTTGTAATGGATTTGTTTAGGTAAACTTCATTAACAAAATTAAATTAACATTTAAAATCGTAAAAATAAGTAAGTAGACTATAATGTTATTAAGAGGGTAGAGTCTTCCAGCTCGCTAATCATTCGATTCTTTGATAGTTCTAGATTCTAGAAAGATTTGAAACTGTCGTCCCAATACGATAAAATATCTCAACAAAAAATAAAACCGACTTCAAAAACACGGAAAACTTAAAAATAATATAAGGATAGGTACAGACAACATCACACTTCTATATTGAAGTCGGCGCCAAATGATGATCTCCTAGAAAGTGTTAAAATTTGTCACCGACTTCAATATAGAAGTGTGATGTTGTCTGTAACTATTCTTATATTTATTTTGAAGATTTCTGTGTTTTTGAAGTCGGTTTTATTTTTTGTAAAAAAAATTTAATTTTTAATTTTTTAATGAATGAAATCTTTTTAGTGAAAGAAACCCTAATTTAATACCAGCTGGTATTAAATTAGTGTTTTCCTCGATTTTCTATGGGATCCCATCATCAGATCCTGACTTTGGTGACCATGGGACCACTCTTGCAGTATACTCTATCGAATACAAAAAAAAATTTGGAAATCGGTTTAAAAATGACGGAGTTATTTTTTTTTTTTTTTCAGTGTATTTGGGTAAACAAACAGTTACAAAATACAATAAATTACATAGTAATAATAGATAGATTTATAAATCTGCAACCAGCACCGTTTACCACATACTAATATATACATAATACAATAACATTGGAGATTGATAGCGGAAAGTGTACAATCGTTAACAATTCTCTATATTAAACATTTTAAGCAAATCTATAGTACAACTATTGAGAATGAATTAAAATAACAGTTAAGTCTGTTCTTGCACTTGTTTTTGCAATATAGCCATAACCTTGTTTTTAAATAGACCTGGTCGCGTAACTGCCATGTCAACTGAGTTAAATAACGTATTATAAGAGTACATTAGCCGATAAAGCGGGGAACGTTTTCCGGCGTTGGTCCGGGTGCACGGAGTTACGAATAGTTGGCTAGGTGTACGACAATGTGGTCTAATGGGTACTTTATAACGCAATTTATTAATAATAGAGATACAATCATATTTACCATTGAATAAATCATACAACATAGTTACTTCAAGTTGTTTACGTCTATCTTTAAGACTAAGAAGTTGGAATTTTTTCAGGAGTTGTTCGTATGACAAATAACCATGAAAGCACCTATAGTGCATTGTTCGTAAAAACTTTTTCTGGACTTTTTCAAGTGCGTCGACGTATTTATTATAAAAAGGATTCCAGATGGGCACTACATATTCGAGCTGAGAGCGTATTAAGGATTTGTATAAAAATAAGTATGTGGAATGTTTTCTAAATTTCTTGCTGTTTCGCATTACAAATCCATACATCTTAAAAGCATTGCCTATGATATTATACACGTGTAAGTCGAGTATCATTTTAGAGTCCAAAATGACTCCTAGATCTCTAATTGATTGGACTGATTCAAGCCGTAATCCATCTAAGTTATACCAATAGTCATGAGTAGTTCGTTTTCTTGTAAATGTTATTGATTTGCATTTATTAATGCTTAGTTTTAGCTTATTATCATTACAGTAGGCAGAAAAACGTTCCAGATCTGATTGAAATTTCAAATGATCATCGGTACTGTCGATTATGTGATAAATTTTTAAATCGTCTGCATATAACAGAATATTACAAAAACTAAAACATTTATATATATCATTGATGAATAAGATAAACAACAGAGGTCCCAATATGGAACCTTGAGGTACTCCAGAAGTAATCAATACGTAATCTGACTCGTACCCATTAATCACAACCTTTTGTGTGCGATTGGTTATGTAGGATTTAAACCACCTCCACAAATCACCACGTATGCCATTGAATGCCAGTTTTTCTAATAGTAATCTGTGGTCCACCCTGTCGAATGCTTTTCTGAAGTCGGTATAGACGCTGTCGATCCTCTTATTAGCATCAATGCCTTCGAAAATATATGATACATATTCCAGTAGATTGGTGCCGGTTGACCTTTGCTTAACAAAACCGTGTTGCTGTTCTATGATGATATTGTGTATGAAAGGGTATATGCTATTGTGAACCAACCTTTCAAAAAGCTTCGACAGGGTGCACAAAATGGATATAGGGCGGTAGTTAGCTACATCACTCCTATCACCACCCTTATGAACAGGAACTATACGTGCAGATTTCCAAATAATTGGAAATACACCTTCTTTTAAACACATATTGAAAATACATAGGATTGGACAACATATGGTTTTCGCTGTAAGTTTTAGGAAAAGTGGAGAAATATTATCAGTTCCAGAACCTTTGGAAGTATCTAATCCTCTTAGTTCCTTCAACACTTCTTCGGCTCTAAAAGTAATGCAGCTCAAAACCAAATTCGACGAATAATTAGTATCCGGCAAATTATCTATGTCATAATCATCAGTGACAGAAGAAGGTTCGAAAACAGATTGAAAAAAAGTAGAAAATAGATGGCTCACTCTGTCAGGGCTGTCAGCTGTTAAGTTGTTATATGCAATTGTGTCTGGTATATCTGACCCTGATTTTGCATTATTCACATAAGTCCAGAAATATTTTATATTATCAGGTATGGCATTCTCAACCTTTCGTATGTACGCATCATAGCATTTCTTGGACTCTAATTTAAATCTGGCCCTATACATAGAAAATAATTCATAATCACTATGATTTTGAAATTTCTTCCATTTCACCCAGGCATTGTTTTTATTTTTAAAAATGTGAATTAGAGCCCCTGAGAACCATTTTGGGAAATGCGAAGACTTAATGGTTCTAGTTGGTACATGCTTTTTAATTAAACTATAAATCTTTTCATAAAACACACATAGCGCTCTTTCCGCATTACAGTTAGAGAACATTTTTTTCCAGTCAATACTAGCTATGTCAATATTAAGGGCGTCGTAGTTGCCCATCTTGAAATTATATTCTAATCTAGGCTTATATTTAAGTGTGGAAAAAGAATTATTGATGTTCAGAAGTCCAAAGAAAGGGGGATGATTTTCATCAGGCGGCACAAACGGTATTGGAGCACGATTGGTGGAAAATTCAGTAATATTAGTTAAACATAAGTCCAGCAGTCGACCTTTTGCATTTTTACATTTATTTATTTGGAAGCAGTTTAGTACAGAGATAAAATTAAATAATAGTTTGTTAGGTACGCTGTTATTTACAGCAACTATTGGTTGTAAATGGCTTCCACAGTCGCGCCAATGCAGTGTTGGTAAGTTATAGTCACCTATGATAATATACTCATTGGCGTTAGTGGCGTGAAGTATGTCGGATAAGTAATTAAAGTGTGTCATATATATATCTGGGTCCATATTTGGAGGAATGTACACGGCGCTAAGTATGCAAGAATAGTTACGCGATCTTATTTCAATCAAGACGTGATCAACAAGTGGCGAGCGGTCAGCTGTAGAGGGGATGGGAGCGCACGCGCATTGTGTGGTACACAGCTCGCGGCGCACGGCCACGAGCACACCCCCACCGTCGCGACGCCCGCTGGCCGCGCGGTCTCTGTCACAGCGATACACTCTATAACGCGTATCAACAGTTTCATAATCTGATATATTTTTATGTAGCCATGTCTCTGTTAAAATGATAATGTCGTAGTCGTGGGCTAGCACATTCATGTATAGGGTATGTAGTTTTGTACGTAGCCCTCGACAATTTTGGTAATAAACTGATAATCTTAGTTTAGTCACGGTTAAATATTAAAAGTATATGTAAACATTGAAATTGAGTAGTATTGAATGTTGGAATATAAGAAATTATTAATATTATTATATATCTGTTGAAGTAAATAATGCATAATGTATCGCGCTAAGTACTGCTCAAAATTAAAAGTGTACCCAACCGGAAAAATATTTATTCCAATTTCGTTAGAACAAATAAACAACAAATTGAACAATGCACTACAAGATAGTACCATCCTTATTATTATCATAGATGTTAACAAATAGGTAGGTTTAGGATTGATCATAATTTCTATTAACAACGATATTAATATTTTGTCTTCAATTTTTTTTAACTTGGCCTTGAGATAATAACAATTGACATAACAAAACACAAAGACGTTATACTTTTCCGCATTTATAAATTGCCCGTACGAAAATAAAATTACAATTTTAATATTAACAAAAAAATATGCACGATTTGTGCAGTGGTATACACTTATATTCAAATGCACCCACACAATGTAAACCAATTTGTGATTAAAAATAAATGCTATAAAAATCGGACTTAACCTCCATGTAAACAATGACTTTATGCTACTACTAAGAACTATATTATTACAATTGCAAATAACTACTTCATCCTTTAATTTTAAATCGTTATTAATTAAGTTGCATATAAGGCTTATTAGGTATACATATCTTAGGTAAATAGACAATGGACACTTATGTGCTCTAATTCTTTTTGTTACTGGCATACTATTTTTATTAATCAATTTGTATGATAAGATACTTTTTTTCATTAAAAATGGTACACAAACAGTGAAATAAGAAGTGTGATACTTGTATGCTTGCATATTTTGTCTTATATTTTTTATACTTACAGTTAGAAATATGCATTTACACAATAGTTTATTACTTGATCTTACTAATGTCGGCGTTAGAACGAATGGCGAGGACTGGCGTGGTATCTGACTTCCGCACCAGTATGGTGCCGTGTTTGACCCAGACGTATTTAAAATCTTTTGCTTTTGCTGTTTGCCGGCACTGTCGAAATAGCAATTTATTGTTAAGAGTTAGATGCTCGTTTAGGTATATAGTAGTAGGAGTACCGTTTATAGCAAGTTTACTAGAATCAAGACCTTTTGCTGTACGATATGCTGACAAGACACTGTCACGCAGAATTCTGCTGGTAAACTTGGCTACGACGTTTTTTGGCCGTTGATTCTTCGCGTCTGCGTGTGGTACACGATGAACCAAAACAATATCCGAGGGGCGTATTGATTGTTTAATCACATCACCCAGGTCTTCTAATATGCTTATGAGGTTTTCTCCACGACGCTCAGGTAAATTTGAAATTTCTATATTGCACATCCTGGCCTGCTGTTCCATTTTTGATATCTGGTCCTCGAGCGAGTGAATTTGACGTACCAAGTCGACGTTGCCAGTGGTACTCTCTTCAATTTTTTTTAAGCGATTATCAAATAAGTCTTGACGTTCGGATGAATAATTTAAATACTTTTCCATTTCGCTTATTTTGCTATTTGTTTCCTGTAAAGACTTATTAATTGCTATATTATCAGTACTTATTTTTGAGACGGCCACATTGATTTCGGTTAACAAGTTCGACACTTTAGCCATTTCCCTTGACAAAGCGGTATTGATTGCAGTTGTTATACTGTCGGTAATTTTGGAGTCCAGCAATGAAAGCTGCTTGTTAAATTTCTCCTCTAATAACATTAGATCATCGTTATCATGCGGTTGTTTTCGCTTACGAATATTGATGTAGGTTTCATTTTCCTTATTTACAGAAGTGGGTATATTTGTATCAGAGGAGAATTTATTGGGTGGTGTGCGTAGCGCCATTGTGCGTGAGTGCACTTGTTCTATCTGTTCTATGAGAACAAGAGAGAAAAAATATATTTATTATCTCTCAGCTGGAGGAGGTGAAGTGGGGTTTCCCCGCTGCACCGACCGATAGATGCGGTGCGAGACAGAGATGACACCAAATTCTTCACTGCTATCAAAACGATGTCTCACTCACTTGATTTTTAACTTACACTCGAATATGAATTTAATGCTATTAGCAAACAAAGTCACTATTGAATGTACTCAACTTGACAAAAATTATAAAATACTGTCACACGTCCGCTCTCAAATACTCTCGACGACGAAAATAAGTTATAAGGTAACAAACATAAAAAAAAATACAACCGAATTGATAACCTCCTCCTTTTTTGAAGTCGGTTAAAAAAGAGATACTATTCCTCTATCAGCATTATTTATTTTATCTCTAGCCGCGTTGATAATCCAAATCAATAATAATAACGGTGACTCAAATTAATACAGGTCCTATCAATGAACAAAGTCAACATGACTCGCAGCAGATCGATTCGGTGCGGCCGTGACAGCGATCGTGTCGTTCATGTTAATTTACGCTTCAATGTTACTGATAAATCCGCCACCGGAATACACAATGAATACTCCAGGAAAAGCGATCATTGTTGGTACTCGGCCCTTTCGCCTGCGCTACGATATTTTATCAAAACTTGATTTAGATAACGACGTACGCCGGCGCTTCTTTACGGAATACGAGCTTCTCATGGTATCCATTTTGCTTTTAGCGTCTAGAGATGGTTTTGGCGGCATGTATCAACAGTAGGCTATAGTAGCCCATATCATAAAGACCTAATAACAGAGATAAATCTATTGGCCGTATAAGCCTTATTTACAAAACTTCGACAGATAAATCACAGTTCAAATTGTAATGTAGTGAAAAAAATATAATCATAAGCATGTATTAAATGAAACAGTAACTCAATGAAAGAAAAATGGTCATATACTTAATTTCTTCAATACCGTAAAGCCCATCCACACACAGTGAAGATATTATAGCATCTAATATAAAAATATACTAACTTAAAGGACCACACACAGCTAAGATACGATAATATATCGCTACTGCATCATTGTATTAGAGGCAGTCTTGCGAGTCACCGGTTTCGTTCCTTATAGTATTTATATTTATTATTAATTACTTATAATATTTATGACGTTATAAAAAAACTACTTACTAGATCTCGTTCAAACCAATTTTCGGTGGAAGTTTGCATGGTAATGTACATCACATATTTTTTTTAGTTTTATCATTCTCTTATTTTAGAAGTTACAGGGGGGGACACACACATACCACTTTGGACGTGTCTCTCGCGCAAATTAGAAACCTCAATATCATTTTTGAAGACCTATCCATAGACATCCATACGTATGGGTTTGATGAAAAAAATTTTTAGTTTCAGTTCTATGTATTTGGGGGACCCCCAAAATTTATTGCTTTTTTCTATTTTTGTGTGAAAATCTTAATGCGGTTCACAGAATACATCTACTTACCAAGCTTCAACAGTGTAGTTCTTATAGTTTCGGAGAAAAGTGGCTGTGACATACGGATGGACAGACAGACAGACAGACATGACGAATCTATAAGGGTTCCGTTTTTTGCCATTTGGCTACGGAACCCTAAAAAGCGTAAAATCTGGGAAGAAGACCACTTAAGAATCAAAAAACAGCGCTAGATAGAACATACTGTAGTTTATCTTAATATAAATATCGCCGAGTATATTAATATATATTTCAATATCCTAAGATATCGTTGCTAGGTTAAGATATCTTTCACATATCGCTCAGTATCTTAAGATACTGTAAGGTAATAGTACATTGTGATACGAGCGCGCTATGTCGATCACAGCGTACGAGGCGATATTGTGCGCGAGCCGCAGGCGAGCGCGACAAGAAAGCAGAGTACGTAATGACCAATGCGCGCGTGTATCATACGACGTTTTTCAACACTTGTGAGGAAAATAAAAGATCGTGTGGTATTCATATTTTCCTGAAAATGACTGCACTTTTTTATCAATCTTCCACTGCATGAAAGTATCGTATGCCGCCAAGTATTTATCCTTTGACTTTGGCGGCAACAAACTATTACTCGCGCGTTGCGCCTCTATAATTATTTCCGGCGGAGTAAATAATATGGATTCTTCTTCACTTGGACTCGACATATTTGTAGATAATCAATTATCAATTACAAAATGCCGCGCGCCTTATTTTTTCGCGCGCTGCCCGGGCATGACTAAACTCTTCATACAGCCAACATTTAAAAAAGGGCCAAACAGCCAAAATTCAAAACTAAATAAACCGAACATTTTAGTTTTTAAAAAACAAGTTTGTTTGAATTTTTAATAATTTATTTTAGTTATAGTTATAAATTATTGTTTTTTTTAATATCGTTGTTAATTTAATATTTAAGTAACCAGTAGTAGGCTGTTCATTTTTTTCCAATTGGCAACCGCATAAAGTCGTGTTAAAAAAGTATATTAAGCAACAAATTTAAGAATGCGTATACTGGACATACATTCACTTTACAAACTTGAACAAATTAGAACTTTTCGTGTTAAGATTACCGCACTTGTGCGATTATGTAAAGTGAAAAGCACTCGTGTTTAATATACTGAATAACGGATCTAAATGCAAAGAAATAAGACCCACTTTACGAGCAAGTGTGTTGAAAAATATATATTATATTAAATGTGTGTGTGTGATCCATTGAAATGTAGGGTTAGCGATACGTCGCAGATAAGATATATTTTATAGTATCCTCATTGTGTGTGATGGGCTTAATCCATAAAAGGCTAAAGGGTTTTTTACTTATAATTGCGGTAGTATTACCTTAATTTCATCAGTATATTTTATTTCATTACAGAATCAATTTCAAAAGGTCTTGGGGGAGTAATCTGTAATTTAAAAAAACGGTGTGATAATATTACTCATTAAACGTTTGATGAGTAAAATCGTCCTCGTTCTGAATAAACCAAAATGTTAATTGGCAAAATTAGGTCGTTTGTGAATTATGTACTTAAATTTAATGTTATTTCATTTTTTGTTATATCCACTTCTATTGAACCAACATCAAATGAACCTGTTAAAATAATTTGTGGTTCAAAATAACTAAGCTATCTTATGATTAAGTGTCTACAGACTTCATTTAAATCTTAATATAATTAATCATATATTTTATTTTCCATGATAATAATGTCAGAATATGATCTTCCATGACATGATAATACTTGTATAGTAAATAATTTATTTTATTAAAGAAAAAAGCATCCCTAGACTACTTAGTACCTCTTTTTTGTAAAAAGAGACTACGCCAGTCAGACTACCAGAATTATTTGTTGAGGCGATCACCACAGCGAAGCTTTCGATCAATAGTACATAATCATTGCTTTTTCGTAGATGTTTTCAAGAAGGAATAGAGGAGAAAAGAAGCGTAGATTCTTTTTCATCCCGTAGGGCAGGACGTTCATAACGCACCTATTACTTTACATTCAAATTACTGTGATAACGCAGAGCCGAGTCGATGGTGTAGATACTCTTTCTTATACGCAGGCGGCGTCCTATAGTATTATTACTGATCCCTAATCCGATAAAGGTCGTTTTCTGAGAAAAATCTAGTGCCCTTAAAAGCGTGGCGTCCCTTTGTATTTTAAAATTCTATTATACACATGTCGAGGTTCAGTTTTGGAGCATCTTTACATAACAAATAGATCTATGAATTTGATGAACTCACTTTGCCAGTTCAGTATAATAATTAAAGTAACAAGGGAAGGACAACCGAACCGCTGCCGCAGCGGAGTTAAAATTACAATTCATATCTGGGCTTGAGATGGGCACCCGCATTATATTTTCATATTGCAACTTTTGTGTATTAACAGAAAAGTTAATACACAAACTAATATTTTATCGTAATAAAAATATTCCAGTTTTTCCATGGTAGAGAAACAATAATTTAAAAAATATAAATACTGCAAACCTTTCTCTTGCATAATGGCTTTATACAAAAATTTTCTTAACAATTTCCACATAAGCATTTTGGATGGATTCTCCATTAGCCTCCCTCCTGAGGTAGCTAGATAGCCTCTTTAGGTATATTATTATGTGTTTAAAATTGGAAATGTTTTCACGATCGTAATTCTAAGACTCTTTACTCGTACGTTAAAATTATTCCAACTTAAATCGTTACACTCACACTAAAACATTTTCATAAAGTTTTACTACCTTGACCTTACAAAATTTATAGTAGCTAATACTCGGCGAACATAAATTTCAGTAGGAAGATAGGTACAGGATTTCTCATAGGACTTGCCTAAATTACAAAATATTGCCCTCCTACATTTCTCAATTTAAATTCCTTTACATGCTCGATAGGTACCTACCACAACTTTTTCTAGATTCCTCATGAATTGTCTAAACTTCTTACACCAGGTTTCTCTTGCAATCTTCCTTCAAACAAAGATTTTAATAAAGTCACTTTGAAAAGACCTATAAAACTTAATTCAAGGTATTCTGATGATTTGTGATGAATTAAACTTATTTTTTTTTATTTCAAGTCACTTTTTATATTTTGTAAGTTATTTTTAATGATGATAATAAGACAGAATTGTACCTTTTTTCGGGGGGAAATGCGTAACCGCGCCGTACCCGGCGCCGTTGGCTACACGGCGAGCATGTGTGGGGCTCTACCGGCAGAGTCCCAGGCCGACCCTCTAAAACCCCCCGATGTCCATGATTCTCCCTGTCCTTATGGGCGCGTATGGTAAGGTCCACACTGCAACACCACTACCAACAAACAGAATTGTACCTAGGTAAGTTAAGTCAAATATAATGATATGCACGAGAAAGTTTTTTCTACCTTGACATACAACCTTAGAAAATAGCCGAACAGTCGGCCAAAAAGTAGTTAATTTACCACCCTAGAGGCGCAAATTCGAGCTTCGCGGCCGCGATTATGTATGGCGACTGTCAGTTGTCGGTCGCATGGCAATTTGAGGCAATTTTAAGTTGACATTCAGTTTCATGTCATAGAGCAACACAGTTGACAATTCTTTGCAATAGCGTACTAACAGCTTTCAAGGTAACCTAAACGATATTTTGTATATCCATGAAGTTTTGTCAAAACTGGAACACTACTTTCTCGGCGAGTAAACTAGTAAAAATGTCATGTTATTATACAACACTAGCTGTGCCCGCGAACTTCGTTTCGCTAATAAAAACTCAACACTCAAAATTTTCTCGTGAGGGTCACCCTTATCACCTAGGAGGGTTATAAAAAATAGCCTACGACCTATTCTCAGACCTACTAAATATACACTGTGACACGAGAATTTTATATTTTAGATTAATTTGAGTTTTCAGTAATTAATATCATATCTTTACTTGAGGGTATCGCAAAATAAAAAGCTATTTTCAACAAATTTAGTAATTTGTATACGATTATATATATAGGAGCGTCGGTGGCGCTGTGGACTCGGCACTTGCCTTCCAATCGGTAGGTCGGAGTTCGAGACCTGCCATGTACCAATGTGTTTTTCGTTTCGAATTTCATATGTACATTTGTCTGACGCTCCTACGTTGAAGGAAAACATCGTGAGGCAACCTGCATACATCTGCGAAGAAATTCAATGGTGTATGTGAAGTCGACCAATCCGCACTGGGCCAGCGTGGTTGACTAAGGCCTAATCACCCTAACATAGGGTAGGCTCGAGCCCCTCGGTGGGGACGTTTATGAGCTGTGATGATGATGATACGATTATATAACATAGTACACACCATTATATACTCGTACACTCAAATCACTGATGAAATTCTGTGTCATCAGTCACACTCATACATATAATATAATTGACAACATCGTACACATATATCAATTGGATTTCCTGGCTGCGTTTCCTTGCCCTACGATTCGCAATCACATGACATGATCGTGAAACGTATCCCTTTTACATTACTTATGCTCGTACATAGTAAACTGGCATGTCGGAATACCATCATACCATTAAATTCAAATTTAAAAATCCTCATTCAACATAGATAGAACTTGGTTATTATTGATGTCAAACACAATTTGAAAAAGTTGACTATACGGTACCACCTGTACGGAATTGCGGAGTCTTCTCGAGTAGAGACTCGGAAGATTCCATAGCTTATTATCTTTTACTAGCTAATCCTGTGAACTTCGTCTCACCTTGACACCTAGATTATTAATAAACCATCGTGAAGTGTATCGTCATTATTTCCATACAAAATCGAACTTCACTTGGGAAGTTAGTTTGATCATCTATTCATTTTTACAAGATTATCGCTTTCCCGCTTATTTTGTTTTTTTTTCTGGCTGACCTGGTGGTATCAAATATTTTGCCTTAGTCTGTGCTATTTTAAAGAAATAGTTTAATGTTAATTATAATAAAGTCATTTAAAAAAATATATTCTTTAATTAATACTTTCACCTTTACATTATTTCATTTTTACACCGCGCTGTAATTGAGTGGCTGTATAGAAAGACGGAACATGGTTCAATAGAAATATGAAAATAGAACTAGTTTCTTTTTTATGTGTTTCTCAAGCTCCTAGAGCAGTATAAAGATTTATTGTAAGAGTGCATGCTATCGCCAACAAACTGCGTTTGGCGTTGTATTAATGATGTCAAAGAAATTTGTTAAAAATTTGTATACTTACTTAAATAAATAAAAAAATAATACTTTAATAGCTGTCAGTTGAAAGTGATTCTCCCTTTGACTGAAAAGTATTACTTTCAACCGGCTCCTCAGGCAACTTCAGACCTACTTTCCGAGTATGAGTAATGAAAAATAAATTATAATGGCAAATCTCGAAACGGCCAGATTTAATCAGCTTCTACCATTCGAATCAAGGGCAATCTATCGTAACGATAGGCGTAACCGATTTCTGATACCATCGGGTCTACCTCAAGCGGCTTATGGACCCTAGATAATAAAATTTGACGAGGTTATAGTCGCGTTCGAAGTATATCGACTCCAATTTTCACAGTAGAGGACGGGACGGTAACGTACTAACAAATAACACAAGTTTCTTCTCAGTAATTCGGATATATATGTAAATAAGTGAACATACTCGTACATATCCGTGCGGATTTGGAATGTAAATTGTCACTAACCCAATTACTTGTGACCAAAAGGAGATTTGTCTATAACATCACAACAACCCAAAATACGGAGACCCCTTAGGGAGAGTCGTTACTGAAAATATTTTGACTTACATAATATTAACTTAACTATAACTTGACGTTCTCGAAATAATACAACTGGGGGCTTAGACAAGTGGCAATCGTTTCATAGCGACACGATAACTAAATACGTCATCGTCTCTGGGATAACGAAAACTAATTCCTAGCCAACGTAAAAATTTGCGATCGCTGTGTCGGATTGTTTTTCTGTAAGAAAACAACATATTGCTTATCTAAGTACACAAAACTGAGAAGTGGAAAAGAAATGGTAAAAAGTTTTTATTTACTTAATTAAAAAATGAATTGTTTGAAGTAGGTATTTGAAAGTTACGAAAAAATAATTCGCTCCCTACGAGTACTTCATCGATTCGTTGCGAAAACATATCGATGACTTTGATCGATTCGACAGGTTATTTAGCGATGGCATATATCAATCCCATACATTTTGTTCTTATAGAACTACGTTATCGTTTTTGAATTGTCACTTTGTCTGCGCAGATAGTTCCAGAAGCAATTTTCAGTTCGGGTCAGTTTAAAAACATCTTATTAGGCGTCGATTTTTCCTATTCCTTTCTTCCTATTCATCCATAACATATGCTTATCGGGTGCAGTTAACTTCACACTATTTACGTAAAGGTGTTTGTTAAATTTACATCACACAGCCACATCATAATGCCATCCAAACTTTCCACGTGGTCAATCGCAGTTAATAGCCACTTATCGTGTGTGTTAGCATTTATCGGATTCGGCCTTCGATAGCGTATAATGGTGTGAAAGCTAACAGCCCATGAAATTAGTAGAGATCTAAATTGATATCTAGTTTCATCCAGATAATTTGACTATAGTCTATTCAAGATAACAAGGTTTCGGTGACAGGTCGAATTTTTTCGTTTCATGCATAATAGGTTCCATGATTAAAAATATTATGTTTTAATAGTACATTGTTACCCCAGGGGTGAAAGTAAGGGGTCCCTCGAACTATTGGTGCCCTCGCTACGCTCGGGCGCCAAACACCGTCTCGGGACTAAATAAGTCTTTAACCCGAGATAAACACTGTGCTTTTCATTACGAATACAAGGAAAGTAAAAATAAAACAATGAATTAGCTAAAGAAAAAACGTGTAAATTTTATTTTACATAAAACTATTTGAATTCCCTTTTTTTTTACATTTAATGTTATATTTTGTTAAGCCAAAGTAGACTTTATTCACTTTAAATAACTACGTATCAACATCCAATTTAGAAATCTTTGCAGACTTAGATCAATACTATTCTCGTTTCGACTGTCTTTTCCTTATGCACCTTAAACATTATAGTAATAGTACATTACTGCAGAGGCCGGGAGGTTAGGGATTGCCAAACGAGTAGTCAGCGAGGCCTTGAAAATAATTACGAGTCCGGCAATCCCATTCCCGCCGCGGTATGTATATTGCTTTTCTCAATAATTGTGAGGAAATATTGAAAACGTAATACTGGAAATAAATGAGTAGAATATGAATAAAAGAACGAATAAAACAATTAATTAATTAATTATAGTAGCCTAGCATGTAATAGTACTAGTCCTTTATTAGTTTTTCAATTAGTGCAAAGCCCATACAGTCCATTCATATTTTAAGCAAAATATGTAATACTGTAGATTATGGCTTTTTTGTCTCGCAACGAAAATGAAGCATATTTTGTTAATTTTTAATACTAACATTTTAATGAAATTATTATCATCATATATATATTCATATAAAGCTCCAAGAGTGCATTTTATATAATGTGGTAGCGATTGGCTGTATATGCCAAGTTACATAATTCAAGTTATAGATGAATTAAAAAACATTTGAGCAGCGGCCAGAAATGAATTTTCATACTTACTTTCCTGGCCCAGGCCGGTAAAGTAATGCATGCGCTAAGAATTACAAACTTCGTGTCTTCTTTTTACTACAATAATGCCTACATTTCCGAGCAAGTCTGAGAAAAATAATTATACTCGTAGCTTCATCATTACACAGCTCTTCCACAACCCATTTAGCTCATAATTTAAAGATTATTGTAGCTAGGTTCTACTTTATATATTTTCTGTTACACGTATGACGCCATTAACAACGTGACTAAAATCTCCAAGCTAATTACGATCCATGACCGAGACTTTAGCTCACAGTATCCGCGCTGCTACTTATATCTTAAGCATCGAAACAAGATGGAACGTAGTTTTTGCACCGTGAAAATGGATTTAATCAACCACAATCTCAAAAAATGTACATTAACTAAAATTATTGTATTTAGTATTCTTGATTAGAGAGTTCATCACCCACTAAGCGCGTAATCTTAGAAATATCATTATATAATTTTAATATTACATTTTCCACTACGCACGCAATATTCCGATCATAGGGACTATGTTCGATCAAAAAATAATAAGTTCTTTGCTGTAACTAATAACGCTCTCTTTCGTTCACAGAAGGCCAAAAATCTTTCCTTCGTATCGCGATCGGAAGTTATTGCGGCATTAAACTGTGCATTCATGTAAATTACATTGATGGTCAGGCCCTTCTCCAGAACAAATTCATTTGAGGATCAGATCGGAACTTTTGGAAACCTTTTAACGGAGTTTAATGTTTTGCGAAGATAATTTCCTCGGGGGTCACAACAACAAACCACCAGAACAGTAGAGACGTTCTTAATTGGTAATTTCTCAAGACATTTTTGTTTCTACATGAGTTTATTCGTGTAATAAATAATAGGTAGGTACAAGCAACATATTGATATAGTTGTATATTTTAACTAAAAACGAGAATAGCCATAGACAATTGAAGATCCATACATATCTATATAAAAAATAAAATTGAAGTGTCTGTTTGTAATGTCAAAATAACAAGTTTTTACTAAATGGGTATGAATGTATATCGGGTACCAATAACAAAAACACAATTTAATTTTTTTTGTCTGTCTGTCTGTTTGTTCCCGCTAATCTTCGGAACGGCTGGACCGATTTTGACGGGACTTTCACTAATAGATAGCTAATTATATAAGGTATAACATAGGCTAAAATAAAATAATAAAAATTACCTCGAAAATCAAAATGCTGCCAAAAGTTACTATTACACGCGGACGAAGTCGCGGGCACAGCTAGTCGATAGTAAAACATGAAATGTATGACCGCAATAAAACTTTTGAACTTAAATTGAAAGAAATATTAATAATCATTTTTAAATCGCGATGATTTTAATGGCTATAATGCTTTTCATTGAATCTACCTAGACAGACACGTTGTATTTACTCGATATTAATATTCATTAACCCCAAGCTGTAATTACCACTTATTTGATTTTTTCTCGTGTAATTTAATTATACACGGTATTGAACACGCAATCTAAATATTATTACATAGTAAGTACTTCTTCTCATAAATGCTCCGTTCAAAAGACCAAAATTTTGCATAATAAAACTTTTACATTATTTTGTTTAACCTTATTTCATATTCATTATAGGTATATTTGTAACGAATCAAAATATTATCAGGCTTGTTCTACCCGAAAGGTTTGATTAGACAGAAAACATAAACAACAACCCTTCGCCAATTTTTTTAAGTCCCAATAATAGGGAGCGAGCCTACCTATTGCCAGTTTCCGGGCACTAATGACTAGGAAAGTCAGAAAAAACTCGATATACTTAATAGCAAACGAGATTAATTTAATAATATTATACAAATAATCCGCACTGGGCCAGCATGGTTGACTAAGGCCTAATCACCCTAACATAGGGTAGGCTCGAGCCCCTCGGTGGGGACGGTATAGAGAGCTGTGATGATGATGATGATACAAATAAAAAAATATAATAAGTATAATAATACACACATCAACAGCTCATATACGTCCCCACCGAGGGGCTCGAGCCTACCCTAAACTAGGGCAATTAGGCCTTAGTCAACCACGCTGGCCAAGTGCGGGTTGGTCGACTTCACACACAACCTGTAAAGAAATTCTTTCTCCACAGGGTGCGCAGGTTTTCTCACGATGTTTTCCTTCGCCTTAAAGCGTCGAATAAACGTACATATGAATTCAAAATTTGAAAACACATTGGTACGTGGCGGGGTTCGAACCGCTACCTCCCGATTGGAAGGCGACTGCCTGACTGACTAAGACCTCATCGCCCTAGTTTAGGGTAGGCTCGAGCCCCTCGATGGGGACGTACGAGTATATGAGCTGTTAATGATGATGATGATGATTTACGCCTAGTGGTCATCGTTTCATTTTCCAGTTCCGAGATTGAGTAGGCTGTTGAATACTTTTGGTAAAAGCGATATTCAGCGATATTCACTGGCAAAATATGAACACTTTTCGAATGCACTTACAAGACTCCATAGGTGACATATAGCACACATAAGGTTGTAAGTGGATAGTTACTTTGTTTGGTCTCGCGCCCAGTCATAACCAAAAATCTCATAACCAATACGTAAAGGCAGGCCCCCGTCACTCGCGCAATGCAGCGTTATAAATACCTACCGCTAAGTAGCGCGCCGGCGCTCCGACCGGCAGAGGGCCGCCGCGCCGCACGCGAGACTTTTATTATTATTATCGTATCTTGTAACTTGTTTTTTTTTCATAAATTTGTTTTTTATTATTTTGTTTTTTATTGGTTTCTTTTTGTTTATTTTATTGCTTTTTTGTTTATTATATTAATTTGATTTTTATTTTCTTTTTTTTATCAATAATTTTTTATTTATAAATTTCTTTTCAAAACTAAAAACGGGATTTTTATACCTAAATCGAATAATTTTTCGAAAATTTTCGGTTAAATGTTGATTCGAAAAAAGTTCTACTTGCATTGTGGTTTATAAAACCACACAATAATTTTAATTTAATCAATTTATTTAACCATACGGTGGTACATTACTGTGAAGCTATTGTAAGTTGTTAAAAGACAAAAAAATGTATTTTTTTTCATAGTCGAAATTCGAAGTTATTCGAACTAATAAGACAGTAATTCGATGCCATAGTAACAATCTTCAGTCCTCAGCAACATCGTCACTTAACATCGGCTGAGATGAAAACCAAGAATTTGTATTTTTTTATAATTTTTAAATGTATTAATGACGATAAAATAATATTCTATTCTCTTATTTTTTGCCATGTACTAAGTATTTTAAAATTTTCAATATTTGCGCACTGCCAATTTAGAAGTAGATTATGAGGAATAATGTATATAATTTAACACCAATCATGTATTTTACCATATTCTTGCAAATAAAGTACTATTGTTATTATCATTTTATAAAATTAAAGCACATTTGAGTGGGGCTTTCCTCGCAATCAATTTATTTCATTAATCCTACGTATACCATTTTGTTTATGTTCTTTGTACAACCCTTATGTTTTCGCTCGATGACGCAATCACGCGGTGTACGCGGGAATCTCGATTCTCGGCTCGCGTTTATAGAGACCTTTTCTTCTTGCAGCGACTTTTGTTTGTCGGTTTTGGCTATTATTATTACAGCGATTCGAGCGTTTCTATGGGAGTGATGTATCTGTTACGTAGTAACTATTAACTAATCTGTGGTAAAGGTCCCACTCATAACTGCTGATGTGAGAAGGCGAAACTCATAACCAACACAACTACACAATTATGTACAGTCGCTTTAGTAATTATTAACAACATTAACAAAAAAGGGTGAATAATATTTTTAATCAAAGTAAAAAGCTTGGTATAAAAGAGGTGTAAAGAGGCATCTTGCAGGTCGGCAAGGTGAGGGTGGCTATAGCGGTGTGTAATCTCTCTCCCGCATTAAAATTAGACAGCACAAACAATACAGAAGACAAAATGTAATTTTTTTACATAAAATTAGACCAACTTAAAAACACCAAAAAGATATAAATAATATAAGAATACAGAACATCACAGTTTTATATTGAAGTTCGTGGCTTTTAACTAGTACTTATATTTTTTAAGATTTTCCAGGTGATTATTGCTTGGCACCGACTTTAATATAAAACTGTGATGTTGTTTGTATTCCTATATTATTTATAACTTTTTGGTGTTTATGAAGTTGGTTTTATTTTTTGCAAAAAAGAATTCTTTTCAATCTTTTTAGTTAATTTAAAATACCAAAACGTTATCCTAAATGTAGCAAATAGGTACTTTTCTGAAAACCGCATCAAAATCGATTCAGCCAAACGCGAAATAATAGCGGACAAACATACATACAAACATACAGGTCAAACTGAGAATCTCCTTTTTTAACAGACTTTGAAAAAGGAAGAGGTAAAAGGATCTGCTTATTTCATAAATGAAATTTCTTCCAGCAGACCTGCGAGAAATTGTAATATATTAGAATTTGCTTGTATAGCAGCTTAGAAGGCGATCAAATAGTAAAGAAATATATAAAAATAAAACCATACTATATAAAATACTAAATGAAAAATATGTAGAAATACCTATTACACAAATAATACGAATATTATTAAATTAGTTTATTTCATAATTAGGACTTGAATAGATAGTATTCTCTTATGCGACGCTTGAAAGAGTAGTAGTATAGATTAGAGATGCCGCGAATAGTTGTTATGGCGAATAGTCGAATACCGATTACTTGCCATTCCTCATGGCGAATAGTCGAATATTCGTCATTATTATTCGACATAAAAAAGGAATATATACAGAATAATTAATTTGTTATCAAATAATAATATTACACTTGTAATAGTCTCTTGAACTTACCTATCATTTATATATTACTGTAACCTAAAAAAAATGCAAGATTATGACTATTATAATGGCAACCCTTTTCTTGTACGAAATATAGTTTACGAGGAATAACTTCATTTTGTTTGTGTAGGGGATTTCCCGTCATACAGTGTTCACAACCTCAGATGAGGAAATTATCGTACCAGCAGCGTAGAATTATCGTATTTGAAACAAAATTATCGTACTTGTCAAATATAATGTTTGTAATGGACAAATTAATCGTATTTAACGTAATATTGATATTTTTGCTTGTGCTTCGACTATTGTTTTAAATTAAAAAATATCTTTCTTTTACTCTAGCACATATTATGAGTAGCAAACATACAAAAAGTGATTTTTCAAAAATTATAAATATTATAACACACACTGAAACCTATCAGAAAAAAACAAAGTTCGTTCAAAACAAGTTTTGTTACATGTAAAATATATACTAAAATCACAAAGTATCTTTTTGCTTTGTGCTATGCTCACTTTCAAGCAAAAAGTGATTTCTTCATCACTGAAATTCAAGCAAAATAGATTAGAATATGTTCTCTCCTGGCGACCAATTACAGTAAAGGAATATCGAATAGGTATGGCGGCATATTGGTTTTTAGACAAATCACTTTTTGTATGTCGTTTTTAATTTTAGTCGATGACTGACAGTTGTGCAGAGTTGTTTTTAAGCGAGTAGTGTTATTTAATTTATTGCTAATAATACGAAGTAAAATGCCCTTATCTCATTCGATATTCCAAGAGAAAAAAGATTTTCAAAAATTTTACAAAGTATGATTGGTGACTGTGAGATTATCGTACAATCTGCGTACGATAGCAGAGGCGCGTTCAGAGCCTCTGGGTGTAGTTGTCCGGTTGTTTTTTAACTCGCTCAAAGGCGTTGAACGCGTTGCAGCAATCAAATCTTTTATCTCCCTCTTTCGAATGAATTTTTATTTCTCTCTCTTTCTATCAGATGACATTTTAGATAATGGCCGCCAATATCATCCAATCACGTAAGAATATTTCAGTAATAAACGTCAGAGCGTTTTACAACCATCAAATTCGATGGTTGTACGGTTGTAACTCGCGCCGACACTCTAAGGTCTTGAACGGGCGGTTGTTTCACCCGGCTGTCACGCTCAAAGGCATTGAACGGGGTTAGAGCGAAAAGTTTTACTTCGCGCGAAGGCTCTGAACGCGCCTCAGTATGGTATCGTACATCGTATGTAGGCATGAAATTATCGTATTTGTACGATAATTATCGTACGGTTCCGAACACTGCCGTCAAATCGGTTTCACTTGCGCTGCGCGCGCTGCATTTGTTTTGTTTGTCATTCGTGCTGAGCGTACTTGATGTGACGTCGATAAGTGTTTTAAGTATTAACTTCAACATGACTGATTTTTGCTAACTTTTTATTTTTTAATGATGATTATATTAATACTAAGTACGTTTTGTTGTTATTTTATTTTATTTTTATTTTAATATTTCAGGGAAACTTACAGCTAGTTACACATTCTAGGTGGGGCAACTAAATCACTGATGGCCAATTATCAGTTTCCACTTGTAGTTACAAAGATAAGTAAAACATAACATAAAACAGTAAAACAAACATAAAGTACGGCTACTTATAAATGAAAATATTTTAAGACAAAAATCACACTACTTGATAACATAAAGCAAAACATAGATGTTACCGTGGATGACAATGTTACTTATTTAAACATAAATACAAATAATTATTTTGTCTATCTCTAGTTCTTCTGTCCATTTAATATAAGTTTATTTTACTTAGACAACTATTCGCCGATTATCTAATAATGAACTAGTATTCGGTATTCGCCAAATAACAAAAAAAATGCCGAGTAATACCGAATAATAGCGAGTATTCGCGGCATCTCTAGTATAGATAAGATGTAGCTATCAGGACGAACTAATTCTCAATCACCTCTCAATATTGTTATTTATGTTGAAGATGTCATGGAGAGAAACTAATTTGTGCCTTCCTCGCACTAAGATATGTTTAGAGCTTACCTTTGGTACTCCTGTTAGTATAGTACTATGGAACGTAAAAAAAGAACATATAATACAAATGATAAAGTCCCCCTTTTTGTGAAGTCGGTTAAAAATGAAATGACTCGTAATTGAAAGTTACGTTAAAGTTGCTTTTAAAATAGGTTTATTAAAGCGTTCCTTAATTTCTTCAAAATAATATAAATATTAAAACCGATAGTTACCCACATGGTGTTGTTTGATTGTTACGATATATAGATAACAAGTAGTACTACAGGCAAAATATTAATCACCCGTAGTACTACCGGACACGTGAGTAGTACCACGGGTAAGCACTGGATTTTTTGTGTATTGCGTCTTGAAATGATAGTTAAGACTATATTGCTGTTTGTACTGTAACTAAATATTCCGTTTTAGTATGAAATAATAAAACAAAAAGTACCTACTTTAAAATTAGTATGCAAGTATACATATAATAGTAAGCAAGCACTATTGGTCTCAAATGTACTTCAAAGTAGTTCACAGTTTAGGTATTTGCTTTTTTTATGTTCGGTTATGAGTTACTCCTCTAAATTAAATATTTTATAAGTTTAAAATATATTTCATAACCATGGTTATGAGTGGGTCCTCAAGTCAGTTATGAGTCGCCACATTTTATTCCAGTTATGAGTTTCTGGTTATGAGTGGGCGCGAGACCCTTTGTTTTTGTTACTGGTGTTTTCCTATAATTAATTGTGCACTTATTGTATGTTCTTTTTTTACGTATGGCTACCTCATAACTCTGTCATTTATTAGCCGATTAAGAAAATTCTTTTTTTGTTTGAGAGGGTATAGTTTTCGATTAGTCTCATTGTCACCAAATCCGGGATCTGGCAACAAAAAATACCCGTCGTACTATACTAACAGTAGTACCAACAGTAGTACCACCGGTAAGCACTAAACAAATCTTAGTGCGAGGAAGGCATAAATAGTTTCTCTCCGTGACATCTTCAACAAAAATAACAATATTGAGAAGTGATTGAGAATTAGTTTGTCCTGATAGCTACATCTCATCACGGTAATAGTACGAGTATATTATTATCTCATCTACTCTTTCAAGCGCCGCATAAGAGAATATATATTATCTATCCAAGTCCTAATTATGATATATAAAAATTTAATAATATTCATATTATTTGTGTAATAGGTATTTCTACATATTTTTATTTAGCATGTTATATAGTATGGTTTTATTTTTATATATTTTTTTACTATTTGATCGCCTTCTAAGCTACTATACACGCAAATTCTAATATATTACAATTTCTCCTTTCGCAGGTCTGCTGGAAGAAATTTCATTTATGAAATAAGCAGATCCTTTTTAACGGACTTAAAAAAAGTAGATACAGTCGAACATAGAACCTCTTCCTTTTTTAAAGTCGGTTAAAAAAGGAGGTTCTCAGTTTGACCTGTATGTTTGTATGTATGTTTGTCCGCGATTATCTCGCGTTTGGCTGAATCGATTTTGATGCGGTTTTCAGAAAAGTATTTGTTACATTTAGGATTAGGGTTTGATATTTTAAATTAACTAAAAAGATTCAAAATAAATTTTTTTTACAAAAAATTAAACCGACTTCAAAATCATCAAAAAGTCATAAATAATATAAGAATACAAACAACATCACAGTTTTATATTAAAGTCGGCGCCAAGCAATAATCACCTGGAAAATCTAAAAAAATATAACTAGTTAAAATTTGGCACGAACTTTAATATAAAACTTTGATGTTGTTTGTATTCTTATATTATTTATAACTTTTTGGTAATTTTGAAGTCGGTTTAATTTTTTGTAAAAATAAATTACATTTTGTCTTCTGTATTGTGTGTGCTGTCTAATTTTAACGCGGGAGAGAGATTACACACCACACACCTTGCCGACCTGCAAGATGCCTCTTTACACCTCTTTTATACCAAGCTTTTTACTTTGATTTAAAATATTATTCACCCCTTTTTTGTTAATGTTGTTAATAATAATTAAAGCGACTGTACATAATTGTGTAGTTGTGTTGGTTATGAGTTTCGTCTTCTCACATCAGCAGTTATGAGTGGGACCTTTATAGCCGTAACAGACGATCCGATTTGGTTGAAGCCAACCGCCCGACCCCGAACAAATTGGAACGTGTGTACGGCTGTCGGCCCGACATAATTATTATTAGCTTGTTGGCTGCTCGACAGCCCGATCGCTCATCCGACAAGTAGGGACACGACAAAAGACAAAAGTATCGATACTTTGTGGTTTAATTTAATTATGTGTGCTTAAAGTAATAAATTAATAATTTAGTAAACTAAAATGACTCGACTGTTGTCCTGCCAAACCACAAAGTAGAGAAAAAAATGTATTGCAAAAATGTTGTTCTACTTTTTGTTTGTGTTTTAACAGGGCAACCGTGTTTCATTATTTATTTATTTTCGCACGTTTAGTTACGCATTGTACAGTAAGCTCTTTGTCAAGCAAGCTATACTATTTGACCTTTGGATCGTTCTTATGTCGCTTGTAATAGTGGCGGTATTCGTAGTGTCAATGTAAAGCTTGAATAGGAGCTTACTGTACATCCTGCTAGTTGATTAGTTATATAATCAATAACAAACATTACCCTTTTATGAGTACCTACCTACCTAATATAACAAACTTTGATTTGTGAATTTACAGATGCTGCAGATGCATAATTTTTTAACCCCCGTCGGAAAAAGAGGGGTGTTATAAGTTTAACATGTGTATCTGTGTGTCTGTGTATCTGGATGTCTGGCTGTGGCTTCATAGTTCCCAAACGAATGGAACGAATAGACCTATTCAGTGATACAATACAAGGCATCCGATGGCGATGCCACATGGAGGAAAAGTACATTAAATACCGTAGACATAACTTTGCGAAAAGAATTCATAATTTTAAATTCAAAAACGAATCCAACCGCATTCAGACTGCTAAATAATCACCTGTCTGGATCGGGATTATTATGATACCGATCGATAGAGTCGGATCACAGGAAATAAATATTTCTGACAAACATTACCTCAAAAACTTAAGGACAACCATAAAATCTATCTGTACCTATTTATTTATTGTTTATAAACAAATTTTACAAACTTTATAAAATATAAACAAAAGGTGTTAATTTATTTGGGTTTCGCAAAGACAAATTATGTTTTTGTATTGGCCAAAATAATATTTTGTATCGATATCGATATAGGTACATAATACTTTTTAGGGCATCTCTACTGTTGGATTGCCAACCGCGTCGGACCGTCTGTAGGCGCGTCGGCTCCTCATTTGGTTGGATCACGTTGGATCCAACCAAATTGGATCGTCTGTTAGCACTATTACGTATTGGTTATGAGATTTTTGGTTATGAGTGGGCGCGAGACCTAATAATTACCTAATCCTAAGTTTATTTTGATAGAATGTAGTAGCAATTGTTGGTAAACCAATAAATAAAAAAATGAGGGGTTCCTTGTTGGTTCTTCAGAAATAGTTCTTTAGGAGGAATATTGTTGTCTTTTATATATGTTATCATATTAATAAAATTTGTAGCCGCACCCTGACGTAAAAATCTATTCTGCAATAATGTCTCCTAGATCACAGCCAAATATCTTACCCAAAAAGAGAGTGTTAGTAAGCAGTCGATGGAAAATTATTTGTTTTCTATCGTACAACATAAAAGGGGCTAATGCCTAAGGCATTTTCTGCAAGTCAAACAGTAAAAATGTGAGAAAATTGTAAGAAGTCAAACAAGTCGAAGAAAAAATATATATAACCATATACAGAAACAAATAATAAAACATAAATAATAAAAATTTTCTATCTATTAATATAAATAATAAAATCAGATTTACATAGTATGTTTCAATTCCGCTTTTAAATAAAATGATTACATATGGTTTACATGGTACCACACCGAATTCGTACTCTTGTATATTACAATCATTGATTTACTACCAAAGTAATACATAGTAAACAATACTAAAAAGCGTAACATTAAACCACAAACTGACTAAGCTCATTTCAGACTACGCTATACTATTGCGCTATATAGTATAGCAAATAATTTATAACGTATAGTAAACCAATAATACATATATAGCACAGCTAAGTGTGAACGTGTCCATAATAAATGTATGCTGCGCGATATTGCTGTGCTATACAGGGCGTCCCAAGACTATGGGTCATGAAGGGAAAGTACCTTAAATATCGTGGATAGGATATTTTGCTGAAAGAAGACTTTATGTTATTTTTAAAAGTTAGTAATACTGCATTCAAAAATTTCTAAAAATGACTTGCTTCATCTGGGAATCGAACCGACTTAAATGTGAAAAAAAAATCAGCCGTATTTTTATGATGCCAATCGAAAGAATGGACAAAAAATAATAAGTCCTCTTAAGTAACATATTATTTTAAAAGAAAGGAATAACGTTTTATTAATTATTTTAATAAAATTAAAAACATACTTGAAACCGCCGAAGTCAATTGAGTATTTTTTGTAAATTAATCAATCAAATGATCAAAATGTGATCCTTCTTGTCTTATGCAAATCGTCAATCTTTTAACAAGTTCACTGCCTGTTGATTTTCTTATCATATTATGGTGAATACTCGACATGATGGCTCAATTCAGTTTGTAATTCGCCCACGTTGTAGTATTGCTTTTTGTATAGCGAATTTTTCACGTATCCCCTTAAGAAGTAATCTAACGGTGTTGGATCTGAGGATCTGGATTTTTAAAATTCCGCACCAACAGTTGAATGAAAAACGCACTTGGTTATTCGTTTCGGTGACTCGTAGGGGGTTTTCTTTAGGCCAAATACGATTATGCGGCGGTTGCAGGGCGGTTGTACATACCGTTATTACTAAAGTTAGATTCATCTGTCCAAATAATATTATTCAAATAATCAGGACCTTCGAGCAAGTGCTATGTTACTTAATAGGATTTATTGTTTTTTGTCCATTCTTTCGATTGGCATCATAAAAATACGGCTGATTTTTTTTTACACATTTAAGCCGGTTCGACTCCAGACGAAGCAAGTAATTTTTAGAAAACCTTTGAATGCAGTATTACTAACTTTTAAAAATAATATAAAGTCTTCTTTCAGACAAATATCCTATCTACGATATTTAAGGTACTTTCCCTTCATGTCCCATAGTCTTGCGACGCCCTGTATATGCTATATGCTATTATATTATAGCTTAGTCTGAAAGCACCTTAACAGACTCTGAGTGTCACATGCTATTGAGATTTGAATAGTAGGTACTCGTATTATCAGTTTTCCTATTTTAGTCCAAGATCCTAGAGCCCCAGCCGACTTTACTTATTTTCACACAAATAAAATGTATGTAATAAAATAGCTTTAGTATGTTCCTTGAGTGTATGCATACCTGCTAATTTGGGTTTACTTTTTTCTAAGTCCCAGTGCTGATTTTGAAGAATAACTAGCTGTACCCATGAACTACGTTTCGCCATAATAATTGTACAAAAAATTCTGGAGAGGGCCACCCTTATCACCTAGGGGAATAATAATAATAAATAATAGCCTACGACCTATCCTCAGACCTACCAAATATATAATAAAGAAATTCATAAAAATCGATCAAGCCGTTTGGGAGGAATGCGATAACAAACACCGTGACACGAGATTTTTATATACATACTAGAAAATGTCAAAAATTAATAATCAATATTACCACACACTTTCCGTTGGCGCTTACTTTTATAAGACGATTTCAAGCTCCCAAAAATAATGTAACCTTACATTATTTTTGACAGCTGGGGACCAAACCTAACCATCCCCTAAAGTCTCGACAATTAATTTTGGAAAACCATATTAACGTCTTAATCGTTCTGCCACTATAGGTAAAGAAGTTATATTAACATTAATACTTCACTTAATGATGTTAGTTTTATTGAAAATTTTACGTCATAATTAACTTTTTTTATGTACGGATCGCTATTTATATACGTAATTGATGTCACCAAACACCTATAAAGTTTAACTTTGTGTAATTTCATAAAAATTAGCTTGACAAATTTGCAATAAGACAAAATTCTAAGGAACATAATAAACAAATATAATTTGTAATCTCAGTCGCTCTGTTATTAAATAATTCATCTAAAAATACGAGGAATTCTTGTGAATTTACTCATCTGTACGTCGTCGTCGTGAAGTTCATCTATAGATGACGTAGTTAAATAGTAATCATCGGTCAGCTTGCTGACTTTATACAGTTTTTAAGTTTACATATTCACAAACACATATAGTATATATATTAATATACCTATAGTTAACATTGTATCTCGACTTCCTTTTTTCCTATTTTACAATTAAAACCCTCGTAGACATCCAATTAAATGTTGATTACTGTCATGTCTTCTTTTGTCACTTGCTAGATCAAGACAAATCGATTGACGTCACAATCATCAAAGCCCGCCCACGCGTTTAGTCTCTAGTCTAGAGCGTCACAAAGGGACAAACATATTTATTATCCTTTCATTGCGTCGCACAGTCGAGTAAAAACTATAATTTTCATTTGATTAATTTGCTATGTGCTCAAAAAAATCAAAAAAATCGAAAAAAGTAATTACAGTTCAATCGCAATAAAGTTTTAAGCCTTTTATCGGGCGAGTGGTTCCAGAGATATGAAAGCCGCTTTAGCGTGCCTAGAACGAAAATTTTGACTAAATATGGAACTAAAATCATATGCTCCGGTTGTAACTTCCAGTAACATGTAAATTAGATCCACCATTAAAATTAACGTGTTCTGTAGAGGCCTACACGGCAATATAGTACCTAATACATTCTAGCAAAATATTATGAAGAACAGCCATGAATATTAATTTGACGATAGGTTATAGCTGGTGTACAAGCGGCAAATAAAAGAGTCGATATATTACTTTTAACTCTCGAAGAAGTCAGTGCGTGGAAGAATCGAATGGATTTCAACCGCAAAATTAACACCTACTACGAGATTGAATCCGTCCAGTTTTGAAGGGTTAATTTCATTTCCGTTACGACTTGCGTGAGCAAATATTACGAGAGTAAATATTATTATTATTTTCTTTTTCGTGACCCCTGTCACAAAGTTTGATAGTGAAATGTTTCCAAACAAATACTCGTAACTTCCGGGACGTTCGCTTTGACTGTTACTCTTCATTCTTTTCTATCACGGAGTACATAACTTCTATATTAGAAATTGCAACTGTGCGAAGTCTGGGCGCCCAAAAACATATCATTCATTACAGTCCTACGCATTTATAAAATACATACAACCTAATCATTAATTCGACTTTGAATTAAGTAGTAAAAAACTCGCGAATTTATCTAACTGTGTAACCAACCCTCCTAGCATGACCACCGAAACACGATATGATAAATCGATATATCGATATAAGCTGTTAACAAAGTTGGATTTTTAGTTATCTCGATGTTTTGAGTGTGTTTTGTTTGTTATTTCGGGCATTATTTATTATATATTAATGTCGATAAAATTTCAATGTGGCCATTATATCCAATATATTCTGTCAGTACATATCGAGTTATCGTTTTATCATATCGTGTTTCGGTGTTCATGCTACGAGGCCAAGTCCAATATCCGTGTCGCAAAGTATCTGGTATTTAGCAGATAAAGGGAGTTTGCGCTTAAAGCCGGTGCTTGTTACTGCTTAACTTTGAGTTTCCATTTTAATTTCATAAAGCCCCGAGATATTCAGCAACTCGTCCCACAAGCTTAAAAGTTAAAATTGTTAACAAGTTAAAAGTGTTTACGTGTTTAATATATTTATAGGCACCAAATAGGAAGAAAAAAAAAGACAGGTGTGTATTCGGTTTCGAATAAAATCCTACGAAACTCAATTATACCTTGTGGGTTAAAACAATATTTAAACGCAATAAGAGCGAAATAGAGAGCGTGACCTAAAACCTAAAAACTTCAGGTTTTCACTAGATAATATGGTATGAACTCTAGTTTTACCCAATCTGTAATTTTTAAGGCTGACCCTTAGGGTCTTGCCACCAAGGTCCAAAAACCCAAATTTTTTATAATACTGGAGAGAGACTCTGTACCCAGGGTCGCCTGCTTGCATACCTCCGTCTTACCTATTCCTGCCGCAAAGCAGCAGTGCTTGCATTGCTTGTCCCGGTTGTATGTTATTGAAATTACCTACTGGGTATCGTGACTTTACATCTCATGTCACAAGTTGGCAACTTACACCGTGGTTCTTGTGGGGGTTGCAGATTTGCTGTGAATCTCACAAGGGCCACATGTACTATAGGTGACTGTTACCACTTACCATCAGGTGGGCAGTATGCTTGTTTGCCAACTTTATTACGTACTATTACGTTTATTACGTATTACGTAGACGTTACTTCGTACCAAATTTCAAGATTCTGAGTTCACGGGAAGTACCCTGTAGGTTTTGATTCCCTTGCGAGTTTTTGCGAGAAAATTTGCGGATATTTGCGTCATAAACGGCTGTATCTTTTGATTGCGTTGGCTTACAAGTTTGATTGTTCACAGCTCCAAGGGACAGTAGACCTAAGTATTTGATATAAATTTCAGCTTGATACCTCCTCGTGTTACTAAGAAAACGGACGTCCGTCCGTCTGTCTGTCTTGACAGACAGACAGACAGACGGGCGGACGGACAACAAAGTGATCCTATAAGGGTTCCGTTTTTTCCTTTCGAGGTACGGAACCCTAAAAATTACTTCTTTCAATTGCTTTCAGTTTCGTTCAGAGATCTAATAGACTAAGGTTACGGTTTTGGGTTATTCTATAATATTAAAGTTATGTAGAGATAAACCTGATCCGCATACGGAAATTGCGCATAAAAATGGGTGTATTACAGTTACCTACTTATCTATACACTACACATCTAACGCGCGGGAGGGCCATATAAGAACGAAGTGTGATCCATCGTCATATACACAGTAGGTAAACACTACCCTAAAACTTAATGGTTGAGATACCTACCATAGTTCTATACATAAATAAATATAATAACTCGATTTCATGAGTCAAACATTGATCAATCACTGCGAAGCTGAGTAAAGAGGCCCATTTCATTTTATATTTCTTCATCATTTTATATTTCTTCAAGCAAAATTTGCTATTTTTCTGCTTAAATGTCAAAAAAAGTAAACGGCCAAATGCTTTAAATGTAAAAGGCCCATAAATTTTAACAAAAAATGTTTAACCAAAGAATAATTTCGTAATCTATAGAGTGATTCAAGTAAAAGATACCTAGACTTTTTAAATAATCACTAACCCGAAATTTTACCGACACCGTACAAGGATCTCAGAAAATATTTGTATATTTGATAAAATATTTCTGATGCCAATTTCTTTTGACTCAAATCAATGTTTTACTCAAGGCAAAATATTCGGGGTGCGTAGTTACATAATCTTCTGTTTACCATTACCATTCGCAAAGTAGATAATTACAATAGGCTAGATGACTAAAAAAAAATTTTTGATTTAATAGTAGCTCATTCATATAATAAACAGAAAGAAAAAATTGGTTTTCGAATAACTATAAAAACAACCAAGATATAAGGTATTAAAGATTTTTCTCCATCTCTTTCTAGCAAAACGGCAATTTCCAAGGAGTTTATATGGCCGTACTCAACTATGACGTCACGGTTGATGTCGGATCTTTCTGTCTAATCGCCTTCAAATTAACAACTTAAAATGCTTGTATCTACTGTATTTCTAAGCCGATTTTAATTCTGATTTCAAAGGAGTGCCTGTTTTTCCACGGTATTTTAATATTTAATGACGAGACGTAAAAATTAGAATTCAGTCATCATCCCAATTATACGTCAACTTGAGCTATGAACTGGAATACCTCACAGATAAATTAGGTTTGAGTCGAAATATCAAATTTGATTTTGTTAGTATTATTTTTTGGTGCCCAGACACAATACACCCACTGCTGGACATGGTTTTCCCCTAAAATGGGGGGTTTGGACCAACTCCCAACACGCTTATTAAATGCGGTTTGGTGGGAAATGCCGCAGCGGCGCATCATCATCCGTTGACCAGGGGCCCTACCCACGAGGGGTGGAGATCTGGAGTCCTGGGTTCTGTCCCTGGGGCTCCAGATCTTGAATAGGGGCTCCACCCCTACCTGCGTCCGGGTGCAGGGCACGTCGGTGGTGGACGTGTCCTTTGCTACCCCCTCACTCGCCAGTCGAATCAATGACTGGCGAGTTGAGGAAGATGTGGAGACCCTGTCGGACCACCTTTATATCCGATATGAGGTCTCCACGGCATCCCAAGGGGCCCTGAACCGCAGGGGCTCCGCGGTGAACGCCTTCCCTCGATGGGCGCTCACCAGGCTCCACCCGGATGTGGCGGAGGAGGCGGCGATGGTAAGGGCGTGGGCAGAAGTGCCGCCCCACCTCGCCGGGGATGCCAACGGCATGGCGGATCTCTTCGCGGACGACATGAAAGTCGTCTGCCAACCCCCATGCCGAGGGCGCAGGCTTGCCCCGAAAGGGGACAGGTGTACTGGTGGACGCAGGAGATTGCGGATCTGCGTACCACCAGTATGAGGGCCAGGCGCGTCTACGTGCGTTGTCGTAGGCGCGCCAGAACTACACCCGACGAGGAAGCGGAACTTCGTCGGGTGTATGCGGCAGCCAAGAAGGCCCTGCGGAATGAAATCTGCAGGGCCAAGGAGGAGTCCAGGGAGCAATTTATACGGCTCCTGGACGATGATCCGTGAGGGCGTCCGTACCGGATGGTGAGGGGGAAGTTTAAAGCTTCCGCTCCCCCTACTTCCGCTATGGACAGAGGGCTGCTGGATCGGGTTTTGGGGACTCTGTTTCCTGATCCCGGTCCGTTCCAGCCCCCCAGAATGGTCCCCACGGCCACTCCTCCGGTGGAAGTGGCTGCCGCCATCCCTCCCGTGTCGAACTTGGAATTCGACATGTTGAGGGAACGGTTTCGGCGCAAAAAGAAGGCGCCGGGACCGGACGGTGTCGCAAGCAGGGTTCTGGCCCTCGCCCTGGGGCACCTTGAGGAGCGGTTCCGGGCGGTGCTAGATTTAAGCATCGCCTCGGGCCGCTTCCCCAGTCGTTGGAAAGCGGGCAGGCTCTGCCTGTTAAGGAAGGAGAGCCGCCCCGCGGATTCCCCGACTGGGTATCGGCCGGTGGTGCTGCTCGACGAGGCCGGGAAGTTCCTGGAGAAAATCCTGGCATCCCGCATCGTCGAGCACCTAGAGGACCAGGGGCCGGACTTCGCTGACAACCAGTTCGGCTTTCGCACCGGCCGGTCCACGATGGACGCGGTGGCCCACCTCAAGGGGTGGACTGAGGAGGCCATAGCTCGTGGGGAGACTGTTGTTGCGGTGTCTCTTGACATCCGCAACGCTTTCAACAGCCTGCCCGACGAGTGCATAAAGGAGGCACCCCGCTTCCACCGGGTGCCTCCGTACCTCCGCGCCCTCGTGGAGGATTACCTGCAAGGCAGGTCCATCCTCTACTAGGGTCCGGATGGGCGCGTCCATACGTGGGCAATGGCGGCAGGTGTACCCCAGGGTTCCGTACTAGGTCCTCTACTATGGAACCTGGGGTGCAATTGGGTCCTGCGAGGCGACCTTCTTCCACGAATGAAGGTCGTCTGCTTCGCCGACGACATACTCGTCGCGGCGAGAGCTAAAACGGGGGAGGAGGCGGCCCACCTTGCGTCGGTCGGCACCTCTTTGGTTGTCCGACGCATCCGCCTCCTGGGTTTGGATGTGGCCCTTGAAAAAACGAGGGCCATGAGTTTCCACGCCCCCCGTCGTAGCACCGGGGCTCCGAGTCCGAGTGGAGGGAGTTCGTATACCGGTCGAGGCGCATCTCAAGTACCTCGGCCTGATTCTGGACCCCCGATGGAGATTCGAGGAGCATTTTAAGCTCCTCGCTCCACGGCTGTGTGCCGCCGCAGCCGCACTTGGACGGGTCCTCCCTAATGTGGGAGGCCCAGGATCGGCGTGCCGTCGGCTCTATCACGGGGTGATAAGGTCGATAGCACTATACGGAGCCCCGGTATGGGCGGAGTGCCTCTCCCTCCGTACGGTGGCCCTGCTGCGACGTCCGCAGAGGGTCATAGCAACCCGGGCCGTGCGAGCTTATCGCACGGTCAGCCACGGCGCGGCCTGCGTTCTTGCGGGTCAAACGCCGTGGGATGTCGATGCACGCGTCCATTCGGAGGTGTATCGGCATCGGGTTGCTGTTCGAGAACGGGGGGGACGATCCGCTTCACAGGAGGTGGAGCGGGTTCGTACCCTGGCGCAGAGGGAGGCTCTGCGCCAGTGGGGTGAGGCACTCGTCTCCCCAGCTGCCGGCCACCGGACGATCGAGGCGATTCGTCCGGTGTTGGAGGAGTGGGTTGGGCGCCGGCAGGGCAGCCTCACATTCCGCATGGTGCAGGTACTGACCGGGCATGGCTGCTTCGGTCACTACCTGCACCGGGTCGCCCGTCGGGAGGAAAAGCCGCAGTGTCATCACTGCGACGCTCCCGACGACACTGCCGAGCACACACTATGGGTGTGCTCGGCTTGGCGACGCCAGCGCAGCGAACTCAACGCTGCGCTGGGAGGTGCAAACCTCTCGCTGCCGAGCATGGTCGTGGCCATGCTCCGCGGCGAGGCGGAATGGGCGGCTGTCGCCTCCTTCTGCGAGGACGTCATCTCGCAGAAGGAGGCCGCGGAGAGGGAGCGGGAGGCTAATCCTCAAGCCGCTCCCATCCGCCGCAGACGGATAGGCAGGCGAAGGCGGGCATTCGCACAAGCGATGCCCTTCTAGTGACCCTGCCGTTGAGGCCTGCGTGCATGGTTGGCCCCGTGCACGCCGCCGTAAGGCCCTCCGTCTGGGGATTGCCCTGGTGTTCTCGGGCAATCCCCCCTTGGCGATAGCCCGACCAGTTGGTCGGGCTTGCCCGGGCGCGTAGGTAGTGGAGTCGCAGTGTGGACCTTACCTAGCGCGCCCAAGAGGGCAGGGAGAACACCGGGGGGTTTTAGTGGGTAGGCCTGGCACTCTGCCGGGAGAGCCCCACACACGCTCGCCGTCTAGCCAACGGCGGGTACGGTGCGGTTACGCATTTTACCCCTGAGAAAAAAAAAAAAAAAAGGGGGCCCTACCCAGCCCCCCTAGACAAATACCACACGCTAACTTTTCCGCAGTCGTTCCTCAGAAAAAAATGTATGGAGATGACATTAACACCTTCAAAAATAGCGTGAGGTTATCTCAGGCTAATGTCATTTCCATACAATTTTTCAGCGGAACGACTGCGGAAAAGTTAGCGTGTGGCATTTGTCTAGGGCCTCTGATCGCTTATAGTATGGTTAAAACAATATTGAAGCAGAGACACCGCTCTTTCCGCGTGTAATAATAATAATAATAATAATAAATTTATTTGCCAGAATATGGTTAGTAGGTTGTTACAGTTATATTTCCCGACATATTCTATCGAATGTTCGATGTGCAAATGTTAAAATTATTGGTTAAATTATACATTTAATATATGCAGATATTTTGTTTTTCTGGATATCTTATTATTTTGATAGAAGCTTACATATAAATGGCTTTTACAGGGTCATAGATTTATATCATTATTTATTAGAGAGAATTGTATTGTAGTAAAAATAAAATAATAGTAATGTCAAGATGATAGTCAATAATTTTAATAGAATTGTCATAATTTGTCATTGAGATATTCATTAATAGTATAATACATTTTACTAATTAAAAGGTTATGCAGTGTTGATTTAAATTTATTATATGTCAATGTTTTTATTTTGTCTGGTATTTTATTATATATTCTAATAGCCATACAGTACGTGTTTCTTGAGTATAGTACCAATTTTTGTTGAGGAACGTATAGATCGTCAACCCTTCTACCTCTGTATGGATAATCCTTATTTTTTGGAAAGAGGTGAAAATTTTTTTTCACGAAAATAGAAATCTCCAATATGTAAAGGCAGGGTAATGGAAGTATATTAAATTTCTTAAACAGTGGTTTACAACTGTCCAAATAATCAGCACACATGTTTTCTAAAGGTGAACGCACATATCAGCACGCGCCGCATTATATGACGTCATCAGCATGCGTCTTTCAATACCCGGATCCCTACCGTATTTTTGAAATGCGTCGCGTTCAGCTTAAGTCCGTCACCGCACGAACATATCCCGCTACGGAGCAGCCACCCTAGACAAATACCACACGCTTACTTTTCCGCAGTTGTTCCTCAGAAAAAATTTACGAAGATGTCATTAGCTGCGGAAAAATAGCGTGAGGTTGTCGTAAGCTAATGTCATTTCCATACATTTTTCTGCAGAACGACTGCGGAAAAGTTAGCGTTGGCATTTGTCTAGAACCTCAGAACGGCCTACTATACATATCCCATATGGTTTGTTGTGGGCTTGTTTCAAGCCACCGTCCCTTCGCAGAAATGTCCCCTATTATGGAAAACTCCCTCAGAGCAGGTTCCCTTTGTCATGACGACAGATAGCCGTGCAGCTTAAAGCGTTGTGTCATATTTAAATGGACACAAAAAGGATGACACGATTCACTGTCGTCCACTTCGGCACACGGCAGTCGTAAAAAATTTACGTCTAATCGTGACGGCAAATCGCGTGTCGTTGTTGCGACTATCGTATTCGCCACTATAAAAATGTTGTCTCTTCGTTCACCAGTGTTTTCCTCTGCTCTCGCGCCCCCGTGTCCATTCTCATCTCATTTAGATGATGTGTAAACAACAAAGCGACTACCGGGAACCGACATTGTGTAACTAATATTCAATGAGAAGGCAGCCTTTGTTAATTATACAACTCATATGGGAAGAAAGGGAGCGGTGCGTAGTAATCATATAGCAGTCAAGCAATCGCAGACATACATAATTAGCTTGTCTACGATGTGAGTGAGTACTTAGTAGAAGCTGCCGTTACCACATGTTTACACGACACGGGATGAGCTAGCTACCTGTCAAAACCCTTTTCATTTTAGGGAGTTAAAGCCTTGAAGCGTTAAACATTTGAACTTGGTGTGACTACTTACCACGTTATGATCCTTAGATTTCCTTAATTCGTTACAATCGCTAAACCGAGTAATCTCATAACTGTAACATGGCACCTAACACATTACATTATGATTTACAACGTTTCCATTAAACTGAATTTTGCCCAAGGTGCAGGAAGTGACGCTTGAATGCTCAAAGCGGCTGCGACTTAAGATAACGCACTGAAGCAACGAATGCACCATTATGGTGATGGCTGGCTTATCAGCTGGTTTGCCAACACTTCGGAAACATCAGTCATGTAACATTGGTAAAATACTGTCGTCAAAAGCTTTCTTAAACTTATTTTTTGCTTGAGCGAGTTGTCACCTGATTTTAGTAAATATACATAAAATCTAATACAATGCTTAGTGTTGAAGACAATTATTAAGATTGGATATTAACGGTAGAGCACGTAGTGTTTAGTACTAACATTGAATTCATTTTATGTCACCATCTGAATATACAACACTAGCTTTCCGCTCGCGACTTCGTCCGCGTTTTTTTTCTTTTCCCGTGGGAATTTTATATTTTCCCGTAGGAAAATTACCCTATGTCCTTTCCCTGGTCTCGAACTATCCCTATACCAACTTTCATCAAAATCGGTCCAGTAGTTTCGAAGCCTATTCAATACAAACAAACAAACAATCAATCGAATGTTTCCTCTTTATAATATTAGTACAGATAATCTCTTACCTACTTCCTATGATTTCCTTTAGCTTAAATTTATGTAAATCGAAAGGCGTCAATCGTCTATTTAAAAATAATTTACAAAAAATAGATACCTTACATTTTTAAGACGTTCTAGGAGCTCTAGATTATCGCTTGGTACTGACTTCAAACCGACCGAATTTTCGACAAAAAAGTAAAATTTTTGGTGTGTTTCAAGTCAGGTTTTATTTGTGTAAAATATTTTTTAATCGACTTCAGAAAAAGGAGGAGGTTATCAATTCTATTGTATGTTCTTTTTTTACGTTTGTTTCCTCATAACTCTGTCATTAACTGATTTGAAAAATTATTTATTTGTTTGAGGGGGTATACTAATGATGGGATCCCAGGAAAATCGAGGGAAACCCTTAAATTTTATAGGAAAGTCCAACGTATTTCATGTTTTTCTGGAGCTATTTAGATATTTGTGTCTGGTAGTCATGAGCCTAACTGGTAATAGAAGGGTCCTTGATTTTTAGGAGTTGAAGCTTAGTTTTCTAAATACAAAATTTGAATTGAATTAGAATTTTTGTTGACCCTCAGTTGTATCCTGTCGAGTTACTTCGGTGAGCTGGTATTAAATTAACTATTAAAATAAAATCGGTGCCAAATTCTACCGTCCGCACCGACTTCAAAACCAAAAATGTGATATTGGTATTCTTACATTATTCTTGACTTTTATGTGTTTTTGATGTAGGTTTTTATTTCTTGTTCGACGTTTTTTTTATTCCAATCTTTTTAGTACACCAGAATAAATGAATATAAACTATTAATTATGAATATAAATATTTTAACAGAAATAATCTTCTACACTGTAAACAATTTGGTTTTAGAAAGGGTCGCTCAACAACTGATGCTGGTGTTGAGTTAATACAAAATATATATGAGGCCTGGGAGGACTCACATGATGCGCTGGGCGTTTTTGTGGCTTGTCCAAGGCGTTTGATTGCGTTCATCATGAAACCCTGATCAGGAAATTACACTACTATGGATTTCGCGACACTGTTCTGGATCTACTCATCTCCTATTTGACTGAGAGGATTCAGAAAGTAGACGTTAACGGGGAGAGGTCCCAGGGCGCCTCGGTTAAAATGGGAGTTCCGCAGGGTTTAATTCTTGGTCCTTTTCTATTTTTAATATATATAAATGACTTGCCTGCTTTTGTACAAGACAGGCATGAGATTGTATTATTTGCAGATGATACTTCACTTATGTTTAAAATTAAAAGACGATTGCAAATTTATGACGATGTAAATAATTCTATCTCAAGAATAGTTTACTAGTTTAATGCGAATAACTTGTGCCTCAATGAAGGGAACTTCGCCTATTTTCATAGTGTGATGTCGTATGGCATTTTGCTGTGGGGAAATGCTGCCGACATTCAGACTGTTTTTGTGCTGCAAAAAAGGGCTATTCGTGCTATTTATAACCATAAAATAAGAGACTCTTTGAGAGAAAAATTTAAAGAAATTGGTATTATGACCGTCGCGTCCCAATATATTTACGAGAATATAGTATATGTTCATAAAAATATACATTCGTTTTGTAAAAACAGTGATATTCATTCAGTAAATACTAGGCAAAAGAATATGTTAGCGTTACCAAATACTAGGCTTAAAAAAAAAATTCTTTCAAAGGCCTTTGTATACGTTTCTACAATAAAATCCCAAATAATATTAAAGCACTTAACTTGAATAAATTTAAAGTCACTATCAAGGGCGCACTTATGAAAAAAGCATAATTATAAAGGTTCTGATTATATGACAGATAAAACTGCGTGGGATTGACAAAAAATATGATAATTGACGTTCAAAGGGTGTTAAAACTTTGTGATAATGGGATAAATTTCATTTGAGTAACTGTTCCATTCACACCGACAGGCATTTCTATATTATAAAAAAAATGTTTGTGAAATATAATATTGTAAGAGGAGACAAAAAAAATACAAGACCTTCCGAGTTTCTTGCCTGTTCTTCTCGAGAAGGCTCTCCCAATTTCCAAACAGGTGTAGAGTAAATTTTTTTTTCATTTGACTAGTATTTGCACACATCTTAATAATGATTGGGGTGTGTGTACATACAAGGATTAATTAATTTAGTTAATTAGATTCTTGGTTGAAGATTTTTATGTTTTTTTTTGACGTCAATAAGTGCCTGTAATGGTCTATATTGAATAAAGATTTTTGAGTTGAGTTAAGGCGTCCTTCGCTTTAAACAGCACTGAAAGCATTATTCCTGAACTCACTACCATAGCTTATTTAAATAATAAAAGAAAAGAAACACGCGTGGATGAGTTCCTATTATATAAGAACTATCTCCTTATTCCTAACTACCAGAAACCTTTCATCATCAGCTTAATAACATGATATGATGAGCGCCAGATGCAAATACCTGAATATCTTCAGAAAAAACATGAAATACGTTAGATGTGTCTATGAAATTTAACGATTTCTCTCAGTTTTCCTTTCTTAGTAACAATGTGACTACCTCAGAAGTATACTCTTTCGACTACAAAAAGAATTTTGAAAATCGGCTCACAGATAGCGAAGTAATCGGTGAACATAACAAAAACAGTTGCAGTCGGTTAATAACGGACTAACCAACCTCCTTAAATAAAACTATTAATCAAATCAAATCAAATCATTTATTCCTTTACAAAAGAAAATGGTGAGTACATTTGTAGATGGTCAGCTTCAAAATAGTTTATTATTTTATACGTCACTTTTAAAGAAATTGTAAAACGTAAAAAACTTGTACAAAAAGTCGTTCAAGCATTTCCATTTTAAGTATAATTTTCTAACAGAATTGTTAGTGCTTTTTATTGTAATTAGCAACAACGCTTGAAATTATTAACAACAACCTTATCATTAATTTTGAAATAGAGAGTAAATCGACTGAAAGCAATAGACTGCTACGTAAATTAATGAAAATCGCCTCAGATAAATAAGATAAGCGCAAAGATAATATTGATAGTGACACTTAGCCCTCCCCGGTTAATGGACTGGTATAGAGCGAATACCGTAGAAGCAAACACTTTACTATTGTCTGCAGTTTGTCAAAGACACCCTTCCTGAAACTGCCTTCCGTATTTCTAAGCATTCAGGCCTTGTAACCCATATGACCAAATGAAAGAAGCTCTATAAAGAAGATGAAATCAAACATTTTGATAGATGACGCCATTAGCACAAGAGCTGCTATATAGCTAAGAAAGTGGCAAGTTTGTTTCGATCGTGGCAGTACATCCCTATTATTAATATTTGTACGCAGTCGATCATTGCCATGTTCACGTAATCCTCGGAACATTCAGTTTCAATTAACGTTCTCAGACTAATTACAATACTGTCACCATGCCTAGAAATGGAATGCCTACTTAAGGAGCGTTCAATTATGCTCAGAGTATTTCTTAGTATATTTACTTAATGAATCTTTCCTAAGATGTGATTTGACGTGACAACAGCTGAAACCGCCGGAAATACGTACAACGCTGTTTGTGGGTGGGTAGGAAGAATAGAATAGAGTAGTATTATTTTCTTTATTGCAAAACTGTGTACAAAATGCTGGTGTTAATAATGCATTTACGGTAATTCAACAATTTACCCATAACGGGCATGCAATTTTAAAAGAGAAAAATTCATTACATACTACTCTTTACCTAGTCATTAAATTAGAATTAATTTGTTGTATAAAAGTATTAATTCCGTATTATAATTAAAATTTGAATTTAGATACTCATAATATAAGGATGAATGGAAATGAATTGATTACTTTTGCAATGCGGGGACCGGGAGAATTTAAATGGGATACAGCTTATCAATTTGATAGTTGATGTATTAACTTAACCTTAACACAATACTTAAACTAACAAATGAATCAAATAGTACATAGGGAGAAGCGTGTCAAACATTTACACTTTATTGCACATTTTTTAAATACAAAACAGCAACATGAAAAGAAACTATCAGTTTGCAGAAACAAATCCTCTGATAGACCACCTATGGCTAAATAAATGTTTGACCATGCTGCCCAATATCAAAGGAAAACATGTATGAATATCCAAGAGGCTTTTCAACGAATATATACAGACCAAAACGATTCATAGAAACCTGGATCGCAAACCAAAACCAATCCGATATAGCGGCATAGTTCAGTGGTCTAATGGACCTACATCTTAAACATCCGTAAATATGGATTGTCTAACCTTATTTCCCAGCATCAACTTTATTTTATTGGAAATGTTGCGTCACCCTCATAAAGGCATTAAATAGTAGAAGCACTTTTTATGCCACTGACTGTTCAAGGGCTTCATTCGAATCAGGCCTTCCTGAATGCCTAGCGCAGGCCGTGGACAAAGCTGGACAATAGACAAGAATTATCTTTCTCTCCGTCCTTCGTGTTATATAAGATTTTATTAAACGTTTCATTTGAAATAAAACGAAATACATCGTCTGTATCACTTTCTCCTCTTATTTGTCCACGGTCCGTTCTAAGCCTACGGATCTGGACAGTGGACTGGCTCCAAACGGGGCGAAGAGGTTCCGAAAGAAGGTTTTGCCTTTGTATATGGAAGACCAGTGAATTACCCACAGTTAAACTGAGTTCTACCCAAACAAGCGGGTCAATAAGCCTCTTGGTATCGTAATATAGATTATCTCGCCTTAAAAATCCAATCTTACTCGTATATTTCGGTGTAAGAACTTGTATTAACAAAATTTATAGCAGTTTGCTGTGTCATGTAGAAATCATATTATAACTTAAGCAAAATAAATACAACTACTGTGCTGTGTCAAAAAGCATTAATTAGCCGAATACTAACAATGTTACCAATTTGACTTAAACATTTGTTGTGTTAATTACGCCCCGGTCACATAATAATTAATTCTGTGCGACTGGCTCATCTTATCACATAAACTATGCATTACATTTACGGCAGGCTACATCCAATTAGCGGGCAACTGATATTTTTTGACTGTCACAAAGGAAACAAGACCAATATTTACGAAATATTTTTAACCAACTTTAACCGACGAAAGAAGTTCTCGCTCTACGCGATTACTCCGCCAATTGTGGACCGACTTTCAAAATAATTTTTTGTATTCGATAGTTAGAGTATACTCCTGAGGTGGTGGAACAGAGTATACTCCCATTGTCGTGATGGGGTGTCCCAAAAAAATCAAGGGAAACTTAAATTTTATATGTAGGTACGTACGTACGTCCAACGTGTTTCATATTTTTCTCCGCAGCTTTTCAGGTATTTGCATCAAGTAGTCATGAATCGAGCTGATAGCGGATGAATTCTATACTTTTAGGAGTTAGAAGTTAGTTTTTTAAATACAATAGGCACGTATTGACTCTTTGTATTCTTCGTATTCTTTCAAGTTACTACGATGAGCTGGTGCTAACTTCACGAAAAAGACAAAAATACAAAAAATAGAAACCGAACTCAAAAACACTTAAAAATACAGACACCATCACTTTTAATTTATATTTGAAGTCAGTGCAAAACGGTTTGATCTCCTAGAAAGCCATAAAAGGCACAAACTTCAATATAGAAATGTGATGGTGTCTGCAACCTTTATTAATATTTTTAACTTTTGTATTTATTGAAGTCTGTTATATTATTTTAATGAAACATTGTAATTTTATTTTGATACTAGCTGTGCCCGCGAACTACGTTTCGCCATCAAAATGCTTAAAACAGTGTTTAGTTTTTTCCTCCATTTTATTCCACAATGATACAACTTTATTCTGTCTTTCTTGAGCAGCGGCCATTTCGAAATTAGGACAATTTTCGTAGGTTCGTAATGCTCTAGGTACTCTTCAGGGCCATTCATTTAATACCCATATTGCTGGGTTTGAAAACGATCTTTTATCCATTTTTTCGAGCGGCGGCCATGTTTAATTTAGGGCAATTTTCCTAAGTTCATAACGCGCTACTCTTTGAGGCCTTTTATTTGATACTTATATTGCTAGGTTTGGAAACGAACTTTTATCCACCCTTTTTGAGCAGCGGCTATGTTGAATTTATGTCAATTTTGCTAGGTTCATAGTGCTTTACTCGTCAAGGCCTTTCATTTGATACCCATATTGCTGGGTTTGAAAACGAACTTTTATCTTTTTTTCAGCGGCGGCCATGTTGAATTTAGGTCGATTTTTCTAGGTACCTAATGCTCTACTCTTCTAGGCCTTTCATTTGATACCCATATTGCTAGGTTTGGAAACGAACTTTTATCCACCCTTTTTGAGCAGCGGCTATGTTGAATTTATGTCAATTTTGCTAGGTTCATAGTGCTTTACTCGTCAAAGCCTTTCATTTGATACCCATATTGCTGGGTTTGAAAACGAACTTTTATCCTTTTTTTAGTGGCGGCCATGTTGAATTTAGTTTAATTTTTCTATGTACCTAATGCTCTACTCTTCAAGGCCTTTCATTTGATACCCATATTACTGGGTTTGAAAACGAAGTTTTATCCATTTTTTTTGAGCGGCGGCCATGTTTAATTTAGGACAATTTTCCTAAGTTCATAATACTCTAATCTTTGAGGCCTTTCATTTGATACCCATGTTGTTAGGTTTGGAAACGAACTTTTATTCTTTTTTTTAGCGACGGTCATGTTTAATTTAGGTCGATTTTTCTAGGTACCTGATGCTCTACTCTTCAAGGCCTTTCATTTGATACCCATATTGCTAGGTTTGGAAACGAACTTTTATCCACCTTTTTTGAGCGGCGACCATGTTGAATTTATATCAATGTTGCTAGGTTCATAGTGCTTTACTGATCAAAGCCTTTCATTTGATACCCATATTGCTGGGTTTGAAAACGAACTTTTATCCTTTTTTTAGTGGCGGCCATGTTGAATTTAGTTTAATTTTTCTATGTACCTAATGCTCTACTCTTCAAGGCCTTTCATTTGATACCCATATTACTGGGTTTGAAAACGAAGTTTTATCCATTTTTTTTTGAGCGGCGGCCATGTTTAATTTAGGACAATTTTCCTAAGTTCATAATACTCTAATCTTTGAGGCCTTTCATTTGATACCCATGTTGTTAGGTTTGGAAACGAACTTTTATTCTTTTTTTTAGCGACGGTCATGTTCAATTTAGGTCGATTTTTCTAGGTACCTGATGCTCTACTCTTCAAGGCCTTTCATTTGATACCCATATTGCTAGGTTTGGAAACGAACTTTTATCCACCTTTTTTGAGCGGCGGCCATGTTGAATTTATGTCAATGTTGCTAGGTTCATAGTGCTCTACTCATCAAGGCCTTTCATTTGATACCCATATTGCTGGGTTTGGAAACGAACTTTTATCCGGTTTTTTTTTTTGAGCGGCGGCCATGTATTTTTGAATGATGAATTTTAGGCGATTTTCCTAGGTTCATAATGCTCTACGCTTCAAGGCCTTGCTACGAGTATATCGCTAGGTTTGGAAACGAACTTTTATCCACCTTTTTTGAGTGGCAGCTATGTCGGCGAATTTACGTCAATGTTACATTAGGATCAAGAGCCCCGTACGTAAGTCTACGCGTAACCCAGAATCATTGCAGTCAGATATTTTCTTTTAATTATCAATATTAATAAATTACTTTTAATAGTTTTAAATGGATGAAAGAGTTTGATTCCTTAGTCATAATGTAAAAACATATAACACCTTTCAAAATACCTTGAAAAGGGTATTTTCACTTTTCAACATTTCAAACATTTCAAAAATTGTGCCGATTTTGTGAAAATTGGTCAAGAATAATTTAACCAACCTACAAATTTTATATTTGTGACGTGATATAAATGCTTTATACATCGGTTGTATGGCTTGATCCTTTTGCCTTACCACCACGGTATTACATAAGAAAAAAACTTCTTGGTTGGCGAAAACCAGATGGGCGCAGCCAATAACAGAAAAGTTTTTTTTTGCATTATGTAACAGACTTGTCAAAATAATTTCACGTGCGCCATGTTGATTTTCTACTTATTATCGAAAATTTTATATGGTATTTTTTGACTAAAAATAAAAAGTAAATTTAAACAAATTAAATTATGCCTAAATGTTCTTCCGGAAAATTCTAAGCATTGTGGTGTAAGCCATATCAAATTCTGTCCAGTAGTTTCGGAGATCTTTCCGGACAAACAGACAAACAAACAAACAAACAATTTTTTTTTTAACTATTCTATCGTGTTCTGCTAATGATTTTAATGCGACCTGTGTATTTTTTTTCTTAATATTTCGCAATTACAGATTTTTGTATCCCTACGATTTTATTATATATGGAGATATGGAGATTACAAAGACTCTTTTTTTACTTAATCTGTACCTATTTATAAAAGGCTTTAGTGACTGACTGAGGTATTACTTAACGTAAAGCCCAAACTACTTGAGCTAGAAGTGTGAGACTTACTGAGTTTCGGGTTAAGGGGTTCGTTGGCTTATGTAGGCGCCCAAGGTAGGATTTGTCAAAATTCCCATAGGAAGCTAAGAAATTCTCATACAAAAAATAAGGTCACTGCAGTGTTCAAATCAAAACGTAGTTCGCAGGCACAGCTAGTAAAAAGTAAACTATTGCTTTAGTTTACCTAGCTTGTTATAAAAACCAGCAATGTGTGTGAATTAGTGTGAATGTCATCCTTCTTGAAAATCACCATTATTCTTTAACTCGAAGTTAGTAACAATGTAGAGTGCTTTTCAGCCAACCACCAACACATCCGTCAATGACTAAAATAATAATCATTAAAAGTAGATAATAGTTAATAGGTAAGCATACATTCCTATTGAGTATAACGTTAGATAGGAGTAAGATCTGAGCTGATGATATCGGTAAGTATTTTGAAAAAAACTTATTTAAAGAAGTATGTTCTTTATTTCATTTCCATACTATAAAATTCTTAAAAATTCGTGACCCTATTGAAAATAAATTACAAAACTGTATCCCGAAGATGTTCACGTAGTCATCAAATTCCAAATACCAATACGTGTCATATGTCCAGTGTTTTAGAAATCTACGAAAGGAACATGAAAAAAAAATTGGCATCATCCATCATCCCAATTGCCCGACGACGTCACGTTAGTTATTTCACGTCGCTTATCAAGGAGCTACAGCACTGTATCATTAATTTGAAGTATCTCTAATTTTAATAATCACGGACAAACATACATACAAACATACAGGCCAAACTGAGAACTTCCTTTTTTTTGAAGTCGGTTAAAAACCGGCCAAATGCGAGTTGGGCTCGCACACCGAGGGTTCCCTACAAATTATTATATATCGTCTAAGTTCCTAACAATACATATTTACGGTTTTCATTTTGTCCCCCTTTATATTATAAATAATGTCCTAGGTACATTGAAGATGTGAATCTGCCAAATGAACTGATAATTTTTTTTAGATATTAATTTAACCAATTGAACAAAATATGCTCTTTCATTACATTATTGCAAACATAATATTAATTCATGTAATAATAACTATTATATAAGTGACACTTTTAACAAAACAATAATTACAAGAACCTTCTTTTCATAAAGTGGGTATAAAGAATCACTTCGTGCAAAAACATAATCATGCTCTTCCCACTATGCTCTCTCGCTTTCCGCGCGAAACCACTGCATTACAAAAGTATGTACAACGTCTGAATAACCCATCAAATGCAGCCCACCTCCAATATTTTTTTTAAATATAACCTTAAGTCAAATCTCTACGGGTCTAGGGGATTTTTCAATCTGCTTATGACCACGACTGGTGAAACCTGGCCGAAACTTTTTTAAAATAATCCGCAAATATTCGTCATCTCAATTCGTTTTCGGGATATTTTCTGATCGAAACCGGGCTAATATCGATTTGTAAAAAAAACTTTTTTTGAAACTTCATTTTTTTTCTATTTTATAACCATTTATCGAGACGCGTCTTCTGACACCCTAATCAGCCACGTAGTCTCAACCTCAGGGGGCAATGTCGCTTAACTCGAACCTATACCGCATCGACAAAAAAAAACATTTTCAAAAAAACTGTTGGTTTCGTCGTGATATTACCAATAGCTTTTTTTTATTACACTTTTTTGTTTACCCGGGATTCACAGTAGAAAACTTGAATTAAAAGATTAATTCTTCGATAAAATTAAGCATAGTGTTTCTCATTTCAATATATGCATATCATGAAAACTCACACTGTATTATTTACATTACAATGAAGAAATAAAATACAAAATAAACATTTATTAGCAGCGGAGCCACAATCTACATGCCGGGTATAAGTGACGGTATCCCATTTCTTTTTACAGTAAGTTCAGACCAATGTTAATAATTGTTAATCTATGTTTATTTTTCCCGGAAAAAGGAGATTTCATTTTTAATTTTTATTCATGTTACGCAATGTATGGCGCGCCGGCATCATTTTTGTTCCGCTCACACCGGTGCGGTGACGTTCGATGACCCAAACAGCTGATTCCGCGCGCAGTATGATGGAAATGTACGATTACATTGCGAAGTTTATTTTTTGTGTAATTATTGTGGTTTTTTACAGAATATGATTTGTAAACGTTAACTAAGTTATATTAGTTACACCAGAAAATTAAGAAAAAAATTATCAAAAATTCGGAATATTTATGAGTTTTCCGGGAGAAAATTTCCGTGATTTTCACATTAGGATCATGGTCTCAACTCAACTCATGGTCTCAAGAAATGGGACACCGTCACTAATACCTGGTAATATTCTATTTAAACATGCCCTTAGTCATTAACTCAAAACTTGCATTCTTTGTATTTTATGAATCTACTATGTAAACGTAACTTAAGCAAAATTCAAAAAGCGGTACCTTCTAGAACTATATTTTTTAGCTTTAATTTGATTGGTTTACGCAGTACCTGCAACCATCTTTGTTTGTTGCCTTCAACAAACAACCTATATCGATTCCTGTTTTCATTTGATGGATCCTATTTTGTGGTATCTAAAGTGTCCGGCGATTTATGCGCACCGTATTGCTGTCTCGCTATCTTTTTATATCAGTAATAAAAAAGGAATGCCGTAACACTTATCATATTGTTTTCTATGTCTAGTAATTTTCTATTCAGCGAAGAACGTTGTAAAAAGTTAAAACTGTGTTTGTTGAAAACTATCTCATCTATACACATATTATGGATCGAATAATCTTTTCTCTGGAACTACTGAACCGATTTTGAAAATTCTTCAATCGGTATACCTGAGAGACATGGGCTATATTTGGTTGTGACTAATAATATTTTTTGGAACAAAGTTCTTTATGGAACGTTGTGGGAAAGGGGCTAGCCGGCAAAAACTGTACGTTACAAAGAAGCGTTACAGAGCATTTCATCATCAACAGCTCATATACATCCCCACCGAGGGGCTCGAGCCTACCCTAAACTAGGGCAATTAGGCCTTAGTCAAGCATGCTCGCCAAGTGCGGGTTGGTCGACTTCAAACGCAACCTGTGAAGAAATTGAAGTAAATAAAGATTCACAGGTGTGTGCAGGTTTCCTCACGATGTTTTCCTTCACCGTAAAAGCGACAAATAAACGTATTTATGCATATGAATTCAAAATTTAAAAACACATTGGTATGTGGCGGGGCTCGAACCGCTACCTCCTGATTGGAAGGCGACGGCCTTACGCACTACGACATCGACGCTTTTGTTATTAAAAATGGATTAAATATAATAAAATATTTGTCGAATAGCATAAATAACTTCGTTCCTATATGTTGCCCCCGTCACCACATGATTTTTTTTAACTAGCGACCCACACCGTTTCACACTGGCCAGTAATTTTATATTTAAAAAAAAATACACGCTGCCGCTGGCACAGATAATACAGTTGCGAGCTTATAATAAATACCTACATTATAAGAGCTGTAATAAGAATTATTATATATGTGTGTGTGTGTGTGTGTGTAGACCTGTAAATCAATATTTTATCTCAATTTAATTATAACCTTCTAGTAACGTGCACATCATTTGAACGCAGATAGTGTAATGTAATTATTTTTTTACATAATTCTCAAATTTACAACATAGCTTCGCGCGCCGCTCCGCAATTATACTGCCATAATTTTTCCTTCATGATCTGTCATCAGTAGCCCGCGGGCCGAACATCGTAGGCCGATACGACCAACGAGCCATGGTCCAGCCACCGATGTCACGTGACTTGATTAAATTTCATTAAGTTTAATAATGTCCTCCTAACGATATTCGATGACGGGCGGCCAATCTCAACAGAGACTAGCCACCTGCGCAGGATATATTATGGCTCTTTTCATAGCGCTGCGTGTCGCCGGTCGCGTGCGCCGCGGCCGGTCGAGTCGAGCTACCTTTCATAGTGTTGCGCACAAACTATATAGAGATACTACGTATTGCGCAGTCGACCGGGGTTGACGTGTACAGTCATGGACACAATTTAATAACAAAAGACTTATTTTGATCTCTTTACTGTATTACCAAAACAAAAAACGCCGTGCCAGTCGAAAAGGAAAATTGTTCATGCATCCTATAACTTCGCAGCGTTTGTTGAGTGGTGCATTCGTAACACTGTTTTCCCAGTTGCAAGATGATGAAATTAAATTGTTCAATTATTTTAGGATGTCTAAAAGAACGTTTGACGAACTGCTTTTTAAAATTGAAAATAATAACTTATACCAGTTTATACCGAATAGCTATATCCCCTGCGGAACGCTTGGCAGTCACATTAATCACAAGTGTATAAGTACATACATATAACATGATATAACCAAGTGTATTGAAAAAATTACACAGAAGGCTAAACAACATTTGCTGGATGAGCTAATCTTTACATAGTATATAATGGTAAAAAAAAATTAACAAGCTTTTATTATTGCATTGTCACGCAATATACATACCTACTTATGCATGCAAAATTTCAGCTCAATCGGAAGTCGGGAAGTGGGTCAAATTTAGCTTGCAAGATTTAATTACAGACACGGGACAGGTGAAAGTAAATAAAAGCTTGTAATAAATTAACAGTCACAAAAAAAATTAAACAAGCTTTTATTATTGCATTGTCACGCGATATACTATACATATTCATGCAAAATTTCAGCTCAATCAGAAACCGGGAAGTTGAACCTCTCTTATCAATAATTCCGTATCAATTAATCTCTAATATACATAATTATACAAATGTATATATCTATATAGTATTTTATGTTAATAGCTTGCATGATATATCAATACACTGTTATATTCCCACATATTGTACGAGTATACCTACTGTAACATAGACCGAGATCTGTTAGGTGGATGCCTGGAGTCCTGTAAAACAGGTTTTGCAAAAAACCTTAGTTCAGGCTCCAGTCTCCGCCAATAAGTAGGAACGAATGTAGTATACTAATATTGATTGTCAGAATACAAGAAATTGTAATGTTATTGGTGGAGAAATAAATATATTATTATTATTATTATTATAATTGTCGCTATGATTGTACAAACGCACACGTCGCGCACGCCCAACTCTGAAAGCTCACACCCCGCGCGTCGATCGTCGCACGCAGTGCGCGCGGGCCCGGTCCAAGCCCTCGCGCCGGTCGGTGCGTGTCGCAAAACGCGACCGGCGCGGCGCACGCAGCACTGTGAAAATCACCACTGGCTACATACAAATTCCGACACGCAGCGCTATGAAAGGGGCTTATAGTGCACAAGTGACTGCGTAAACGCAAGTACACTCTCTGTTCCTTCACTTACCTAGTCCGTTGGGACGGTTAGCCGACACGACCGACCAGGGTGAGATCAGGCGCAAGACCCACTGTTTAACGTGCTTTCCGAAACACGGAGGAGCTCAAGATGTATCGTATTTTGGTCACCCATCGTGTGACTGACCACAACAAACGTTGCTTAACATTAGCAATCGTTCGCTGAGCGCACGCGCCAATGCGCCACAAAACTCCTCCAGCCACCTTCATTATAAGTCTCCTCAGTCAGACATAGGGCTGATCGATGGAATACTTCTGTCGCGGTATATGATACCATTACGTATGACGCAAACTACACTTATTTTATCAGATATAGATTATTAAGGAAGCCACATATTCAAGTCTATAAATTATTGTGTACTGAATTTGACAAAATTATTGATATAAAGTTAGCAAACACTTTAAACGAAAAATTACCGAACCCTTTTTCCACATAAGTATAACATGCTCCAATATTCTTTTTGCGGCTGGGCCTAGGTAGCAGATGGCCAGCATCCATTGTTCAGTTGTTTGTCTAGGTCAAACCTTTTTATCAAACTTTCATAGAATGATAAAAGTTTAGACCTTTCCGCTGCCAGTTTAGTAAAAGGTTTACGAGTACGTTCCTTGCAACTTCAAAATTAACACGCTTTTATAGTTTGCGTGTCATTTTTAATAACAAAATTATGGTTAATATATCTGTTTTGTTGTGTGGCTAAACTTTATAACAATATTTGCTGTATTAATAATAAAACGTTATTCATCAAAACGAAAGCTTTTACGGTCTCTTTTTTTTACTTTGAAGCAAAATCAGTTATTAATTAAAATCGCATCATAGTGTAACGAACAATTTTCGATGAAGCCTTTTACAGGGAAAGAATTTTTCCCCGCTCAGATTCGAATCCCTACATGATTGATGATGTCAGTACCAAGAGAGAACGGTGTCAAAATATTCCCACATCATACTTATGTTGTTCAACCGCATGGACAAAGAATATATGAGTTTTGGTAACACGTAGTACACACGCAAATCGTATTTTGAGTGAGGAAATAGCAGCAGTAGGTAAAAAAATCTGTAAGGCACGCGCCGCCTCTAACAAAAAGCCTTAGATCATGTTTATTTGTAAATTTCCTTGAACAATCGCAACACTGCTAATCACTTAAGTTTTCCTGAGTTGATCAGCTTAACTTGCGTCTATATAGTTAGTCCCGGATCATCCCTTTAATGACTAGTATTAAGCACGCTAATGGCAGATTTCACTTGAATCAATTTTCACAGGAATAATTGTGCAGCGTTTTTGTGTTTTTGCGCAACTAACAGAAGTTGGAAAACATATCTTGCCTAAAGATCGCGCATATGTTATTAAAATATTCTCATTATTGAAATTTATTACTACTAGGAATAACTTTTATACAACAGGGAACATAATGAATGTTGCCTCTTTACTTCCGTTCGACTGAATACAATCTTTCATTTGGTACATATTAGGTCCTTACATATGAAATTGGCGTTTTGCCGTACTCCCCACTTTGATCTCAAATATCTCCTCTATGGTAAGGGATTCCAAATTCAAATTTATACAGCTATTTACTCATGTATTTGTGTTTCGAAAATTATAATTCACTTGTTTTTTCCTCAATTGTTTTGGACTTTTCAACCAATTGTTTTGTTTTCAACTTTTTTGGAGTCAATTTTCGTTTGGGGTATGGTTTAGCTGGTTCGGCAGGGTTCAGCCATTGCGATGAGCACTTCCGATTATCGTACAGGACCCACTTTTTATCACAAGTAATGATTCGATTTAAAATTCCTTCATTATTTTGCCGGTTGAGTAATGTAACGCAGCAGTCAACGCGCGTTTGTTAAATTTGCTTCACTCAATTCGTGAGGTACCCTTCAAGCTTTTTCACCTTCCCAATTTGCTTCAACTGGATTAAAATAGATTTATCACTAACACCGCAGCCTGCAGCTAACTCGGACATGGTTTGCGATGGATCCGCTTCCACAATAGCCTTCAATTCTTCATTATCAACTTTGGTCTCCGGCCGTCCACGGGGCTTGTTCTGCAGGTCGAAATTTCCAGAATGAGAACGTTGGCACTAAAAACGCACAGTGTTTTCTTATGCGGCACCATCGCCATACACGTCATTAATCCTTCGAGCCGTTTCTGCAGCACTGGTGCCACGGTGGAACTCGTACTCGTAAATAACGCGATATTTCAAGATTACATTTTTTAAGCTGAGTGACGCAAAAAAAAATAATTGAGGAAAAAACAAGTGAAATATAATTTTCGAAACACAAATACATGAGTAAATAGCTGTGTAAATTTGAATTTGGAATTCCTACCCATAGAGGAGATATTTGAGATCAAAGTGGCGAGTACGGCAAAACGCCAATTTCATATGTAATATATTTAAAATACATCGGTTATACATTTTAGTTAGTAATATTATTGCATACTTAAAAAATAAACGCAAAAAAAACTTGAAAACTATGAATAATTTGAATTCGTGACTGAAATAAAATGTTATGTCTATCTTTGATTGACTTACCTACGATAACGATTTTCAAAAATGCAAAAAGACTAACTGAAAGATTTTTACCAAGACGATGTCGGTAATAAAAGTCTACGTCCGAAAAACCAATAAAGCTACTTGATAGACCATTAGCGATAAAATTCTACTATACAAACGATAGAAGTCCAAGGACTTTAGATTCGAACACGAACAATAAAGTTGACAAGTCCTTAAACTCGTGAAATGTTACGAGCACTAATGAATTAAAAATTAAAGCCCAAACTACACCATTTTCAATAATATTACACTTTGTCTGCGCTATCGCTAATAATAAAAACCGGCCAAGTGCATGTCGGGCCACGCGCAGTGTAGGGTTAGTCGTAGTTGCAAATGCCAACTATGAGTACACACTCACACCTCACAACACGTAGCCACAAATTACTAAATACGTTGCTATTAAATTAGGCATTATTATTAAAGCTGCAATGATTTTATAATTCCTTAACTTCACGTGGTTCGTAAATTTATATTCAGTACTAATTTTCAATGAAATTTTACTTTTCCGAGTACATTTTATAAGTTAGTCGTCTATAACTTTTTAGTTTGTACTTAGTACTCAACTCTGATAGTTTTCCTTTAAACTTCGTTATACACGGTGTTTCATAATAACCAATAAATACTCAATTCCTTATCTAAAACTAATTATTAAAATGTGTTTACACGTAATGTCATTCAACCCAAAATTTTCATGTATATCGTAGTATCATCATCATGTCTATGATTTACATGAAAATTTTGGGTTGAATGACATTACGGGTAAACACAGTTTAATAATTAGTTTTCGATAAAGAATTGATTATTTATTGGTTATTTTGAAACACCGTGTGTATACTACTGTTGTAATTTTTTTCACGTGTCCATGTAATTATAACCGTTTACCAGATAGAGGGGGGGGGGACACTTACCTCTAACAAAAAATTGCACTTTAAAACCAAATATTTCAGAAACGGATCCCTAAATCGAAAAATGGTGTTCTAAACCTTACATTATTTTTTAAAGACCTATTTAACAATACCCCGCACGATGGGTTAGTTGAGAAAAAAATTACTCCCACACACTTGTATGGGAGCTACCCTAAAAATAATTTTTTTTTCCACCACTTTTTCAGCATGATTAATATACATACCCATACCAAATTACCGCTTTCTAGTACTAATAGTCTCTGAGTAAAAGCGCGGACAGACAGACAGACATGGCGAAACTATAAGGGTTCCTTGTTTACTACGGAATCCTAAAAAGGACCGAATTTTATCCTTTTTTTTTTTTTGTTTTTTAAAAAACGTCGCCCCACACTAGGATTTTCTCCTGTGTCGTGGGTGCAGTTACAAACATAGAATATCACATGCACATACGCCCGGACCGGAACAAATTTCTGTAGGCCATACAAAACATTTGTCCCGTACGGGAATCGAACCCGCGACCCGTTGCGCAGTAGGTGATCACTCGACCTCTGCGCTAAACGTGTCGTCGATCAGTGACTAATTTAAGCAGTAAAAACTTCTGTGACAATATCAACTGTTATAAACTCATAAATTCGCAGAAAATTGTAATGATACACAAAACAATTATGTGGATTAACCTAGTCGATTGAATTCCTTTTTTGCATAAGTAAATTTTTCTTACCTATTTTAAACGCTCATATTATATTATAAGTACCTTTTAACAACTTTACAAAAGCTACAAAGTTTTGATTGAAATTTTTATCCATTCAACCTATAAACGTGCCACTACTTGGCATAGTTTTTTTTTTACCATGAGAAGGTTCTGGCCATCTGGTACATCTCCACGCTGACCAGGCGGGCTTACAATTTTCCATTTATTTACAAAGGTGCTAAATTGCTGTAAACTCCCTTAGTCGGCTCTTACCACATCCATGGGAAGAAGGAATAGATGTATTCTAAATCCCTCACCGCACGAAATTCGAAATTCACCTGATAAATAATAAATCGTTCATTCTCGACATCATACATACTTATTTTGGCGATAAGCCTCGATGTTACCAGGAATTTACCACAGACACACCTATTTTCCATGTTCTGTGGGATTTCTCTATAAGGAATGTCCTCAAGTCAAGGGTGGAAACGCACAGGATAAGATAATAGCTAAATACGTATTTGCTAATCTTGTGACATAGCCTGTGAACCTGAAATCACCTGGGTGTATAAATTATACAATTTGCTTAAGGCGCATAGTAAAGTCAATCATAAAAAATCACTGCAGAAAAAACCGATTCTCTTCATAAATATTGAATAAAAAAATCTTTAAAAAAGATATGTTATTATTCAACGCATTCTTTAGAGGATGGTCTTCTTAATTTTTTGATAAATTAATTAAAACTTGGTTAAAATGTGACCCAAACATGCCTCGATTTTAAAACTGTAAACCTAATCGCTTCGTAAATATTAGGTTAAATCATATACTTTCGATTTCAATAAATAAAGTGAACAATATTCTAGGGGATGATCTTTTTAGATTTTTCTTATTCGCCTTTATTAATTTTTTATTGAAATAATTCATCTTACGTGTAAAGGTTTGCTTAAATATTCCCCTCGCTCTCACTCACTCACTCCTATGTAATCAGTGCGGGACGACCGACGCAAGGTCATTGGGAGCACTATGCGCCTTAATACACCTAGGTAAAATCCCCCAGATGATTTAAGTCTACTGAACCGAAAACATTACAATGTAGTAATGTTCAACCTCACATTATAATCAATAATTTAGGTCCGTTAAGGATAACGTTCTTGTTGATCCTACATAGCTCTCCGCTTATAAACTGTGTTACCTGATGTCAGCGATCCGTGTTTCTACCTTAAGTTTTAACGTAGAATTCAACGATCCGTGTTAAGTTTCAACGTAGAATTCATCTAGTCAATCCTTCCTCGATCATTGTAGCTAGCATTAAACGCACGTTGTGCCCCGCCCATGATCATTTCTTCTGTGCAAAAAGAAGGATTCCTCCAACCACAAAGGTAAAATAATATTTCCACAGAAAAATCATTTTAGGTTTTTTTCCTCTGTACACAGATACTATATCGGATACATTGAACATTCATCAAAATAAAAAATAGCATCAAAAGTACCTTAGGGTTGTTAACCACTTTTTTGGCCGAACGTACGAAGAATAAGATTGTTGAAAAAGTAAGTAATATATTTTTTTCTGAAAAGGATTGATTACATGAGCATCTTTTATCAGCTGCTCGAGACCTTTTTACATGTGAAGACTTTTTCTCATAGGGAACTAGGGCAGAATGTATTCGATATAAATATGTAACTACTTTCATTCATTGACTATTTGTGAGGTATATACTGACGCAAAATGACTTATTGTGAAATTTAAATAACAAAATGAATTCGCCATACTATATAAGTATGTATTTCATCTAATAACTGTCTCTACCGTCAACTAAGTACTTACTCGTATGTTTAAGAAATTATTGTAAGTAATAGCGCTGAGATTATCTACTTATGTTTAAAAAATTATTGTATATAATAGAGCTGAGATTATGGAATTATTATTTTTTCTTTTTTTACTATACACACGAATCCCGTAAAGATATATGTAGATAGATCCATTTACCTATTCTATAACCAATATTTATACACATAACTCTTACGAAATAAAACTAAGCTATGATAAACTAAAACGCTTTTAATTTCTACTATCAGAAACTACCATGTGGATTATTGTCTAAGAAAAAATCTATCACGATCGCCTATAATTAGACTGCCATTGCGGCGTGAACACAAGACTCTGCGCAGACTTCCTTTTATAAAGGACTGATGGATGGACTGCGACTGTCAAATTGTAAGCGATCGCGATAGATTATTTCAACAATAACCCCTCAGGGCCTTACCATGATCGCTTATAGCAAGGTTAATTCAATATTGAAACAGAGACACCGATAATCATAGTTAAGGGGCAGGGGGCTGATTCTCACTTATTTCGTAAAAAAGTTCGAATTCGATATTTTTCTCGAGCGGTAATTAGGGCAGTGATTTTGTAACTCATCGATTGACCGGCAATCGTTATCGAACTGGATGACTTAATGAAGAAAAGCGGAAATATGTTCAATAGCTATAAGTATTGGTTGATTTCTTCAACAAATATACCGAGATCACTCAGACGACGACGTTACAGAATGACATATTAAAAATCAGTTTTAATCAAACAGAATTATCAAATCTATACAATGGCAGAGTGCCGCCAATCAGAACAGAATGTATCCAGCTCCGGCATTTCCTTATGGAAAGTCGCTTGTATTGTTTCGAGTGATCGGGAGTAGTCGAGATGTCAATTGCAAATTTATGATATGGTGTTTATTTACTATTCTTTTTTTTAATTGAAATTTTTACATATTTATTACATTCCCGTTTGACACAAGCTATGCCATCTATGAAGTTTTGGATGGAACTACTAACCGTAGCCCATGCACGACAGGATGTTACTGTTACCTTATACTAATACTATTTATTTATTTTACTAATCCCCGCTACCACTCAGAATATCGAATATGGAAATATTAATGATATGAATTTTAATTATTTCCCATAGAATAATGTATCATTCACAGAAAGGTTTTATTTATACAACAACTAAAGAGGGTGTGCCCATTTTGATCAGTGTCCGAAAATAAGTTTCTCTTGCGTCGTCGCTTTTTGACTATCATATTCATTGATTTATCATATTGTACTTATTTTTTTTTTCAATGACATTATATTATATTTATTGTAGAATTTCGCTTGACATTTTGTTTGTCTAAATAAACGCCTAAAACTATTATTTATACTAATGAAAATAATTTCATTACTGATTTATTTATCTATAACAGCTGTGCCCGCGAACTACGTTTCGCCTTAATTTATTTTTTCCCGACATCTTCAACAAATATCGTTAATGTGAAATTAATACAAAAACTTAACAAATTATATACTAAAACCTTCCTCGAGAATCACGGTATCGAGTGGTGAAAACCGCTCGAAAATCGGTGCAGTAGTTTTTGAGTTTATCGCGAATAGACAGACGCGGCGGGGGACTTAATTGTAAGGATAAATAATTATTTAATAGAATAATAACAAAGTGAAAAATCGATCTTACTACTCGAGATAAGTCAAGCGACGTTCCGTCAATAAATGGCGGACTTCGACATGTCTACTTGTGTTCTGTCTGATTGGATGAACTGTGACTACCGCTCGAGAACAAATTCGAGTTCGAACTTTTTTCGAATTCGTGAGAATCAGCCCCCTGGAGTAACATCGCCAACTTTCTTACCAAAATTCTCGTGAAATCACGGGAACGGACAGAGAAAGAAACCGCGTAGGTTTCGTACACTTTAGCTATACAATTTTATGAAAGCGTTCGCTTTTCAGTGGCGCAAATCTATCGGATCGTTTCGAACCGACCACCTAAATTATCCCGGCTGGTCAGTTAGGTCAAGTTAGGTCAGCCGTGTTTCGAGTTGGAATGTATTTTTCATTTCTCATATTCGGCAAGTAGTGTTGTTTTGATCTGATTATTGGGTGGAAATGCTGCTTCCCTCCATAGAGAGGGAAAAACTCATACAAATTACTTCCCACCTAAGGGCCGGAATGAACTTTAAAAATAGAACTGCTGTCAGCTGTGAAAAGTTTTATGTAAATAAACTAATGAAAAAATGCTGCTTCCATGCTTATTCCACCATCTCCCTTTTACTACCGAGGCACCCGGAGAACGGCAATTCCTACTCGGACTATAGCCGGGTGTCCATTCTTTCGACCCTCGATTAATAATCTACTATTCCCACCGCACCGTTCCGTAGGCCAATTGGCAGGATTGTGTGCTAAGTGTAGGGCTCCCCACAGAAGACGAGGTCATCCCGCTAGTCTAGTGGTTGCAACTAGTTGGTTGGGTCAGATCTAAGAGTTCAATACCCCATGTAGGGCGAAAAATCACTTCCTCTTCTTTCTTTCTTGTTCCACTACGTCACCATCATCCTTATTTCAGCCAATAGACGTCTACTGTTGAATATAGGCCTCCACTACATGATTGATGAAGGTTGATACTATTATCGAATCAAATCCCCAAACCGATCGATCTTGTGCCTCCAGCATCCAGCGGTCTCTCGCGACTTTCGCTAGATCCTCGGTTCACCTTGCGGGGGTTTCCACCAACTCTGCATCTCCCGGTACGTGACCGCCAGTCGAGGACCTTTCCTCCCCAACGGCAGTCAGTCCTGCAAGCAATACCTGCCCTGCCCTGTCCGCTGTCACATAAGGTTTCAAATTCTTTGAGCTATGTCGGTGACTCTAGTTCTTCTACGGATCATATCCTTTTTGATGAGAACTACTTTTACTACTTGCATATGAAGGAAGTGTCATTCCTCGTCGTGCCATTGCATGTTTCTTTATAGCAGCAAACATCTAATGTGAATCCAAATTTTTCTTTCGAAATAGCAATCATCGACTCAATTCTGGTGCCCTAGTTTTTTAGCTTGGTTGTTAGTGATCATTTGCGAGGTCTTGTAAACACTTCTGGCCAGCTACCAGAATCAGCATCTTACCAGAATTTGTCGCCATAATCACAATGTCGACATGGTTGTATTCCATTTATAAGAGGTGAGATATCCAGTTCTTCTTAACATCATCGTCATCCCAGCCATAACACACCCACTTCTGGGTATGAGCTTCCCCCAAAGAGCAGGATTAGGGCCGTGTCCCACCACATGTGACGAAAGGAAGATTAGTGAGGCAGAAGATGCTTGTTCCTAATAATTGAGGGATTTGCCCTTACATTTTCCTCCTTATAGTCACTTACCATCAGATGAAATAAAGGCCAAGAACATCCTTACTGTGAATAAAAACTTTCGACTTAATCCTTACCATGTGACCATTTTTTTCGTTAGAAAGATTTATGGATACATTATAGTGTTATGCTAAAAAATCAATGATATAAAGTGGATTTCTAGATCGATGTCCAAACCTCTAATTTCCTTTCAGTTTATTCGATAATAGCATCGACCTTCATCAATCAGTTAGTTTTGGTTTAGATCTTGGGCGAGAGTTTGCACAGTCTCAGTCTAGTCGACCCTCGTAAATAACAGCCGTTAACTAGAATGACTTGGGAGAGATAAACGTCAGGCCCAACAAATATGATATAGGTACAAATTGTGAATAGTTCTGTGCCTAAAATATATGAAATATTAGTGTAATATATTCCACGCTATACAGGTTGGATAAGAAAGTTGTATTCGGGAAACTACCTGGCGATTACTTCACCTTTTTAAGTTCGATAGCATTGTGAAGTAAGGGTTTAGCAACAATTACTTAAGTTCTAGATACAGTCAGTATTGTGATAGGTGAAAATAAATTTAAAAAAGCATCGCGTTCTCCAACCTTCTTCATGCTTATACATTCGCGTGATCTAATTCTTCTACTATGATCAAATTATCACGCAGGCGGTACTGGCAGTATATGATTATTTAGTACCAATATAGATAGTTATTTATTTGTAGGCAAAAGTAATATGGTAAATAATATAAACATTGTCACTTTTGTATATTTTTCTCATTAAAAATTAATTTTAAAATCAATATTAAAATGTAAAAAAACATCATTGAAAGTTACAGATTCTCCTTATATTTAATGGGTACCTACCGACTGTTAAAGTAGCTATGGTTAATTCTAAGAAAGGTTTTTCAATTTTTTAACGTTATCACATTAAGTGCAAAGTTAAAATCTTTATCAATCCTAAATAGTCATTTGAATTCCCAAAAAAAAAATAACAAAACTTAATTATTGTTTTCAAAAACCTATTCAATGATACCCCTGTGAAAGTGGTACGTAGACTTTCACTTTGATTTTTATCATACAAGAGATATGACAATTTTTGCTTAGCATTTTTATTTAGAGCTGTGCCTGCGAACTATGTATGTTTCACGTTATTTATAAGATTTTTCATTACTCATACTCTGAAAGTAGGTCTGTAGTTGCCTAGAGAGGGGATTGAAAGTAATACTTTTCAGCCCTAGGGAGAATCTCTTTCAACTGACAGCTGTCAAATTATAAAACAAACTAGTTCTATTTTCACATTTCTATTGAACCATGTTCTAACTTTCTATACAGCCACTCAATTACAGCACTATGTAAAATTGAGTTAAACATAAAGTTAAGTATTAATTAAGGAATATACATATTTTTTAAATAGCGTTATTATAATTTACTTTTAACTATTTCTTTAAAATAATATAGATCCATTTTTTCAATGATGAAAATGAAAAATAATGGCTTAATAGCTGGCCGTCGACAAAAAAAAACAAAATAAGCGGGAAAGCGGCAATCCGATCTTCATTTGTTTTTTTGAGTTGTAGAGTTATCTGTATACTTCCGTATAGAAGAGATATATATTTACACAATGAATTCATCTGATTCAAATATGGATTTCCTGATTTCATAAGAAAAGAGGCTGAAGCAGAAGCTGTTGATTTATTAAAATAAATATCACTCATTTTTTCTTTAGCTAATTCATGTTCTTTTTTACTTTCCTTGTATTCGTAATGAAAAGCACAGTATTTACCTAGGGTTAACGACTTATTTAGTCTCTCGAACTATAGACCAAACCAAACCCCGTCACGGAGCTATATAAGTTACTTTCACCCCTAGGGTAACAATGTACTATTACGGTATCATACGCAAAACTTTTTTAATACATTGAACTTTTCACGCGTTTTAAACATGCATCTATCTCTCTCGATTTCAAACAAACAACGGAGACAAAATTATAGTATTATCACATTTATTGTTATTTAGAAAGCTTTTGTAAGTTTCTCATCCATAAAATTGCGTGAATAGAGATGTAACGAAAGATTTCACCGTAGGAGCGGACAAATGTAGATATGAAATTTGAAAAATGAAAAACACATTAGTACATGGCAGGATCGAACTCCAGACTCGATTAGAAGGCCAGTACCGAATCCACAGCATCGCCGATGCTCATTATTGTACAGTAAGCTCTTTGTCAAGCTATACCTTTAGACCGTTCTTATGTCGCTCGTAATAGTGTCGGTTTTCGTAGTGTAAATGTATAGCTTGAATAGGATCTTACTGTACACAATGAGCATCTATTGTTAATGACAAGTGAGTTATGTACAAAGACTAGCTTATCTCGACAGCCAACCCTAGCAGGTGTAACGAGATTTTGACTAGCTTCAGAAAATATATAGGTAGTTTCAAAAGCAAAACTGTAATTACCCACTTCTATCAATATGTAAGCCCCACTGAAGTTTGGAATCTAGCATGATACCAAGAAATCTATCCCTCTCTTGCGTCGCACGTTCGGGTAAAAAGAAACAAATGCCATGCGTGGCACTCAAGAGATTCAAGCCGCCACTTTTAGCATACTAAGCCAGCTAATAAATAATCGATGAAAAAACCTTGTGCTTTTGTTTACATTTGAGTGAGGGCTTAATAATGTTCATGCATAGACTTAGAATATTCTCAATATATTCTAAGAGACTTATGGACAACATACTACTTAGGATTGTCCTAGGCTAAAACAAGGTTAGTAAAATTGGCCGTTAGTATTTTTACAACGTGTTACAGAATAACTCGTAAAAAATATAATAAATTATCAAAGCCGAAAATATTGTCAACCCTAGTAAGCTGTCATGTCGGAGAACCAGAGCACATCTTCGCATTCTGCGTAGTTTACTCATTAATTTTACTGAAATAGGGTTTGCACATCAATGAAAAATTAAAGAAATATAGATTATTCTCAAATTAGTAAGATAATTTTATTTCGGCTGTCTTTATTGTGAAGTTTAAAATTACACTACTGCAACATCTCGTCGTAGACACTTTAATGTATTGTATATCTGTATTTAGTGGCTTTAGTAACTGACTGATTGAGGTATCAACGAGTGCCCAAACTAGTGGAGCTAGAAGTATGACATTCCGTACAGGGGTTCGTTAGCTTATGCAGGCACTCACAAAGGAAGCTGAAATTTCTACAGGAAGCTGAAAAATCTCTACCAAAAATAATAAAAAATCGACAAAGCCAATGAAGCAAAACAACATAGCGGGCGAAAAATTCTCCTGTGAAATCTGTTAAGTACCTAGTTAAGTACCACATTTTAGTGTCACACACAAGTAATTTGTTTACTCATATTTCGTTTTATTGTTTAAATGTTGCAAATCTTAAGTGGCAGTGGGCAGGACACATATCTCGCAGGACCGACGACGACGGGGCGGAAAGGTCCTCGAGTGGAGGCCACGTACCGGGAGACGCAGCGATGGTAGGCCCCCCACAAGGTGGACCTACGATCTGGTGCAGATCACGGGAAGCCGCTGAATATTTTCCTTAATACTTAAAAGAAATCGTTGGCATATTTTCAGATTGGGCCGCTAACGGACCAGCGATGGAATTTGGGCCGCACAAACCTTCCAGACAACAAGAAAATTGCCATACACGTCACTCCACCCGATGGCGACGAAGATGATGAGTTTGTTCCTCCCCTGAGACCGCGGAGGAAGCTCAGTACGCCGCTGAGCAAACTTCCTGATGCTGACTGCTTGCTTGCCGCTTCAAGTAAGTAAAAAATAAATAACCTGCGAAATGTGCAATTTCAAGCGTACCTAGGAGAGCCCACGAGAGAATACAATTAGAAAAGCGGGCTACTCATACACCAGCCGCAAGGGCAATCTAGGGTGTAAAAGTGGTGGCGCCTCAGAAGCCACGCGTCGATCCCCCCCGCCCGTAGGGGGGTGGGGCGCCCAATCCTCTCACGGGAGGGGGGGCGCCTGTCCAATCTCCGCGGAGGGGTGGCACGCCCCTCCGATCTCCTCGGAGATGTGGGTGAGCTACGAGGGCCCCCGCCCGTGTGCGAGTCCCTCTCTCTCACCACCTCACGAGCGTATTTATTATTGAAGCACAAGAGGGGATGATGGGCCCCTCCACAACAGCGACAATCTCGTGGGTGGGGGCAAGCCGATGCCATATGAGTCCCCAGGCAGCGGTAGCACCAATTCCGCTGCTTGGCCATATTCCTACGCCCCTCGGTGCGTAGGCCAACAAATTTGGGACAGGCTGGCACACGATGGCCATCCCGCTTGCAACACTTGCAAGGCAGCGGCCTCTGCCCGTCTGGAGAGTTCTGCCACACTGCAGTATACTGCTTGTACGGGCGGCGCTCTCTCCGTGGCGCTCCCCGGGTCGCCTCATAGCGGCTTATAGCAGATATGAAAAAATAAACCAAAATCAAATGTAGGTAAATGCTAGAACTTAACTAGAACAACAAAAGGCATTTAACCACAATTTTTCATATGTACAATGACAACTAGTTAGGGAGATCGGTCCACAAATGAGATTGTAGTCGGTTTAAAATCAGCAATCAAAACCAATTAATATGTATTGCCCGTTTGGGCAACCAACAAAATTACAATACTAATTGTACAATACTAATCAAAATACTAATCAATCTGACAACAACACGCTCTGCTACCAAAAGATGATGGCGCCTAAAGTCGACGCAACCAATTCGGCGTTTCGCCGATTAATCTGGGCTGGTTTTGTGACCGACTACAATGGTATAATAGTGCTTACCTCTAAGCTGGTCCGGTCTCCGTATGTAGCCGGTGGACTTCCTGAGCTATCTCGAAGGAAGTCGCGGCTTCTGAAGGGCTGCTGTCAATCCACCGAACCACGACCAGATCACTACATTTGCGTTTCCCTAATAGGTCGCCAATTCACATTATACGAACCGATCAGCGGACATTCGCGACAATAAAATTTTTCTCGAGATAACGCGCCGCGTGGTAACTAGTTCAATGACATTACAAATTCGACTCGACTGTCATGTCACAGCGGCCGGCCGCCACACCGCATGTGCACAGACTATTAGCAGTGTTGCCACTCGCTCATCCTCGAGCGTAAACAGGCAAGGTGAACAAGGAGCATGATAGATAATTTCTAGTTACTGGGAAAGCTCTATCCTACTCCCTAACTAGCATCCGTTAAGACAATCCATAAGCTCCTTTAGTAATAAGTGCATTTTCCTCTTTTAAGGAAAATATTCGTCTGGTGCTACACGCAGCCCGCCAAGCTCTTCGCTGACGCCACTGGACCGCACCAAACGCCGCTTCAGCACAATGGTGTCCAGCGCCGCGGCCGCTGCGGTGTCCCGGCGCCTCTCCGCCACCATCGGTTGGTGCCTGGCCACCCCCACACAGGTCAAGCCGCAGATAGTGAGACAGGGCCGAGCGTTATGCCTCCAGTATATAAAAACTCAGATAAGAAGATCTTCAGTGTGCTCTAAAAAGGTAAGGACCTTTTCTGTAGTGTTGTGGTGCGACGTTTTATCAATAAACTAAAATCATAATTATCCTTTTTACCAATCACGCAATGCTTCTAAATGTACACCATATGGACACTGTTTAAATCTAATGGATTTTGAAACTTGTAATACTTTTGTGTCGATATCAAGCTTGGGTAATAATAATATGTACTAGAAAACCATCACAATCACGTTGACATACATCAGACGTTTCGCAAGAAAACTGCGTGGCAATTAATAGACTTGGGTCTGTGAACCGAACTCACGGTGTTTTATCAATTATCAGCATCTAAATGTCGTTTCCATACATTTTTCTAGCGGAACCTTCTGCAAAATGTCAATAAATAAAAATTATTCGTAACACGTTACCGAAACAGTGCTCGTAATGGTCAAAAAGTAGCACAGATATAACTATACCACAGATTAGATAATAGTTACTATGTAACTATAGGCAATAAACTTACCGAAAGTAATACAAATATCCATCTACAAAATGATTATACATATCATGGAAATATGAATATGATTCTTATTTTAAATTGGGTAATATTAACTGCTAACACTAAAAGTACATAAAATTGAAATTATAGCTGGCGTAATTACATATTATTATCCTCACGTGCTTAGCTAGTGCCAAAGTGATTGAGTGGCAGCTTGGGAACATAACATCACTAAGTTCTCAGCGAATTTATGCCCTTTTAATAACCTTGTTTAAATATTAACAATGTAGTACCAAATCTATCGTTTCGGTATGATCGTTAGCATAACTTTATGGCTTCGCGTCTTAAGTAATTCTATAATACGTCTACTACCGCGCGGTTTCAAATTATTTCAGTTACCTGTAATCATCCTCATCTAACAATACTTGTATGAAACATTTGCGCTATACAAAGTCATAAAGAATAATTTAACACATTTTAATAACATTACAAAAAAGATAGGTTAAATTAACTCCTATATTATAAATACTTAGATTGGGCTAATCACATGCGGGCCTTGTAGCTCTGAGCTCTTAAGACAGACAAACAGAGAGAACAGGCAAGAGAATTTACTTTTCAACTTATTTGTATATCAGATCTAAATCAAATAAGAAAGTTTTGTTTACACGTCTGAAAATTAGGATTTTATTTCCAAGTCTATCTAAAGTAGATCTCAGTTCAAAGATTTATTTTGTTTATCATCTGATACTTGTTTATTATAAGCTTTTATTTGCTTTCACCTGTCCAGTGTCTGTAATGTTTGCAAGTTAAATTTGACCCACTTCCCGGACTCCGATTGAGCTGAAATTTTGCATTTTCATATGTATATCGCGTGACAATGCAATATTATGATGATATAAAAGCTTGTATTTAAAAAAGGTTTTTTAAATAATTTTACTTGTTACAATATGAAACTATTTTATCTAAGCTTGCTAGATTGCTTTGAGCGTAAGTTAAAACAACGTTTATTAAGAAATTGGAATTATTCTAAATAGAACGCTCCACTCAAAGAGGTCTTTATTTAACCAATACGAAGGGAGCAGCATAATTATCCCGTTGAAAGTTAAAGAAATTCGCCTTAATTAAATTTCTATGGTAACACCATTAGTTGTCATTGTTGTTACCTCTGAGGACCCATTTTTTGGGTTCCGTAGTCGGTAATTAACAAGGTTTCGCCATGTACGTCTATCTGCAGCTTAACTCAGCGACTCTAGAAAGCTATACCTAATTTAGTATGAGTTCTTATTAGCATGCAAACAAAGAAGTCATAAATAATAACCGTGTATAGTCTAAAAGGATCTAAACAATGTTTCTTGTATTCATTTACCAAGTTCCTCATAAACAAATAAGTACACAAATCTTAAAACAATCTTTACTTTTGAAAGAAAACTGAAAGTATGTAAATTCAATATAGGTAGGTAATAAAACTAACACTTTATGCTCAACTGATTTAGTTTCCAAAACTCGTGATGCCTGACTTTACTCAAATACATTCTTATGCGTGGATTTACTGAGAAATCTGAATTGTTTGTTCACGTCCTTACGAAGATTACTATTCAAACTTTATACAAAGTCCCAATCCGGATTTTTTTATTTATATGTATACTATGGGTCAGTCTGGCTCTCCAGCTATTTACATATCATGTTTCATGTAGTCAAAGTAAATAGAACTGCTTTTCCAGCTTTCTGTGACACACTTCCGCCCCTTTTCACGAAATCACTCCCACAGATTGCTGGAAAGCGGGAGAAAAGATGTTACTCATCAAAAATATTTTATACTATGTGAAAAATAGACTTAAAATTATACGACGCGTAGGTACTTTGTAAATTCCCATGATTAAATTCATTAATACTAAGTACTTTATTTAAACTTACAAAACATGTTCATTCTAAAACATGTTCATGCTCTACGGATCACAGCTCATATACGTCCCCATCCCCACCGAGGGGCACGAGCCTACCCTAACCAGTTGTGGCAGTGCGATTAAGCCTTAGTCAAACCACGCTGGCCCAGTGCGGTTTGGTTGACTTCACCTACACCTTTGAATTACTTCGCAGGTGTATGCAGGTTTCCTCACGATGTTTTCTTTCACCGTAGGAGCGTTAGATAAATGTACATATGAAATTCGTGAAACGAAAAACACATTGGTACACGGCAGGTCGATCGCGGGCCTCCCAATCTACTCGGAGCACAGTCCAGTGCCGAGGCCACAGCGCCACCGACGCTTTTCACTTATAATATTAATAAGAAATAGAAAGTTTTATGAAATGGACTAGATGAATGGATATATTTTTGGGCCATGTAAGGTTTTTTAAATATTTCTTAATTTACTTAATTTAACGAGTACGTAATGAAATCTGAAAAATATTTAGTTTACAAAATGACGAAACCCTAAATGGTTTCGGTTGGTGATAGGGCTTCAGCAGAGTCCATCTGTCGAACCTTCCTTACTTTGTCGCCGTGTAATAACAATGTAAGTAACATTGTGTTCCGACAACTAGCTGTGATATAGCTAGTTTCTCAGTTATTAAGTAATTTTGGTGAAGCTCCACCTTGTCATCCCTTACCATCAGGTAAGATGAAGGCGAAAAGCTTTCCTGTTGTGTGTAAAAAAATAAAATGTTGTCAACTGATTCCATTCCAAAAAGTGACAAACATCAAACATCCTTTTATCTTTCGTGAATTTACAATTTTAGTAATGATGTCCTTCTTGACATGTCTGTCATCTACTGCAGATTTCCCTGATGATGGTAAGTGAATAAAGTCACATGTTGATGGAAATGGATTTTAAGTGTTGTTGCACGGATGATTTTATAGTGCCACTGGCCTGAAGAATCGTAGGTATAACAATAGAGTTTATGGTTTTTTTTTTTTGTTGAGTCGCTATTTTCTCAAGCATCATATTAATAGTCTCTCCGCGTTAAAAGTTTTAATCCAATTGAATGTAAATAATTTTACTAGCAAAGGCAGCGAACTGTAAAATGATCTTACACATTAATTATTTGTCGACAGATCAATGTTACTAGTACAAAATAGCCGCCAGTCAGTTTCTAGACAAATCATTAAAAATTTCAAATAGTAAAAGAAAAGTGAAGTCTGAACACCAAGTGAGTCATACTGAATACACAAAAATATTCCCATAAAGGAGTGGAACATTAATCTTTCTCTCGTTGTCTAAAAGCTCATTCACATGCGCGTTTAATGCTGCGTTGGCATTGCTGACAGACTGACAGCTGACGATCAACCAGGCAACAGATACAAGCTATTATGGGATGACCTAAACAAACACGTGTACAATTGTGAATGTAAAAATATTGCTGCCTAAATTTAGTTTGTCGTATTTGTATAGACTCGAAAAAATATTTTATTAAGTAATTATTTTTTCTTCAAGAACAATAAGGCAGACATAATTGCAGAGACTGGCTATTTAAGTTAACCTTAGAGTGATTCAGAGAGCAAGTGTGGTAGATTCACCAATAATAAAAGAAAAAATTTGAAAGAATTATAGAAACGTTACGATTATGATTTATTCCTTAAATCTATAAACTCCTTTAACACATATTATTATTAAAAGTTCTTAAGAACAGTATGAATAATGAATTCCTTGTCGTTTAAAACAGTTAAGTATCAGAGCTCTACTTAAAGAGCAAATTGAATAGCAGTAAAAAACCTATCTGGCTACCTTTCAAAATCTGTATACTATGTATGAAAAATAAGTATTGTGCTTAAATAACACGGAACAGAAACGTTAAATACTCAATTAGCTCGCTTCCTGATGCCATAAATACTGATAAAAATTTTCGTATGACGTTACGGTATAATTTATATCAATAATTTATATGAAAATTGCTGATTTAGATAATAATACTACAGAAAATAGTGCAATCTCCAACGCTACGTAAATTATTACAGAGCACACAAGTAGATATTTGCAAAACGATAATATTTTTGTCAAACCCAAGCCGTTTTATCCGCCATTTGATGTCGACACTTTGTAATATGTTTTTTTACATCAATAGCTATGAACAACATCATCCGTGATGGCGCCGTAGATTAAATGATGGTAGGGAAATACCAACTCCGTTGTGTCGCACTGTATTCGATATAACATCAATATTAGGTTAAGCGGTATAACCGCCTCCGTGGTCTAGTTGCTGAGATCACCGGATGTTGATCGGGAGGTGTGGTCCATTCGGGCAGACAAGATTCCTACTCGGTGCTAGGGTTAAAATCACAGGTTATCAAAACCTACAGTTTTTATTACATAAATTAACCGCGCCTTGTGCCGCTAAAAGTTGAGACGGAATTATGGAATTCCTGGTCTTTTGGGGGCCGCCAATGCTGGGGTTTGATTCTCTATGGGGTCAGACATTTTTCTGCTTGGTTTGGTCGGTGGTAGGGCTTCTGAGCCCGCCTGGCTAGCTACAACGGTCTTACCTAAGTTTGTCGCCATAATAACAATGTTAATAGCATTGTTGTGTTCCAACAATTAGAGTATGATAGCCAGTTCCTCAGTGTTTGAGGAATCTAGGTGCAGCTCGCTAATCTGACGATGATGTATCGAAACCGGTCGCAATAACTTAAATATAATAAAGATTCAAGTGAAACTAGTGAAAATAGTGTTTTAATAACAAGATTTTAAAAAAATTTCCGATTATAATTTATAAAACATTAATTTTAACCTTTAACATAGAACTTCCACGTATATTCTAATTTTTGAAATGTTAAATCTCAGCAAATCGTGATAAAACGACTGCAGCGCATGGTGGAAACAGAGTGCGGAGAAGAAGCCACAAACAACACAGAAACTGGCGTGTTTGCAGCACTCAGGGCGCTTTGTGCTGCTCTAGAGCGGAAAAGGCCGGATGCCTTTCGCCACGTGGCGCGGCAGGCGACGCGGGCGCCATCCGCCATGCTGCGGTCCGACACCGCTCTAGCGGAACTTGCTCTGGCGCTTGCAAGGCGTATAACCAGAGACAATATAACATGGTCTAAGGTGAATTCTCTTTTCCATACTCCATTTTACTCGTAGGCGTATGAAACACGTAAAAAACATGAAACACGTGGGACGTACCTATAAAATTTAGGGATTTCGCTCAATTTTCATAGGATCCCATCATTAGCCCCCTAACCATGATTGCAAAGCAGTATTAAAACCGCACTGAGAGCGAGATGGCGCTATACACAGCAAGAGCGGTGTCGCTGTTTCAATATTGTTTTAACCTTACTATATGCGATCATGGTAAGGCCCCAGATCCTGACTTTGATTTTACTATAACCTACAGGTATCAGCTAATACCCCTTTTATAAAATTGTTAGATTTTTACAATAGTTAAATTAAGAATTAAATAAAAAAAATCATTGAGGATAGCAACTTCAAGGCTTAACTTATTTTTAATATCAATCTAGTAAAACAACAAGAAAAACATCCTCACACATGGAATGTTGTAAATTTTAGCTGCTGTATCAGAGCGGATTATGAAAACAACATGTGTTTCTCTCCCTAAATACAATTGGTGCTATGTGCATTTAAAAAACATAATTCTGTCTCTCTCAATACCAAACAAATGTTAAACGTATTTAATAAGAAATACGCACATATATGTACTATACTGTCATATTGTTTTTAAAATCTCGACTTTGCCACCATAGTATTTATTTAACATTTCTAGAAATATAGATTTGTCACAAAATATTGCTACAACGATATCTGACCGCGCTAAATAACAGGCAGGAATATTTGCATTTAGTGTCATAAACCTTTTCTGTATTGATGTTCAGACACCAAAAGCGACTGGCTCTGAACATTATCATTATAATACGTTAATATACTAATAGTAGTGGACCGAGAGTGGACCCTTGCGGTATACCTTTGTCAACAGAGTTATGCGTATGTCAACAAAAATAGTTGTCACAGAAACTCTGCACAGTAAAAGCCACAAATTATGTAAAGAATTTCAGAATGCTAGGAAACATTTAAACTTTCACTCGTCCATAATTTTGGGACCTAAAGAGATGCTTGCATACTTACCCTTGACCTAATTTAATCTATTTTGTCACTAATTGCAATTGGTATATTAGGTAGACATTTTATGATTTAAATGAAACAATGTTACATTCATAAAATAGGTACATTGATGCCAATAAAATGTACACATTGTAGGTATACAATATTTAAAACTGAGACATTACGTACGGGGAAATTCCTAACAATAGGTGATACAGGGAAACTATTTTACAACCATTAGCTTTTTTTCTGTGAAATTTAATTTTGGCATTGTCAGATTCTTGGTCAAGTGTAAAATTGTTCCTAAAGATGGCTGAAATTGGGGAGGACCTATTTTTTGGGTTCCGTACCTCCAAAGGAAAAAATGGAACTCATATTATAGGATCACTTCGTTGATTGTCTGTCAAGATTCTGTTTCTCAAGAGCGCGTAGAGAAAAGAGATATTAAACTAAAATTTCTATGAAATACTCGGGGTTAAGGTTTGTTTCAGCTGAGAAAAATTATTAGTTATATTTTACTTATAGTACCTACTACATCTATAGGCTAATAATTCCGCTTCTGTACACAAATTGTACTGGAAGAATAAATAAATAAATAAATGTTTTACGATATCGCGGGAATCAAAAACTAAAGGGTATTTCCTGATAACCTAGAATCATGAAATTTAGCAAGAAGCAATGTCTTACAGAACATGTAAATGAAAGTCTGAAAACCGTTATTCTTATACAGGGTGTCCCAAAAAATAGTGTCAAGCGAAAGTCCAGAGTTAGAGCACCTCTTGGAGTACCCGAATCACCATGTATGTTCCGCGATTATTCGTAGTTTTAGAGTAATAATTTTTTTTCTGACGTTTTGAAAATTTCGATCTAAAGAACTTAAAAATTTTTAATAAAAAAAAGTTGAACATATTTTAATGTTTTTCTTTATGCCACTGAATTATCTTTAGTGCTTCTTTTATGTCTAAAATAATCAGCTTCGTAACTTTAGTGGAAATTTAGAAAACAGTAGTGTAAAGTCAAAATTTGAATGTTAGTGAATAATTACTTAAAAATTCATCTTTAAATTAAAAATCTAAACAGGCGAATTCATGGTTTCTAAGTATGTGTAAAAACTTCTCTAGACTCTCTGCTTTCATAATAATTAAAAAAAAAAGTACTTAATAGGGCTACTTTGGCTTAAATCGGCCATCAAAGACAGCAAGGTGAAAATTTCATAAAACTCGACTTCTGAATAATTTTTTTTTAAATTCCAATTATTTATTAATAAACCAAAAATGATTGTAGAAAAGCTAAAAATTTATTATTTGAAGGTCAAAAATAACTGTTCCTGCTGCCATCTTTAATAACTTTTGAAGGTTTATTATAACTTAATAAATGAAACAAAACATTATTTTCAATGTATTTATTATTCGATCGCTTAAAGAAAGTTTTCAAAATGACGACCTTCGTGCTCAATACATATTCTACATCGTCTAAAAAAGTTTTCTTTTAAATTTATAAATGCAATTCTGTTGTTTTTTATTGTTTCTTCCGCTTGTCTTAATTTTGTTCTTAACACTGTGACGTTTGTAATGTCCTTGGCGTATACTAATTCCTTGTAGTATCCCCAGACGAAAAAATCTATGGGGTTCAAGTCGGGGGACCGTGGCGGCCACGCAATGGGCCCTCCACGACCGATCCATCTGCCTGGAAATGTTTCAGACAAATGTTGTCTAACATTTCTAGCAAAATGGCATGGAGCGCCGTCGTTTTGAAAAATCATATTTCTCCGCGTTAATAGGTCTACATCTTCTAATAAGACGCCGAGATCACGTCGTAGAAATTGCAAGTAGGCCTCGCTGTTCAGTCGGTCCGGTAGTTCGAACGGACCAAGCTGTCCGTTTAGGATGCCTGACCACAAATTGATACTAAATTGTTCTTGGAAATTAGATTCCCTTGTGAGGTGTGGATTTTCAATACTCCACGAATGGTAGTTATGCGCATTAAACACCCCACATCGCTTAAAATGTGATTCATCAGTCCATAGAATATTTTTAAAGAAATTTTCGTTTTCAGCTTGTCTCCGTAACATTTCCTGATAAAATGCCACCCTTCTCGGGTAGTCTGCGGGCTTGAGCTGCTGAACTTTCTGGATGTGATATGGGTGAAAACGCTCTTGATGAAGTATTCGATGTGCTTGTGATTTCGGAATTCCGATTCGACGTTCTATTGTTCTTACACTAACTGATGGATCTCTCACCACTTCTTCGACCACTGATTGGACAGTATCTGGGTCACTCATTTCAGATGGGCGCCCCGATCTTCTACCTGGTAGGCGTCCTTCCATGTAAGAGTTATGTACTCTTAAAATCATGCGATGATCAGGCCAAGTTTCAGGCTGAGGTCCACCTCCATTTTGTACTTGCTGCCGGAACAACCTGGCTGCTTCAGAAGCATTTCCTCTTGCATATCCATAAAAGTAATGCATAAGAGCATATTCTTGCGATGAAAAAGACATCACAAAATGAAGAGCTTGAAAAGTCCGTTAGGAATGCCAAATTTGTCAAAATCCCGTATTCACACAATACCAAATCGTAATCGCACTCAAGGTCCGTAAAGAAAGCAAAGTTCGTCAAATAATCACAAATGAGCGTATCGTACGTAAGGCGCAAACAAAAGCAGGCAAACGACAGGCGCCAGAACACAATAGGCGCTCGGACTACACCCCCCGCCTCATCCCCATGTCATAAAGAATAGCATTCCTCAGTTACAGTTATCCATTTCGCCAATGAGAGTGAGAGAGATAGCAATAATGCGGTCTCTTTCATATCCTCTCACTCGGGCAATTTTTTAGCAGGTAAGTACTGCGTTACATCCAACACTACAACCGATGTGATCCGCGAGAAAAATATTTAAATATGGGTTTCATGTAGTTAATTTTTGCTAAATTGTAATTAATCTGAATCTTAGAAATTATAAAAAGACCAGATATTTTTTTTATCATCTGATAGGAATTTGGTAAATTTTATGAAATTTTCACCTCGCTGTCTTTGATGGCCAATTTAAGCCAAAGTAGCCCTATTAAGTACTTCTTTTTTTAAATGATTATGAAAGCAGAGAGTCTAGAGAAGTTTTTACACATACTTAGAAACCATGAATTCGCCTGTTTAGATTTTTAATTTAAAGATGAATTTTTAAGTAATTATTCACTAACATTCAAATTTTGACTTTACACTACTGTTTTCTAAATTTCCACTAAAGTTACGAAGCTGATTATTTTAGACATAAAAGAAGCACTAAAGATGATTCAGTGGCAAAAAGAAAAACATTAAAATATGTTCTACTTTTTTTTATTTAAAATTTTTAAGTTCTTTGGATCAAAATTTTCAAAAAGTCATCAAAAAATTATTACTCGAAAACTACGAATAATCGCGGAACATACATGGGGGTGATTCGGGTACTCCAAGAGGTGCTCTAACTCTGGACTTACGCTTGACACTATTTTTTGGGACAGCCTGTATCTTAGATTTTGTACGGAACCCTGGGTGTGCAAGTCTAACTCGCACTTGGCCGGTCTTTTAATGCAGCTCGAATTCTGGTTCATGTAAGTAAGAATCATTTTATTGTATCGGAAGAAAAATCGGGATAATAATCCTTATATGAAACAAAGTCTAAGTGCCTTGTTCTTTTTTTATCGATTTCATTCCGTTATGAACAACTCACACCCACACTACCCAAAACAATACTAAATACTTCCTTGAACAGTTTCCCTACTTACTTACTATTACGATTTTACCCAAACTGTCCCAACTAAAAACACACTAGTTTACTATCATCACAGATTACATAATTTATTTTCTGTTGTTTTTTTGACTGATTCGGTGGCATTTAATTTATATTTAGGTACTTCCCCATATCTTTATTAATAGTTTTACATTCTTCACAAAAAGCAACATTCTTTTAGTTCTGTTGATAAGTGGGAGGCAGAATATTGTTGGTCAATTCGACAGACAATTAAATGTATGACGATCACAGTGCATCACAGTTATAAAATGACAGCCATCTCAGGCGAGTCTTGTATAGGATGTCAAAATAAAAGAGATCGTGATGTGCCTTTATATTTTTTTACAAGCTTTTATTTAACTTGCAATGTATGTATGTTCAGGTGGAATTTTGCAACTCAATTTTGAAGCAGATATCTTTAACCGATTAAGCTGAAATTTTGTATACACGTATAGTTTAGATGACAATGCATGGTTAACTGTGTGACGTCATTCTAAATCCAAGATGGCGGCATACCCAAGATGGCGGGCCAATTATTTTTAATGCACCCCTACAATATGTGTATCAAATAAAAGGTCTTGCTACGAGTAATTTGAAAAATAATGTGACGTCACTATTAATCTAATATGGCGGACTTCTAAAGCTTGAAAATCAATTTTGAAGTAGATATCTTTAACCGATTGAGCTGAAATTTTGTATACACACACAGTTTTAATGAAAATGCATAAATAACTGTGTGACGTCATTCTAAATCCAAGATGGCGGCATACCCAAGATGGCGGACCAATTATTTTAAATGCACTCCTACAATATGGGTATCAAATAAAAGGCCTTGCTAAGAATAACTTGAAAAATAAAGTGGTGTCACTATTAATCCAATATGGCGTACTTCTAAAGCCAAAAAATCAAATTTGAAGTAGATATCTTTAACCGATTGAGCTGAAATTCTGTAAGTATAGACGTTCCGGCAAACGACCTTGCAACAATGATGCGTTGAATTAGATGAACAGATTAAGTAACGTGTTCAGTGATATCTAAAAAGTAAAAAATAAATTAAATGTAAAAAAACCTTTTTAAAAACAAGCTTTTATTTAAATGCGCTAAAAAGAAAAAATAAACACTTACACTAAAACGTTTACTTATAACGTTATTTCACATTTAACACAATTTATATGACATAAAAGCTTGTCGCGAGATTTACTTTTGTAGATAAACAAGTAAATTAAATATTTTACACAAAAGTAAATCTGGCGACAAGCTTTTATGTCATATAAATTGTGTTAAATGTGAAATAACGTTATAGATAAAAGTTTTAGTGTAAGTGTTTATTTTTTCTTTTTAGCGCATTTAAATAAAAGCTTGTTTTTAAAAAGGTTTTTTTTTCTGATAGGAATAATAGCTCAACTTGGGCAATAAATCCATCTCACAAAATACCGCAGATAATGAGCTCATGCTGTTTCATGAATTTGTGTTTATACGCATAAGAGAGGTCGCCGTACTATGATGACCCCTCCCCACTAATAAGCGCTATTGTGACATTTGTGACAATGGGGCTAAATAGAAAGAAAGGGCCGCTATCAGTAACCCTGCGTTGACGACGAAGGCTGACTCATTTGGCAAGCGAATAGAATGTGTATTATTTCACACCAAATTTGTAAAAAAATAAAACCGATCTGAGTGCAGATAGCGGCAGTGTTCTGCGTTTGCGGCGCCCTCGCAAAGGAGGCGGCCGAGGCAGCGATAGGCGAGCCGGCCCTGGAGCTGGTGACATCCCCCGCCGCCGCCATCGCCGACCTCCTGCACGAAGAGCCAGGCTCGTGGATCGCAACCCACGGAGGATGGGTAAGTCAGAAAACCGATGGAATTATTTCTCAGTCCAATACAAAGCATGTACAACATTTGAAATAGTAAGTACCTAATTAATAATTACGGCGCGTTTTAAGCTCGAACATTTTATTTCCAGACCCAACAGTCCCAGTTATGGTCGCATCGCGGTCCCCCGATAACCTTTATTACATGATCCATTTATAATAATATAATAATAATGTCCTCCTAGCAGTGCACAAGTTTCTTGCACTGGCTGTTCCTTCACTTGCATAATCCGATTGAACTATTAATCTAATAATATGTCTTCCGAAGCAAGGAAGAGAGAGAAATATTTCACGTTTTTGTTATCCTCATCCATCATATTAATCACACTGATATATACTAGCTGACCCGATAGACATTTTATCAAAAGCTCCTGATTTCTATTGAAGGTATCACATATTTGTTTGAATTATTTAATTATGTTTTTGTCGATTTCAAACAAATGACAGAAATAAAATGATTGTATTTAGTTAGCGTTGGAAGGTATTTAGAAAGCTTGCGAAATCGCGAAAAAATAATTCTAGCCGAGGAAAATACCGTACTGCAATTTTAGGTAGGTAATCTATAATTCACGAACAAATCGCAAAACTAAAAGAATGTTATAGGAGCTCATTCATACGAAGTATAATATTTTAACAAAAGAGATTTCGAAGTTGATTCCTTTATTGTCCATTTTCACTCCAAACATTTTCGATTCTAAGTATTTTGCGAAATTATGTCTAAATGAATTGAAATCTGAACTTATAAACTGGGTCAAATATAATCGAAACGTTCTGAATTATTGACCACTTAGCAGCAAAGTTATATAGAAATCAAGATTAGGTGTTAAGTTCGTCACTTATCAATCGTGTGTCTGCTGTGTTTCATCTTCATCTTCAACTTAGCAAAGAATTCCAATACAGAAACAAACTCCAGGATTATCTGTTAACGAAGAATGGTATAACTTAGCACTCAACATGGATGAACTAAAGCTAACAATGTTCTATCAAAGTCACTCAATGGTGATTGTCTTTGTCACTAAGTGTAAAAAGCAGTGTCGTGAATAGGTGTGAACTATTTTAATAAAGGCTTCGAGTGATACAATTTATGTTGTCCATTATCTTTTTAAGCATAATTAGAGATAATATTATTAATTTATTTAAGTCCGCGTACACAGCAGATTCGGTGTCGGGCATCGGTGACGCTGTGGACTCGGCACTTTACTTCCAATGGGGAGGTCCGGGGCTCAAGACCGCCATGTACCAATGTGTTTTTTCGTTTTTCGAATTTCATATAAACATTTGTCTGACGCTCCAACGGTGAAGGAAAACATCGTAAGGCAACCTGCAAACATTTGCCAAGAAATTCAAAGGTGTATGTGAACGTGAAGTTGACCAAACCGCACTGGGTCAGCGTAGTTGACTAAGGCCTAAACACTCTAACTTAGGGTAGGCTTGAGCCCCTCGGTGGGATCATATATGAGCTGTTAATTATGGCGATGATGATGATGATACAGCAGACCTTTGATTGGCCGATTAGGTCCTAAGCAACTAGTGAATTTATAATATACACGTATATAGAGGTCAGTTTCACGGCTATTTTAAGGTTGCGTCACTTGAAAAGAAAAATGCGCTAAAAAGAAAAAATAAACTTTTACACTAAAACTTATACTTATAACGTTATTTCACATTTAACACAATTTATATGACATAAAAGATTGTCGCGAGATTTACTTATGTGTAATCTCGTGACTAGCTTTTATGTCATATAAATTGTGTTAAATGTGAAATAACGTTATAAGTAAAAGTTTTAGTGTAAAAGTTTATTTTTTCTTTTTAGCGCATTTAAATAAAAGCTTGTTTTCAAAAGGTTTTTTACATTTAATTTATTTTTTACTTTTTAGATATCACTGAACGCGTTTCTTAGTCTGTTCATCTAATTCAACGCATCATTGTTGCAAGGTCGTTTGCCGGAACGTCTATACTTACAGAATTTTAGCTCAATCGGTTAAAGATATCTACTTCAAATTTGATTTTTTGGCTTTAGAAGTACGCCATATTGGATTAATAGTGACACCACTTTATTTTTCAAGTTATTCTTAGCAAGGCCTTTTATTTGATACCCATATTGTAGGAGTGCATTTAAAATAATTGGTCCGCCATCTTGGGTATGCCGCCATCTTGGATTTAGAATGACGTCATACAGTTATTTATGCATTTTCATTAAAACTGTGTGTGTATACAAAATTTCAGCTCAATCGGTTAAAGATATCTACTTCAAAATTGATTTTCAAGCTTTAGAAGTCGCCATATTGGATTAATAGTGACGTCACATTATTTTTCGAGTTACTCGTAGCAAGACCTTTTATTTGATACCCATATTGTAGGGGTGCATTAAAAATAACTGGTCCGCCATCTTGGGTATGCCGCCATCTTGGATTTAGAATGACGTCACACATTTAACCATGCATTGTCATCTAAACTAAACGTGTATACAAAATTTCAGCTCAATCGGTTAAAGATATCTGCTTCAAAATTAAGTTGCAAGATTCCACCCGAACATACATACTTACATACTTACTTACATTGCAAGTTATATATATTGCTTGTAAAAAAACGGAACCCTTATAGGATAGTTTCGTTGTCTGTCTGTCTGTCTGTCTGTCTGTCTGTCTGTCTGTCTGTCTGTCTGTCTGTCTGTCATTACCCTTTTTCTCAGGAACGCGTCCAGGAATCAGTATGAAATATTCATTCAGATCAACAATCTCTTTTAGCTGTGAAAAAAATTAAACTTGTAAGTCAACGCAATCAAAAGATTTGACCGTTTAGGTCGTTTATTTTTGCACATATTTTAGGTAATTTCACAAGAGAATTAAACCCCACAACAAGGTACTTCCCGACTCCCGTTAACTTAGAATCATGAAAAGACAATGTGCATTTTGGCCTATGAGAGGCCAGCATTGAACTTAGTTTGATATGAAAGAGGTGTCAAAATACGATAACTTTTGTTCAAGAAGTTCTATATCCTAATGTTTAAATTATTTGTTATAGACTAATATTTACTTTTTCAAGATAATTCACTATGATTTTGATTATTACTAATTTGAATATTTAATAATTCGATTACGAAATACAAGATCAGGACTTATTATTTATATATTATTATAGATTGTCAAAGAAAGAGACTTGATTACATTAGTACTGCACGTGTGTGAGTGGTACGTGCACTATTGGATGCTGCGCATATACCTAATACATTTATGTGCGAAATCTGGTGCCTGCTTAGATCATTTAACCTTGGGATAGACACAAAACCAAACAGAATATATTTTGTTACCAGCAGCAGAATTAAGTGTTTATTTATTTATTAAAGTACACCAACAGCGATACATTTAAAACACTTACATCTTAACAATATTTTTGTACCAATACATAAATGTTCGCCAATTACAGGTATACATAACAATTGCCATAAAATCGTCGTACTTTTTACTATTCTGGTATTATAAAATCAAAGAAATTTATTTCTATAATAATAATAATTTTAAACTAAGCTAAGTAAGTTTAATCTAATTTAATTAAACAATGATGAGAACTAAGTGGTGACTGTGTGGCCAAGTAAATTATTTTTGAAAATTGTTGGAGAGTCATTAAAAATATCGACAATGGATGCCCTATTAATTATATCATTATATTCTAAACAAACTCTAGATAAAGGACAATGAGAGCCTAAGTTAGTTCTATGGATTGGAATGCTGAATAATTTGCGTATTGGATGTCTAGGAAAATTGAAAGAAACGTTAAGATCAATTCTATTAAGCAGTTCAATACTTTTAATTTTATTATTTAGGATTTTATACAAAAACATCAAAAAGTGTTATCATTTAAAATGAATACACATAATTATATGTCATAACATATGATTTGCAATAATTCTATTCGTTTTAACGCATATTATTCGAAGAGACTGAGCGGCCCTGATCCCCTAGACAAATGCCACACGTTCCTCAGAAAAAAATGTATGGAGATGACATTAGCTGCGGATAAAATAGCGTGAGGTTGTCGTAAGCTAATGTCATTTCCATACATTTTGTCTGTGAAACGACTGCGAAAAAGTTAGCGTGTGGCATTTGTCTAGAGCCTCTGTTCTGAATAGATGCGTATTTTTTTCCAGAACGGTCTCATCGAGCGACTCCGTGCCAGCGAACGCGACCAGCGCTCAGAGAAGACCCTGCGGCTGATGGTCTCGTTTTTCGTGGTGGCGTGTTTCTCCTTGCTGGTACTGCGGTGGGTGCTGCACGCGCACCCGGCCTACCGCGAGCATTTATGAACACGCTTCATCTTAACTTAGTGCAATTTAATACATTCTGGTGGGTTAGGTATTGTCTAAGAAAAAATCTGTCGCACGATCGCCTTCAATTTGACAACCATTGCGCCGTGAACACAAGACTCTGCGCCGACATCCTTTTATAAAGGAGCGATGGATGGACGGCGACTGTCAAACTGTAAGCGATTCCGATAGATTTTTTCTTAGACAATAACCCTCCTGTACCTCTGAGGCTGCGTCAGATAAAAAACGTAGCTTGTATACGGATACTGTATTGTGATGTATAGGGAACGTCAGGCAAAACCGCCAAACGTGGGGCGGTGGCGTTCTGTATTTATGTTATGATTGTCATTGTATGTTGTACGCATTACCTACTTACCTACTACCGAAAGCAATGTACATTACGCGCTCTGAGTAATATGGTAAAAATCGCGTGCGTACATTGCCGGTAATGTAGGTATATTTTTTAGAAACATATATTATGTTACTTATCGTTATGATCAAGTTTTGGTGGATTTTGACCGAAAATAGTTGTTATGAACAAGTTTACTACTTACTGATGGAAAGAAATTCCTTCTTTAACTACACTTGACACCTGGCTTCTTGTTATACAGGTAATTATAGCCTACGAAGGCATTTTTTTAATATTTATTTATAACGTAGTGCTTCACGATACACTCCCTGTAGTTGTCCGTGAGTGATTAAGCAACGCATTCGCGTTGCGGGGCCCCGCCTACATGGCCCTTCTAACACCTCTTTCTGTGTTCTGTCTGTGGTCGCACTTGAGTAAAGAACTGTACCTACTAGAAGCTGCAATTCTAAGTACTAATAGTAAAAAATAATCGATGTGGTATAAGGTTATGACATTTTAATGAGCGCATTATGTAATAGGCCAAAGCAACAATAGGTACATTGTGCAACTAGTAGGTACACATTAATAATATCAGCTGTAGACCTATTCATAGTCACAAGCTCCAATAAATTAGGAGCAACAACAACGTAGTAAATCAAGTCAATAAATCGGTACTTATTATTTAAATATTTTGTAAATTTTTGATTATTATTATTGTATAAGTAAGGACCTATTAGATATATTATTGAGACGGGAATGGACGTTCAGGAATTTAGATCGGTCTGTATGAGCAAATCTTTAACTATGAGACATGCAAAGACCTGAGGGCCTATTACCGATTTCATGGTTTTGCAAATGATATCATATGACATCATAGTACAAACGAAAAATACGATTTCCGGTCAGATTTTTGATCATTTGTTCATTATTTAATTATGACATCCTTGAAATTATGCCATAGTGATGATATCATTGGAGATCGATAATACGAAATGCAGCATTTCATTACTTCTTTTTCTCAAATTTATAGATTCTTTATTGTACAAAAACAAATATGAAAAAATTACAATATAAATAAGGTGTACAAGGGCGGGCTTATTTCTACAAGAAATCTCTGCCAGCGAACCCCAGCAAGTGTGATGAGATGGTAGCAGCGGGTGAATGTACAACATAAAAAAAATACAAATAAAAAAGAAAAAATTACACACCAAATGAACATAACATTAACACAACACACAACATAATTAATATACAATTAAGACATATAATATACATATAACATAGATACATTTTAAATTTTCAGGTTTGTTATCAGATGCTCTTTTTTTCGTTTCGGCCGCGTACGAAACTAAGGCTTCGTAACCAGTTACGATCGAATACTTTTTCGTCCTTGCACGAAACCAGTTACGATCAAAAACTTTTTCGTGTTTTTCTACAATAGTATAAGTAATCATTTGACATTTGTGTAGCTATTACTTACATAAAACTTACATAAAAGTTAGAAATAGTGAAAGTAGAAATAAGATATTTTATTTTCATATAAAAGTAAAAAAGGAAAAATTAAAATGTGAAAGCATAAGGACAAATAATTTCGACATAATGCCCTACAGAAATGTTTCCATCTTTTAATTTTTTTAGTGCATCATTAATTATTCATTACGACGTTTGTCTCCTTCATGAAAGTATCTAACAGATGAGCCATTGTGGGATACTTCTTCCCTTTGAATCGGTTGATGTTGTTGTTTGTTTGATTTTCTGATAGGTGGTTTTATATTGTTGAGTGGTTTCGTACAAGGACGAAAAATTATGCGATCGCATCTGGTTACGAGACTCATTACATACTTTCGTACGAGGATTAAAAAGTATTCGATCGTAACTGGTTACGTACAAGGACGAAAAAGTATTCAATCGCATCTGGTTACGAAGCTCCAGTTTCGTACGCGGCCGAAAGGCTTTTTTTTTAAACTGTCAATAGTGCGGCTTTCACGTATATTAACTGGCAGTCTGTTCCACAGTTGGGCGGCATGGACGGTAAAAGATTTATGGAAAAATTTAGTGTTAGAGAGAGGAACAACAAGTGTGTGTGTAACGCATGAACGTTTTGGACGGGAACTTATAACATGTCATACGATGAAAGATCCATAATTGGCCTGTTGTTCTTAGAAACCATGTCATCGATTTTAGTGACAAGAAAAACTGCATACATAATTTAAAATAAAACTTATGTACAGTTCAGGAATCGAACCCGGTCGTATTGAAAAACAAAAATTATATTATGTCTATTGGGATAGCATCAAATAAAGCAAATAAATTAAAATTATAAAATTTTCATACAAATTCGGCATCTAAAGATACAAATCGCAAAAGTAAACGTATCGTTACCTAAAGGAGTTGTATATTCCATTGAAAAAAATGGTCGACATTTCGAACATCTTAAGAATTTAAATGAAAGGATGTGAAACACAACCCATTTTTTTCACTTTAAAGTTTAGATAAGTATCATGTTTCATAGTAACATTTACTGCTTATGACCTACACAATCAATATCCAAATAGAAACAATGTACCTAAGTTAAATTTTTCAATACGACCGAGTTCGATTCCCAAACTGAGTACCTACAAGTTATCTTAAATCTATGTATGCAGTTTTTCTTATTGATAAAATCGATCACATGGTTCCTAAGAACAGGTTTTTGTTCTTATAGTTACAGACTTGCCCATACTACTGTAGTATTATATTATCTGTGCCCATACTGACCGATCTAAATGTGACACCTGTATAATAAACGCAACAAATATTGTATAACTTGACATAATAAAAAATTTGTAAATAGGTAGGTGCGCTATAATTCGCTGATGCATATTTCAAATTTATATCATGACAAAATTTTCTTTTTTATTGTATACATTTATTTAATTCACTTAATATAAGGATACCTACATTTAAATTAATTGTGTCGTCTAATTTGCATATATTTTGTTATATGTATAAAACACTTCAGTTAATAAATTATCAGTTTTACAAAAGTCATAGGAATTATGGACAAACAAAGACGCTCCAACCTTATTTATTATAATTATATAATCATCATAATTATACATTTTATTCTCATCTTTTATTATTAAGACGACGTTTGTTGTTTATTTAAAAAACCTATGGCTATGTTAAAAAATGTTATTTATAAACTAGAAATCAAATAAAGATTTTATTTTCTAATTACCGTTATTTATTTCTAAAACCTTTTAAGAATAATAGAACAAAGGAATGGAGACCGCACGCCATCCTGCGGAACGCCGGCAGTTGTATTAGGTACGTGGAAGAGCCGCGGGAGGGGAAGTGCCCCGCGTCATAAATAGCCCCCAGCCCCAGAGCACCTAATGCCGGGACGCTTCAGGGGTGTAAAGCGGCGCACAACACCTTCGCCGCTCACAAAGCAGCAGAGCCACACGCCTTTTTGGCGAAGCGCGAGTCCGGCAATGGACAACTCACAGGCAGGGGGTCAGCGGGAACAAGACCTCACTGTTGTCCCCTTCCCCCGTCTTTTGACGGACGGAAGAGCTGCTGGGAGATTTTTAGTGGATAGGCCTGGACTGATATGACCCTATGTAGTTTGGCTCGGCCACGAGGGATGCGCAAAAGCATTTTCCCCCTACCAAAAAAAAATATAAGTGGAAGAGGCAGAGACTTAAATAAAATTGGTGGTCGGTGGTGTTGTGGACTCAGCAATGGCCTTCATATCGGGAAATCCGGGGCTCGATCCTGCTAGTACGAATCTGTTTTTCAGTTCTCGAATTCCTACATTTGTCCGGCCCTCCTACGGTACCTACCTTAAGGAAACATAGTGGGGCAACCTGCATGCATCGGCGACGGAGTTCAAAGATGTATGTGAAGTCGACCAATCGGCACTGGGCCAGCGTGGAAAGCCTAAACACCCTAACTTAAGGTCGGCTCGAACCCCTTGGTGGGGACGTAAATGAGCTGTAATTATGAGGTGCTATCTATACGTATTCGCTTCCGACGTCCATAGAGGTAGCTTCGAAACTAATCAACTACTGGTAGAGGTACCTATATCAAGAGAGTGCATCATTGCCAGTAAAATATCAAAGTCAACCATTAAGCTGTTTGTTGCCCGTAATCCGATCACTTAGTTATACTGGTTGATCCAAGGGATTTTTTTTGCCTGTGGTTCGTTCAGTCCGACCGTCGATATTAAACTATTAAATTGTATTGGTACTGGAGTAAATTGTATTCTACAGAGGTCCTGCAGCACCAGTACAGTTGACATACGATTTTCTATACAATGACGTTTGTCATCACAGTGATCTGGAATATTATGCAGCCGTAGTCGTACTATGACCGGGACGAAAGTCGGACTGAAAAGGCCCTAATAATATTATTTGCTTTAGTTATTCTTTTGAGAATTTACTTGACGACAGAAGATTCGGAAGTTGTCTATGAACAAATTTTTAAGAACTTTATAAAGAAATGGAAGTATGATAATGGGACAAAAATCAGAGAATGGATTTGCTTTTTTCGGAAGTGTGGTTAGACTTGGATATCAATATACAATTGTGGAAAGATCCACATATCAGCATACACTCTTAGAACAGAAATGAGAATATCAAAGAGAGGAACGATCACAGTACGAACAATGTTACACGTAATTGAGAGTGCCCCTTTCTACAACTCTTTCTACAACGATAGTTAGAGGTGGTTTGGCAGAGACGAGAAACTATTTAGTGTGTTAGTCCTTATACTGCTAGCCATAGTTTTCGAGATTTCGAGGAAGTAAAATGGAGAGTGTCAATACCATGCCTTTCCTGAAAAGACAATATTTTTTATCCTTAAGAAAGCTCCAGACTTTAGCTAGGTCACCGTTTTCACATTAATAGAACTAACTCTCTCTGCCCGCGAACTACGTTTCGCCATAATAATTGCATTGAATTGAAATAGTTTACGACCTATTCTCAGACCTACCGAAAATACATACGTTTGTTGTATGGCAGCCTGCCATACAACAAACGCGATTTTTTTCTCGATATCAATAAATGGTAACAGGTAGGCACTTGAATATTCACAAAATACTTAATTGTATATTTACTTTAATAATAAGTGTACGTACTATTGTTTACCTAGTACGGAACCCTTTGTGCGCGAGTCCGACTCGCACTTGGCCGGTTTTTTAGATTTTTTACAATGCACATTGTTATGACACTCCCGGGTGATACTTCAGCAGTAATCATATGCTCAACCTTTCGACCTTGGTACCTGTCATCTATTAATTTTAGATCCTGATGGAAAAGCTCTTCTTGTTCTTCGCTCTATAAACCAAGATTTTCAGGGAGTTTGTCAATGTGGTTATGGAGGTAGGTAGTGCACTTTTATTATCATGTTACAGCCAAGATTGTTCATCATCAACAGCTCTATACGTCCCCACCGAGGGGCTCGAGCCTACCCTAAACTAGGGCGATTAGGCCTTAGTCAACCACGCTGGCCAAGTGCGGGTTGGTCGACTTCACTGTGTGTCCTGTAAGGAAATTCTTTCTTCACAGGTGTGTGCAGGTTTCCTCACGATGATTTCCTTCACCGCGTCGAATAAACGTACATATGAATTCAAAATTTGAAAACACATTGGTACGTGGCGGGGTTCGAACCGCTACCTCCCGATTGGAAGGCGACAAGCCTTACGCACTACGCCATCGACGCTTTAACGATTGTTAAAGTTATCTAAGGTCTTGAACTAATTCTTCAAACAAAACTGTCCATTTATTACTTAAGAAATTTTTAATAACTTAAACAGCAATTTCCAATCTACTGATTCCAAATTATTCATCGAATTTATGAAATCCTTGTCTTTCATCAAAGTTCGTATTTGATGCCGAAACTACCAGCTTTTAGATTGTAACAAAGTTACAATACTGCGGTTCGATATGCACTGTGGCGTCTTATTTGCACTGTGGCACGTCGGTGGCCGCGGCCACTCGAACCGGCGATATATGCGAGCGCACCGCCGCCGGAGGGCCAGTCCAGGGGGGGGACACTTCCATACAGTGAGGTATTTCCATAAAGAAACTGGCGCCATCTACTTTTCTTAACTTGCAACTTCATTATAATAGTGATGATAGATTTCAATAGATGTCATGCTTCTCAGACCGAATTATTTGGAAGCTCTTAAAATTACACTAAGAACATGATTTTATTAGAATTTAGAGTACAAATATTTTATTTATGTTCGAATATTATCTAAAATAATAAAATAACTTATTTACTTAAAGTCGTAAAAAATCAACAAAATATAAATTATAACATGGCAACAAAACAAAATGGCCGTTCGTCTTGTTTCGGAAGTTTACGAAGTGTTTTGCGAATTTTGTGTTTTGGTGATATTTTCTGTTGAATTTGTGTTTCTATGATTCAGTTTTGTTGATATTATCAAGCTACTCCTTTTTTTGTGTGAAGACTGTCCGCGAAGTCAATTTTCATTATCTTCTTTCGTATTGTCTGCGGCAAAGACGCTACTTAGTTTGTAACTTTGTATTGTGAAAAAAAATTGCGGTATATTTTGTGTGCTGTTTGTAAAAAGTCCTTTTTTACGATGCCTCACCATTGTGCATTTGGATGTATGGCCACAGGTAAGATATTAAGTAAATTTTTACAAGTTAAATAGGTATATCTAAATGACTACCAATAAGCTAATAGTAGCCGATGGAATTAGGTAGGTATAACAAAAAAAATCTTGTTGGGTGATAATATGCAGTTTTATTAAACATGCGACACCCTAACCAAATATTAGTTTATCATACAAGCTTGAAAAACAGTTAGCACTTGTTTTATTTTATGGTTTTGTATTGTCATTCATTTTAGATTAATTCAATTGGTTGCACTAACTAATAAGAGATGACAAGGGGACTTGAAATATAAACAACTTTTTACCTATTCCAATCTGGATCTGTGCAACAGATGAAAGGTTGTTGCTTATGTCTTATTATTATTTCAGATACGGTGATGCATGTCTTTCCAAATCCTCAAAGTTTCCGGAACGTTTTTAAACATGGGTCAGTCTCGTTGGTGCAGGTCTAGCTTCCTTATCAAACCTTGAAATTTACTAAAAGAAGAGGATTTGTGACGTTCATTTTATCAATGACCATCGCAATCGATTTCAGCGTTTGAATGCATTGGCTGTACCATCTCTTCATTTACCAAGTAAGTTTGAGTATTTTTGTAAAATAATTAACAGACTGCAAGATTCTTAGAGAGTGTTATCATTTATAGATTTGTTTCTTTTTATGGACACAGATAGTTACAGTAAACAAAGATGTTCGTGCCTTGTCCTTGTTGCACAAACACATTGATATATTTGAGTAACTTGATGAATGAGAATACCTTGATGATTCCAAAATACGTTTATTTGTACTTGTTTACAAATAGGTGGTAGAGTGCGCTTGGTCGCACGACTTCTTGCTAAGTGACGTTAGAACGTGCGATATACAAAATTATGCTGACCCGCATGAAATGGCAATGTGCGGTGCAATACCGTACATATTCCCGGGCCTAAGATGAATGAAATGAAACATTAAAACATATAAAAGGTAAAATATACAACGACAAAATATTATAAAAATTCAAAAATGTTAACATTAATGTAAAAATACAAAATAATGAATATAAAAATAAAAGTATTATTATGCTGTTTAAACTGTTTCCTCGTTAAACATTTCATGAAATTTTTGTAAAACGGAACTGGTAGAGTTATTCCGAAACCGTGATGACACTTGGTTGTCACTGGTGCTCGGTGTGTTGCGCGTCAGTCGCGGGAGATCGCGCCCTCCCGGCGCCGCCGCCGACGTCGCCGACGCTGCCGCCGCCTCCGGCTGGACCGCATGCTCCTGTTCCATGCTCGCTCCCCTGAGTTTGGTGCACCATGTTGGCTTCACGCGCTTCATTACTATCGCGACCATGATTACGATTAGCAATGCAAGTGTGACGTAAATCATAGCGTAGTGGTGAATGTCATGTGACGTCACCGATGCAAGATATCCTTCATTATCTTTCGTGTCTTGTATTTCTTTGCTTATCATAGAGATATCTTGCTGAATCTCCAGATGTGACTTGTTGTTCATCTTTAAATGAGGAATAGAAATATTAATTATATGATTGATAGGCGCTATTGTAGGCATATAAAGGTGGGGTGATATTTTGATCTCGCTTGAGTGAGGTTTGTGAGGATATATCGTAAACTCTTCTGTCTTGATGATGCAACCTTGTCCTATGCTCATAAGCCCCGCGCCTGTCAGCTGATATGCTGTAATTTGATCGTCACATATAACTCTGACTGAACAATGCCCACAGCATGTAAATATGTAAGTATTTAATAAATAGCTTTCTTGCCACACTTGCTTGCATACTCCTGTACTTGACTTGCACTCATTATTTTCCATGTAGCACAGACTTTTGTCACCCTTCATAAAATATTCTGGTTTCTTACTGAGACAAAAGTATGATTTTTCTTGTACAAAACATGTCCTTACATCTGTTTCGCTCATCGGTATGAATATGTCCTTCTTGATGTTCATGGCGACATAGTTCGACACCGGTGATAACATAACTATCTTTTCTTCATAATATTGTGGCACAGGAGCGATTTTGAATATTTCGTATGTTTCTCTGCTTATTAGCGGTATTTTAATTTCGAAAAGTAAAAAGTCTTGTAGCATCCTTGTCTTGATAGTGAGCAGACTATATAACTTGCTTAAGTCCGAGTGTATGTTGTCAATTGGCAACAAAACGTCCTTGGGTAGTTTGCTTGAAATAGTGCTCAATTCTTCAATTAATTGTTCGGGAGTCAGCAAATGCACATTGAAGCGACCATGGTAGATATCGGTCATTGTGTCAATCAATGCGTTTTGTAGGTTTTTCAAATTGCTGAGTAGGTTATTTGCAATTATAGCTCCTATTGTGAAGTCATTAATAATGTTAATTGCTTGTACGTTCTTCTGTAATTCATTTACCGTGTTGTCCAAGGATATCATATGTTGGTTTATTATTTTATGCTGCCGATTCATAGCTATTTCAGTGCGTTTTAAAACATTATTTTCAGATTCGGCAATCGATGTTTGATTTTTCCAAAGACTCATGATATGTTGTTGGTTTTCTTGTAATATGCGAATGTCCTTCTTGTATTGATCAGCAAACTTGTCATCCAACACTCCGAACAAACTATTAGCGATATTTCCCACTGAATTGATAAGGCCTCTGCGTAGACGCTGTCTGGCGATACGCTTGCTGACTTGCTGTTTCAGCAACAGCTGGTCGTAGTACTCTAATTCCGCGTAGCCCTGACGTAGCTGGATGAGTACTGCGTCACAGTGTCCTTGTTGACGTATCGTTTTGCATGCTTTATCTAATGTTTCTATATACGTATCGAGAGTCTTCTTTCCTTCCCCATAAGGTTCCATTTGATAGTATACAATGAGCTTCCATTCGTCTTTTATGAGAAACATGTTTGCAACTTTATCGAAGTAAAGTGTTTGATTTTCTTTGAAATTCGTGATATTCACAGCGGCTTGCGAGCTTGATAAAAATGTAAATAATAATAATAAAGTCATGATTATAGCTGTAAAAAGGCTTCTCTGAGTATTTCTAGTGTTACTTCTTGGTGTATCGCTTGTGTTATTATTTTCTTGATAGATCAGTCTGGACAATTTAACCACTGGCCTCTTGATGTAACCGCTCTTGGTTTTGAGAGTGACCACACGTACAAATCCATCTTGACCGGGATGTAATTCGGTTACTCTTCCCATTATCCATTTACCAGGTGGTAAGTTTTCTTCGTGAACGATCACGACGTCATTCACCTTGATGTTTTCTTCAGAATTTCTCCATTTAGACCTTGATGTCAGTTGAGATAAATATTCTGTACGCCAGCGTTTCCAAATGTCTTGTACGATTTTCTGAGTGAGACACCAACGGGTACGTAAATCTTTTTCAGTTTCAATTATTGTCATTATTGGCCCACTTGAAAGGAAATGAGCAGGGGTGATGAAATTTAAGTCGTCGGGGTCGTTTGATACGGCGCACAGTGGCCTTGAGTTCAAGCACGCCTCTACTTCATGTAACATTGTCGAAAACTCCTCGAATGTTAGCTTCTGTTCTCCTAGTACTCTTTTGAGGTGAAATTTGAGGCTTTTCACAGCCGCTTCCCAAAGGCCCCCTGCTGACGGCCATGAAGGTGCGTTGAAGTGAAAAGTAATTTCGATGTCGGCTAACTCTTGCTGTAGCTCATGATTAAAAGTTTTCATGATATCTTGATACTCTTGTTGTATTATTTTATTACTTCCAACGAAATTCCGTCCATTGTCGCAATAAATGTCGCTTGGTGTCCCTCTTCGCGCAGCCATTCTTCTTAGGGCCGCGATAAATGCAGAAGATGATAAGTCTGACACTACCTCTAAATGTATGGCCTTGGTTACCATACAAATAAATACTGCAACATATCCTTTTGTGGTTTTTATTCCGCGCCCCTTGTTGGCTTTCAAAAAAATATGTCCAGTAAAATCGACACCTGTCTTCTTGAATGGGCGTGTGGCGTTGACCCTGGCGTCAGGCAGGTTGCCCATTATTTGTTTCATCATGGTTGGTTTTTGTTTCTTGCAGATGACACATGGATGTATATATTTTTTCGCTGTTCTGTATCCACTCAAAATCCAATATTTTTTCCTAGTGAAGGCTAGGGTAACTCGAGCTCCCCCATGAAATGTGAGCTCATGCGCATTGTTTATAATCAGTTCTGTGATGCGATGATTGTGCGGTAGTATGACGGGGTTCTTCATGTCAGAGCTAATGTTTGCAAAATGCAGTCTCCCTCCTACTTGCAAAATTTCGTCAGCGTCCAGAAATGGGTTTAAGCTTAAAATCTTGCTTTTAGATGAAATCTGTTTCTTTTCCTTCAAACTTCTTAGTTCTTCTTCAAAAACTTCACTCTGTACTTGCTGAATGATAATTTTTCTTGCTTCTTTTAATTCTGAAACTGTCAGCCACCTTGTATTCTGTCTGTTTTCTTTCCTTGTAATAAATCTACGAATCCATGCTAGTATTTTCACGATTTTCGTGAAAGAGCTATAGTTGGTTAGCAAATCCTTGATAAGAGTGACGTCATCTTTTTTCGTAATAACATTAACTTGCTTTAATTTTCTTGTTTCTTCGTTAGTACAGTACTGCTTCTGTTCATCTTTTATGCTCTTGTAGGTCAGCAACCATGATGGTCCTTGCCACCACAGTGGGTGCTGCTGTAGTTTACTTGCTATAAGTCCACGGCTAGCGCAGTCTGCAGGGTTGTCTGCTGATTTTACATAACGCCAGCAGGTTGATGGCATATTTTCAGCGATTTTTATGATTCTGTTAGCCACAAATGGCTTCCAGCGTTCCGGATTTCCTTGTAGCCATCCCAGAACAGCTGTAGAGTCTGTCCAGCCATGAATCTTGATATCCATTTCCGGTGACAGAGCCTGCTTGATTTTTTCAAATAATTTAGATAGTAACAGTGCTCCACTCAATTCTAATCTTGGTAATGACATTTTCTTATTACAGGGAACGAGTCTTGATTTTGCAGCTAATATTCTAATTTCAACTTGACCTAGTTTCATAACTTTGCTATAAACGACACATGCATACGCCTTTTGTGATGCGTCGCAAAATCCGTGTAATTCAAGCGAGCACGTGACGTCAGTGCCAATCCATCGTGGAATGTTAAGGTTATTTATATGTTGAAGGTCTATTTTTAGCCTTTCCCATTCTTTTAAAATATCTTCCGGGAGCTTGTCATCCCATGTTAAGTCCAATTTCCATACTTGTTGGAACAACAATTTTAGTTTTGTTGAGAGTGGAGTTAACCATCCGAGGGGGTCATAAAGTTGAGATATAGCTGATAAAAGAGTTCTTTTTGTAGTTTGCACGGTACTTGACTTTTCTTCAGTTAGCTAGCGACGAAAGAAAAAACTATCCTGAAGCTGCACGTGTACTCGAGAATTGTTTTTATATGGACGATTTAATTCTTGGCATGCATTCCGTACAGTCAGCAAAAATATTAAAGCAAGATCTGATTAACCTTATGAAGTCTGGTGGATTCAATTTAAGGAAATGGAATTCTAATTCTATGCAGCTTCTACAAGATGAAAATACAAACAACCAACAAGATTATGACTTCACACAAACGGGCAAGACACTTGGACTAATTTGGAACCCTGAACAAGATATATTTTTATTTCAATGCAAAATTGATCCACGGACAAGGCACGAACAAAAGATTAACAAATTCACACTACATAAACCAATAAAATGTCCACAAACAGCTCATATATTTCATTCTGAACCAACAATAAAGAGGGACAAAACAAAACAAAGCACTTTCAAGCAACATCTGAATATTTATTTATTTGTTTATTTTATTTTACAAACAACAATTAATGTAACAATTTAATTAAGTTTTTAATTTCGGTAATACTTTAATTGAAAACTAGTATATCTGCCTCTTGAAAATCGTATTTTGTGATTGGTGTGCACAGTACAAAAACACATTTTAGCATAATTTGATCCTGTTATCGGGTATATAAAATACATCCTTACAATGAGTGCTTGGGCGAGGACATCTTAACTGATATTTAATAATAAGAATAGCCTTTATTTCACTGACCACAGTTTTCCTTAATTAGATACTTAAAGTTAACTTATTCCTAATATCAGTCAGGTTGTTGATTGTCCAAATAACGCCACACCCTCCTGTCACATTTCTGTTCCAGTTGTTGCAAGTTTAGGTATTTTTTTAAATTAAAATTACCATGCACTCAAACTGAATTAGACAGTGAATGTATGTTGTAGTCTCAATTTAATAGTAATCCCTATTTCATACTAAGCAGTACTTAGTATGAAAATAAATGATTGATATAAGAATGAGAAATAAATTAATTAACATTATAATACTTTATTATATGGCAAAACTGATAACAGTATACAGCAAATATAAAGTACAAGGGCGGACTTATCTCTAACAGAATATCTTTCAGACAAAGCAATAGTTAGTCCAAAGAGTTGAAAATAATGAAATTATTAACTATAACTTTCAAATAAAATACTTTTTAATAGTAAAAAATTCATTCATATAGATGAGTGCCATAATTTTATTTGTTTTTCATTTTCAGGTGAAACTCACAACACTGCTGCAGAAGTGAATACTTTAATGGAGCATAATTATAGTAAACCCAGACCGAAAACATCTGTGCAAGGTAAGATAACAGAAATAATATTGTTTTGAGGTTTTATTAGACAGCAAAAGCAAGAGAAATATAACTGAAACATTTTTTAATTTAACATTATTTAAATTTGAATGTATTTGTTTTTCAGGTACTTCTGAATGTCTGTATCTGAATCTGTGCATATGCTCAACCACTTCAAAAGAGAATTTGAAATCTGGGAAATGAAATAAATTGTTTGCGATGAAAGGGCAAATTATTTAAAGAACGGGTGGCTAATGCAGAGAAAATTTCGAAGAATGTTGCATTTCAACAAATAGTCAAGTATATGACCACACCAGCTCAACTGTTCATGCATATGCAACATGCAACAACAAGCAAGTAAGAAACTGAAAGGAAGACATTTCACTATTGAAGAGAAAATATGCTATCCAGTTGTTACGTAAATATTTTTCACTTCCTTCAAATAAATTAATGAATGAAATCAATGAAGATCCTTCAAAACATTTGTGTAGTCTTATATTCAACGAGATGTCAATCACACCACAAATTTCTTCAGAAACATTAGGAGTTATGGTGCTAGGAATATTGCAGCTAATACAATGTGTATAAGAATTTTGCCAGAATACCTCTCGCGCCTACTTCTACCGCATATAAGTGAACATAATAACCGTTTTTTGTGATATAGTTAGTAAGATCGTAGTATCTATTCAATTTAAATGTGTGGTGTTGAGAATGTTATTTTCCCATGGCACGTTGAGTTCGATGAGTAGTACGCCCTTTATTACCGGGAGTAAAGTAAATGTCTGGCCTGGATGCAGTAATCGCTACGTCAGACGGAAACTTGTATTGTTTATCATACGTATCCATCATAAGGGTTCAATCCGGTGCCGAGCCTATGATCAAATAGGTTTTATTTATTGGTTTTGTTTTAGAGCCCTCTTTGGTGAATTGGATGAGTCTTGTGGTTGTTGTCATCCCTTTCTGGGCTCTTGCGACCGCTTCACTGTATGCTTCCCGTATGATACTCAAAACCTTATCATGACGTCGCGAGTAATTACCCTTTTCTAAAAGAACTCTGCATCCCACCAGTATGTGCCTAGCTATTCCAGGTGCTTCGCCACACGTATAGCATGTTTTTTCTGTTGCTATTCCCCATCTTGTTAGATTACATTGTTCTGGGAGAGTCACCTGGAAGTCGTTAAGATAGAATTTCAGACTTGCAGGCGATCAATCATAAAGTAGTTTTCCACTTCAGAGCTGGCGGAATGCAGAATTCACCGATAGTTATCCAGTCATTTCCATCTCCAAGTTCATTGCAAATAAAGGCTCCTAGTGATTCCGAAGAAGTGGATATTCATTTTAATAACCGAATTTGCTTTGACCAGCCCCATCAAAATGATGCTGGTCAATGTAATAATGTTTATCGTTGGGTTATATAATGATGTACTGACATTACTGACTGTAATGACATAAAAGGGTGTAGACTATAAAAAAAATTTGCTAGACATAATAACAATGATTTTAAATGCGCAAGAGATGTAAACATAAAAAGTGGTTGTGTGTGCGGATAGAAATATTTTTCAAAGATATGCAAAATATGACTATTACTTTCCTTAAGAATGACGTGCCAAAGAAATTAAACAAACTATCATATCATTCGCAAAGACATTAATTGACATAATGACTCATTTGAATTTTGCATTCATAAAATAAAATTAAACAATGTTTTTGTTAACACAATGTTTAATGTTCTAATTTATTTGGTGTGTAGTTGGCGTCGATAGATTAATCGGATTTTATTGGGAAAACTTACATACAATGGAGATGATGTAACTAAAATAGCAGCACAAAATTATTAAACATAAAAATTGAAAATAAAAAGCAAGTATTTGATTTGATTTGTTTTATTTCAAACATATTACATATTTTGTGTTTATTATCTAAAGATTTTTTCTTATCTGGATCTAGTTTACTAAAAAGAAATTGAAAAAAGCATTACAAACAAGTTCAAATTAGATAACTCTATAAAACAGTCTTTTCGAGGTGCAAAACCTCAAAAAACCCCTGCCTTTATATTAACGGTTTTAAAAATGCGGTCTTATTACAAAACTTGGCCTAAATTTAGTCTTGGTTTAAACTAGATGCTCTTTCACTTGTTTTAAAGTAGATAAAGACAGCATCAGGTTTAAACCAAGTCTAAACTTAGGTCATGTTTTGTAATAAGGCGGCAATTTAAGCCACCATATTTTAACTATATAGGTAGGTATGTATATGTACGAAGTACCAGTTAAGAAATTCAGATGGCGCTAGTTGACATATCAAATGTAGCATGCATAAAAATGCCACGAGAGGGCTCTCTATTCCCGTAGTATTACTATTCTCTTTGGGCCAGTCACTCTCGCGCAGCCGCCCCGGTAACATCGTCAAGCATACGCGTCGTTCCGCCCAGCCAGAATAGTCTAGACCGAATACTGAGGTAGGTCCTAGTTTAGGTCCGGTCTTTTGTTTGGTGCATTGAGCTAGTAATTGTTCCCGTTTTGATTAAATAGATAACTCGCTCCCTCGATTGGTACGGTCAAGCAGGCTTCAACCGAGGCTAGCCTAGTTCGTCAATCGAGTGAGCGCGGCGTCCCTCCGACTGGTACGGTCAAGCAGGCTTCAACCGAGACTAGCCTAGTTCGTCAATTGAACGAGTGCGGCGATCTTTCGACTGGTTCGGTCAAGCAGGTCTCACCCGAGGCTAGCCTAGTTCGTCAGTCGAACGAGCGCGACGTTTCTTTCGATTGGTTCGGTCAAGCAGGTCTCTCTTGAAGCTAGCCTAGTTCGTCAGTCGCACGAACGCAGAGTAGAAATAGTCCCGCGACGTTCTCTCGATTGGTTCGGTCAAGCAGGCCCTACACGGGGCTAGCCTAGTTCGACAGTCGATTGAACACAAACCGTAGAAATAATCCCGCGTAACCAGGCTCACCAAACATAGACCGAGTGGTAGTCGTAACCCGGCGGAGTCCCTGCGTCTCGGTGTGCGAGAGTGGCTCCGTGGACTGCCTGATCCGGCAGCGGTCCACGTCCCCACTAGGCGCGTAACGTCGCGAACCCCGTATCCCAGTTTCCCAGTAACCCAGTCGATCCAGTCACCCGAAGTTCCAGCACCCCGCTGGCTGTCACAGGAGTGACGGCCCAGCCGCCAGAGATTCCAGCGCTTCACTGGTTGTCACAGGAGTGACGGCCCCAGCCGCCGGAGGTTCCAGTACCCCGATAGTCGTCACAGGCGTGACGGCTCCTGTATCCCCGTTTTTCCCGCTTCCTCCCTCGTCTCGTGCGGTCGGTCACAGTGCATAACCCTAGTGAAGCGTATTTTAAATCGGGCGTCGTCGCTCCGCCCCGATTGGTTGTCGTGCCCAGGCAACCCCTGTGTAGTGAATAAGTGCGATCGTTTGCCCTGCGTGGCATACTTTAAGTTACGCGCGTTGCGCGCCCGGAATCGTAAATAGTAAGTTATTTAAGAATTGATTTTGTGGTATTGTGAATAAACTTCTTATTTGTTTCTCCTCGCTGTTTCTCTCACCTGACCCCGTAGGCAACCCTGATAGAGCAACATTAACACTTTAATGTCACGAAACGACCCTTAGCCGGGTCACCCCGTCACAAGATTCCCTGTACTTAAACGGGGACACTTTCTTGAAATGAAGGCAAAACATGATCAAGTTTTATTTAAAGACTTCACTACTACTGTAATGTTTCATCAGTCCTAATTTGATCTGCAATGAAGGTTAAATTATATAATATCTGGACACCAAAGGTCGGTTTATAGCGTTTTGTTTTCTAACTACCATGTTTTCTCTTATGGGCCAATATGTCTTGACCCAATGGATTTGCTCTGTTGTCCCAGCATGGAAAGTTTGTGTACCTACCTGTTTTGTTGACCCAATGAAAGGTTTACCATTTATAAATCTACGCATATTACCGATTGGTGATCCCAATTCTTAAATTTTTCTATAACAATTTGGATAAAAAAATAGTCAAAGTAGTAGTACTTCTTTTTACGAAGGCCATTATAGGTTTTCTAAATTTTCTAACCACATATTCACAGCAAATGTATCAAAATGTATTTGGATCATTTAAAAACGATAACTTCTAGACGACGACAAAACGATATTATCGGATAATTGATATATCGATATTATATTCACACACTCACACACACACACGCACGAACTCACACCCACGCACACACACACACGCACGCATACTCCCTACAACACCAATTCGCCTGCAACCTTATTTTTAATATGCTATAATTTCTATATTTTTATTTTATTTTTTGTCTGTTTTTTACTAAAATATGACTTGTAACTACATAATATACTTAATGTATCCGATGAGTGGGGGCCTGGTGACCTGTAATACAGGTATATTTTATACTTACTTCAGGGACCAGCCTCTTTTTAAAGTGTCATAATATAATGAAATCTATTTAACGAATTGTAAAGAGACAGAATGCGAACACAGTATACATCAAAAAATAGATATTTTTATCCGATGTAGATAGTTTAAAAACTACACGTAGGTAGTTTTAACGTTCTAAAACTTTTGCACGACTTAGGCACTTCTCCCATTATACGATACGCACAGGCTACTAGTATTCTATGTTTGTAACTGCACCCACGACACAGGAGAAAAACCTAGTGTGAGGCAATGTTTTAAAAAAAATAAAAGAAAAAAAAAACTTCCGCTCGCAGGAGGATCTAACGCAGCGACAACGCGAGAGCGGCTATATGGTCAAAAAATCTAAACTTCACGCTGTTCCACTTTGACGCAGACGATTTTTACTAGCTTTCTGCTCGCGACTTCGCCCGCGTTATTTTTGTTTTCCCGTGGGATTTTCTTCCCCTTAGGAAAATTACCCTATGTCCTTCCCCTGGTCTCGAACAACCCCTATACCAACTTTCAACAAAATCGGTTCAGTAGTTTCGAAGCCTATTCAATACAAACAAACAAACAATCAAACCTTTCCTCTTTATAATATTAGTATAGTTCGATATTAATTTTGAAATATGACATCACAAAACGGTTGAAATCCCCATAATCACCTTTCATTGCCTGACCCACCTTTACCCTCCACCCTTAGGGGGTACATAATTTAGTAATGATCCCATAGAGTGAACAGTGTAACTTAACCTTTTTTTTTTCTCGGGGAAAAAGCGTTTCCACACCGTACCCGCCGTGGGCTAGACGGCGAGCGTGCGTAAGGCTCCCCCGACAGTATGCCAGGCCTACCGACTAAAACCCCCCGATGTTCTCCCAGCGCTTTAGAGCGCGTGTCACAAATCGCCAAGGGGGGATTGACCGAAAACACCAGGGCAATTAAATTCCCAGACGGAGGGCCTTACGCAGACGTGCACAGGGCCAACCGTGCTCGCAGGCCTCCACGGCAGGATCGCTTGCAAGAATCGATTACCCGCCTTCTCCTACCAACTTAAATAATGATCTTTCATAATAATATATCAGTTCTGTTCCGTGTTTTCGGCAACACTCTTTCTTCTGCACATCAACGACTTGTTGGTGCCTGGAACCTTCGGGTATGCCGATGACACCACAGTCGTAAATGGATGTCTCCAATGCAAAGGCCAATAAAGAGAAAATCCAGTATTGGGAATCAACGGTGGATCGCTTGAATTCGACACTCCGGGCGGTCTCTAAATGAGGTGATGCCAATCTGGTCCAATTCAACACTAACAGAACGCAGGCGTGTTTGTTCTCCACTAAACGGAGTCCTTTCCATCTGACTCCGACTTTCGGTGGTATATCCAGACCGGTAACCATCTTCACCTACTTGGTATGCAAGTAACTACCCAGATAGCATCGTAAGCGTGCATCAGACTTACAACATGTTTAATATGTCAAAAGTGAAGGTTTGTCGCAAACTTGCTTATCAAGTCTACACACTTGAGGCAAGTATGAATCAAACTTTCTAGTTTCCCAGCGACAAGCTTGTATGATGTTTGCTATTTCAAGCTGTATACAATGTTGATAAAACGAACTTGCATCATGCGTGATTCTGCAATGTTTTTTTTTTTGTGTATGACCCGGCAAATGACTTCCTCCCGCCTGATGTTAAGCGGTGAAAGAGGCCCAAATGAGTTGACAGGTAGAGTAGGGACGACATCCACTATTCTACCTGCCCGCCCCTTGCCGGCCCAAAAGATGCTTTTTCACGCCTCTTTTGAAGGAACCCATGTTGTAGGATGGAGGAAACACGTGCGCAGGTAGAGAATTCCAAGTGTGGGATGAACGACAGAAGAAGGAATCTTGGAATTTCTTGGTACGGTGTGAAAAGGAGGACACAGTGTACGGATGACTCCGAAGGCCCTTACGCGTGTTTCTGTTAAGGAATGGAGAGGGAGGGATAAGGTTAAAGAGCTCCTCAGAGCATTCCCCATGGAACATTCGATAAAAGGCGCTAAGAGAGGCGATGTCACGACGAAGTTGTAGAGGCTCGAGGGTGTTAGTTACCCTACATCGCCAATAATGCGAATAGCGCGACGCTGCAATCTGTCCAGAGCATCGAGCAGGTACTGAGCGGAGCCGTCCCAAAGGTGCGAGCAATATTCCACGCAAGACCTAACCTGAGTTTTATATAACAAGCATAGTTGGTCCGGCGCAAAATACCTACGCACCTTGTTCAGGACACCGAGTTTCCGTGAGGCAGTAGTTATGACGGATTCGATGTAGTCTCTGGGGTTCAGATCGCAGCGAATGTTCATTCCGAGCAAGGTGATGTTGCTCTGTGTGTGAAGGGTTGTGCCCTGAAGAGAAGGAAGGGGGAGGAAAGGTGACCTTTTCGCCGAAAACGCGCACACCTGTGTTTTCTTAGCATTAAACTCAACAAGATTGTTGGAGCCCCATTCGGAGACGAGGTCCAGCTGTCGCGAAGGTCGCGAATAGACAATAATAAAATAGCAACACTAGTGACGCACGCTTCAGCCAATCATAATTAAGATAAGGCTAATAGCGATTCTTTAGTCTATGGCAAAATAAGTTTGTAAATAGAATTAAGTTTTCGATGTAAAAGTGAAATATAAAGTTTGCTGTGGCTGAAGCTGAGTCCTGAAGTGCCGTCCATATAATTCTAAGTATCTTGCATATCTTGTAGTTAGAAGATCAGTAATGTGTGTGATTCATTGTTATAAGTGTAACTTGGTTTCCCCCTAAGTTCACGGTTAGGCGAGGTTGCCGGGACGTGAAGTCCTGGCAACAAGCCGAGTCCGGGCCTCCAGAATAAATGGCCCGGGATCCAAGAAAGTGATCGGGTAGGCGATGTTCCGGGACGTAAGGTCCTGGCAACAAGCCGAGCCCAGGCCTCCAGAATAAATGGCCCGGGATCCAAGAAGGTGATCGGGTAGGTGAGGTTCCGGGACGTAAGGTCCTGGCAACAAGCCGAGCCCCGGGCCTCCAGAATAAATGGCCCGGGATCCGCCAAGAAAGACCTGGTATAATAAGTGTTCCAGGCCCAGTCGACTGGAGACGTCCAGAGAAGAAGCTCTGGGTCTATTAAGGTTGGTAGAGCCGCGGTGATGGTTGTTGGTCACCGGGTCTGCAGTACCTCCAAGGTGTTTAGTAGTACATGATGGGAAATCAAGTGTGTTTGTGTTGTGCAGCGTAGGCTGCTAGCGTTGAATACCAACGATAAGAAGTTGAAACTACTTGATGATAAGGTATTTAGTTAATAGTTAAATTTAACCCACAGGAGGTGAACGGTACAATCCAGTGGAAATTAGATATACATGGGATGCTCATATCTCAGGTGCAGATGTATCTAAATGCGAAGCAGATATAAATGAGACAAAGATAGAAGATAACTCAGGTATGAGATTTGTATTGTAACTTAATTAAACCTGCCATACATAGAATACTTTCGTCCCGTCCGCCCGTCACGCCGGATGATGGTAATGCATATACCTAGCTATCTAACTACTCTCTCATCCTTCTCTCTGTGTATGATGTGTCTCTGGGTATATGTGTTACTTACACCCCCCATTCGGACGTCGTCGGTGGCGGGCGGGGCGACATGGTGGAGGTGCTGGGATCACCTCATGAGATCTGTACCTGAGATATGAAGAGCATAATTATATGTGGCATTTAGATTTCTGAATTAGAAAAAATTGGTATTAACATAAAGCAAAAACTGAGCTATAATTTCCATAGAAGAAAATGGAGCTGAATATGTGAAGTTGTGAATAATAAAATGAATCATGTTCTGAGATAAATACCCTTTCCTTCCATAAAATTGTTTGTTCTAAAAAAGGAAAAAACATTGTTTGTTTGTTTGCTGGTTACGGCCTCTACATAGAAAAGTTGGAGATAAAGGATTATAAAACTTACATGTATACATCTCAACAGATGGCACACAATAAGTCACTCATGAAGAAAACTTATGAGAAATGAAATGCAAAATATTTAATAAAATTGGGATGTAATTACTCTTGGTTATGCCTAGCTGATTAGAAATTCTTATTTTGTTTCATTCATTACCTGTAACTATTAAAGAATTTATGTTTATTTCTTAAAACAATTGAAACTCAAAATTCCTGCTAATGGAAACATCAATTTGTGGTGTGTTGGCTGACAACAGTTTGTTTATGTGTGCGAAGCTTTGTTGTTTGAATAGGTATGTGTACATGTGGAGCGACGCTATATTAAAGTTCCGTCCATTCCATGAACTCTGGCGCCATCCTGCAATTTTATGCTAAAAGCTTTAAATAAAAAAGTAGAAAGAAACGACAAAAGGAGTTTTGTGATTTTGCAATGTGTATAACAATTTGTTAAGAAAATGCCAAGTAATTTATGTGGATAAGAAAATCTGAAGCTGTTTCATAGCTTGCATTCAAGCACGGGCACTTGCCTTAATTGTCTTAATTACTTAAGCCTACTTTTAAGACCTAACAAGGTATGGGTTTGGTGTGATTGTATCATACTTAATACAAACTTCATCACTTGCCAGAATTGCTGAAAACAAGTGAGAATGAGGATGAGGAGGCACACAAATACGCTATAGCATGCACGGCCATACCGATAGCAATATTATTGGTTGTACATTTTTTACTAAAAACAAAAACTAACTTACTAAATAATAAAGCCACATTGTTTGACAATGTTGCAACAAGGCATGATTCCTATTGACCCTAAACTGGCGTCACTTTGTATGTTTTGCATGTTCTTGTTCTCTTTTGTAAAAAGGGGAATTTGGCTAAAGTTATAAATAACACTGGTGAAGAGTAAATGTTGTACATTTATTAAAATATGACATATTTGGTAAGATATGTGTTTATTTAACATGAGTGAAAGAAGATAAATACCAGCTAATTTATAAGCCTTTTCTCAGTGTTTTAAAGAATAAATAAAGTGAAAATAAATAGTGTGTGAATACACTGAGCGTGTCATAGTGTATTTTATTTTTAAAACTTACTTGAGCTAGCAGAGTTGTTTTTTTAATATTTACTTAGGTACTGTAATTTATTAAAGAATATAAGAAACTAAGGTTATTAGAACAGAACATTTATAATTTTAGATAAAGAAACTGCATATTTGCACAGGCTTGTCTAACTGGTTACCCATTTTCTTAGACAGTATATCTACAGCAACATGTACAGCTACATGTAATGTCAGTGTTAGATAGAATAGAATAGAAGAATTGAAAGAAAACACTACCTTACTTTGTGAGAATATTATTGGTTCACTGATTGGTAAGGGAAGCCTGCGACTATCATGTAAATAACAAATTTTATTCAGTAAATGTAAGTACATGTTATCCCATGTGAAGTGAAACTGATTTATTAGTGGTTGTATTCCCACATATTTAATGAAACTTTAATCTTTAAGAGGCCTAAGCTATATAAAAAAAAAAAAAAAAAAATTAATTACTTAATAAACTAGAAATCACGAAGAAAAGTTTACATCTAGGTACTCTCTTTTGAAGTTGTTTAAATAGTGGTAACAAGTTTATGATTTTCATTTAAACAATTATTGTTCCCTTGTTGGTAAATTCTAACAAAAGGAATTGAATGAAGAACAAAGAACCACTCATTTTATTCTTTTTTGAATTAGACTACTGAAAATAATATTCTTGACTTAACTGGTTCAATTTATTATAACTTAACTATGGATGGATGATGATCTTGGAAAGTACTGTGATCAGTCAAATAAATATATTTATTAATAATATTGGTATTTAAATACTTATAGTGCTTGTTATACACAGATGAAAACCAAGTATATGTAAGTATGTGTTCTTGATATTTACAAGTGATTGATTAATAATAAGTTAAGTTTCTAATTTGTATTAGTAATAACTTATTACTAGTTAAACTAGTTAACCAGCTGAATAAAAATTTAATAAAGTCTAAATAACAATAAAATAAATAATAAAAAAAAATATTTGACAAAGGGATACTTAAGTCATAAGTCTTACCTATAGATGTGAGAAATATATTCACTTACAAGATTCAATATGAAAGAAATTCGGAAAAAGAGACTTCAATTAAGTAGTATATGAACATATTGATAAAAATCTTTTAAGAATCAAAGACCTTCCAAATACCCTTACCTCAAATGAGATTTGAGGCGCACAAATATTATATAATAAATTAAACTCAAATATAAAAGTTTCAAAGAAAAATTGACTGAATATTTAAAAATAAATGAAGATGCTCCTATAGAAGAGATATCGGTCATGTCAGAAAAACAACTTCTCGCTGAAGAAGTGTTAGTTGAGCTGAAGACTAACATAAGTTAATTCTGCAAAAATGGAATTGAGTAATAAAGAAAGGTCATATGATGCCGGTAAACTCCCAAAGGTAGCATTACCTACCTTTAATGGGGATATTCTCAACTGGCACTCATTCTTTGATAGGTTCAAATCGAGTGTACATAGTAAAAACATCTCAGATGTAAATAAACTTCTTTATTTAAAAGCTTCACTAATTGGAGAACCTAAGAATGCAATACCGATAAAAACTATCTTATTGCCCTAAACACCCTTTGGGAAAGATATGGCAAGGTGAAACATCTCATTGATGCACACTACTCAGCATTATATAAAATAGAATCCGCTGATAATAACATAACCAATTGTAGGAAAGTCTTCGACGATTTGGAAAGACATCTTCGGATATTGGAAACTTTAGGAGAAGATATTAATCACAATCACCTTAGATTTCTCATTATGGAAAAGTTCCCTTCAGATTTGATTTATGAGATTAAAATTAGAACAAGTACTGATGCTATAGAAGAAATAAGAAAACAGTTGGATACAATGATTACAGCTAAAGAAGATGCTGATAGAATTGGGATGATGACTGAATTCTAATTTTTACGTCTCGTCATTAAATATTAAAATACCGTGGAAAAAGATGCAGTCCTGTGAAATCAGAATTAAAATCGGCTTAGAAATACATTAGATACAAGCATTTTAAGTTGTTAATTTGAAAGCGATTAGAAAGAGAGATCCGACATCAACCGTGACGTCATAGTTGAGTACGGCCATATAAACTCCTTGTAAATTGCCGTTTTGCTAGAAAGAGATGGAGAAAAATCTTTAATACCTTATATCTTGGTTGTTTTTATAGTTATTCGAAAACCGATTTTTTCTTTCTGTTTATTATATGAATGAGCTTCTATTAAAGCAAGAAAATTTTTTTAGTCATCTAGCCTATTGCATTCAGAAAATGTTCTGAGCTTTCAGAACCATGCACTGTGGAAACACTTCATGTGCGTGACCTTCAACAAACCAAATCAAGCCAAGGAAGATTTAAAACTAGAATTAGAAATGGAAATCAATCAAGAATAGAATAGAATAGAATAATTTTATTTGCTAGAATATGGTACAATAATAGTTGGTAGTACATTCTGTTGCTCCGACATATCCTATTGACAACAATGTGCAAATATTTCGTCAACTATTTTTAGGTATTATAATTATTTCGTTGCACTAACATTCTGAAAGACGTTATACATTTATCAATAAGTAATACTTAAATTTTCTATTCACTACAATAAAAAAATCCTTATGTCAATAATAAAAAAAATACAATTCAACTATGTCAATATCTAAGTATAATACATTATTTAAAATAGTAATTTCTGTCACAATTTTTATTTAAAAAGAAACAAGAAACAAAATTAAAGAGTACAGACTTGAGAAAAACGACAATAACACAGGAAGAAAAATCATAAACCAGCGGAAGCGACGATATGAAAGTCAGGAAAAATTTTGAATAAAGAAAAGAGATTAAAAGGCATACCTGCAATGAAGAGAATAAAAAACCTACATGCATATTTTGTGACGGAGGCCACAATAACGATGAATGTAACAAACTTAAAACCATACTTGAAAGAAAAGCTAGACTACGAGGCCGCTGTTACAACTGTCTTTGACGAAGACATGTTTTTCAGAGTGGTGACACTAAGAAGAAATGCCGCCATTGTGAAAATGGATATCATAATAGAGCACTGTGCCCTACGAGAATTAACGAAACTGTTAGTATACAGAAACCGGAGACCACAACTTAACTGATGTAAATGCTAAAGGAATCACTATACTCCAGATGAAAATAAACACAAAAATATGTATATTAAAAGTGATAGCGTCAGTGTATGATCCATGTTGATTCATTCATAGTACCTTTCTAAATAGTAAAAAAAAAGTCTGAGAAATGGAAAGAAATTAAAAACAAAGATCAATGATATAAGAAATATATACAAATTGATAGATATTTCCTAAAAGGAAATTTTGATTGTCCTGTATTCCATGTTTTTACAGTTCCTTATTGGAAAATTCAGATTAGTTCCATTGAAAGACCAGAACAGTATAAAGATTCCTCGATTGAGCTGATGGCAGTCCTAAATATTACATGTTTGATAAATTTTACACTAAAATATTTTATAGGTACTATGAGTAGACAAATTCTTTGGATTGATAGTGAGACTGTATTTGAATGGTGGTAGAAGACCACTTGTTTCTAGAAGAGTTGAAGAAATTAAAAGGAATAAAGAATTAGAAATAACATAATTGTTCCCTCTGCGCTTAATCCAGCAGATGTTTTTAGCTACAAGAATAATGAGTTCAATTGAAGAAAAGCAAAGATGGTTAATAGGGCCAGACTTTCTTAATGAAGACCCAGCGTTATGGCCACCCAATATTGCTTCATCTGCTTCTTCCTTTTTGTCGGGAGAGGTTCTGACCGAACACGCTTAGAAAGATACAACCCCGAAAAATAATTTAGGTGCTATTTCTGAAATCCAACATGATAAGGACAAAGACAAGGAAGAAACTATGTGTGAAGGACAACACAATAGAAATTTAGAAACAGAGACAGAAAATAAGATTCAAATACTTTCGAGTACTAATTAATAATGGAGAACAGACATTGTAAGAGATGGATTTCCCTATTTATGTGTTTGGCCGTAAGGGCGATTCATCATGAGGTTGTTCAAAATCTGACGGCAAAAGATGGCTTGCTAGCATTAAGAAGATTCATGTCATGCAGAAGAACCTTAATCACATAGATAATCTTAATCACATCAGATAATGCACAACACTTAACCTAATGTCCGAAATACTAGATAGTGAATATTGCATTATAGATAAGAAAATAAAGTGGAAATTCATTCCTCAGTTGGCCCCTGGTTTGGAGGATTTTATGAACGTCTGATTGGAATCGTAAAAACGGTATTAAAAGAACCTTTCAGAAACATCTACTAAGATACAATCAGTTAGTTACTATAATCAAGGAAATAGAAGCAGTTATAAACATGAGACCACTTACCAGTGTGGATACAGAAATAGAACACGTACTGAAGCCTTCCGATTTCCTTACGAAAATGCATTTGTGTAAATTGTCAGAGGCTGGAAACGAGCACTCACAATATTAGAAGAGTTTAAACAAATGTTCTCAAACAGATATTTACCAAGCCTACGTAAAAGATATTGGCACTCACCCAGAGAACCAACAGTGACATCAAAGTTACTACCAGCCATAGGACAGATCGTTCAAATTAAAGATGACAACAAAAATAGAACAATATGGAAGGTACGCAAAATAGTCCTAATTAATCAGAGCAACTGATGGATTCTGTCGTATTGCTAAACTTCAAGTGGATAATAATGTGTTTACCAGATCTATTGCTCATCTCTATCCACTAGAGATAGAAGAAGGTGAAGAAAATTGCCGTGATGTGCAGAAGGAAGCTTCAAAGATTGATGATTCCAGTAATACATTTCAATTGCCACCTCCAAATCAAGGCATAAATCTAATTGAAAGGGTGGAAAAAGAAAAGGTGGAAATTCAGATGATAATGATAAACTAGAAGGTTCAGACAATGATCCTGATTATGAAGGTCAAACAATTGGACCGGTAGATTGTTCTGATGATAGAACTCCTCGTCGAGATGCTGCTGTAAGAGCTCTCGACAAAAGAATGCACAAGTAACCTGGTTGCTATTCTTCTTCCTTGCGTCGGGAGTGTCGCGAAGGTCGCGAATAGACAATAATAAAATAGCAACACTAGTGACGCACGCTTCAGCCAATCATAATTAAGATAAGGCTAATAGCGATTCTTTAGTCTATGGCAAAATAAGTTTGTAAATAGAATTAAGTTTTCGATGTAAAAGTGAAATATAAAGTTTGCTGTGGCTGAAGCTGAGTCCTGAAGTGCCGTCCATATAATTCTAAGTATCTTGCATATCTTGTAGTTAGAAGATCAGTAATGTGTGTGATTCATTGTTATAAGTGTAACTTGGTTTCCCCCTAAGTTCACGGTTAGGCGAGGTTGCCGGGACGTGAAGTCCTGGCAACAAGCCGAGTCCGGGCCTCCAGAATAAATGGCCCGGGATCCAAGAAAGTGATCGGGTAGGCGATGTTCCGGGACGTAAGGTCCTGGCAACAAGCCGAGCCCAGGCCTCCAGAATAAATGGCCCGGGATCCAAGAAGGTGATCGGGTAGGTGAGGTTCCGGGACGTAAGGTCCTGGCAACAAGCCGAGCCCCGGGCCTCCAGAATAAATGGCCCGGGATCCGCCAAGAAAGACCTGGTATAATAAGTGTTCCAGGCCCAGTCGACTGGAGACGTCCAGAGAAGAAGCTCTGGGTCTATTAAGGTTGGTAGAGCCGCGGTGATGGTTGTTGGTCACCGGGTCTGCAGTACCTCCAAGGTGTTTAGTAGTACATGATGGGAAATCAAGTGTGTTTGTGTTGTGCAGCGTAGGCTGCTAGCGTTGAATACCAACGATAAGAAGTTGAAACTACTTGATGATAAGGTATTTAGTTAATAGTTAAATTTAACCCACAGGAGGTGAACGGTACAATCCAGTGGAAATTAGATATACATGGGATGCTCATATCTCAGGTGCAGATGTATCTAAATGCGAAGCAGATATAAATGAGACAAAGATAGAAGATAACTCAGGTATGAGATTTGTATTGTAACTTAATTAAACCTGCCATACATAGAATACTTTCGTCCCGTCCGCCCGTCACGCCGGATGATGGTAATGCATATACCTAGCTATCTAACTACTCTCTCATCCTTCTCTCTGTGTATGATGTGTCTCTGGGTATATGTGTTACTTACACCCCCCATTCGGACGTCGTCGGTGGCGGGCGGGGCGACACCAGCGTCCTGTTGAGCTCAATGATAAGATTCTGCCTCTCCCTACCAATATCACCACGAGCAGCCCCTGAGCTTCCGTGATATCCCCCATGCACTGTACTGTCGTCTGCATAGCAATGTATAGCTCCCAAGGAAAGCATATCATTGATGTGCAGAAGAAACAATGTTGGGGATAGAACGGAGCCTTGCGGAACTCCAGCGTTCACTGCCACGAACCGCGAAGCGCAGCCGTCAACGACAACGCGAATTCTACGCTCGTGGAGGAAGCTGGCAATCCACGTACAGAACTGCGCGGGTAATCCGTATGCCGGAAGCTTGGAAAGAAGAGCCTTGTGCCAGACTCTATCAAAAGCTTTGGCGATGTCGAGACTAATAGCCACCGATTCGCCGCGCTTATCGATAGATTCACCCCATTTGTGCAAAAGGAACGCTAGAAGGTCACCTGTTGACCGTTTAGGACGAAGTCCATACTGTCGGTTAGTAACGAGTGACCTTCCAGGTAACGGATCAGCTGGGTATTTAGGATCCTCTCCATAATTTTGCACAAAATGGAAGTGACGGCTATAGGACGATAGTTAGCCGGATCAGAACGATCTCCCTTTTTGGGAACCGGCTGGACATTGGCCTCTTTCCAAGATTTCGGCACACAACCAGCAGAGAACGACAGACGGTATAGACCACAGATTTAGAGTAGGCTAGATACCACTTGTTCATTAAATAGTATGAGAACCGAGCGTGCCTCCGTATCCCCACTCACTATGACGTCACGCGAGTCATTTAGTGATGTACACACATAAAAAGAAACGTTTCAATCGCAACGCGCGATGCGCCGCGCTCGCTCAGAGCCAACAGACTTCGACGAGAGACGATGCGCGTTTAAAAACTATCTGTGTGCCAAATTTCATCCAAATCCGTCATCCACATTAACAAACATTGAGACACAGAGACACTAACAAACATTCACATGTACCTATAATAAAATTGATAGGATGTAACAAAATGTGTTTGATCCCTAAATTACCTGTAATAATAGCTTCCTTTTTCTGGTTAAATCAGAAAATGTCGAATTTTCATTTGTTGTTGGTTGGTCGTAAACTTTCTGTAAAATAGAATATTATTTCTTTTTTAGCGCACTTGATTCAGACTTGACCAAGTAGGCTCATTAAAGAATAGAATAGAATCTCAAAATTACTAATAAATGTCATAATTATCAGTAGCAGGTATATGTCATTAGTCATTAGCATAGAACACTTATCCACTTACTTCTTCATTTTGTGTCGTATTAAGCACCAAAATTTTCGGATATGCTGTTCCGGATAATCGTCTTAACTTTTTGCTGATTACATAGTCCACTTTATTGAAGTGGATTGAGCAAATTGTACTGTGTGGTGAAGGAAACCAATTTCTATTACCTGTCGCTTCAATCCATTTATTTGTTACAATGGGATCGCTTGGAAAACTGAAAACAATCATGCCCTACCTATACTTAATTCGAAAATGCATTTTCATTGGTCTCTCAATTATCATTCTGTTCTTAAACGGAATTGATGGCTCGATTGCTTGAATCGATTTGAAAGTAACCATTGTATACATCACTAATCACAAAATTTGACAGACGAATGATAAAAGCCCTTGTACCACGAAACTTGTTAACTTTGAAGTGATTCTGTCGTTTAAAATTCATTGCGTACGGCCAGAACACCCGATGGTGGTCTTTCGAAGCCAAACCCGCAATGTAAAATAAATATATCAACATTCCCAAATACGAATTTATCGCAGTAGTATCACGCGAATATCACAACAAATCATAAATAATTGATTTTAAAATGAATTACAGCTATTTGTGAAACAAAGTTACTTACCGATGATAGGATACATCTCCATTGACACGATTTACTACTTTTGAAGAGTTTTTACAGTTTACAATTTGCGCAATTTGGCATTTTTACGTTTTCAACCACAGGACTCGTCAACGTTACGTTAGAATGCCAACTAAAGTAGAAGCGCGGTCAGTTTGAGCATTGCTCAAACTCGGGGCGTCTCGGGGCACGCTGCGCCGGGCAACAGGTGGTATCTAGCCTTTTTTTTTTCTCGGGGGGAAATGCGTAACCGCACCGTACCCGCCGTTGGCTAGGCGGCGAGCGTGTGTGGGGCTCTCCCGGCAGAGTGCCAGGCCTACCCACTAAAACCCCCCGGTGTTCTCCCTGCCCATAAGGGCACGCTAGGTAAGGTCCACACTGAGGTGGTATCTAGCCTACTCTAAATGTGTGGTATAGACGCGTCAGGACCGGAGTCAACTCCGCTGCACACTTCTTAAGAACAATCGCCGGAATGCCGTCTGGTCCACTTGCTTTTCGAGTATCGATCGACTGGAGCTCCGCCCGCACATCACGCTGTCTGAAACGGATATCGGGCATGGTGCTGCCACAATGGGACAGTTTCGGAGGTTGTGCACCACAGTCATCGACACGGGAATGAGCCGCGAAGAGTTTTGCCAGGTTGTCGGCTTTCTCCTGCGGCTGATGAGCAAGCGAGCCATCGGCATGTCTCAGCGGTGGCAGCGAGGGTTGGCAGAAGTTTGATTGCACAGCTTTGGCCAGGCGCCAGAAAGAACGGCTACCCGTAGGGTGCGCAAGCAGTTCCTGGCCCACTTGTGCAATGCGCTGAGCATCCGCTCTAATGTAAGCCCTCTTACACAACTTGGTGGCATTATTGTAGGCTGTTTTCAGTAGGCTAGTATTGGGATCCCTAGAAGCTCGGCCTCTGATCCAAGCGCGGTAAGCCAGCTGTTTGTTTTCAACAGCAGAGGCGCACTCGCGATTGAACCAGAGGTTACGTCTGCCTCTACTGACGAGATTGGAATACGGAATATAATATTCCATTCCTAGTATGATCTCGTCAGCAACAGAGGTAGCGCAGGAGTCCGGATCCATCCTATTGAAACAGCGCTGCCACCAAGGGACAGATGCGTAATAATCCCGCATACCGTCCCAATCTGCTGATGCATAGTGCCACAGACGGCGTGCTGCAACCACAGGCGGTCGCGACGCCTGAGGCACTGAGACGGATACCAGGCAGTGATCCGAAGATCCTAGTGGAGCTCGAATCACCGAGCTAATATCTGGTACCCTGGTGTGCTGGGTGACCAATTGTGTCAGGTCGTGCGTGAGAGCGAATGCGAGAGTGAGGGCAGTCCTACCCGCATGGTCAGTTTTAGAGGAACTTAACCACAACTCGTGGTTAGCATTGAAGTCCCCTAAAAACACCAGCTCGGCGGAAGGAAATCGCTCCTGCGCGTCATCTGTCACCCGACTTAGATGTTCAAAAAGTCGAGTTGTCTCCAGGTCACCACGATGGGAACGGTAGACGCAGACGTAGACACGGCAATGAGTGCCAAAATCGACGTGTACCGCAAGGATGGAAAAGGAAGGTTCCTCCAAACAGCGCAGGCGACGGCAGCAAACGTCCGCCCGGACGAACAATCAAACACCAGCCTTCGCCTTCTCCTCAAGAGCGTAGCCGGGGTAATTAAGGTAGCCTGTATCGGCCGGGCAGATAATTTGCGTCTCCGTCAAAAGCATTGCTGGACGGGCTGTCTCGAGATGGTGGTGGACAGCTAAGAGGTTAGGATGGAGCCCGCGGATGTTAGCGAGCCCCACCTCGAATAATGGTGTTTTGGTGGGATAATGCACCGCTGTACGACCAGTTCTTATATTTTGCGCTGCCATGATTATTAGAGTGAGAGGCGTGAAATTGAGGTGTCGTTGCCGCGTTTCGCATAGTTAATGTGTGTGTAGGCCTGTTTCGCCAAGGAACAGCCGACAGCTGATTTGCGCTGACCCTCCGCACGGAAGGGCCCCCGAACCCCTCCGGAAGTGGCCGCCGGGACCCACCGTCCGGTCACCAACCGGCACGACGGACCACCCCGAGATTATGCGTGGCATGGTGGGGCAGCCTCACGGACTGGTTAGGTCCGCTTGGGCCCCTGTACTATACCACGGGTGGCCAGCGGAACAGCCGTTTCTTCGGGTCTTCCTGGGCGGAGGGTCAACCTGGCACTGGGTCGACGGAAGCCCACACAAACCACACGAATCGCAGCAACGACCCCTCAAGCTCTGGCTGTGCGATGACTGATCCCGAAACGCGGACAAGAAATGTCCACTTGACGGGTTTTACTTCATGCGCACGGTGGTCGCTAGCCAGTCGGATTTTTCAAGCCCTACCACCAGAAGTTGGTCACTCGAATAGCACCACCCGGGGATGTACAATATTGCACTAGCAAAATTAATCCTATGAATCGACGTCTAAAACATAATGAAAAAATTACTCCAACAGAAATATTCTGCAGTAATTTATCGATCCAATGGATCCAAGTGGACATTTTAGACGTGGATTCATAGCATTGTTAATGCTATGAATGAAAACTTCAGTGAAAACTTCAAACAATTGTTACTAAACAGAACAAGATACATTCTACTCATGAAACAGTGAAGCAGAAGGGACAGTGCATCATATTCTGCACGAAGAACTGAAAAAGTTATCGGCGCGATGGGTGACGCGTTTGCTCACACCAGACAACAAGCGCAAACGTGAGACCACATCGGTGACATGTTTGGCGCTGTTTCAACACAATCCGGCGGAGTTCTTGCGTCGTTTTGTGACCGTCGATGAAACAACAACCTCAACTTTGGTAGCTACATAGAATCCGTTGCCAAAACTGCAGCTACGAAGCTCGGCATTCTCTCCAAGGTCAGGCGGTACTTCACACCGGAATAGTTGCTTCAACTATATCAAGAACAAGTTTGATCTAAGAGTACTGCTGCCACATGTGGGATGGATCTGCCAAATATCAACTAGCGGCCCTTGATTCCATTAATAAACTTACCAAGACCCTCATTGGTGAGACCAAATTAACAGGGGCCAAGCTGCAGAGCCTCGAACATCGTCGTAAGGTGGCATGTTTGTCGGTATTTTACCGGAACCGGTTGGAATTACACAATTCCATCTCAGAGGAACCAGGTTGGGGTTCCACACTTTTGTCATCATTGATATTCCAGTGCTTTTCAAGATGAGACTGAATAGGCACCTACTGGGTAAGCATATAAATGTTCCATCTTCAGCCTCATCTTCACTTTCCATCAGGTGAGATGGAGGCCAAATGCATATCCAGCATTTAAAAAATCCAATAAACACTTAAATGGTACCTACTTTACAAGTTAAAGATAAAAACCATCCATCTAACAAGTTTACATCCATCATTTTGAAGCACCTAGTCGAATTTGTATGATGTCATCGTTTCAACCCATAAACGTTTTATTACTGAGTATGGATTTCTCCTCAAAAAACAAAAAAAAGGAGCGTCGGTGCCGCTGTCGACTCGCACCTCGCACTTGCCTTCCAATCAGGAGGTCCGGGGTTCGAGACTGCCATAGTACCAATGTGTTTTTCGAATTTCATAATACATTTGTCTGACTCTCCTACTGTGAAGGAAAACCAACCTTCGTACATCTGCGAAGAAATTCAAGGGTGTGTGTGAAGTCGACAAGCCCACACTGGGCCAGCGTGGTTAACTAAGGCCTAAACACCCTAAGTTAGGGTTACTTCCCTCGGTGGGGACGTATATAATATAAGCTGTTGTGATGATGATGATGATGAACCAAAAGTACCCTATTACACCATGTTGGCAACAAGTTATAGTTGGGCCATTTTAATAGGCCACATTTCACAGTTCATCAAAGCTATTCACTGGTAGCCTTGTAATGGCGATCACATAATATTATTTATTTTTCGAATGATAAAATCGCACTTGTTTTAATTGCCATATATTAAATTGATTATAGAAATGAAAATGAAGACTTTTTTAACACTTATATCCTTTATAAATAGCTTTCCTAAATTAAATAAATAATTTAAATCGATGGAAACTTAACGTCATCACAAGGTTAAAGTCGAAAGCTAATTTTCTTTTTTTATGCTAGGGATGTTCCCTATGCAATTGAACCAATTGTTTGAATCATTCGTTTCATTTCTCGGGTAACATTCGAGTAACAATGTGGAATATACACCGTAATTTATTTATTAATCTAAAATTTTAAGAGTTTCTTCAGCAGACCATCGAAAAGAACAACGTTTACACTGTGGGATCAACTGTAAATTCTCGATTCTCGATTTTTGTTCAATTTGATAGTTTGAATAACCTATTGAAATGGAGTAGTAACAAAACACGGTGTATACAATTAAACCAAACAATAATAATTTGTATAAAAGGAGATGTTCCCATCTAAAGACGCACGCACAGCCGTAACCGTTAATGGTAGAGACATGAAATTTGGAAAGTTGTTTTAATTCAAAATGCGGACACACACTAAGAAGGGATTTTAAAAAAATTTAACCCTGAAGGGTTGAAATAGAGGTTGCAAGTTTGTATAATTTTTATTAAATTAGCAACAATTTTGATAAAACTTGAGATTCATGCTCTTAAAAACATTTCATTGAACACGTATTTCATGGTTTATTGGAATTCACCCCCTTAGGGTGCAAAATAGGGGTTGAAAGTTTCTATGGAACATGTTTAAAATCTGCTCCAATTTCTATGAAATTTATTATTAGAGCTCCTAAATATAAATAACAGTCTCCTATGTAATAGGCTACAAATTTATTTTACGGGAAAATATAAAATTCCCACGGGAGTACAATAATATACACGGTATAGCTAGTAGTATACACGGTTATTTTTTTATCACCCTGGAAAATTTTAGGGACGCTTCAGGACACGTCCTTTATTAATATAAAAAATAAAAAAGTCTAAAAATGCTGCTCTCAACCAGTGCAGCATTTTTTGGATATTTTAGAAAATTCATATAAAATTAAGTGAGTTATTTTTTTTATTCATATTTAAATCATTCTAATACCATGTCGTGAAGCATCCCTTAAATTTTCCAGGGTGATTAAAAATAACCGTGTATACTACTAGCTATACCGTGTATATTATTGTACACAGTCACTTCACAAAGCAGCGTAGGTACTCACTTAAAAGTGTAACGCGTAATGTATCTGATACAGTAGCTTGCTGCGAGCCGTTCGCGCGCGGAGTGCAGTGTGCTCCCAGCAACATGCCGCTCTGTGAGCGGTTTTTGCGCGAACACAAAGGCGCTCGCAGTGTGCTCGTGGACGGCATGTACACACTTGTAGATTGCTACAGTATCAGTTATATTACGTGCTACACCTCTAAGTGAGTACGTGGTTTCATACAACTGTACATACGTAGTTGTGTGCTGTCGACCTAATTAATAACAAATCTACCCACAAGAAACTGCACAATCCACTAGCTTTAGTATTACCATATAAAATAAGGTGGAATACAACAAGCAGTTTCTCTGTCTTATACAAAATAAACATATTCTCACTCTTCCTCTTTTATTTGGGATCTTGTTGTGTGCTGTCGACCTAATTAATAACAAATCTACCCACAAGAAACTGCACAATCCACTAGCTTTAGTATTACCATATAAAATAAGGTGGAATACAACAAGGAGTTTCTCTGTCTTATACAAAATAAACATATTCTCACTCTTCCTCTTTTATTTGGGATCTTTATTAACAATCTTATACTCCGAATTAAAATGAATGTCTCACTTACAAAAGATTTTTCCAACCGTATGGAAAATGAAAATGACTTCATGTCTTTTCAACATTTAGTCTGATTGTAGGATGGTGCGAGTACAACCAAATACCTCTTAAATAAGTATCAAGTAATAACAAAAATTAAACACCCCATTTTGACTATGACATTCACGGCTCTATACTTAAGCGAGTTAACGTTATTTTTGTGATTTGGGGCTACACTTCGATTCTCATCTTTCTTTTTTGAAAGAAACAAAATGAACTCAACAAATCATAATGGAATATGATTTGTTCAGTTCATTTTGTTTCTCACATTTAGAAATAAAAATTTTGTTTGCAAAAAAATCCTTATTCTGCTTTTCATTCCTACTTCTGCGTGCACATAGTTTCTCGGGTACAAAATTAAATAACGAAGTACATCTTCTTTATTAATATAACATTACAATAAAAATATAACATGCATTAACCATTGCAACATTTGAGCACTGCCAGCAAAATATCACAAAAAATAGGATTATCTTAATAGACTAGGTGATGGTACCTTAAAAATAATAAATTAAATTTCTTTATTAGTCATTTTTATACAGCCGATGTTTATTTTCGCATAATAACTGCAATTGATTCACAAATGTATGGAGATCGTATCGATTCATTCAATTAATCGATAAACGATCGGAAGGTCACTTCACTATGACCTTGTCGGTCAGAACTGTCAAATGTGGCCTATTAAAGTGGCCCGACTATAGTGAAAATATAAACATTGTCAAAAATTTAAAAAACTGCCTAAGACAATATTAGTATAGGCTCTCTTTGTCTTACTACGATTTAGAAGAAAAAAAATAGTCTGTGGAAGGAAATATACAGGCTGCGGTCCGAAAATCAATAAAAGTCACTATCAGCGCTATTAGCGTGCTCAAACGCGTCCCGAAATGCTGTGAGCGCGCTAACGTTACCCGGGTGGAGAGCTGCATGACGTCATCGTTTACGTCATATTGGACTTACGGTGCTAATGCTCTGAAGTGAAATCACTGTAAGCGAACTGTCAGTCTGACGTTCGATACTTGTGTTTTCGGCTGAAAATGAATGTATTTGTTCTGGATGAGCAACTGAGAAACAATGTTGTGATTAAAAATCCACAAAACCAAAGTGCTGAGAAGCAATTGAAAACAAAATGACCTAACCTAACCAAAATTTTAACTCGACATTTGACTTGACAAGTTGATACGCTAAAACCCCGGTCCATAATCGTAAGCATACTGACAGCACTGTTAGCACTTTTAGTACGCTTTTTAATTCGGACCGGGTGATTATAATCGTCAGCACTGTGAGCGCTGTTATCTATTTCGGACCGATGCCATAGATGTTAAGGTTGCGTTCCAAAATGGATAAGTTTCGCTCGGGAAATAGCTAAAATTGACTCAATCCCAGTTCCAAAACACATCCGAGGATTTCTATCGAGGTGTTTTGGAACGACTTTGGACTCAATTCTGAAGTGGCCGCTAAATTGCCTAATTTTATTTAGGTGCCGCTAAACCACTATCCTATTCTACGGTAACTCTCAAATTCAACTGACATTGCTAATTTGAATCTGACGTTTCTTATTTTAGACGGTCAATTCAACTTAGGTTTAGCCGTCCAAACGCTATTCTAGACGTGAGATTTTTACGCGTAAACATCCTAAACTGACTATTTTAAGCGGCGACTATAATCATCCCGATTAAAATTAGAACCTTGTTAAAATTTGCTATTTTGGTAATGAAAAATACAAATCCAAATAATAAAAAATGAGGTACAAATATTAATTTTGCCCAAATTGATTGTTTTCTTGTTATTAAAACACTAATTTCACAAGTTCCACTTGAATCTTTATTATATTTCAATTATATGAAATTTGTTTATTGCCTGACGACGATGTATCGAAACCGGTCGCAATAATTGAAATATAATAAAGATTCAAGTGGAACTTGTGAAATTAGTGTTTTAATAACAAGATACCATGGAGTTCCATCAAGAAATTACAAAACAAAGCTTTAACTATTTGATTGTTTTCGCCTTAAATGAATAGGGAAATAAAAATTTTTAGTAGTTACAATTATACTGTTAAAAATAAGATGTACATTAAATGTATTAACTGTTATAAACATAAACCCGTTTTAGTTTCTTTAACAACAAGATCCATCCATTAATTTACTTAATATTTTTAGGATAGCAACACAAACACAATTAAAACTAACCTTAGACGTTTTAGAATTACGCTTAAGCTCTGCCCTAATTGGCCTGTCGCCGTAGAATAGCACTTGCTTTACCGGCCATTTAAATTAAGTTTAAATTTAGAAATTTTAGTTTTATGTTATTTAGACGGCGGGCGCACAGAATTGAGTCCTTTGTCGAGTCAATTAGATCCTGGAAAGAGTGATTTATTTATCCTATAAAATTCAGGGGTGGTAATTATTCTGTCATGGCTGTAACTGACACTAGTGACAGTTGACATTAACTTGACGCGGTAAATTGTGGAAAATACAAAAGAATTATTGCATAGCAAGTGTGCACATTGCAATTAGCTATCATCTTTCTCCAAATCCAGAAAGATGATAGCGACAGCGAGTGACTATAAAACATCCCTTCACCAAGAGATAGCGATGAGACATAATATGGGAGAAAGGTTAGAAAATCCACAGATAACGCGTTCTGCAACGCTAGGTCAGAATTCTTTGCGAAATCACTTTTTACCCCGTTCCAAAACCAATTTTCAATCGGGTAACTTTACCCTTAGAGCATTCATTTACCTGACAAAGGAAATTTTGTCCCGCCGGACCACCTGTACCATTATACAGTACCATTGATGGTACAAATGGTACTGATTTATCCCATAAGTACCAGTGAAATTAATACAAGCGTGACACTCGACGTTACTTGAATAAAAATAAAATGTGATGGTACAATTGGCACTGCTTTATTTTATTAGTACCCAAGAATTAGATAAGTGTCGGCTTCAAAAAGAGATACATAATAAACAAAAATAAAAATGTTTATTTATAAAAAGCAAACAAAATTAAGTATTTAGTACCAGGAATTAGATATGTGTGACATTTGGCTTCAAAATGTATGTAATGTGGCAATTTGTATTAGAAACTATCATCACGATTCAGAACTCCCAATTTTGGTTATGCCTTTTTAACCGACTTCAAAAAAGGAGGAGGTTCTCAATTTGATGCGAATGTTTTTTTTTGTGTGTATGTTACGCGATTACGCCGCCAGTCGTGGACCGATTTTCAAAATTCTTTTTGTATTCGATAGAGTATACTCCTAGGGCGGTCACAAGGTCACCGAAGTCAGGATCTGATGATGGAATTCCATGAAAATTGAGGGAAACACTATTTAATTAGGGGTTCTTTCACTAAAAAGACTTCATTCACTAAAAAGTTAAAAATAAAAAATATTTTACAAAAAATAACAACCGACTTCAAAAACACTGAAAAATTAAAAATAATATAAGAATAGGTACAGACAACATCACACTTCTATATTGAAGTCGGTGCTAAATTTAAAGACTTTCTAAGAGATCATCGTTTGGCACCGACTTCAATATAGAAGTGTGATGTTGTCTGTACCTATTCTTATATTATTTTTAACTTTTCAGTGTTGTTGATGTCGGTTTTTATTTTATGTAAAATATGTTATTATTTGACTCCAATATTATTATTGACTGTCGCGCCTTTCGCTAACTAACCATTTCTCGGTGATGTGATATTGTAGCGATATAACGTAGCCGCTACGTGATGAATATAAACCTTTGTTCTCCAGAGTTGCGTTCCGAGGGTCAGAGTAATGCAACCGAGAGTGTTTTTCACACTCGCTCAGAGGTTCAGAACGGCTCGGTTGCTATCTTTTTTTTAGTTTGTAGCTTGCCGATCAAAATCAAGCAAAGGGCAAAATATACTAATCCTTACTAGGAAATTAACAGTCAATATCCATTTTTCTGCTTAAAAATAATTACAACACATAAAAATCTCTATATTTCCCTTGTATTAGGCTTAAAAGAGTTCAAAGTAGTGTTATTTAATAAAATAATAAGTAATTAGCGTATTTTTGACATCGACTTTGACATAAAAGCTGTCAGAGTGTTTTTCACCCTACGCTCAAGTTGGTTGTTTGGTTGCATCACTCGAAGCTTCTGAACGGGCACAGAGTGTACTAACCGCCTGTCAGAGCGTTTTTTACCCCGAGGCTCTGAACGGGTTGGTTGCTGTCAGAGTGCACTCGAGTGTAGGTTCTGAACGCAGCTCAGTCATGGTTGGTTTAGTATATTTCTAATATTTATATATAATTATTAAGTATGTTTATCTGCTGTCATCTAGTATCCATAACACAAGCACATAAGCTGCTCACTTTGGGCTACTTGGTAGGTGGGAGTGTGAAAAATTGCAGCTAGGACACAATAATCACTACGAAGGATATGTGTCATGAAATTGTTTCACAGTTGTACTAGTGGGATAAATCAGTGCCATTTGTACCATCAATGGTACTATCTAATGGTACAAGTGGTCTAACGGAATACTTTGGTACTATTTGTACAATCAAATGTACTAATGGGATAAATTTGTGCCATTTGTACCATCAATGGTACTGTCTAATGGTACAGGTGGTCCGGCGGGAATTTTGTTTCGGACGGAACGCAACCTAAACCACTCGTTCGTCTGTCGTCTGTGGAAGGAAATGAAAACCTTGAGTGGTTACATGTATTATACACAAACAAAATTTAAGAAAACTGGAAATAAAGCCACACATAACAATTCACAATCATGTAAGTTATCCATTTAATGTTTCACTAGCTAAATATATCATGAAACGGAACGGCTGAGAACTGTAAGAAAAAAAGATGACTCAATTGAACACTAGTGATCAAAATACGCTTTGACGTGAGTTGGAAAGAGATAGTTAATCGCACCTGACACTTGTCAATGGTTTTATAATTGACTGCCCATTTATTTGTGAAAAAATATTTAATCTAAGCACATAATAAAACACAACATTTAGTACTATTTGCTTATAATTAAAATATTTTCCATTATCGTTCTAAAGAGGTGAGTATTTGTTAGGAAAGCGATATTTACAACTATTTTTTTAGATCAATGACATTGCATAGAATCAGTAATAAACTTAAAATTTATTTCAGCTTATATGAGAGTAACGATGAAGTGTTATTCTTACTGCAAATGAACAGTAAATTAAAGTACAACATTCTTATATTCCTTTGTTAGTATAGAAGATAAAAGCCGCAATAATGAAGAGTGCATTGCCGAAAGAAAAGTCGGGCAAAATGAGGATCCGAGCATTCCCTGTAAGTCTACTCTCGGGATTTACCAAGAATAGCTTTAGTTACAAACGTAAATAACTATGAAACTAGTCTCCATAATTTATTATTGCTAAATATTTGACAACCTGTCATGTCAATACTATCTACCAATAAACATTGCCATAAATCATTGCTGATTAATTATAAACTATTTCTGGATAATATAGTTTTAAAACTTGTTTATAGAGAAATCACTTAGGTTATATTATAATTAAAAAATGGCATTAAATCTGATATAAAATTCTTATTAAAGATTTTATGCTTTAAATAAAAAAAACCTCGATTACAATCCTGAAAAGAGGTTTTTACTTTTACATTTATATTCTCATAATGGCAATCCTGTTAGGTATGTATGTCTACCAATTTAAAAATAGAAACAATCACCATAGGTCTAAATTTTTGTGTTTAGGATGTCAAAATTTTAATCTGACATGTATGAAAAATCTAATTAATTATTTATATTGTTAAATATATTGTCATCATTAATTAATGTTTTGTTATAATTTTATACAATGTTTATGTTGCTATAAATAAAATATATCAACATGACTAGGAAATTTCAAGTATGGAACTACTCGGAACCATATTACCAAATGTACCCAGATACATGGGTTTGTACAAAAATTATCATTTTAATATATTATGAATAAGCACCATACATGTATATTAATGTAATAATAATCAAATAAAAAACTTAATTGAATAAATTTTTAATTATGCTTATCAAACATTTGTAACAACAATAATTGTAAGTTTCAATTGCTGACAGATTTTTGGTTGTCAAGAATAAAACCATTTATGATTGAACTTTCAGATGACTATGGATGAGAAGTATGTAGAAAGTATATGGAGTTTACTGAAGAATGCAATACAGGAAATTCAAAAGAAAAACAACTCTGGTCTCTCTTTTGAGGAGCTCTACCGCAATGCTTACACTATGGTTTTACACAAACATGGTGAACGATTATACACTGGTTTAAAAGAGGTTGTAACTCATCACTTGGAAACAAAGGTAAGGTGGTTTAGTGAATTGAATCTATCATTTAATCCTGTTTTACCAGAGTCATCTGCATGGATACCTCTATCTATTTCTGTCACCCAAAACAATGGTACTTGCATTGTTGAGTTTCAGTTTAAGGGGTAAGACTGTGAAATTAATAGGTACTTTGACTTGATATGGCAATGTTCATCGGTGTCCTTGTAGGAGTATTGTGTCTCCATCACCGACAGAGAGGTTTTAGAAGGTGGTTTAACTAAGTATAGGGACACCAGTAGAAGAAAGCTGCTGGTGAATCGAGTCCTATGGTAATACTCAAGTGGGCAGTCTAGTCAACTTTGCCCCCTATGAACTATAGCCAACTCTGGCTACTTACCATCAGATGGGTAGCCTACTTGTTTGCTTAAATTACTATTAGTTGTATAAAAAACAGCTTACTGTTGTTTGATATTCAAAACAAGACAATACTGGAATCTTTTGCCCCCCGAAGCACCAATTTTAATAATTTCATAAAAATTTCATTATTGAGATGTAATAATAGGTTCTTTTACTATTTAATTAATTATATGATTTATGCCATACACTTAAAGTTTACTTACTGATTAAGACAAGGGATAAAGTAAAGCTGAAATTGTAAGAAGTAAGAAATTTTGGTGATAAATATGTAGTTGTTATGAATGTTTTTCCTTGCTACTACTTCTTTCTTCGATATGAAACCTCTTTAGAAATGTTTAAATCTCAACTGTATGCTGTATAGTCTGGAGTATATCAACATATACTTGTGGGTTAAATTGTGTATATTTATAATTAATTGATGTTATACAAGATGTACCAAACACACACCCTATTAAGCCAAAACCTACTCATCTCAGTGGAAAGATCTTACAAAACTGGATATGAAAATGGCATACTTTTTTACTTTTAATTATGATCAAACCAGTCAGTCTTTCATTACAAGTCGTCCAACTACCTCTGACACCCACATCACTAAAAGCCATATGAAAGTTATGGCATTATTGAAAATTTTAAATTCTAATTCCCCATACATTTTTTTTTCAATCTCAACTATTTGCATGGTAAATTTCAAAATTAATGTTACTATTTCCATTTTACATACTTGATTGATTAATTATATAATTTCATAATATTTTTATTTCTTTATTTGTCCATAAAAAACACAAATTTCATAGTAAATACTTGTTTTTTTTTCGGGGGGAAATGCGTAACCGCACCGTACCCGCCATTCATAGTAAATACCTAATATAATATAGATATTTTAACTAAAACTAACAGGACATCAGCCAGTAAAAAAAACTAAAATCTATAAGACACTCCAATGAATGATGCACTACCAATTCACAAATAAAGAGCTGTTTGTATGTTGCTGTCAGAGATGTTATTTATGCTAATACAATATGTATACTGATATTATTTTACAATGTATAGCCTATGCTTTTTAGGGTTTTTATGTAGACTATGCTTTTTAGGGTTCTGTACCTCGAAAGTAAAAAACGGAACCCTTATAGGATCACTTTGTTGTTCGTCCGTCCGTCTGTCAAGACCCTTTTTCTCAGGAACGCGTGAAGGTATCAATCTGAAATTTATATCAAATACTCAGGTCTACTGTCCCTTGGAGCTGTGAAAAATATATCTTCTAAGCCAACGCAATCAAAAGATACAGCCGTTTATGCTGCAAATTTCTGCAAATTTTCGACTGGGGAATCAAAACCTACAGGGTCCTTTCCGTGAACTCAGAATCTTGAAATTTGGTACGAAGTAACGTCTTATAGCACAGATAAAGGAAAAATTGCGAAAACCGTAAATTTTTAGTTACATCATATAATAAAAATATATGGGTGAACTTTTACTTATATACCTATAGATTTGTATGGAACCCTCGGTGCGCGAGTCCGACTCGCACTTGGCCTGCTTGTAGTAGACAAAAACTATCATTGAGCTATGACCCTTTTTCACTTCGGCAACACACACAAACTGTGTGATTAGATTAGACCCATAGGTTACATATTATTTGTATTAATATTGTTACTAATATATGTTTAGTTCTAGGATGTGTGTCATATTGAAGTAGTAAATAAAGTGTTCTTCTATCTATCTTTAAACTTTGTATAATTCCAAAAAATATTTACTCTGTACTAAATGGGAAAATTACTCCTATGGTGAAGGAAAACATCGTGAGGCAATCTGCATACATACATCTGCGAAGGAATTCAATGGTGTATGTGAAGTCAACCAAACCACACTGGGCCAGTTTGGTTGACTAAGGCGTAATCACCCTAACATAGGGTAAGCTCAAGCCCCTCGGTAGGCACGTATGAGCTGTGATGATGAATTGGTAAAATTATTTAATTTCATTATTATTTATATCAGTATTTATAGTAACATAAGATTTAATGTAAAGATGAGGCCAATCAATTGCCAGTTTAGCTGAAATGACCATGTCCCCAAATCAATGTCTGACACCATCACCACCTATCAGACACCAATGTTCGCCTAGCGACAGTAGATTCTAGTTTATCAGACCACAAGCAAATTTATGTGGAAATTAAAAAACACCAGCCTCCAAAATTGAAAAAGACAAAAATACATATCTACAGACTATAAAAAGCTACAAAATTGTGACAAAATGAGAAATTTGAATCAAATAACTATGATGATCTAGAAAATGATATATTTTGAGTTCAATTGGAAAATGTAAGCAAGTCAAATTCAAGGTAGAAAATCAGCCTCAAAAGGATTGGATTAATAAAGAAATATTTGAAAGTATAAATCAAAGAAATGAACGAACTAAAAAGAGAACCAAACAACCTAGATAAGCAAGAAAAATATGATACACTACGCAAAAAGGTCCCATGGAATGTTAGGAAAACTAAAGAAAGTTTTCACCTTAAAAAAATTATAGGCATTGAGAAGAATCCGAAAAAATGTGGTCCCTGGTTAATACTTAATCTAACAACGAAACTAAAATTAGGTGTGCTCCTCCGAAATTAAAAACATACGAGATTACTGATCCGAGATTAGTATGTGAGATTTTTAATGATTTCGTTTCCTCAATGGGCCCAAAACTTGCAAACGAAGTAACAACAAAATTTCACCCAAGTTCAGTGTTTTCATTACCTATTTGTATTCATGATAAAATACTTCATAAATTTACACCTTGTACTTAAAAAAGAAGTAATGAAGATTATAAATAAATGGACTTGATGTAAATTGTAGCTCAGGCATAAATGGCATCACAACGAAACATATTAAATGTATTGGAGATGTAATGGCCAAAAATTTTAGTAACTCTTTCAACACACTTTTATGTGAAGGTTCATTTCTTACTTCCCTCAAGTTAGCTAAAGTTAGCCCAATTCATAAATCTGGCCCTATAAATGACCCTAATAATTACCCCCCAATCTGCGTGCTCTCAGTTTTATTGAAAATTCTTGAAAAAATATTTTTTTCTCGTTTAGACGACTACCTTGCTTCTTGTGACTTCCTTTCTAAGTGTCAATATGGTTTCAGACCTCACTCGAGCACGTTAACTGCTACTCTAGACTTAATAACTGATATCAAAACAAATATTGACAGCAGACAAATTGTATTAGGAGTGTTTATCGACCTACAAAAGGCTAATTAAAATAAAACATAAACTATCAATTGAAAAGTTTGAAAAAATTGGCTTCACCGGTACAGCTTTGAAATTGCTTAAATCCTATCTTAGTGAACGATGCCAAATAACAAAGATAAATGATAGTCAAAAGTAACCCTAAACAGATCATGTGTGGAGTCCCACAGAGATCGATCCTTGGGCCTTTGTTATCACTCACCCTATATACAGATGACACATGCTAATTTTATTTCGGAAACTCCATAAATGAAATAATCGGTCGGGCACAAGAAGATCTCAATACTATCTTCAACTGGTTTCAATATAATTTACTTACAATAAATATTTCTAAAATGTGTGTTTTTATTTTTAAACTAAAAAATAAAAAATCTTCTGGCCGAGTGCGACACCACTACCAACGCGCCCGGGCAAGCCCGACCAACTGTTAGGGCTATCCGCCAAGGGGGATTTGCCCAAGAATTTGCTGGCTACCCTGCTTGATGTAGACAATGCTGTGTAAAGTTAACCATATTCAAATATTACTTTAAACGCAGATTCCAACAACATTGGTGCAGTTCATTAACAATATTTCAGCTGTTGCTCAACAAATATTTATTACCATTTACACTTAATTAATCAATATTGATGACTGAATTATTTTAGGTTAGAGAAGATGTCCTGCACTCATTACACAATGGATTTTTGCAAACTCTCAACAATGCATGGACTGATCACCAAACAAGCATGGTCATGATTCGTGACATACTTATGTATATGGACAGGGTATATGTACAGCAAAATGAAGTAGACAATGTCTACAACTTGGGGCTTATAATTTTTAGAGATCAGGTAGGTATTATAATTTTTATAACAATGTTAAATAAAGTCATTTGTTAAACTTTACGTGCTGCTACACTAGAAATTAATGATTCCTCAAAAAGTGACCTTATGTTTATTACCAGGTGGTTCGCTATGGTTGCATCAGAGATCACCTGCGACAAACCCTTCTAGAGTTGGTAGCACGAGAACGACGCGGTGAAGTGGTAGATCGGTTAGCTATCCGCAATGCATGTCAAATGCTCATGGTACTTGGAATCAATTCACGTGCTGTCTATGAAGAAGACTTTGAAAAGCCTTTCTTGCATCAATCTGCAGAATTTTATAGAGTAAGTAGGCATTTCAGGTTTTTGGATAGTAATTTTTTAATTTACAAGTGAATGATGATTTTAATATTTCAACTATTTTAACGGCAGAAGTTTAATCTACAAGTGAAACTGTTGCAAATTTTTTAAATTGTAGTTTGCAATTTACCATTCTCTATAAAGGTTGCCTCTTGGTATTTTGCTCGTGCAGATGGAATCTCAGAAGTTCTTAGCCGAAAACAGTGCAGCTGTATACATCGCGCGCGTCGAAGCCCGCATCGGCGAGGAGGCGGAGCGCGCCCGGCACTATTTAGACGAGACCACGGAGCCAAGAGTTGTGGCCGTGCTAGAGCACGAGCTAATCGAGCGCCACATGAAGACTATTGTTGAGGTATTTTAAAATTAAAGATGAACCAAATTTTAAGTATTAATACTAAAACCAGAAAAGTGTCCATGAGACATTGTAGCTATTTTAATTAGATATAATAATGAACTAATGAACATACAGAAAAAAAACATGGTGCTTATCACACATGTATCTGCGCCGACCACGCTTTGAACCCGGCGCCTCTGGTTTGTAATACTTGTTAACTACTACAGTCAGAACAGATAGAAATTTTACAGATAAACATTATACTCATACATCTGATCGTCATTTTTTGGGTTCGAATCGAATCGAAGCGTACGCAGTGTACGGATTTGTTGCTTTGTATTGATTCCTATGGGACTGCGTGCACTGGATCGGCATTTTGCGCCAGAGACCGGAATTTCTGCCGATGACATCATCCGCAGTGAACGAGTCATCCGGATACCGATCGCTTCTAGTTCTGACGTGTTTGCTAAGCTGTGCATATATCTATTCAAGATGAATGATGTAGTTTTGATTGCTTTGGTAGAGAGAAACGAAGAGCTATACTATTTTATTTATTTATTTATTTATATGATTGCTGTCATGTTGTACATTTTTGATGTCTTATATATAAGTTGATTCAAACATGAACCCTGCAAGGGCACAGCAACATTGGTAAGTTAAAGTTAACATTTACATTTCAAAAATAATAAAAAGAATAAACATAAAATAATGGGTGTGAGCAAAAGTGAGTGTGGGTTTTTAAAAAATTAATCTTACATTCCCAACGCTTCGTACGGTGCGTACGCTTCGATTGCGACGCAGTGGACTCGCAGCTATACAGGATGCATTTTAAAACACCTGCAACCTCGCAGGATTAGATAACTAACATCATTCACTACAACGTTCGTTTTACAAGTTTTAAAATAACTCAATAAATAAATTTTCAAGTTTTTATTGCACTGTAGTGACATTGATAAGTCTATGTAAGGTGCGGAAAATTTTGGCATACAAGAAACGTGCGACTGGCAGCCGTAGAAAAGTAGGTTAAGTTCAGAAGTGATATGAAAGTAAGTAAAATCTAACGAAATATCAAAAGTCGTACAACAAACGTCATTTATGATGTTAGCCAGCTAATCCTGAGAGGTTGCAGGTGTTTTACAATTAACCCTGTATAGCATGGCTTCCCAACCAGTGAGGCGCGCCCCACTTGGGGGGCTTAGAGTGAAAAAGTGAGCGGCTCTAGAATGAAACTATAAAGTATATTGAGGAAAATGATGTTCGCTGTGCACTGACTACCTACTATGAAGCCAAGGATTCACCAATTGGTTAATAAAGTGTAGCCACAGTGCTCTCATCAATTGCATGTTTTACTTTTCTTAGTTGATCGCCTACTTTTGAATGAAACTAAACACGCCAATACTATCATCGTTTGTTTAATTTTCTTATTTATTTCGACTCCCCATTTCGGCCCCTATATAGGGGGGGGGGGGGGGGGGGGGGCGTAGTATTTTGGCGTAAGGTTGAGAACCCCCGCTGGGGTAAAAGGTTGGGAGCCCCCGCTGTATAGGATCGCTCACGCTCACGGATAAGTCGTGCGTTGGCACTGTTCGCACAGATGGAGAACTCCGGCGTGGTGCACATGCTGATGCACACGCGCACCGCGGAGCTGGCGTGCGTGTACAAGCTGCTGGCGCGCGTGTCGGAGGGGCTGCGCACCGTCGCCGACGCGGTGTCGGCGCACCTGCGCGAGCAGGGCCGCGCCCTCGTCACCGACACGCACCACAACACCAACGCCATCGCGTTCGTGCAGGTACGCCGCGCACCGCCGCGCTCACGGTAATAGTTATCTTCACTACAAGTGCGGGAAGCCTGTCATCGCAACGGGCCCCGACAAATGTCGTCCCGCGCCGAAGGCGAGGGTTGACAGTCGGAACGTGTGGAAACGACCGTCCCGCACGTGTATTGAACAACTATTTTTAATACAGTTGCGAAAAAATGAAACAATAAATACGTAGCAACCATATGTAGCAATGTACCCGCTTTTGGACTTCACAGGTAAAATACTCACTCGCATTTTCAGCAATTAAACATAATTCCGGTGGTGTTCGATCACTTAATATGTTATCAGAGTCACTCATTTTATAGAATTATTAAGCTTTTAAGCAAATAACAACAGTCAATAATCACGCAGAGAAAATTTTAGAAAAATGGCGCCAAATATGTCGTCGTACGTACACAGTAGTGACAAAGCAAATGCGTGCTATGCTTTGCTTCCCGTGTTTTTAAAAGCAAGGTCCAGCCGTGCTTTTTGTTATGCTTTGCTTTTAGGCATGCTTTTACAATACAAAATCAGCCCCCTAACCATGATCGCCCAAAACAATATTAAAACTGACCTGAGAGCGGGATGGTGCTATACGCAGCAAGAGCGGTGTCTCTGTTTCAATATTGTTTTAACCTCGCTATAGGCGATCATGGTACGGCCCCTGGTAAACCAGTCAGATTATTTAGCGCAATCTTAACTTAGCATGCTAGAAAAAAGCAGAAAAAAGTTAAATGTGTGACAGATTCTAGACATTTGACATTTGGAAAAAGCACTAGTGCGTAATGGTGGTCATCCCGCACGCTAAACAGCCCTGCAATATACTACTTTTTGAGCAACCGTATTAAAATAGTATATACAGTACACTGACTTCCATACAAACGGTCGAAACATGCGCTATGCCTACGCGCCTCGATCTGCATCGCACTTGGATCGCACAGCTACAAGGGCTGTTACGAATACAGTTCGCCGCAAGGTACACGCACGAGTCGAACGGAGCGCACGGTCGGCAAACGAGCAGCCCTATCGCGGACCACGCACCAAGCGATGCCGAGCGGCCGTAGGTATAAAATTTCAAAGAGGCCCTCTTTAAGAGGGGCCGAGTCCACCTACTGTATATACTATTACCGTGCCACGGTGGCGCCACGGGGCACACTTGGGCTCGCATTAATAATAGGCTAGATGAATGAAAAAAAATATTGCTTTAGTAGAATCTCATTCATATAATAAACAGAAAGAAAAAATCGGTTTTCGGATAACTATAAAAACAACCAAGATATAAGGTATTAAAGATTTTTCTTCATCTCTTTCTAGCAAAACGGCAATTTTAATATTTTATGACGAGACGTGAAAATTAGAATTCAGTCATCATCCCTATTGTGCATCTCAACAATGAGATTGATCATGAGATTTAGTTTTTTTGACAGATGGTCCGTACATTAAAGGCCCGTATAAATAGTCGTATCTCAAAGTTCAGATCGATCTTAAGCTGCAGTTTTGATGTTTAATGTATGGAACATCTGTCAAAAACAGTATCTTAAGATCGATTTCATTTAAGTAATAAAGTACAAAGAAGATTGGCAAGAAGCCATACAATGTTGGTACCGTAATCAGACGAAGTGTATGATGATAAAAATACCACGTATTTCTTTGTCTTTAGTAATATAACAAAAAAGGTAATCACATCATATTTCTACAACTGCTTAATAAAAAGATATTCGCATTTGAAAATTATTATGGTACATAGAGTACAGAGATAACAAAACGTTATTAATAGTTAACAAAACGTTGCAAATGTCAAAACATGAAATTGAATTTGACATTGACATTACGAGTTACAGTAATTGTTGTTGCGGACTGAGGTAGGATTTTTTTTTAACGAACGACTTTTAGCACGCTGACATCGATATCATCGCAATTCGGAACGCACCCCCACGACACGACTGACACTGACAGTGAATGTGACGTTGACATTCACAGTTGACAGTCCCAGAGCTGCGTTCAGAACCTACGCTCGAGTGCACTCCGAGTGCACTCTGACAGCAACCGACCCGTTCAGAGCCTCGGGGTAAAAAACGCTCTGACGGACGGTTAGTACACTCTGTGCCCGTTCAGAAGCTTCGAGTGATGCAACCAAACAACCAACTCGAGCGTAGGGTGAAAAACACTCTGACAGATTTTATGTCAAAGTCGATGTCAAAAATACGCTAATTATTTATTATTTTATTAAATAACACTACTTTGAACTCTTATAAGTCTCATCATCATCATCACAGCTCATATACGTCCCCACCGAGGGGTTCGAGCCTACCCTATGTTAGGGTGATTAGGCCTTAGTCAACCACGCTGGCCCAGTGCGGATTGGTCGACTTCACATACATCATTGAATTTCTTCGCTGATGTATGCAGGTTGCCTCACGATGTTTTCCTTCACCGTAGGAGCGTCAGACAAATGTACATATGAAATTCGAAACGAAAAACACATTGGTACATGGCGGGTCTCGAACCCCGACCCCCCGATTGGAAGGCAAGTGCCGAAACCACAGCGCTACCGACGCTCTTTTTAAGTCTACGCTCCTTATAAGTCTAACACAAGGGAAATATATTGATTTTTATGTGTCGTAATTATTTTTAAGCAGAAAATGGATATTGACTGTTAATTTCATAGTAAGGATTCGTAATATTTTGCCCTTTGCTTGATCTTGATCGGCAAGATACAAACTTAAAAAAAAGATAGCAACCGACCCGTTCTGAACCTCGGAGCGAGTGTGAAAATCACTCTCGGTTGCATTACTCTGACCCTCGGAACGCAACTCTGAGCTGCGTTCAGAACCTACGCTCGAGTGCACTCCGAGTGCACTCTGACAGCAACCAACCCGTTCAGAGCCTCGGGGTAAAAAACGCTCTGGGCTACGTTCCAAAACATCACCCGGAGTGAGTAGGTGGTGGGGGGAGAGTGGCCGGTTAGGGTGGTCGGAGTGTTGGTTGTTTTAGAACGGCAAGAGTGTTGTCTGCTTTGTTTACATAACCAAATATACAAAAATAAGAAAATATATAATTCATCGGCGCGTCCATTCGCTTTAATGCATGGATTACATTCCTCTGTTTCATCTACGAAAATGCTAAAACCAACAGAATATGAATTCTGTTAAATCGCGGCCTAACCTAGCTTCAGCGGAAATGAAGGCCAATTTTACAATCGTGTCACTTACGATACCTATAGTCTTTGGAATTTAAAATTAACTTATTGTCGACGTTACGAAGCGCATCCTCGCTCTCCGAGATGCACAAATTGTGTGTGAATATGAAATCTCTGTAATCACAATCACACACAACTTTAAAATCCACACAATTTCCCGCCAAATCCAATCGAGTGAAATTACACCTTGCTATATTGTGCGGGTGAGATTCTACTCGATCGAGTGCACTCCGTAGCGTTTTAGGACACGCCACTCCAACACTCTCGAGTGCACCCGAAATGTTTTAGGACATACTTCGGGTGACCGAGTGCACTCGGGTGATGTTTTGGAACGTAGCCCTGACAGGCGGTTAGTACACTCTGTGCCCGTTCAGAAGCTTCGAGTGATGCAACCAAACAACCAACTCGAGCGTAGGGTGAAAAACACTCTGACAGATTTTATGTCAATGTCGATGTCAAAAATACGCTAATTATTTATTTTTTATTAAATAACACTACTTTGAACTCTTTTAAGCCTAATACTAGGGAAATATAGTGATTTCTATGTGTTGTAATTATTTTTAAGCAGAAAAATGGATATTGACTGTTAATTTCATAGTAAGGATTAGTAATATTTTGCCCTTTGCTTGATCTTGATCGGCAAGATACAAACTAAAAAAAAAGATAGCAACCGACCCGTTCTGAACCTCGGAGCGAGTGTGAAAATCACTCTCGGTTGCATTACTCTGACCCTCGGAACGCAACTCTGCGTTCCAGATAAAGCACTGCTACTTTCTGAGGCTAACATCTGAAGTTAGCCTCGTTTTGAGTTTCTTTTAAGAAATGTTGACATTTTTAGCCGCGCTAATTGTTACAAATGAAACGCAAGGTACTGATTTTTCGTGCTGAATTTTGACACCTCACTTAATAGGCTAGTTGACCCTTTTTTAAAGTAGGGCTTAAAATGTTCATAATTGTTGTATTAGCCCATAGCACATGAATATTATTTTTTTCGATGGCTAAAAAGTGCAAAAAATCTATTTTAAATAAAGATTTTCAATTTTGGACCGAAAACACGGTCAGCCATGATAGTCTGTTCATTATCTGTGGCAATTACGTCAATCTTATAGTAAACAAAGCACGGGGGCGAAATAACCTCACAAAAACAATGCTTTCTATTAAATATCACAAAATATAGTAAAACTGTATATGGAACGGGACAATAGAACAGAATTACCTTTTCAAAGACTCCAGGAAAGCTGTGGATTAGACGTACCCAGTGATATGCGATTATGCGAAATATTTGGTTAACACTCGCTTAAAGAAATCCTGTAACTATCTACTGAAACTCAAATGTATATTTGCGAAAATCACATTAATGTAAGTACTATAACTGAATAACTCAATCTGTGTAGGTACTTCAGTTTCAACTTAAACAAAATAGAAGTCTTTAGGTTGTATGTAAAATCATTAATTAAATTTTTATCTTTCAGTTAGAATGAAAACTGACTGCAGCTGACCAACCAAATTTTAACTTGACCAGAAAACTGAGAGAAAACTTGACCATTCACGCCTTTTTGATTTAATCTAAGTTATACACTGACACTAGATGATGTTTCAAAGAAAAGAATATGTACTTATGTCCAATTGAATAATGATGTAATTGAATATTAATTAAAAAGTATGTAATACAAACAAAAATATCAAAGTTTCATAATGAATATATTTATCTAAACAACCTTTACTTGAATTTCCTGAGTACCTAATTAAAATTTGTTGCTTTCAGTGGTTACTTAATGAGAACTATTGTGTACTAACCTGTTCTCCTCTTGACAACGAGATTAATAAGGCAGTAAAAGTTGTGCATCATAATACAAAGCAGTACATGCTCAGCCACAACATCAAAATGTGACCCGTCAACTAGAACAACATTATGTCAACAAAATAACTCAAGTATTCATATACCAAAGCACCATAGAAGTAAAAATGTCCAGTTTGGTAAAACTGAAAGATGTTATATCTTCACTGATTAAACCTGCTGGCCACCATGGCTGGTAAATTTCAGAACAGCTTACGCAAGAATATGCAAGTTATCCATTTTAAAGCCGTATACAAATATATTAAATGTGATTGCTGTGTTGTCAGCCTGTGCTCTTCCTAATTTACAAGACCCTTCTTATTAAAAAAATAATATACTTAAAGAATTTGTTTTTCTTTACTTTATACATAACTAACATCTAAAGATGACATAATAAATTTTTGTACTACATTAATCATTATGTTCTTCACAAAAAAAATGTTCTATGTTTATTTGACAATAATGACTTGTAAAGGTTTAAGTTGAATCAAAATATTTTAATTTGAAATACATATGTTTTATTTTTCCGTTACACCTTAAAAGATTTATAATATTTTATAGGTTTGTTGCTCATATTTATCATTGTTACTCAAATATATATGTTCCAAAAGTACAAATAGGTTGAATAGAGTTAGATCATATATTGCCTTAAGAGGATTGTGAGGCTGTAAATTTTCATACAAAAAGCGATAACGCTTTTCTCCCACTAAACATAGTCCAATTTTCATAATTTTTGGAAATGTTGTAGATATAATGAAGATCTAGGTTTGTACGTTTTGATTTTGAAGAAATATTGCTCAGAATACAAATTATTAGCATCTAAATATCTATATTTTAGACTTAAAAACTACCTTGAGCATTTTTATCTTTTTTTGACTAAATTTTACTGAATTACGAAAAAAGCAAAACGTACAAACATCGTTTAAGGTATACTGAATAGAATGAGACCAAAAGTGTCTAATTTCGTAAAGGTTTAGGGGGGTAAAACAGTTATCGCCCGAAACAATATTTCAAACAGGAATTGTAGGCAATTTCGACCAGTTCTTGCAACTCTCTCTATCGCACGATACGGGTCGGGGGCAGGGGTATAATGGGGCATAATCTACTAGTGATGTGACATAATGTTATCGTAGTTATTGTCGACTAGGGAGGAGAAAGTAATATCGATATATCGATCAATACTGAAAGGTATTACTCAAGTCTACACAAATACCTTCTACATCAAAAGTAAATGTCTTTTCGAATACGTTTATTGATTTTAGTGTTTTATTTTAAGGATCTTATTTCAATACAAACCTTATTTAAGGGTAAGCAGCCTGTAGCCTGTTAACTAACTGTAAATTCCCAAAATCAAATAAGAAAATAAATTGTAAGTAAGTATGTAGTTGTTTGATAACCGACTTCGAAAAAAGGAGGTTACTCAATTCGACCGTATACCTATATGCTTTTTTTTATGTTTGTTCGCGGATACCTTCGTCGTTTATGAACCGATTTTGATGATTCTTTTTGTATTCGATAGGATACTCCAAGGCTGGTCCCATGGTCATCAAAGTTAGGATCTGATAATGGGATCCCATAAAAATCGAGAAAAACCATTAAATTTTTACGTGTGTCCATCGTGTTTTGTATATATGTTACGCGATTACTCCGCCAATTGTTGACCGATTTTCAAAATTATTTTTGTATTCGATAGAGTATTGTGATGATGGGATCCCATGAAAATCGAGGGAAACCCTAATTTAATACTAGGGTATTATATTAGGGTTTCTTTCACTAAAAAGACTTCATTCACTAAAAAGTTAAAAATAAAAAATATTTTCCAAAAAATAAAAACCGACTTCAAAAACACTGAAAAGTTACCGGCACCGACTTCAATATAAAAGTGTGATGTTGTCTGTACCTATTCTTATAATTATTTTTTATAATAGATATGTGCCACAAAGACACAGTCAAAAGAAATTCGTTTTTTGTTTCTTGTGATAGGTATTTGTTATGCATTGTATGTTCGTTATCGTATTCTAAGTTGCTCACAAACTATTTTTCGTATAACCAAGTTGGAGCAGCTAAAAAACGTGTAACAAACTATATGCAAGTAGCGTTATTTTCAATATTATTTTATTTGTACTCGCGTTATGCAATCTACGAATGTATAACAAATACAAACGACAAAGTAAATAATATATGTAGGTTAGGCAGGGTAGGCATATATTTGGAGAAGGCACCCTTCGTACGGTTTTGACGTTTTTTTTTTTCATTTTAACAATATAATTTAAAGCACCTGATTACATATAATCCTACTAATAGGTTTTTTTTCATACGACAGGGAAGCTCTTGGCCTTATATCGGAACACAGCAATGCTATTAACATGTTATTATGGCGACAAACTTAGGTAAGACGGTGGTAGCTAGCCAGGTGGGCTTAGAAGCCCTACCACCAACCAAACCGATCAGAAAAGCTTCTGTCCCCAATGGGAATCGAACCCGGACCTCCCCATCAATAACCGGTGGCCTCAACCACTAGACCACGGAGGTGGAAAAAAATAAATTCTAAAACTATTAGTATAACTAGTTATTTACTTAATAAAACGCCTGCGTTTTTTAATTGTGGATGTCAGTCCAGTCTACTTTTTTAATGTCATCTAGCCACCTTTTCCTTTGGTATTCCGGGCTTTTCGAGGAATCTTGGGTTTGAGGATCAATTATGGAAACTCATAGAGGGATCAGTCACAGAGCCCTGTTGTTAACCCTGATTCCACCGACGCACATTATTTTTGTTTTGCTGCTGACTAATTTCAAAGATGGATGGAGATGGAGCTAGTTGCAGATGATGTTACGTTTGGCTTATTAATAAAGAAATTGAGGTGAATATCACCAACAAAAATAATCATATAATTATTAAAAAATATTATTCATCATCTAAGCCTTTTCTTCTACCATGGCGGTATAGGCCTCCTTCAACTTTCTCCATTCCGTTCTATTTTGAGCTACTCTAATCCAGTTTGTGCCCACCATCTTGACGATGTCGTCCTTCTACCGCATCTGTGGTCTCCCGTTGGGTCTTTTACGGTTCCATGGCCTCCACTCTAAGATAGTTCTGCACCACGAGTCCGGCTTTCTGGCTATATGTCCAGCCCATTGCCACTTGAGCTTTGCTACGTGGTGTGTAATGTCCGAGACCTGACGCCGTTTTCGGAACCAACTATTCGTT